>OW028747.1:21882500-22507500 GCA_932294355.1 Aporophyla lueneburgensis
CATTCATTTCGAAATTAAACACATCTACCTGTGTGTTTACCATCCCGAAATCACTAAAATGAATAAAACAGTGAGGAATTGGACGCCGTAAATTCGCATTCGAATATCAATTTGGGCGAACGCCGCGGGGAGGGGAGGACCGATAAATAAAAAATATATATAAAATACACAGTACGCAACGTGAAAGCGGTGAATGGCACTTGTGAAAAATGGACTTGCCGCTCTTCCAGGGAAGCAATCATTCAAACTGGCTGTTGTCTGTTTGCGCCTCTGCTCTTTTTCGCCTAGCCTCGGATATTTTTTGCAATTTTTTTGGCAATGTCATCCGCAGAGTTCAGGTGTGGGGACACGTGGTCCCGACAAAGAAAACAAATATTAATAACTGGCATTTTTTAAAGTCCCCGTTTATTGTTGTCAATATTTCGTAAATGATTGTAGTGTGATGCGGCGTTTTTTTGCCGCGTTGTATCGCGTCGCCTCGCTTTGTCTGCTCGTGGGCGGAGCCGCGCTAACGCAGCTAAATTTTGTACCTTGTTGTGTTTATTTATCGCCTAATGGACAGGTTACGGTAGCGTTACGTTTTGTAAAGAACTTCTATTTTAACTGGAAGGTGCGATTCATTCAAGTAACTTAAGCAGTCATCATTGAGAGTAGTGCCGCATTTTATGCAGATTTTTGAGATGATACAGCGTGGCACGCACAACCCGTTACCGTGAATTCAGTACAACATTTCTTGTCGGTATTTTTTTTAAATAGCTGTCCCATACATTTGGACCACGAAGGTACTGTAATTTGCTCTGAAACAGCAGATTTTTAGTACTGATTGCAGTTTGCATTTCGATGTCCCAGCCACGTGCAGATGAAGTATGATTATATCAAGAAGAGGCTTCATCATAAACATGTTTGTCAAATACCCACAAACTAGACATTAATCCTGTTCTACCCATTTTCTACAACAAGCTCTACCTTCAGACTGTATTTACATTAACAAGCTCAAATCTCGCATAACGAAACACCTACATAAATGTACGAGTGAAATCGTACAAGCCGGTCAAAGTTTCGATTGGTATCCCAGGTAAAAGGCATCATAAGTACGCTACACACGAACTCCCATATAAAAGTACTCACACACGCACCATTACTTTAATCAAAGCCTCGCCAACTTGCTCAGTTAGCCCTCCCTAGGTGAGAGGGGCCTACCATTTTTCCTAATTAAAATAATGCCTTCTTCTCATTCTTCGTCCCCCAGTCATTAACCCAATGTGCTGTAGATAAACGTTATTTGCCCAGGAGGACGTTTCTTTTACAAATATGCCTGTTTTTGCCCGCTTACCAAAATGAGGAGAGAATTTTTATCGTACGCTTTTATTTTGCAACATATTTTTTGGAAATGTGTTTTAATTAGCTACACTTTTGAGACTTCTAATTAATGAGATGTGTTATTATGGCTGTTCAATTAGTTTAAGTACCTGTCTTGTAAGATTGGAGGAAATAATTAGGATCTTATGTGAATATTTATTTTAAGAAACATAAGATTCTTATTAAGGTAAGCTGTCCCATTTTACGTTCAATAAGATTAAAATAAACTTAACATACACAATTCTTGTTTTAGGTATGTGTGTGTAAAATGCCTTAATAGAATTTATGAGTAACTTCAAAAGAACATCTAAAGAGCTTAGGAAAGTTGCCCTGACAACGATGATACGTATTTAGGCCCCGTTTGAGTGTGAACAGAAGTGTGATGACGCGAAGTTTCTATTTTCAATAATGTGATATGATGGAGAGCCGATTCGGAAACAGGACTGTAGTTTACTTAACATGTTTTCTGTGGAATGGAAATATTACTTTGCGATTAATAACATCAAATCAGCCTAACTAGGTATTTACAATAACTTTACTGAATGAAAACAAGGCATTAACTTAACTAGTCTAGGAATAGTGCTTTTTTGGAAAAAGTATTGTTAGTCTAGTTTTGTATTCAATCAAAGTGATGCATTGTGCGCGCTTGCTGCGGTTGTTCCATGGCTGGGTTCATTCATTCCATCTTTACATACCAATACCCCGCCGTGTCTCGAAAAGCACGTTAAGCCGTTGGGCCCGGCTGTGATTCCTGGAGTCTTGACAGTCGACGTTACGGGTCGTAAAAACCCCGAAAGTCTGACAACCAGTATTACTAGGAGTTATCGTATTACGCAATAACTGGGTTGTGGAGATCAGATAGGCAGTTGCAGCATGTAAAATACTGGTATTCAGCTAGAAACCAACCCAAATACAGTTGGGAAAAGGTGAGGCAGGTGAAAATAGATGAATGAGGGCCGAACTCCTTCATTTCAATCCCAGCCATTGTCACGTAACACGTAAGGACGTCTGGTCAAAACTGATGATACCCCCATATATTACCATGCACAGTTAGTTACAATGACTAGTGTTGGGCACCCGTCATTATCTCAGTACTTATACGTAACTTCAAGTCCTAAGTATCAACGCAGACACTGCGGAATATTCCACATTTTTCTAGCAGGCAGTCGACATCTCGACCTCACATTTAACCCGAATTCCAACAAACTGCATAATTTCGCCACTAATGAGAAGAGCCGGCCTGCGTCTAATTAGCGCAGCCGAGTCGGTAAGACGCCCACTAAATAGAAGCCAACGTAGGAAGACCAACTGTCGAGGCTTTTTTTGGACGGCTTCCCGTTTTGTGGAGCGCCTTAGGGTTTGTGGAAGTGCTGTGGCGGAGGAGTTAAAGTGACACGGACGGTAAGATTTTCTGAGATTAATTGTAGTTCGTTTACTTACTATTTTGTTTTCGCACGCAAACAATTACCACTAATGCAACTTCAACTTTGGGGTGTATACATATTTAATATAATGAAATTGAGACGTAGAATCTACATTTTGATATTGCTATTGCCTACGCAAATGGTTTTCTCGAATAATTTCTAACTTCCAGGGAACCATGACTGATACTCATTACGTTATCAGAGCTCTATTCTGGTGCCATTTTCATGAAATTATATAAGTATTATCTAATACAACATGCAGAAAATATTTCAAAAAGTTTCTGTTGTTAAATAAATTTCTTTTTTCAGGCAGTGAATCCAGTTCGTTTTCAAATGGACCAAGCATTTGAGAATTGGTGCTAACAGGAGCGATTACAGTACCTTTCCTGGCAGTCTCTCCCATTGCAGTGTGCAATTATTATGACAGAAAACGATGACCAAGTATGGTATTATTGGAAAAGACCTTGCTCCTAACTCCTCTGCAGCTAGCACCATAAAATGGAATACTGAAAAATACCTTATTTCCCATAGCATGGTGTCCCTACGGCGTCGCAAGGAGCGTCGAGGCGCGGGCGCGGGACGGGGGCGGAGGAGCGCCGCGCTCACCTAATGAAGTGTTTCGCTTTGACACGCGTGTTCGTTAGCAGACCACTTCACGATACCGAGCTGTGTTCAGATGACAGCTTCCTCGAATTTACCACTTAAGTGGCGTGCAATGCCACTGCACTTGTTAACTAGTTTCTGTTTAGTTGGAGCGACTTTATTGGGAGACACCTCGCATTTTAATGGATGTGAAAGAAGTTGTGAACTGCTAAAGTACTCCTGAATGTCTTTGGGGGTTTAAGAGATGTGTGTAGGTGACAGGTTGCTCAAATTTAACGCTTAAGTGGCGTGCAATAGCACTGCTCTTGTTAATGTCTTGTTGGAGCTTTGATTCTGAGACGCAACTTTCTACATAAACGGTTCTAGAGTTTGTAAATTAATAACCGCAGGCATACCTTTGTTTACAAGATAAAGCTGCTCACGAGAAGACTCTCGTTCTGTTCAGCAAGTATACGAGTAACAAATGAGCCATGAAGCAAGTGATACTTGATTTAACCCTAATAGACCGAGTAGGTAACACCGAAATCCACCGTGTCAGTCGAAAGTCATTTAAGACAGGGCAATGCGTCTCAAGACGTAGTTAGACGAGAAGATGGTCGATAGAGTAAAGCTCTGATCGAATGGTGGCCAAGGTCCGGCCAAAGAAACCAGGGCAGTCCAAAACGGTGTTGGGTTATTGGTATCGATAATGCATGGAACCATAGCTGAACAAAAGGGGAAGCTTATACCCAACAATGGGTGATTCCGGGCTGAAATGATGATGAATGATAATAACTTTAGTCTAGTCATAAGCATATTGGGCACATTGCTCGCAGAACAGATGGCCTAAAGGTTCTGGAGTGGCGACCGCGTACCGGAAGCCGTAGGGTTGGAAGGCCTCCAACAAGGTGGACCGATGACCTTGTGAAGGCCGCAGGAATCCGCTGGATGCGGGAAGCACAAAACCGGTCGAAGTGGTGGAGCTTGGGGGAGGCCTATGTCCAGCAGTGGACGTCTTTCGGCTGAAATGATGATGATGATGAGTCATAAGCATAGTCCTTCATCATCATCACTTCAGCCAAAAGACCTCAACTGCCTTCCCCTAGCTCCGCCACTTCGACCGAATCTGTGCTGCTTCGCATCCAGCAGAATCCTGCTGCCTTCAAAAGATGGATGCGAAGCCTGTCACAAGGTGGACCGATGGTTCCACCTTGTGACAGGCCTTCCAACTCTAGACTAGCAGAGTTTACAGTCTTTCATAGACCTACCTAAATTGAAAAGCAAAATCAAAAGTCATTTATTCATCAGAGTCTACTATCAACTCAATCCAAATACCTACTCAATGTCATATAGAAAAAGATACGTTGTTTTTCACAAAATCAACCCCCAAAATATAACCTAGTATAAGGCGAGTGGGGGGCAACAAATCCCTGGCACGATAACGCAGCTATAAAGTCTGTCTAATACTTAATTGCGTCCTATGTCCGCAACACAATACGCCGCGTAATCAGCCCAGCGCCGCACAATATGAACCTGTAGTCATCGCCAGGGTTATCAAAACTACGTATCACCACAAAGTATAAAACGAAGTCGCTTCCCTATGTCTGTCCCTATGTATGCTTAGATTTTTAAAACTACGCAATGGAGTTTAATGCGTTTTTTTTATTAATAGATAGAGTGATTCAAGAGGAAGGTTTATATGTCCTATTGTATAACTAGCTTTTGCCCGCGGCTTCGTCCGCGTGGATGTCGGAAATTAACGCAGGTGTTTCTCTAAAATAAAAGTAGCCTAAGTTACTCCTTATTACATCAGCTACCTGCCAATAAAAGTCCCGTCAAAATTGGTCCAGCCATTTCATAGATTAGCCGAAACAAACAGACAGACAGACAAAAGTTATAAAAAAATATTTTTTTGGTGTAAGTGTGTACCGTATTTACTTTCATATACATTTAGTTAAAACCTGTTAATTTGAAATTACAAACAGAAAATTTAGTTTTATTTATTTGTATGTATAGATACGCAGGCGAAGCCGCTGGTAAAAGCTGGTAAAATATAAGGAAACTACTCGTAGATATTCCAACAGTTCTGTTACTGTCAAATTTCTGTAGCATCTTGCAGCACGTTGGATTGTTCGCTCCTAGCCAGTGTCGCGGATTTGTTCCAAAGAGTTACCGTGGCCCTGGCACAGGCAACTGAAGGAACACGGGTGGGTTTTAGTCAGTAAAAGTCTGACGCGCTCTCCTCTGCCCAAAGAGGGAGACGTCATTTGATGTTTTCCCACCCAGAAAAAAAAAAATTAAATAAGGTTGTTTGAACATTTTGAAACTGGTGTAGGAAAACCTTGACTTGTAATTAATATGAGTTTGAAATTGCCAGTCCAGCGGGCAAGTGCGTTGCTTTCTTGCTTTCTGTATATGAGAAAAGGCTCTGAAATAGGACTGTAGCAGCACCCTAATTGCGTAACGCATTTTCAATCACCCTCTGAAAGATTTTGAAAATATTGCAAATCCATTACTTCATATGTTCGAAAAATTTGTCAGCTCAACAAAGTAAATAACGCGGTGAATGTTGTTGAATTGTCAAAATTAAAAGTCGCGACCCTTGAAAGCGGTGGTGGCCCAGTGGCACGGCCGCGACCTACGAGTTGCACTTTAAACTGGCGCTTTAGTTTGGGTAAATTATTTAATCACCACTGCTATCAAAACTGTGAAGGAAAACATTGTGAGGAAAAAAAAAAACATTGTTGTTGTTGTTTCAATGTTGTTTCCTTTTTTTTTTTCAGGATGGGAAATCATCAAATGACTTCTCCCGCTCTGGGCGGAGTGGGAGGGCGAGTCAGACTTTTACTGACTAAAACCCACCCGTGTTCCATCAGTTGCCCATGTGCCAGGGTCACGGTATCTCTTTCGAACAATCACGCGACCCCGGCAGGCATCGGTCCTAGTAGACCCCTACACAATGTTGTTTCCTCAGAATCTATTCTAGGTCGTGGTTTGGTTCTAGGAATTAGAACCAAACATATGACATCTACCTACCTGCACTGGGCTCGCATATTGGATAACCCTCGAGAAGAGAGGAGACGTGTGACCAGCCGTGGGAACATTATGGGCTGCCTATGTATATTATGAAAATAAATAGAAAAGAAATATAAATAATACCCAGTAAAGTTCTATTTTTTTATTTTATTGACTGCATAGATATTGTAAAAGTCACCTGTCTAAACTAATTTCCTGTACAACTGGTAAAAGGACGACAAGCAGCTGATACATACAAAACTAAACTTCAAAAGAGAGCGTGAGAAAGTGTATTAGAAAACGATTTGCTGCAAAACTCAGAATTTACGATGTTTTACGTTTCCGTTACTTTAAAGATATTGTCATTGACTTTTAGTTTTCATATTTTTTCAGCCATAAGACGTCCACTGTTGAACTAAGTCTCCCGAAAGGGTGGGTTGCCATAATCGCCACGCTTGGCAGGCGGGTTGGTGATCGCAGTATGATGGTAAAACGCATAGAGAACGTTGCTGCCTTTTCAGAGTAATAGCGAAAGATGAACAAGAAGAGAGAGGCCCAGAGTTGGGACAGTGTAGGGTAGTAAAAAAGGCTTATCAGTGAGCGCCCTGTAACATCAGCATAATTAACTAAAGACTTACTTTAAAATAAAAAAATGCCCGTCTGTACAGTATTCATTCCAGTTTAAAAACATAATTAATTATAACATGTAAAATTGATTTTTGTTATTGGTTGATAAATTGGTATTTACAGAAATAAATATAATTTATCCATCATGATGTCAATTAAATATTAAACAAATTACGGTTTAGAAACTCCAAAACAAAAAAAAAAAACACCAAAGTCTGGCAAAACTCGCCGCCCTCTTTGAGTCAACCCTGCGCTCGCCCGTAGGTCGCGTAATCCAACTATTCAATTTTCAGCCGAAAAGGATTGTCCGCGTCTTACGTTTTTTATCTCTGCTGATCCCATACAAGCGGTTATTGCCACTCTGTTTATAGTATACTCAGCTATAGTCTTACTACCATTTGATTGTGATATGAAGTTTTTTTAGGGGAGTAAATAAACTTGTATATAAGTAATTCCTATCAGAAATGCATTTCTTGGAAAGTGATAGAAACTTAGAAAAAGTTAAAAAAAAATTTTTAGGTAAAAATTTGAGACCTGAATTTTCTTCCTAAACGTGTATTCAAAAGGAGGTTTTGTGCCGATACCTTAATAATATATCGTAGATAATATCTAATCCCCAATTTCATCAACATATTTCAATCATTTAGTCTAACCAGCACCCCATTATTCCAGCACGGAACCATAGTAAAAAAATCCCAACTACCCGAATTTCCATCTCAACTGAAACTTACCTTGCCTGCAATTGTACGATGATTTATACGGAGCTAAAAGTTAGCGGCAGAAAAAAGCAATTATACCCACTGTTTTACCGAGGTGAGGAAGCATATTAAAAAACTTGAAGGCACTGTCAACCCCACGAGTGCTACAGACACTGATGGCTATTAATTAGAAGGGTTGGATGAAGATATTTCATTATTTCTTCTCCTCTTTCCACTGTTTTTCACCACAAAACCTTTTTCAAGTTTGTATTTTTAATGCGGAGCTGTAAGGGTTAGTTTTGAGTATTCTTTTTAGTTAGATGTTCGTTAAATGATTTTAATTTTGGAAGATTACGTTGTTCGTAAGTTGGACATAATATGGATTTATATTTTAAGTAGTGCAGACCTTTATGAAATTAATATCGTAAAATTAAGTAAATTAAGTTATTTCTTAAGTTCTTATTTACTATCTAAACGTCGAATGAAAATAGTAGTTTAGTTGCTCTGTAGAAAGATTGGTCCTTGGCAGCTTTGTACTGAGAGAGGTTGAAAGAGAGTAGGGAAGCAATCGCCCAGCAGTGGGACGTTAATCTATACTTTATTTATACTTAATATTATAAATGCGAAATACAGAGTTAGTCTGTCTGTTAAGCTTTCACGACTAAACCAATGAACCGATTTTGATGAAACTTGATACAGGGTAAGTTTGAACCCCAAGAAAGGACATAGGCTACTTTTTAATTTACAACTTCGTCTACGTGCGCGATAACCAACATTTACGCGGACGAAGTCGCGTGCAAAAGCTACTGGCTAATAAAAACAAAAAGTAAATCTGTAGTTTTTTCTTCATGTTTAAAACTTACGTTACAAACGTTACGTTACAAATAGTTCCACGCTTTACAACCTTTTTATACGCTTCTAAAAAAAGGTTTAAAAAACAAAAAATAATTATCAGTTAACAAATCCAAACGGTACACCAAAACAAGAGCACGCACTTATCAAACAATCTCGTAATCAAACACTGCACTTTGTAAACAAGGTGCTAACTCCAGAATTTATGTAAACTGTTCTCTGCTCTCCACACTTATCTGAGATTAAAATCAGCCTCGTGCCAGAGGTAGGCGCACAATCACTCCTCAGGGAACCGGCTTTATTTGCGGCCTTATCATCACTTAACATATCTGCATATTCATTAAGAGATCAATCAAATTATTGTCTTCACAATTTTACGTATGCATACGTCTGGGGATTAACTCTCCTCATTTGGGGCGTAATCGTCGCTTTAAATGCGGTTTATTTCGGTTAGGACGCTTTGGGTATGGGTGTTCTGGCTGTATCTACATGTGGAGAATACTTAGTTGATATGTAGACAATTTAGACACAATAGCAGTAATAATTAGAACGATAGAGTTGTTTATAAAAGAGATGTTACATAAGCTATGTTGCACAATTTGTACATAGACGAAAACGCTTTAAACCTGAATGAATTTACGCCAAGAAGACACAAAGACACCCATTGAGACAGAATTGCCAATAAAACAGCTTACATCCTGACCACCTACACCCTTGACTGCACAAAAGATATTGTTTCACGTTCCATTCAGTAAACGTCGATCATTGATTGTTTTAAATAGACGCTCCGTCGCCGGAGACCCGGCGGATCGGGCCGTTTCGAATGGCCAGAAAACTGCATATTTCTGCTATTGTACTAAAATCGCGGTACCTCTATCAATCAGTAGACCCCCTGGGCCCGTTTCCGACCAGGTGTCCTTTGGAATTTGTGCCGAAAAACTGCGCTTTAAGGATTTTAGCTGAAAAAAATGACGCGTATTGTTCGTTTCTGCGTAGTCTCGCGCTCGCCCGGTGCGGCAGGTAGGCGCTCAGAGGTATGTACTCAATTTATGAGTATGGTTATAAAATTACGCCTATTTTGCAATAATATATTGATGCGTAGCATGAAGCAGGAATTTAGAGTCAACAAAAACTGATAGACCTCAAATCCCACTTTAACAGACGACCTCAATGTCACGAATCGTGAACATGGCAAAATATTTGCTGTTTACCCACCTAGCATCATCATATGATATCATGTCTGTACAAGTCTAGAGGCTGATGTGAACTGAATGAGCTAGCCTGCGAAATTAATATATTCTACGTTTGTAGATCAGTGTCAAGTTGTATGTAGAACAATATATGATTCTCGACCGTAGTACGTGTATGTATTTATAAAATTCCACTAAAATAGGATTAAATAACTATTTCATGAAAAAGTAATTCAATGGTATTAAATCATCAGCGCATCCTTCTTAGAGAATTTTCATGTGTACTAAACCGCGCAGAAAAAACCTTCCCAGTAACTATTTAAACTTTACATCAGTAACAGGCAATACGTGACCATAACGCGACACCACAGAGTAAAAGTTAATTTGTCTTCCAAATTAAAGTTGAACCAGACTGACAGACAAAAAACTAATGAATTACGGCTCGTCGTAAAATCAATGATATACGACAACCATCGGACGCTGACAATTGTAATGCAATCCTGGATAACACTGCACGACTTCTGGGTTTCACCAACATTTCTTTTACCCCCCAAAAAGGTGAACAGCCCCCTTATGCCGCAGGTCATAAGGTTCACAATAAAGATAGGTGGAATGTATGTTTGTTATAAATCATTAAAGGTTGTAGCATTCCAGTTTATTGGCAGGTAAGTAATGTACTGTCTTTGTGGAGTACGTGATCTATGAATGGGTTTCGGGAATTATCGGGACGCCATACTTTCCAGGTTTTGTGCAACGAATTGGTTTAGGGAAGGGACGAGTGTTGAGGACCACACTCGACAAGGTTGTTTGTAAAATTGTAGAGCAGTTAGATGAGACTTGGCAGACATTTGAAGTGTAACCATGGAGTTTCTTACGGGCTCTTCTCCATAGGAATCAACAATTTGGAACCGTGCAACAGTTTCTGACGTTTCTTGAGTCCCTTGTAGGTTTTTGTAAATAAAAATATTTTGACTTGATTTGAATTGTTAGATGTTCCCAGCTTCACATTAAAACAGTTAATGATCTTGACAGTCGTTATTGACAAGCCATGAACACTGCTATCGTTTCTCTATTTTTTTTTCTTAATTTCTCTCTAACTAGCCTGTATTGTCCCACTGTAGGACAAAGGTGTCTCTCTACCTTTTAATATAATATCTTTAATATATCACTACAAGTGAATAACGCAGCTAAAATCTCATTTTTAGAACGCACATCAACAGTCATACTTCCCGTACTTGATAAACTAAAATTACAATAGTTAATAATTGCCTACCAAAAACGGCAACAAAACACTTATGTACATTACATAATCATGGCCAATTTAGACAGGTGCGTGCAACTCCCCGAATCACCGTATACCATAACGTCACCTCGACAATGGAAGCTACCTTAAATCAAAGCCCAGAATGTCCCAACAATGGTGCTTTCGGACTTCTTTGAAGACGCCATTATCTTTGGCCACGTGGGACAGGTGATGCGCGCACGCGCACAGCTGCTCGCATAAAAACAGCGCTTGCGCAAGATTTTAATCGTATTTTTTTAATCGATGACAGTTCTCTAGGCATTTCGCGCCTATCTAACGGCCTCCCGCAGGCAAGCAGCTGTGCCAGTGTTTTTACCAAAATTCTTGTTCACACTGCATTAATTTTGGGGATCTTTGATCTGGGATTAGAGGTTGTTAACTGACTGTTGAGAATTTCGTCGAAAATAGATAATAAATTTAAACAATATTTGAATAATAACAGATATTAAAGGACGATAAAGTTTTCCAAAGGTAAGTAAGTAGTAAAAACCTCTACCAAACTCGCTTTAGCACCTACTAAAACATTATTTTGGTATTTATTTTGGTATTTTTCTCTGAGACCAAGTCTGACAACCAGTCTTACCAAGAGATAGGTATCATATTACCCAGTATTGTGGAGGTCAGATAAGTAGTCGCTCTATGTAAAATACTGATATTCAGATGCATCCGGTGGAAGCCGATCCCAACATAGTTGGAAAAAGGCTAGTAAAAGATGATTTTCTCAGACTAAATTTAGCATCTTTGTTCATAATCATCATCTAAAGATACAGCAAAAACTTTTCAGCAACATCACATCTCACGCCATTAGCTTCAATAAAAAAAATATTCCATTCACATCACGATCTCAATAAGAATCGCATTTATAATAACCAAGTAAGTAAGCTTCAAGTGCGAATGCGCGATACGTTCCACAGACGTAGGCACGAGAAGGTGCGAGGTACGAGTACCAGTTGTCACCCCATTAGAATAGGCACGAGACGGGAATACGCACGCGGCCGCGATTGCCTCGCATCGGATCGCACAATGAGGTACAAAACGCGACTCAACAAAACGATTACCCTCTCGCCCCGTGAGAGGTACGTACCACGGTTCCGCGAGTGTAAGATGAGCTCGACTTGATACTTAAAGATTAACAAAACAAGCATTTTAGATTTTTGAATAATTCGATGTGTTGATGTCTTTGGTGTATCATGCAAGTCTTTCATATCAATATTGCATGAATATCGCTGTTTTAAAAAGTAGTATGTTGGTATTTAGACACTGCTTTCACTAATCACGTTTATGTGGGCAAAATTGCATTACTTACATACATTACATTACTTATTTACATTATTTATTGTCTGGTCGTTCACAGTCTGATCTCAGTTTCAATCTGTCGAAAATTCCTCGATTTTCAATACATTTTTGACAAGTTTTTTTTTACATTTGACTGTCGCCGAGGTGACACTGAGACTAGATTTTCAACGTTTCTAGATTCAGATAACTTTATTTGCTCAAACACGTGTTTACATACAATTACTAAAAGAAAAAATGCATGCATGGTGTTATACGTACATAGAGTTGTGCAACATGTTTACCATATTGTCGTGGTGTGCAAATATTAATTAAGCAAATTAAATTATTACAAATTAAGAATTAAAAATAATAGGAGCATTAATGAACATGGACAATACTAACATAAGTAAATAAATTAAATTACACTGATTGATTAATTTTTTATTTTAATCATTTAATTACGAGAACTGGCCTTCAGGTTATAAGCGTAGTAGTTGTTACAGTTTACACGACTAAGGGCCCTGGAAATTATGCATTCATCAACAATTCAAAGACATGAGATGAGACATCTACCAACCCGCACTGGGCCAGCGTGGTAGATTAAGACCTACGCCCTCTCGCGTGTGAAGGCCTGTGTCCCAGCAGAGAGAACATTATAGTCTGATTAAGATTATGTAAGTGCATAAACCATACTATTTAGTTATGTGGCTAAAACTTCCAACAATATCTAAAGCAATGATTATATCCTGCAAATCTGCACTAACTTTAGGAATCAACCTTCAAGAAAAATCTCCACACTAGACCAGATATTTAATAAAAAATCCCTGACAAACGATCAAAACTTCGCACACGGCATCCAGGGCTCCTGTTTGTGAGGTGCGAATAAGTGGTTCCGTGGAAATATTTCAAATCAGAGCGGGCAATGGCGGCGCTATACAGGCAATAACGATTGACGTGACACGCGTGCCGCCCGTGTGAAGACTGCCTAATGTGTGGATGAAAGCCGGGCCTTTCACCCTATTTATTAGGTCTATGTTTTGGAAAAGGTAGGTTTCAAGTATCGCATACATAATGTATCTCACCTATCCGTCTTTGTACTCCGAGAGCTTTCTTTTTGTGTTTTCGTACGGAGTTTTTGAAGCGGATTTTCGTGAAGTCCAGTCATACCTATACGATTTTTGATGAAGGTAGCCTTTTATATTTTTTTTGGCTAGATTGTGTAAAATATTGTAGTTAACTATAATATTATTTGAATTATGAATTAAGCTAAACAGAGGTTTGTCGGTCGAGGATCATAGTTGAAATAGACAGCAAAGCTGACTTTTCCTCAAAACACTGCATAATATTCGTATATCGCAACAACCTCACTACTAAATGGACTTCTATAGAATACTTGCATACAAATATATAAAACTGATGAAGTGTCTGTTTGTAATGACAAAATAACAGCTTTTTACTAAATGCATCAAGGTATAGTATTCGTTACTTAAAACCATTTTTTTGTCTGTGCGTTTGATCTGGATTTATTTAAAAAAATGAAAGAAACTACAAAGGGTTCTAATGTCACGCGAACGAAGACGTGGGCAGCAGCTAGTCCGTGTTAAAGATCTACTGTGTGCGTAGGTATTTCACCCACCTTGAACCACCTTGACCTCTAAGAAATCTTATTAACTAACAAATCTTGTAATGAATTACAAACGGGACTCAATAAACAATAACCGTAGGTACCGACCTCAAACTCCGAACTCAAATCGGAATGTCGCTGACCCCAGGAGCGGTCACCATCATCCCAAATACAAGCTCATTATTGTTACAAAAACAATGAACAAACAAAAAACCAATTAGTTACGCCACAAATAGTATAACGTTTAGAATCTCATTAGTGGACGACTTTGGTATGCGCGCGGGCAATATTCGACGAATTCGGCCACCGCGAATAACCGAAAACGCCGAATCCCGAATGCCAAAAAGCCGAATGGTCGGACCCCGCTCGGTGACATATTGGAATGCGACTCCATTTATCCCCGCATCCTATTGGAATCCGGAGTGACGCGGCAAATTGGAAATTGCGGTACCATTTTTGGCGTTATTGATAGATAATACTGCTTGTAACACGGAACTGGAAATGCAAATCCATCACGGAAATGTTATTCGAATTTTCGGATTTCCGGTATAAACCTCAACTGCGTATCATCACAGAGAACCGACAACATGAGTGTATTTATTCTATCTACAGAGAGAGTACAAAGTGCATGAGGTGAACCCTTAACCGGATTGGTCGCGGCCCGTCGCACGCACTGCACGCATCGCACGTCAAAGCTCGGACTACCCCCGGACTATATTAAATCACATTTTGACAAGCGTACCGTGAAAAATTAATCGAGTGTCGTCGAGTGAGCGGGCGGCAGAAAAAATAAATGAAAATTATGAGTTCCGCTAATAGATTGTGGGTTCCGTATGTATGGAAATGGCATAAGGCAACCTTTCAGAATCATCAAACCATTATGAGGAAACCGGGATGTCCCAGAACCAATAGTTCGAAGACATGTGACATCTACCAGCCCGAGTGGTGGATTTTGGCTCATTCCCTCTCACAGAGGAGACCTGTATCCCAGCAGTGGGAACATTAGAGGCTGTCTACGTAACCTGACAGAATTTGATATTCTCACGTACAAAATAGTCAGCTATAAAGTTAACTAACACCCTTATTAGAGGCTGTCTCCGTAACCTGCCAGGATTTGATGTTCACACGAAATGTTGAAAATAGTCAGTTACATAATTTACTAAGACTGTTACAGTGAGTCGAAAACACATATACGTAACCAAACTAAACAATACGTTGTTTTCCTACAAAACTCTTCTTAGTAGCATGTGTATCAAGAATTTGAAAACCAATACACTTGGAATTCTTTCCCATTTAAAACCCATTAAAATGTTTCACTGACAACTCTTTGCAATTACAAAACCAATTCGAAACCGGGGCAAAATTACGAATAAGTTTATAAATATTCCTTTTGCGACCCAGTCCATGTTCTTTTCAACGCTACTTCTACGAACGGAACCCTAAAAATGAAAACATGATGGCATTTCACTCGGTCCCCGGAGCTAGAAAGGTCAGCGGGCAGTCGTTCGTGAAATGTCTCGCCCTCCGGACACTGGCGGCGACTGCCGGCGACTGCACCGCTGCGCCATTGGGAATACCGACCACCTAAACATGTTAAGCCAAAACAATTGACGATCATAATGCCTTATAAACATTTTTGAAAGGACAATCACAAACAATTGGAGAAGGATTCCTAATTGCGCAACAATCAGAATCTGAATTATTTGAAAGGAAATTACTAATACATTGCTGCATATGTTGGATAAATTTTCCTGCTCAACAACGTAAATAATGTAATGAATGTTGTTGGACTGTCAAAGTGAAAGCCATTCCTTCTACTAGATATTAGAAAACACAACGACACCGAAACGCATGTTTTTCTTTGGGAACCTGTACATATGACCACATGTTGGGGCTGCTGTCAGAACCACTGTATGGTCTGCGATTCTCAGCTTCCTGAAAAATTTCCTCTTATTACAACAGAACGATTTTCTTTAGATAAGAAGACCAATTCGCGTTATTAAAGACGTTCATAATCTAGCCGTCCCATCTCGGCGACTAACAAATGTCAAAAACTGTTTTTTGTAACTTGTCAAAAATGTATAGAAACTGGAAGTATTTTTGACATATTTAGACTGAGATCTTAAAATTACTAAATTGCCCCTCAGGTTTAAAGTAGCTTGGTAGTTTGAAAGTTTCATTTAAGATCCCAATAGTCATAGAAATGCAGTTCTGTATTCAAAACCGACAACTGAGTCTGTCATTTATTATCAAGAACTTTACCTCAATCGGAATAAAGATGAAGATGCAAAAACTGGCTCAGAGCTATAGACTAGAACTAAAGATAGATCGCCTTTTGATATATGTGTTTGGAAAACAGAGTAATAAGCGCCTTTATTAATTAAGAGCATAATTGTAATAGTTTATGAAAGTCTGCGCCGATGACATTTTTTTTTTATTTGGAGCACCACTGACATAATTACAATACATTTTACATTTCATTGTATAAATGATCTTCGGTCTATCTTCATACGAAGAACCCTCCGTGCCTCGGAAAGCACATTAAGCAGTCCCGGATGTCATTCGTGGATCTTTCACAGTTGTTACGGTTGATCAAAAGCCGAACGTCTGACAACCACTCTTACTAAATCGTATCGTGTTACCAGTTACTGGGTTGTGAAGAGGATAATCAGTCGCTCAATGTAAAATACTGGTATTCAGCTATATCTGGTTAGACTGGAAGCCACACCCAAATTCGTATACATGTGACATCTACCACACTGGGACCGCATGGTGGATAATGCCTCACTCCCTTTCAAAGAGAGGAGACCTGAGTCACAGAATATGTATTAGTACCTTACGGTACAGAAGTTTCACTCCCGAGTTTAGGTATGATAAACGCAAGCGTCCGGCCACCGTACTAGTCTCCATAGGCTTGCACTCGCTCGACTTGCCGCACACGCAGCGCACGCACCCGCGGATCAAAAGTAAACTGTTAATACCGTAAAGTACCTACTATTGTATATTCTGTGCTGTTAATATGTTGGAAATCTAATCAGTTCTGTGTCGTGAGCGATGGAGGCGCCAGAAAAATCAAAAAAGACAGATAGATATAAAGTAGTACCTCTGTGACTGCCCTAGCAGATTGAAGCAAGACGGCAGACAGTTATTGTACTTTGAACGCTATACGCAATGCAAAAGTTTGACATTAGGTTGTTTTCCAGAATAGTAGGTAAATATCTCGGGGATTTTGCGCCGCTTGTATGGAAGTGAGACAGGCCTGCCTGAGTCTCAAAAGTGGGAACATCAAAGACTAGCTAATGATGATACGGTTTTACTGTAGAAGCGTTTCATAGAAAAACTTTCACAGTCTAAGGCGGTTTCCAAAGAAATGAGGCTATAATATAAGAAATTGTGTCTAAAATCACGCGAAGAAATCCTCCCATACGATAACGGTAATTACAACAATAATTCACACAACCATTACATCTTGTGATAAACGAGATTCTATAATTAAAGGGAAGGGTGTATCCCCTAGATAGTTGCCATTAATACTGATATAACACGAAATAATGCAATTAATCTCGCACAAGAGATCTATCGTGAGAAGTTAGCACTTGTGTTTTGGTGGGGTAAAAAACAAGGAAAAAATTCGGCTGTGGGATGAAAATGTAGCGTGGGGTTTAGACGGGCGATGAGCGGACATTTCAGCGTTGAAATATCAAAAGGAAGTAACAGTTACAGTTTTTCAGATGCCCTCAAAAAGGATCCAATTTGTCTGTTTTTTTCTTTATTTTTTGTTGTCAATTGTGGATCATTTTCTAAAAGTCTTTTTTTAATAGTTAGAGTATGCCACAGGGGTGGACCGATATTTTTTTTATTAACTTTGCTAGGGTATGGTTTGCATTAGCTTAGATGATACGTATTTATAATCCACTTTGTGTATCTTGATGGTGTTCAAGTACTTCCTGTCGGTGTTTTTATCAGCTCAAGTAGTGATATACCTACAAATTGGTGTGTGGTTAATTGTACTAAAAACTGGAATATCATCAGCATCATCAGCCTATAATGTTCCCACTACTTGGGCCATAATCCACAACGCGGGCCCAATATGGGTTGGTGGATGTCACATGTCTTCGAATTTGTGGTTCTAAGACATGCCGCCGGTTTCCTCACGATGTTTTCCTTCACCGTTTTGAGGGCAGTGGTGATGAAATAATTTATACAAAGTAAAGTGCCTGCTTGAGTTCGAACCTGCGACCTACAAGTCGTTAGTCGCAGCCGTTACCACTGGGCCACCAGTGCTCCTTTAATTGTACAAAAAATTGGAATATAAAACAACATTCATTTCGAACATCGGTGGCTACATTAAACTCCAGACCCATAGACACTGATTATGGAAATTGAAGTTATTTTCACTTTGTTGTGTTTTGGAAATAAGTTGTTTTTATTTATTGGAAAAGAGTTTTTATTTTGTTACTAATCACGACTTAAAAGCATTTTACTTTATGTAAGTACCGACTAGAAGACTTTTCATAGATTTCTTTTACGACTAAGACGTGTGCCTACTGATCATAAATATACGTAAAGACCAACAATTGCTCCATATTTAAAAAAGTCAGGAGCAGTCTAACGCACATCTGTTATCACCGTAAATTCAGCAACTTTTAGTTGCGCCACAATCGCCGGGTCGCCCGTCTGCTCCGACGGCAGGGTAACCGCGGTCGATCCATCACTCGCCTCAGATTAATGTTATGATGTATGCGATACATTATACATTGAATAGACGCTGATACGCAGACAGTCGCGATTCTTTCATGCGTAAGTCGCACGTGTGTGTAATTATCTATTTTTCTTTGCATACGTTGGAAAGTGATGGTGGGTGTGTATACAGCCTAATTAGCTAATAAACTAAGATCAAGTTACCAGTGGTAAAATAAGTATCGGGTGAATGGTCTGGTTAATATTAGTCGGTTTGTACATATCAAAATATTTTTGAAACTTATGAATGTTTTCGAATAAAAAGTAATTTCAGTCATATAAAACAAGCAGTTTAGTTAAAAAAAATAATTTAATTCAAAAATATCCTTCGGTTTCTTATTAAACTTCAACTACCTATATCCGACGACCTTGGTAACATATGTACTACCTATCTCTTTTGGTAACTGTACCCACAATTACAAACGATTGATATATTCTTCCAATTAAGCTCGCAAAGAGAGGTTACAAATAATTAATTTTGACTGCTTTCAATAGCACTATTCAAAGGTCCGTTGCTTGCTACGGCTTTCAGTTCACTGTCAAATGATTACTTCGCTTGCCTCCAGTCAAAACGCCTTACAAAAACGAACCCAGATTCTGTTCTCATCGTGCCATCATAAAAAAATAAACAAATGCCAATACTTTTCCAAAACTAACAGCTTATAATATTATCTATCACCTGCCTCAAAAATCATAAACTCACATAATACTTCGTAATCACTATAGATCGACAACATCGCTCGAGGCGCGCCACCCCTGACCGCCGTACAATTCACGCGCGAACGATCTCACAACAATATCCGACACTAATAAAGGCCTCAATCCATTCAGTGCGCAATATTGTCTACTCTAATTGGCATTAAAATTCGTCGAAAGAACTGAGGTAACCCCAAACAAGCGCTTATCACCACATCAGTGCACTAAAACCCTTCGCTCTCCGGCTCTCCCCCCCTCGGTCCATACCCCACGCCCCTCGGTCTGCGGCTAATGAATATAATAGATGGCCCCCAGGTATGTAAGTTTATCGGTTCAGTAAGGACGCTCCAATTGAGGTAAGAAATTGATACGAGTATTTTTGGTAATGGTTTGGTCTTATTAGATACTGGCTTTTGCCAGCGGCTTCACCCACGTGGTTTCAGGATAGCAGGATTCACTTGTAAATAGTTTAAGTTACGTTTGCAATTTTAAGTTGACTTTGTGACTTTGAATTAAATTATGACAAGCGTGACTTATAGAAGTTTACGTCACACGTGCTCTAAAATAATATACAATATGTGCACTAAAAGTAGTCCATTATTCTCACGTATTGTAATGTATCTTAGTACTAATCCTGACCTTTCTATTCTTCTGATTATATTTGCTAGTTACAGGTACTACAATTACTTGGTTTTAAAAGATTAACCAGTAAAAAAAGTTGTTATTAAACCTGAACTTTCAGTTTTCCGTCTAGGATAACAACGTTAGGTACATGTAAAGAATTTTCACGCTCTATCTAACAATTACGAATAACTCATAAAACTACAAAAATCTTTTTCTAGACTTACGTCACGGACACCGCATGTGTTCTGTTCAAAGTTGTATAGTTATAGATAATAGAATAGAATTGATATTGATAATTGGCGTTTGCGGGCGGCGCGCGGCGCGTGGGCAGTCAGCCTCTTGTCTCTCACATGGGGGGTTAGGGTCAAATTAGACAATTATTAATACCAAAAAATAGTACTAATAAATAGTATTGAATACAGTATAACTTTTGTAAAGTCTATTAATAATTGATTTAAATCATTCGTTTTTCTTCATTTCCATATCTAGTGCCGGCTTGAGAACATGGAATAATCTAAAAGATTTGTTTTATTTTATGAACTAAAAAGTAATACTACATTTTTATTAAAATAATTTTATAATTGACGTCAGAATTTAATATTTTAAGTTCAACATAATCAATGTCCACACAGGAGCACAAAGCCACAGGGTGAAAGCCCTCAAGGGACGCACATATTATATTATAACCGAGCATAATATCTGCGTCGTCACTCAAGCGCAATAAATACCCAAATAAAGCGCAAATAATACCCAAATCGCTCATCAGCGCAACCCAACCTCCCCCAACTATAATTATCTATAATCAGAGTATACCCCATCTATAATCAGAGCGAACGCATTGCAATTATTACTATTACCATGTTTTGCATGTGGGCACCGCCGTGATTACCCCTTTGCGCACCCACTGACGTTCTAACGTTTGTCCAATCAAATCACATTCGAAATATAAATTTTGAAAAAGGAACGTAAACACGTAAACATTTTTCCCGCGATATATCGTGCGACAGGACAGTTTTGGCACGTCGCCATAAATTATTCACAACAGAGGGCCGGCTGACCCCGACCTCCAGTCGATTAACCATCACTAGGTCTTCCTTCAATTTCATATTTATAAACGGGGATTACGCAAAAATGCCAGAGTAATGGATCACCTACAGGACTTAGCAGGGCGGGCCGTTGTCGGACAGCGGGAGGTGGGGAAGGCAAATTTGAGAGGGACGGGGGTACGCGGCAAGGGTCTGATCGTCGGACTCATCCATCACGCGGCTCACGCATGTGAATTGGGGCGTTTTATCTGGAGATAGCCGCGGATGGATACCTATTTAAATATTTGGTCGTTTAGCGAGGCGGCCGAGGTATTAGGTAGCTACATGACGCGGCCGCTAATGGTGTCGTCGTGCGCTCGTACACAAACACAATGTGCTGTACGCTTAACGCGGATGCTTGGAGTATTTCAGGACTTGCGAGGGTAAATTTTATTCCGAGGAAGAAGAAGTTTCACCAAATCACCAACCACTCTAGGGAACATGACCTAACATGACTAACATGACCATGATGATGATTTTTTGTTTTTGTTTCAACAAAAGGACTACCAATACCGATCGATTCCACTAATCGCACGAAGTCATCGCGGCAGGCCCAGACGAAACTGCGAGACGAGCTTGACTCCTTCCGAAAGTACTGGCTGGCACTACCAAAAGACTGAATGGTGTGGAAAAGGGAGAGGGAGACCTTTGCCCTGCAATAGAATAATACATGCTAAATAAGAAAGAAAATCCTCATGGATAGGCTCCGTCTAGGAAGAAGGAAGGGTTACATCAGAGGCCTACTGACTACAATCTCACTATTCCTACCTCTACTATGAATCGAGAGCCCAGGAGACACTCATACATTCTCGTACAACCCCGACATGGCCTGAAGAGCTACTTATCTGCTAGTAACTATTGGGCTAACCGTATCTGGAGTGAAAAAGACATGTCGGTTTACTTAAAGTGTTCTGAAAGTGCTAAAAACCCTGGTATTTTGTTGAAGGCTTCTAAACAAAATAAGCAGCATTACACAAGGTAGATTTTTATCATATGCCCAGACTTTTCCCAACTATTTTTCGGGTACGCTTCAGTCTAACTGGATGCATATGAATGCCTAGTATTTTAAGTAGAATTACCGCCTATCTTTCACCTCCACAACCATGTTACTGCTGAGCACTATACCCCTTTGTAAAACTATTGGGCTTCTGACGACCCGACTGCCAAAGATCCAGAAATAACAGCCGAGACCCCTAATGGCCAACGGCTTAACGTGCTTTCCGATGCACGGTGAGGTTTCGATATGTAAAGAAAGCCACCCATCCGCGGACCGACCGCGGCAAGCGTAGCTTAACCTGATTGATTAACCCGTAAGTACAGCTATTATTAATTAGCCTTGAGCCACTTTAGTATACTAAACAGATATGGAGAACTAAAATCTCAATACTTGTTTTAGCTCACCTATAAACTTCGTGCACCAATTCCTCATTGAATTGTATAGACAATCGAGGAATTAAAGTGCAGTGAAGAAGCGTTAATTTTCAACTAGTGCCATCCAATTCTAACTTTTCTAAAAAAATAAACAAAAGACATCTAACACGGAACCAACATAAAAGTCCCGTTATAGCGAGCGAAAATGTGGCCCACGTCGAAACGACGCAGTCAATCGCGTTCATTTAGCTGTCACGTCGTCACGTCGACGCGTCGTGTAGCAGTCGTCGGTGACACGTCGACAGTGATCGAAGTTTAGACGTGACATAGAAATGACATAAGTAACAGTGATTTAAATTGTACAAATATACTTCTCTATGCAGATTTACCTCGAGTGTGAGAAAAGTTATCTTGCAATATTGCACTGTCTTTATGTTCATACCGAATCGTTTGGCTTGAATTTAAAATGCATTTGGGAGTATCATAAAATCTTCGGGAAAAAAGATGAAAAGTTGGCTTTCTGGATATGAACGTATTAATTTTAAAGAGGAAAGAATTCCTACTATGGGATATGGCCAATTCCTGCATTACAAAAAAAAAATATCTACTTAAGAGACTTCAGTCGAATTTACATACTAAAGTCTCTAGTATTCCCACTAGTAATATGTGTACTCTGACCCTTTATCAGAAAGCACCGCCGTGTCCTCGTGGAGGCGATCGGCGGCGGCGACCTCTCGCGTCCGGCCCTGGAGCGAGCCATGGTACGGAGCGAGAGGGAATGGGAAGCCGTCACCTCCTTCTGCGAAGCAGTAATGCTCGCGAAGGAGGAGGCGGGGCGCGTGAGTGAGTGGCAGTCTCTGCGCCCTCACGTCCCTAGCCACCGCAGGAGGAGACGCCCCGGGCGTCGGGAGTCCATAGCGGACGCCCGGCCACCGTAGGCGCGAGCTTGCGGGTGGCGAGCAATGGGTAGCTCGCCGCCCGGTAAGGACCAAGCTTGGGTCGACGGCGCGTAGTGTTCCACGCGCGCCTCAAAGAGATGTCAGAGATACCGTGACCCTGGCACATGGGCAACTGAAGGAACACGGGTGGGTTTTAGTCAGTAAAAGTCTGACACGCCCTCCCGCTCCGCCCAGAGCGGGAGAAGTCATTTGATGATTTCCCATCCTGAAAAAAAAACCCTTTATCAGAATAAAGAACTCCTGGACTCAATCCAGTCGCCATCATTATTTGATAGCCTTTTCCCTTCTATGTTGGGGTCGGCTTCCAGTTAAACTGGATGCAGCTGTATTTTACATGGAGCGACTATTTATCTGACCTCCACAACTCAGTGACCAGTTACTACTGGAAAACACGACTTTCGGGTTTCTAACGACCCGTAACAACTGCCAAAGATCTACGTATGACAGCCGGGACCAACAGTTTAACGTGCTTTCCGAGGCACGGAAACAATCCAATAAGTTACTGAATAATTGCAATTCCTGACAAATTGCTTAATACAGTATCACAGACTTTCCATAGTTATCCAACTCTAGGAAAACTGACTTCATTACAATGATGAACCGTGAAGCCAAGTTACCAGTAAATTATCACACACGATCAGCCTGTGAACTACAGAACAAGGGTTTCCGAGTTGGTTGAAAATGCATATATGTAAAAACGCCGGGAAGGGACGCCTTAGGAGAATATATAGTGACCTTATTGGTGATGTTCTTCAGATTGGTCTGGTGCGCAGTACTCACAACCGGCGTGTGTGTATGACCAATTGTATGAACCTAAACGAGGCAAAAAGACTACGTAAGGATCGTAGCAGGTGGCGTTCCGTAGTTTCTGCCTACCCCCATGGGAAAAAGACGTGAGTTTATGTATGTATTTGTAGCCCCATGTTGTGTTATTTCTACCACAAAGTAGGTAGGCGTACCACGATAGGTATAAATACGGACACTGGCGGTGGATCAGTTTTCGCCTCAATCAATAAGGCTGAAAAATGGTCCACGTATCCTTGATGGTACATTATTCGCGTTAGTACTTATCAATAAATTACTAAACGTCTAAAGTTAGGCCGTGTCCAAATTAACAATAGAACACTAGCACAGAATTTGTTGTAAAACATTTATCAGCAAGTAGGCATACCACCGACAGAAAAACTATAACCTACGGACATAGGAACGTAGCGAAGCGGGTAGCGGACGACGATAGTAAGCAAACTAGAGGACGCCTCTACGCGTAGTTCACGTCGCGTCTTCGCGTAGTTCAGTTTGTTTCTAAGCGTATTTCACGTCGTATCAACTTGAGGACCACATCTTCGTTAAATCAACGCACAAACCGATCGGAGTTCCATAAACAGATATTTGTAATAGGCAAATAATTGCGATTTTTCTGCTCCCTGTTTTTTCCACCACCTCAGATCTACACGGTTATAAGTTTAGCTTTTCTAATATTTTCCGTCCTTTTTTTTATCTTTACCATTTATTACGAAAATTCGGAAATATTGCATGACACACACACACATTAGATTTTTCATCTAACGATATATGCACCCCTAAACGTCTAATCTAATGAGACGAAATTTCTATACCTACTTACTAAATATGAATTGAATTTTTGACAGCATAACCACACAAAAACTGTCAAACTTCAATGTTATTGCACGAACAATTGATATCAGAAGCCAACAACAGTATTTAAAAACATTCCAAATCTCACCTCGGCAACCATCGATGTCAAAACTTAACTTATGTGCAATATAAAATGGCAAAAACTATAAATCTTAAACCGCTACATCTCCCCAACATGTGCTAACCTGAAGTATAAACCAATGACCTGAAGGTTAGACCATCGCTAACTGTACTTGAATGGCCGCGTCGTGCCTCTATTTGAACTAACTAATAGTACCTACATACTTACTAATATGTATAGTTTTTTGCGCCATTGTATTGACTTGTTTGTTCCAAGTAACGGAGGCTTTAATGATACAAGTTCATGAGTGGTTCAACACGAAGAAAATGGAGTAACGGTATCTATTTAGGATTTAGGATCCTGTGGAAAGAAGGCATGAAGTATTTGGTTTTGCCAGCGGCTTCGTCCGCCCAAGGGAACGTACTATCGGGATATAAAGTATCATGTGTGTTAATCCAGGTTATAAACTATCTGTTTGCCAAATTTTCGTCCTAATCCGTTTGACCGTTTTTGCGCCAAGCCGGAACGTAAATATGTCCATACAAACGGCCAAAAAAATTTTGTTACTATTTCATATGATTGGCGATAAGTTGCTGAAAGCTGGCCTATATATCTATATCTTCCAGGAAACTATGTAAACAATATTATTTATCTCTTTTCAAAGTAGAAACGCTGATATTGAATAAGGGTATACGTTAATATAGGTAATTTCTACATTCGTGCACATAATAATCGAATTCTTTATTTTTATAATCACTTAAATCTACATAACGGTGATATACACCTATACTTTTATATTAAAAATATAAATGTACCTACACACCTTTCTTAGAGTTAATTAGTACTAAATAACCTTCAAGAAGGTTATCTAAGGACAATAACATTCCAGAGCATACAATCTAGAAGGTAAAGAAGTATAGAGCGAATAAATTGGCTGCACAAAGGCATCCAAGCATCCTTACTGACAGACCTGCGACCTCTCATTAAAATAAATAGAAGCAACAAAATAAAACGACGATAAAACAAGTCATAAGGAACCAGTGAGTCATCAGAGCGAGCGACCATCAACAGCTGTCCGTCCGTGGTCAGGAGAGAGCTTTTATTAAGTTTATAAATAGCCGGGAACCCAAACAAATCAGCGTGCGTCGCGGACCCGCGGCAACCGGCCTTGAACTGAGTCGCGGAGGCTCTTGCGCGGCGCGAGGCTCGCGCGGGGGCGGGGCCCGGCCGGCCAATCAGCGCCCCTTCACATTTTTCAGCCCCCGCCCGCATCGCCGGACGCTGCCCAAAAACAAAAGGATCAAAGTCGGCGAAACCTATCTCTTTCTTTGTGAGGCCAGCAAACGGGCATCGATGAGAGGATAGATACAGTGTGTCGCGCGGGTGCGAATCGATAAAGCGCGGCCCCGCCGTCGGCACGGGCTCCCGCCGCCCGCCTGCCGCCCGCCAGCCCGCCCGCCACGGCCATTTGCACGGATGTTTACTATTATATTTATTGAACGGACGCTCCTAAGTGGCGATATAAGAATATTTACAAATCATAAGCACCCGATTTGGAGCAATTAGGCGCGTATCGCCGGCGTTCGCGGGTCCAAGGGCCCGCTGAATACACTCGACGGTACTCGCGGCTATCTTGCACGATTCTTGCTCTCGTTATTTTAAAATAAACACTCGTAAACCGGCTTACACCAATTAGACTCAGAAATTCTAAGGTTCATTTAAGAGTGATCATTTATATTCAAATATTAGGTAGGTGCCTATTTCAATTGATACGATCCCCACACAGGAGTATTCGAACTTTATTGCTTTCAGGATATTATTATGTGATATAAATAAACAAAACGGATGAAATAAAATTAACCCTCATATTTTCAGATTTCATTTTCAATGCTGTCATTCAGGCATTAAAAAAAAATGTTAGGGTCCTGCAAATTTCAAAGTTATGTATAAGTATGGAATAAATATACCTAATTGTTACAGGAACTATTCATGGTTTTTTTTAAGTAGGCAGATAGTTACTGAAAAATATTAGGCCAGTAGAAAATGATTAAATTAGCTTTTTCAGTGCATTCGATAAGAATAGAATAAAATTGTAAGAAGTATATAGTCTACTAGCTTTTGCCAGCGGCTTCGCCCGCGTGGAGGTCGGAAAATATCCCGCTGGAACGTACTACCGGGATAAAAAGTACCCTATGTGTTAATCCAGGTTATAAACTAACTGTGTTCCAAATTTCATCCAAATCCGTTCAGTAGTTTTTGCGTGAAAGGGTAACAAACATACACATACACATACATCCATCCTCACAAACTTTCGCATTTATAATATTAGTAGGATAGGATAGATAGTTCATTATTTAAAAATGACGAATAGGTCACATTTTCGAAATTATTTTCAAACAACTGAAACACATACTTAACTGAGATAGGGGGTGTCAGTCATACTTGTCTCTAGTTACTACCCTTTTGGGAATACAAGCGTAATTTTATCGAGGTATGTAATTTACTACCTATTTGGATCAAACAAAAATCACCCCTAGAAACGCAGTCTCTTATTCTGTCGTGCAATGGACATACACTATATCTGAAGATACAGTATTCCGTCACAAATGTATTTAAAAAGTAAGGTTCTGAACGATCAAAACACTGCATTATCAATTGAGCCAAAGCAGCCAAAGTAGATACACAGATAAAGTAAACCAATATATAAGGTGTATCTATTCATACACAAAATATTTTAAGAGGTACACCTGTAGGTGGTAAAGAAGCTATAGCAACGAAAAAAAAATTTCTAAGGGTTTTTATTTTTAAATCTAATATTTATAAATTATTTGACGCACATAAGAAATACTGGCTCCTTCTTATTTTTTACGGCCCGAGACACCGCGGCCATGCTCGTGTCGTCCAGTCGTCGCCCTCGCAGCTTCAGGCGGGCCATTCATAGAATTTGGAGTAAAGGTTTTATGCGAAACGTCTCAAGTAGTTTTAAAATTATAATAATTACGAAAATTCTAAAATGCTTAGATTAAAATTTTTTTGCTTCTATAGCTTCTTTACCACCTACAGGTGTACCCCTTAAAATATTTCGTTTATGAATAGATACACCTTATATACATACAATACAAATAAATAAAACTGAAGTGTCTGTATGTAATTTCAAATTAACAGCTTTTCACTAAATGCATATGAAAGTAAACACGGTACTTACACCAAAAAATCATTGTTTTAAACTTTTGTCTATCTGTCTGTCTGACTGTCTGTTTGTTCCGGCTAATCTCTGAAATGGCTGGACTGATTTTGACGGGACTTTTATTGGCAGGTAGCTGATGTAATAAGGAGTAAGCTACTTTTATTTTAGAAAAAATCTTTTATTTAAAAAAAATGCCTGCGTTAACTTCCGAGATCCACGTGGGCGAAGCCGCTGACAAAAGCTAGTATTCATCTAAATCTGTTCAGCCTTTTTAGTGTGAAAGCGTAACAGAAAGTTACATTCGCATGTACGTATAATATTCGACATATTATACGTACATGCGAATGTAACTTTCTGTTACGCGCTACGCCTAGGGTAGGAATGGGTTCCATTTTGACAGTTTAGCAAAATTCATTGCGTTATTTACGTTGCTCTGAGCAGACATTTTTTCGAACGTATGAAGCAATTGATTATAATTATCCTTTAAGATTATGATTAATAGTGTGTTACGCAAGTCCTCCGCCTTAATAACTTGTATTAATGCAATGGCAAAACCTCTATTACTGAGCTTAAAATATGATTTATTGTCGAGGAATGATAGGATGTGGAAGTTGAGATACCTATCTTCACCGATCTACACCGTTCCTCACCGATCTTCACCGCTCTTCATCGAACTTCACCGAACTTTACCGACTTTCACCGATCTTCACCTATAATAAAGTTAAGTATTTAATCTAAACTAAGCAGTGGCATAATACAGGCTGTATTATCCTACTACAGGGCAAAGGCCTCCTCCGTTTTCCACACAATTCTGTCTTTTGTTAGTGCCGGGCCAGTCCGTTCGGTTTCCTACCGAAGGAACTGGTCGTCTTACGTATTTAGTAAGTGCGATATAAACAATTTTTTCTTTAAAAATAAATGCACGAGTATGGACACCAAAAAAGTTTTTGCAGATGTGTGAGGTCATTACCTCAAGTTCGAAGGGTTACCAAACAAACAAAATTATAAAATTATAATCATCATCATAATTAGGTACGTCACACTAGAGTTGCAAAGGACTCGAGTCGTAATTTTAAAGACTCGACTCAATTATGCAAGACTCAGTGTGCTCAAAAGGCTCGAAGTCTAGAATCAAGTCGAGCGCGAGTCATTTAACAGCCACTCGAGTCTTAAAAAGGACTCGAGCCTTAAAAAGGACTCAAGTCTTAAAAAAGGACTCGAGTCTTAAAAAGGACTCGAGTCTTAAAAAGGACTCGAGTCTTAAAAAGGACTCTAGTCTTAAAAAAGGACTCGAGTCTTAAAATAACTCGAGTCTTAAAAAGGACTCGAGTCTTAAAATAAATCGAGTCTTGTAGTTTATCATTCGAAGAAACTCGAATAACTCGCTAAATTTTTTGTACGCATAACTATGCGTAATATGTACAAAAACTACAAAGAGAAAAATGACTTTAATTTCGGAAGTCGGTGTCTTAGCATCTGTATTTAAGCTATTTGCCGCCGACTTCCGAAATTAAAGTTATTTTTGACTTTGTAGGGTTTTTAAGGAAGTTGGTTTTTTTTTGTAAAAAAGTTTTAAATTTTTAATTAAAGTATCTACCCCGCACTAATTCCTATACCAGTTCCTATTCCTATTCCTATACTGACCAGGTGACATTTTAGACTAAGGTATATGGTTTTCTCATGGATGCCATTGTCAAAACTGGTACACCAGATAATTGCTGGAAATCGTTGAGGAGTTCCCTCGACTGTCTATCGGCTCCATCATCAGATCAACTCCGGAACTTAATTAAATAGTAGTGATAAAATTGGCACCTTGAACCGTATAAAGTATGCCTAACAATAGAGAACTGCTGTAAATCTTTGAGGAATTCCCTCAACTGTCTATGGTCTCCATCATCAGACCTGTAATTGCACTTATAACCCATATGAGTGCAAAGTTCTCATCAATAGAAATCAATTAAGTCCAAACCTGGGTAATTGCTGTAAGTCGTTGAGGAGTTCCCTCGACTGTCTTTCGGCTTCATCATCAGAGCAACTTCAGAACTTCATTAAATAGTAGTGCTTTAAGATAATTAATGAAAAAATAATAAACGCACTAGTCGCCACTACGATTTTCGAAGGCTCCCATCGCCTTCTCTGGGATGCCATCATCAGATCCTGGTTTCCTTATCATGGGACTACCCTTGGGATATCTCCTTTCCAACAAAAAAATTATCATCAAAATTGGTTCATTAACGACGAAGTTATCTGCGAACAAACATAAAAAATATATATATGTACAGGATCAGTTTTTATCCAGTGCGCAAACTGTCACCATGAATTCAGCATATCATTCTAGACCCCCCAGCGTAGAAAATTTTCGTCGATTATCCAAAAAAAAAATCTGCTGTTCCATACATTTTGACCCCGTAGGTATTGCATTTTTCTATGAAACAAATTTGCGTAGCCTGGGGGGTCTAGATTGATATGCTGAATTCATGGTTACAATTTACGCACTGGATAAAAACTTCTCGTGTACATACGGTCGAATTGAGAAACCTCCTCCTTTTTTGAAGTCGGTTAAAAACAAGTCAAGTCTGTCAAGTCAGTAAAAGTCTGACACGCCCTCCCGCTCCGCCCAGAGCGGGAGAAGTCATATGATGATTTCCCATCCTGAAAAAAAAAAAAAAAAAAAGTCTACAAGTCAGTCAATTTATCTATTAACGACAGTTTTCTACCAGTTCGGCAGAAATCAGCCTTAGTCTTCATAAGGTATTGAAGTACCTACTATCTATTTAGGTTTTAGTTGATACAATTTCTTCATACGATCTTCTAGGCGCATACGATTCGATCTGGGCGAAGATCGTATCCTGTTGAATCGATTAAAAAAATCGGTAGATCGTATGGCCATGAATCGATCTTCGGAAAGATCGATTCAGATCGGGCATCCCTGCTATCAACCATGGTCTCTCGAGATACTAAAATTTAAAAAGTACCTATATTATTGACCTAAGAAAGCAGCCTCCTCCTTTTTTTAAGTCTATTAAAAACATCTAGATGATCAGGTAGTATTACTTGCCAACGTGGACACCATATATCATATCTCAAAAGATTTTTTCTCACGTGAGCTGAAACTAACACCAGCCATAGGTTAGTACCACGTAAAGGGATGTATACCAGAACCATTACAGTTTTATATTTTTAAATTCCTGACTTTAAGTTTCTTTGAGTATGGATCCTTGATTTTCAGACCACTGTGCGACGAGACGACGAGATTCGGATATAACAATTTCTATAAAATTTTCTTAGAAATTGTTCTACTAGAATCTTAAGGAAATTTTTTAGGACATTTTACATGTTGAACACTTTAGGGCCTTATCACACTAGCGATTTACGAGCGTCTTCAGAGCGGAGCGGGCGCACAGCGAATACGTCGCGATCACGTCGCGGCTGCACAGCGAAGACGCCGCGGGTGCATGGCGATTGCGCAACGTTTTTGACACCTGTTTGCGGCTGGTTTATAACGTAAAATACACTCAGTAACGGTTTTATCCGCGGCGATCTCGTTGTGCGTCCGCGACGTCTTCGCGGCACATGCGTAGCGTATTTGTTGCGCGTTCGCGACGTATTCGCTGCGCACTCGCTCCGCTTTAAAGACGCTCGTGAACCGCTAGTGTGATAACGCCCTTACTCTCAACCAATAACCTCGCTACTGAATAATATTCTATTTTATCTCTATTTACTTTAATCGTATGCATTTGAATTTAATAATGAGACTTAAATTATTTCTATTAGTTTATTTTATCATTGTGTTATTTTGTTCAAATATTTATTATATTTTTTTTGTTATTGTATTATTGTTATGCATGAATTACCAAAAAATGTTGCATAATTTTAATTGTAAATATCCTTATTGTCTTTATAATAATATGTAAAACCATAAATGATGCATGCTGTGTTAGCCTATAATTAATTGATGCACTTAAGAATGTACTGTTATCGAAATTATATTTAACTAGCTTTTGCCAGCAGCTTCGCCCGCGTGGAGGTCGGAAATTATCCCGCGGGAACATACTACCGGGATAAAAAGTAGCCTGTGTCCTTTCTCAGGCTCTAAGCTATCTGTGTACCAAATTTCATTTAAATCGGTTTAGTAGTTTTAGCAAGAAAGCGAGACAGACAGACAGAGTTACTTTTGCACTTATAATATTGTAGTGTGGATAGTGTGGATGTATTGTGTAAACAATTGTTGGCTAACCTAAATAAATAAAAGTCACTTGGGCGGCAGTTTAGTGATTAAATCACCAATCTACACGATTCCTGCAATGGATCAATTTATATTCATTTTAATGTAAGTTAAGTAGGTAGTTACCTAAATAGCTGCCGCTTGTGAGGATACAGGGTTTTATTCAAACGTACCAACTTGTACCCCAGAGGTATGAAACTGTTGTCAAAATTTGAATGTGACCCAACTAACTGAATTTCAATGATTAAAACATGGATCATATTATTTGTACTTTGAGGACCATAGAACGATAACAAACAATGGAACCATCCCACACCAAAGTAAGGAAATAAAAGTACCTAAATAAGTAATAGAAAACATCACATTGATTGGCAAAAGTATTTAGCATTATTGCGTAGGCACCTATCTACAAAAACAAAATCAAAAGTCATTTATTCAAACTAGGTTGAGAGTCAGCACTTTTTGAACGTCAAAGTTACATAAGATAGTCCCCCCAAAACGCCCGCCCTTCCACACTTCCTAGTGCTTTAGCTGGGAAGAAGAAGTGGCGGAACAAACTCCCCAACAGCACAGCTGTCTGTTAAGTTAGAAGAACTTGATTCTATACAATATATTCTATACATTATATCCAATACTAGCTTCTGCGCGCGACTTCGTCCGCGTCAAATTTTCGCTCCTTTGACCCTTCCTGTCGCATCGAATTGCCGCTCCGCTCCTATTAGTTGTAGCGTGATGTTATATAGCCTATAGCCTTCCTCGATAAATAGGCTACCCAACACAAAAATATTTTTTCATCCCCCCATCTCGGAAAAAGTATTTTTGCCCTTCGATACCTGAGTGCAAAAGCCGTTTTTATCCGCTAGAGGATAAAGTAAATTGAATTTAGAACATCGTGTGCACTAATTTTGTGAATTCAAAACATCATTAAACCTATTTACTTCTATCTCCAGGGTGCCGAATTTATCATTCAACCTTTTTCTAATTTGTAAAACTTAGACTCGGAACCTTCTTGATATACTTTTTTTTTTAATTTGCTTTGCGCGCGCCGTTTTACTTTTCACGTCACCAACATTACAGTACCTAACAAAAATATTACACTCGACTTAAGTAATTGTAGCAACGTTACTTTAAATTTTTCTTAATTATACCTAAGTATCATTTGAAATAATTTAAAGATTATTCTGTAATACTTACCTATCTTAATGTAGTAAATAATAAATGTTAATACCTAAACTGAAATAAAAGTATCTTGTGATTGAAATGCTTTTTTTTGCATATTTAGTCATTTCCTCGCTGAGGGGGGATGAAAAGTTACGTGTTGCACTCGAGTGCAAAGATTTTTCACCTCGTGCTCTTTTGATTCCCTCGCTAACGCTCAGGATTCTAATTTTTGAATCACTCGCTGCACTCGTGATTCAATTTTAGAATCCTTCGCTTGCTCGGTCATCAAAATTGAGCACGTGGTTAAAAAGCAACTTTGCACTCTTGTATAACAAATAACTATTTCAATTCGGACCAGTAGTTCCTGAGATTAGCGCGTGCAACCAAACAAACAAACTCTACACCTTTATAATAATAGTATAAATTATTTAAGTACAGACGCCAGCATATCCAAGTATCCAAAACTGCCAAATTTTTCCAATCAATCTTGAATCTTGTACCTACTTCAGCAATAAAGTTGAAATCTACTAAAAAAAATTGACAGATTGTAGTAGCTTTTTGTGCTGGCATCTGTACCTATTGGTGTATACCAAGACGACCAAAGGTTAGCGTAGGTTCTAAGCAGGCCATCCAGGACAAACCTCCTCAAGAGAGAAGCAAGTTGTGGGAATAGAAGCATCCACACCACCTCCTGACTTCGTAAAACTCCAGAAACTCACTCAGCCGAGAACTGCTGTGGCCTATGTGGAAAGCTCTCAATCAATTGCTTAATACGTTGAGTGCCGATCACGCGATATCGCGTGATTCGTCGGTTCTGCATAATATGGCCGATCACGCGAAATCGCGTGCTTGCTACTAACAATTTTGTATGCGCTCTAAATCTGTGGCCATATCGGATTAACCATCAATCTGTGTTTAGCACTCAACGTGTTAACCAAGAAGGCCGCTGCCGACTCAATTTGTCGAAGTGGGGGATTACTGACCCATTCAATATCCAGTGCGAGTGCGGTGGCTATGACCAAGCCAGACTTACTAAAGTACCCAAGTGCCCGTTCTTCTGCACCTTGGGTGACCTAAAGAATGCCAATATAAAAATCGAAGAAGAGTACCATCGACACGAAAGCAAGAGATCAACAATTCAGCGCCTGAAAAAGGCTACCATCCAAGCAAACATAAAATCAAAATATCATATATTACAATACTTACCTACATCATTTAAAAGCTAAGTCTTAACGAAAAAAAAATGTACATGATGTTTATATAAAAAAGTTACGAGGTGACAAACATAAAAAAAAAATACAGTCGAATTGATAAACTCCTCCTTTTTTGAAGTCGGTTAAAAACTAGCTTCTGCCCGCGACTTCATCCGCGTCTTTGCTCCCTTGACCCTTTCCGTCGCATCGAATTGCCTGCCCGTTTTCGTCCATTTTTCGTTGCTGCTCCGCTCCTTTTGATCGTAGCATGATGTTATATAACCTATAGCCTTCCTCAATAAATAGACTACCCAAAATAAAAAGATTTTTTCAATTCGGACCATTAGTTCCTGAGATTACCGCGTTCAACCAAACAAACTCTACAGCTTTATACTATTAGCATAGATAAAAAAAAAATATAGGGTAAGTGCGCCAATTATGGACCACCATAAGGATTTTGTCCAATAAAACTCAGAATTTTAAAGTATAATCAATAATTTTTATTTTAAACACTTCGATAATTATTTGGTATCTAAAATAATTAATAAAATTCTTTAGAAAGATCAACATCGTACAAATAATCAACATTTTCTAAAATTTGTCATTATTGTGAATTTGCAAAAAGTGTACAAAATATGGACCACATGGTTTCAAATATGGACCATAGTTACTTGGGTTTAAAATTAATAAAAAAAGTAATAGTCGTGATGCCTAAAATTGAATCAGTCAATTATTAGGATTAAACTAATCATTGGTACACAATTCGCTCGCTTAGAAATCAACCATATCGTCTACGCTAGTACACTCTTCATGAGCCCAATGCCTACAAGAAGATGCACATTGGATCCATTTTTCACCAAGAACATCTTCAGAAAAAAGCCCAGCTCCAACAAGTCGAAAAATACGTTTACATTTTCTTTGTTTAAGTCTTTTCTTCTTGCGATTGATGTGCCTGTTGGATTGCAAAAGGATAGGTTAGGATGGCGCCTAGCAATAACCTCAACCATGATCTCATCGCAGATTCATTATCCGAGTGCTTTATGTTATTTTTTTCTGCTAGCAGGTAAGCCAAAGACCTGATGTCCCTGCTTGTAAGACCAAATCCAGATTGTTTTCATTTCTAGAATATAATCAGCCAATTCATCTTCCAATAGTGAATTGTAAAGTCAATTTTCTTCCAAGGTTATGGTTCATGTTCGCTAAATGATTGGTCTTCTATTTTTGATAAGCGCATGAGCGTAGTTTTGGGTACTCCATAAGTTTTGGATGCTTTTAAAAAGCCCATTTGCTATTGCATTTTATTCCACGTTTGTCTGGTCTTTTCTTTAGTTGTAGAGGTCATCCTAAAACATTAAAAGTAATATAAGTGACTGTTTGTAATATTGTTCACTAGTCCATATTCAGAACATGCCCGTGGTCCATATTATAATACACATACATTTGTAAGTTTATATTGTTATTCAGAAAATTATAAAAACTATTTTAATATTGCAACTTAAGACTACCAATTGTAAAATAACTTACTTTTCTCCTGGTTTAATCCACTTTCACAAAGAGTAATATTTGTTGAAATTATGAGCTTACGAAGTTAGGTATGAAACTACATCGCGCGTTAATAAAAACGTTAAATGGCTCCCGTGAATACGTGCGCTTTCTCTGCCAGCCCTGCCAACGACTAGCGAGGCGCGGGAAGGGTGAAGCTTTGCATGAGCTGACCAATGGCTCGATACAAAGAAAATTCTTTGAGAAACGCGGGTAGTCCATATTACAGAACCAGTCCATAATTGGCGCACTTACATTAATTATAAAGCATCATAAAATTCAACTGCATCGTTATCAACAGGAAATGTGCCCAAAATGCTGGCAGCATAGCCACGTTGTATTGCAATTCGAATTCTTTGGCCAAAAAATAGAATATAAAAGCAATATAAAATGTTATTACTTCCAAGTTCAACTAAAATATTAAAATGTTTTGCTGTCAATCATTTTTCGAACAAGAAATGAACTTTTCTTTTATTAATAGATACACATATACATTAAATGGATTGCCGTATAGTAACACCTGATTCCATAACTTATAATACTAAATCAATTATTGATAGTACAAAATCTTAAACTTGATACCTACCTTTTAATTTTTTTCGGAAGTCTGAAAATTGACACCGTTATGAAATATACAAAAGCGCCATCTATCAACACATGAGGTACCTATCTGTTGTTAGGTCTAACCAAACGATATATACCGCCATCTAGCGTTGAGTAAAAGAACGACTTCATTCTGTTGAGCTCTATTTAAAGCTTGAAACTATCACAGATGGCGCTTTATACAACAACAGGCACTGCTACTATAAGATGATTTTACAAAAAAGCTTGCTTTAGAAATAGGTAAAACTTGCTATCAAGGTAAAAATTAAAATTAAATAATATTTTTGAAGATTAATAATCCTGCTAAAATCTTTTTGTAGCGGATTTCATTGCTGCGTAATAGACTACTTTATCGACAAAGCTATTTCCGGTTCGCGCTCGACGACATCACGCAACGCAAACTCGCGTTTGGAGCTAACTTCACTTTATAAATGTTCGATCTCTTTCAACTACATCGAGGCTTGAGCTTTTTGGGATTACGCTTTTCGGTAATTATTGTTTTACTCGTTGCATACAGTGTGATTTTGAAATTCTTAGTTGTAATTCTAGTCAAAGGTGAGTGACGCGTTATTTCGAGTGTGGTGTGATCATAAAACCGTAACAGTTTGGCGCGTTGGTTAGATTCTGTCAACATAGCTAATAAAGTGTTCACACGCAGTTGAGTTTATGCACGTGTAATTACAATACAAACGTGATTTTCCATTTACAGACATGGCTTTGAGCGTTGCACTACCACTGGCAGGCTTGGAGACGGAAAATTTTAACTCGTACAGTTCGTTCGGGCATATCATAGACATAGCGGGCCTGTCTCAGTCCAGCCCGAGTCCGTCAGTCTCCAGTGAATCTAGCGGTATCGGGTCGCTGGGGTCGCTCAAATCAGAATCAGTAAACAGCGACTCCCTACCGTCTAGTCCTCAAACAACAGAGAAGGTGAGTGAAAATTTTCGCACTATTTTGTTTGCATTCGTCCTGGCCTTGACCTCTCTATTTTCATAATATTCCGTAATGGCGAATGTCTTACGCTATCAATGTTGTGTACAATATCGACGTGTGATAATGGAAAGATTTCGGAGGCATAGGTTACATGATATTTTTGTCTAATCCAATGTGATTGGTGAATTTTATACCATAAATGAGTACTGTAATTATAAAATTTTCACGTAGCGCTACTTGGTTCTTGTCAAAATTATTTTACTAGATAACAGATAAAGGATGGGTAGGAAGTCAGATACTTACTCTTAATACTTGATATTGTTGATCTGTGTTTGAATCCTTTGTTATTAATATGTGAAGTATTGTTGTTATTTGTCAATGTGTGAATTCTTTTCAGAAACTATTCGAGCCAGTGGTGCAGCCCCAGCCACGTCCTATAGAGAAAAAAGCCGACGATGTCAAAATCACGTATGGAGGGCGCGACATCCTGAACCTGATGGGTAATCTCACGGACCCGCGGTGGAGCTACCGCTCCACGGTGCTCCCACCCAACAACCCGGCGCTATTCTTCGCCAACCGCTCCCAGTATCACCGTTTGGGTCCATATGGAACTCGCACACAGTACGTAAAGGACTCTTGCCGCCTCTGTGGCTTCTCATGGGTTGTAGCTGCCACAGATTGATATGACTATGAGTCAGCATAAATTCTGAACAAACGAATGTTAAGTGGGTACGACTGGAACACATCAGGGTGCATATCAACTTCTCTAATTCTTACAGTCACTAGATGGTGCTTAGAACCATTATTACTAGCTGGACCATGACTTTAGTTCAGACAATTTTCAAGGAATTAATTGTGACCACTTGTTATTTTTCTTACAAATGACAAGAGATGATCTATTATTTTGCTCATTGTTATCTTTTTGACTTAAGTTTTTACATTCTATTTTACTAATTTGTTATCAAATAAGCATGAAATGTTTTACCATGACTGACAAAAAAATTATACAAAGTTCCTTTAGTTGAACTAAAGCCAATGGTTCTGTGACACTTTCCTATAATATAGTTTGTTTATATGCTTGCCTGTTGTGCTCCAGTCATACGGATGACTGTGGAATATGTATGTGGCTATCGTCACGCACATTCGTAGAGTTACATTTTAAACGTGACTTAATACTGTGATCTTAATTTAAACAAGACAATTTTTGACAAATTCTGTGAATGGAATGCGTGACGATACATGACTTGGTTTTTGTTTTTAACTTATTTAATTGTGTGATAAAGTTAAGCTTAATTAATACTACGGACTTGCAATGCCATAAATATTTCCAGATTTATTCCAAAAAACAGCATTTCTAGGTCCCAGTCTAATTAAAAAGACAAAATTGGATCAAAACCTTAAAATCTATATTCCATAAATCAACAAATTAAACTATATCATTATAGTAATAATATATTATGCTACACTTAGTTCCTCTTAGAAATGTTAATGATTTGTTATCCAAAGAATATTATATTAACTATAAATTGTTGAGCATACAATTTATATTGATTAGTATAAAATACGAAGGGTGTAACTCAACCCATGGATTTTGTGTCCAATTACTCTTAAAGCAATATTTAAATTATAGACATTTACTTATGATATCATAATGAGTTATTTCCCACCATTACATGTAACATTTATTATTTAAATATTGTTTTATAATATTCTTTAGTCTCTAGGAGATAATTTAGATATATTCCACAGTCATTTATCAATAGGATCGTCATTGTTTAAACCAAAAGGCTGCTTCTCGGATGTTATTTAAATTTACGACTTTGACGAGATAGGCACGAATTTAAAGCCAAGCTGTAGTTTATTTTTAAGATGTAATTATGATGATTGTTGGATTTACCGTCCGAGCATTACATAATAATAGTGATGACATATAATCTAGAGGATACGATCTTGACACATTACCCTAAAATCAACTTCTTATCAACTCAACTTTAAAGCTTTGAACAACTCATTCGTAATTATTATATGATGAGCCCATGTCGAACATAGTCAAAATGGGTTATCAGTGCATATCATCACAAATTAATGCAGTGATTAGATATTCTAAGGTATTACTAGTTGTTACAGACCGTTTTAAAAGGTTTGAGTCATTGATGTGCCCAGATGCTGGGCTCCTAGTGAAATTATAGTAAGTGTTGTTAACAGACTGGCAATATCTCTATGTACGTGCATATATAAATGTAATATTCGTGGTCTCTTAATTTAGTCAAGATATTTAATAGTGTGAGTCTCTTCAATTACATGTAAGTAATGTATAACATACTAACTAGAACGAATAATTGATACTGTCCTTTTGTGCAACTTTAGTTCTGCTATGTTGTGATCAGCTTTAAATTAGAACTGGAGTATTTGTACACAATAATGTTGATATTTCCCATATAGTTATTTTTATAAAAAAAATGTTGATATGAGACAATACAGTATGTAGTTTTCAAAAAAAATCTGTCCATCTTATAGTTTGCTTGAAGGTTTGGCAAATATTTTGGAAGGGACCAACGTGCGCGAATTGATTTCTCCGGACACTAGTTTGTCAGCATAGAAGTTCAGTTCCGAAGTAGTTATTGTTGTTCGTGATTTAAGTTCACAATGCATTTCAGACGACTAAATAGATGTCGAGCCATATCCACAAGCTTTCATTTCTGTTTTGTCTGTAATCAATTAACTGGGCTATGAACACAAAACTTAAGCAAGTAGTTGAAGTTTTACAAATATTTATTTACGTATTTTATGATTCAGTGGGTAATGACTGAACATATAGCATGGATCTCAGAATGCAGCTAACAGTGATACACATTCTTTATTGCCTTTGTAGGAAGCCCCTCTTAATTACTGTTGGCGAATAAATAAATATATTTTATCAATGTTTAGGGGTGGCTTCATTTGCCTATATCCTCAGTCACACGGACTCACAAAATGGTTGTTATTGGTTATTTTAAAATCAAGTGTTGCATTCAGATTATTTTTAGTTATTAACTTATAATATGACAAAGCTGCAATCGAATGTAGTTCAAAGGAAAGTATTTGGAGCGATACGCACAGTTTAATAGAACTAGCTCTTGTTGTGGTTGTCTTCTTAAGTTTAGTGGTGATCCCCGTAGCCCAAGGCACGTCCGACGCGACCGGCGCGCGGCGCGAGCAACAAGAGAGGCCGAGGTGCGATGCAATATTTGCATTCCAGTTTTGTGTTAAGTTAGCAGCCGAGGGTAGTAGTAGTAAATGTTTATTTAATCCACATTGCCAAATATTTTGGTTGTTGTGCTATTTATTTAACAAAATTTTCTAAAATATCAATTTAGTACCTTCCATTAATAAGTGTCTTCAAGTGATTTTACAATGTTTTAATCATTTCAATTTTATGCATTTTATTTTGTTTTAGTCAAATCATAATTATACATAATATTACCTATATGTTGTATTATATCTATTGTTCATTCACATGATAAATATTTTTTTCTCATTGAACTGTAGTCAAATGACAGTATTTTTATAATGAAAATTGTATATGGATGAAGGGTTTTTTGCCTGACACGCGCTGCCAACGCCCGCGGGCCTGCTCGCAAGCCCCCGGGCTGCGGTGACGGTGTCTTGTGGGTATTACGTATATCTGATAAGCATTATGTAGGTTTAGCGAAATAGATTAACTCGGAGATGAACTCCAAGTACCAAAACTTATTGGTTCAATGTTGTTCTCGTATTGTGGTGATATAGTGCGTCGCGCGCGGCGCAGAGCTCAATATTTTTAGTAACCCTTAAGAAAATTAATACCTCTTTTGAAAAAAAATATAATATATATGATATAGTATATCCAATCGATAATCACATATTATGTATTTCCCTGTTTATTTTGATGTGATATCATAAATGACTGATCTGAATTTAGTTTTTAAGTTGGTTATTGATATGCAGTGCTATTTCGAGAGTGTAATTAAGATTTAATATTGAAAGTGCCAATGCTCGTAATTTAATCTGTATGACTGTTCCTTTATCGTAGCTGTTTGTAAGGGCCCAGCCCGCTACTCCTTGTCAACTTCAGTATAAGCAATCTTCTTTCTTACACTAAGTCTTCAATTTATTGTTACTTTAATGAAATCACGTAACATGCACAATCTCAGTAATGCTTGCAATATTATGTGTAACATGTTTTATTCCTCACTTATAATTTATAATCCAGCGTAATGTTAAGAGTACAATATGAGATGATGTTATATCATTCTAGTATCAAAATTAGCCGAAGATGTTAATATTATTAGTTAGGTAAAATTTTAACATAGCTTTGTATAATTGGGATGTTTTAGTATTTAATAGTGTATAATTACGGCGTAGTGGCAAGCAAAATGTCTCGTGAATGAAGTTAATAATGTTAGTGGCAATAATACTCGATGTAAGTCCCTCACCCCTAGCCAAGAGACTAGTACAGTAGTACTGGGCCGCGCGCCGCCCGCGCCCGGTCCACCAGCGAGCAGCATACAACAGTAACTGAACGTTAGGAACTAGGCGATTATTTGTTGTAATTATAATAATAGACGTAGGTATTTTATCGTACTTAAATAATTATTCTTGCGATGCCTTAATTCTGGTTGTCAATTAGACATGTCTCTGCCTAGTGTTATCATTGTTTTTATTTATTTTAGTTTTTTTTTGCTGTTCCGGCTTCCTCCGTGAACTTCCAGTCCAGGCTGTTCTTTTGAAATGATTTTGAGGTCGATTTATTTTTACCTAAGTGTTCTTATTAAATGTTACCAAAATGTTTTTAATAAAATATTTTTATATGTATCTTTTCGTTTCATTTTTTGTACTATAGCTTCTGCCCGCGACTGCAATCCCTTGCGAGTACTTCGTATTCGTGTCCCAGCGTGATGTTATAGCCTTCCTTGATAAATGGGCTATACAACACACCAAAATATTTTTTTTTTAAATTTCGAACCAGTTGTTTCAACCAAACTCTTCAGCTTTATAAAATTACTGGCTGTGCCTGCGGCTTCGTCCGCGGTGGCGTTCGGAAATGATCTCACTGAGACGAGCTACTCAGACAAAAGTAGCCTGTTACTCAACACCGGCTATCTACCAGTGAGAGACCGGTCAAAATCAGTCCAGCCGTTTCAGAGATAAAACCCGATAAAAACATTGTAAGTACCGTATATGCATTTAGTGAAAAGCTGTTAATTTGAAATAACAGACATTTCAATTTTATGTAGGTATTTGTATCAGATTTTATGAATATATCGCGAATAACGTTTCGTCATTAACAGCCACCTACATTCAACTACAAATAGCTGTCTGTAATGGTGACTGTACTAAGTAAAAATAGCTTCATAATATTTTTTAGTCCTGCATATGATATAATTTTGTCGACTACACGCTTCGGCGGTTACATATCTACCTGTTGTGTTTGTAGAAATGAAAGATAATGTTGAGTAGACTTGGTTTAATCAGACTAGGATCACAGTTTCACAGAGCACGCTCAGTCGTGGTATTTCAGACGGGATCCGACATAGCAGTGACGGACCGATGCAGAGCGGAACCATAGATTATTATCTAGTGGTGTACATACTAACTAATTACTAAATAGTGATGTTACAACATCCCCCTTGTTGAGTTCAAATTAAACCCCTGACAAACAATTAATAAGATGTACATTGACAAGTGACTCTACCTACATGACAACATGCTCTATGATACTTATAGTTATATTATAACTAGACAACATTCTTATTAATACTTAGTTACATTTAATCTAGACAACCTTCTTAATACTACTTAGTTAATGGTTTATCTATTTCGTCTATTAACCTTCTTGGTGGTTTTACAATTCGACCTGACCTGGTTGTTACGCTTGAGGATATATGAGATGAGGATTCTTGAAGTCTTGACTCCTGTCTGTCACCTTCCTCTCTCTCCTGCGACGAGTTGGATTGCATAGGAGGGTTTGCATAGTTTTGGGAATACTTATGTCTTAAGTGTATTCTATTTCTCCTATACTGTACACCATTGACATCCTCAACCACATACGACCTATTGTTCATTAATCTTTGTTTGACAATAGCTTGTTCCCAGTTACTTTTTGGATTTCTTTTAAAATAGACATGGTCATTGTAATGTAACATCGACATTGACTTAGTATTTTTATCATAATTCCTAGATTTGTTTTCATCATTTTTCTTGACTGACTGTTTGTAATCCTGAAATGTTACTACTTTTGGCTTTAATCTCTTATATGATACTGGAATATTGTCTCTCAAGTTTCTTGACATTAACAATTGAGCTGGTGATGACAAATTATTTTTTGGTGTATTTCTATACTGTAATAAAGCTATGTATGGATCTGTTTTGTTTTCTTTACATTTCCTTAACATGTTTTTTATTATTTTTACTGAACTTTCAGCTTGACCATTTGACTGTGAATGATATGGGCTAGTAACAACATGTTCTATGTCCCATTCTTGTAAGAAATTTTTGAAATCAATTGACTGAAAAGGAGGTCCACCATCTGACACCAGTGACAATGGTATTCCATGACGAGCAAAAATAGATTTTAAATGAGTAATTACATTTTGAGCAGTACTGTTTTTATTTAATAATGCTATCTCTATGTATTTTGAGTAATAATCTGTGACAATTAAATAAACTAAACTTTCAAAATGCATTAAATCAATACCGACTTGTTGCCATGGATATTTACATATTTCGAAATTTTGTAGTGGTTCCTTTTGATTACATGGTTTGAATTTTGCACATACAAGACATTGTTCGACTAAATTCTTAATTTCACTTGACATATTTGGCCAATACAAAGATTCTTTAGCTATTTTCAGACATTTATTTATACCTTGGTGACCTTGATGTATTTTTTCTAACATTTCTTTATACATTGACTGTGGTACTATTAATTTTGAACCTTTGAACACTAAATCTTTTATTACATGTATTTCACCTTGAATATTCCAATATGGTTTGACTAATGAACTGACATTGTTCTTGTTTTTAGGCCATCCTTCATTATAATATTTTTTTAATATTTGCAAGGATTCATCTTTTTTGGTTTCCTGTGTCAATTTTGTGCTGTATTCCTTTGTTATTGCTAAATTAGCATACATTAAATTGACATGACAAGACATTTCTGACTCATTTTCAGGTGTGTAATTGTCTTTCAAAGCTGCCCTTGATAAAGTGTCTGATATATACATTTCTTTACCTGGTACATGTATTACTTCTAAATCATACTTTTGTACAGTTAACATCATACGCTGTAATCTAGCGGGGACATCATGCAATGGCTTTTTGAATAAATAGACTAATGGCTTGTGATCAGTATGTACTGTGACTCTATTGCCATATACATATTGGTGAAATTTTTCACAACCAAATTGAATTGCTAGTAGCTCTTTTTCTATCTGCGCATATCTTTCCTGGGTTTCAGTTAAAGTTTTTGAACTGTATGCTATAGGTTTGTTTTTCTGTAATATGACTGCTCCTAATGCTGATTTCGACGAATCAACTGACAAGACTAATGGTATCTTAGGATTGTAATGAGCTAAAACTGGTGAGTTTGTAATCTCATCTTTCAGTTTTTTGAGACATTGACTATAATTCTCATCCCAAGTCCAGACTGAATCTTTTTTCAAAAGATTTCTTAATATTTGTGTTTTTTCTGACAAGTTACTAATGAAAGGTCCTAAATAATTAATCATACCTAATATTCTCTGTAACTCTTTGACATTTTTTGGTGTGGGCATATTGACAATGGCTTTGACTTTTTCTTGATCTGCCCTGGCACCATCTTTACTGAAGACATAACCCAAAAAACATACTTCTGTGACTAAAAATTTACATTTTGACTTGTTAAATTTTAAATTGACTTGACGAGCTCTTTGCATGACTTTGTGTAATCTTTCATTATGAACTGACTCATTTGGTCCATAAACCAAAATATCATCTATGAATATTAAGACTCCTTCGATATCACCGAATAGATTCATCATGACTCTTTGAAAGATTTCAGACGAGGCATTTATGCCATATGGTAATCTTAAATACTTATATCTACCAAATGGTGTTTGAAAGGTACATAATTCAGAACTGTATTCATCCAGACGTAGCATCCAGAAACCCGAAAATGCATCTAAATGAGAAAAACATACAGCCCCTTCAAGCTGAGACCTAATCTCATCAATTGACTTAAGTGGATAAAATTCTCTCATGATGTTTTTATTCAAATTTCTAGGGTCTAGACAAATTCTTAACTGACCTGAACTTTTTACAGTTATGACGACTGAGTTAACCCACTCTGTTGGTTTTGTAACCTTCTCAATAACTTGCATCTCCATCATGCGATCCAACTCTTCGTGTAATTTCCCTTGTAACGCAAATGGAACTTTCCTGGGCGGATCAACACATGGTACTGCATCAGGCTTGAGTTTAAGATGACAGACTGGAGGTAGACATCCAAGTCCCTGAAAAACATCATTATATTGTGTGAGAATTTGTTTACAAAAACCCTGCTTTGATACTGAAAAGACACGTCTTATAATTCCTAACCTTTCACATGTTGGTAGACCAAGAACATTTGGACAATCTAAATCTGCTATTATAAACATTATAGATTCGACGACGTCATTGTTATTAACGCATAATTTACAATTTATGTTCACTTTGCCTAGAATCGGAATGGATTTTCCACCAAATCCTGTGACATTTATTTGACATTTGACAAGTGACACTTTTGACAGGTTATAAAATGTTTGCTTTGACATAATGTTGACATCTGCACCAGAGTCTATGATGCATTTAATTTGTTTATTTCCTACTACTAGGTTAATTTCCCATGACTGTTTTGCATGGTTACTATCCACAGTGTTGACATTCTTTACTGTATGACTTATATCTGAGTGACTGACTAATGATCCGTTGTGTGTCTGTGAGAACTGTGAATGCTGACGACTGTTTCTAAGTCTATGACATTGTGTTTTGTTGTGTAATCCCTCAGACTTGTGACTGTTTACATCATTGAGATGTAAATATGGACTCTGACATTTTCTATTTTGACTATTTGATTTGACGTTGGATCTCTCAGATATGTGACTATTTTCATCATTGAGATGTTGATTATTTTCAGTACATCTCTCAGACTTGTGACTGTTTTCATCATTGAGATGATAAACTTGACGTTGACTTTTGGACTTGACGTTGGATCTCTCCGACTTGTCACTGTTCTCATCATTGGGATACGGTGACTGTGACTGTCCCTTTTTATATACCACTGCTGCTGTGTTTTTGTGTCCGTGTCTACTGCTCTGACTGTGTGAGTGAGACTGACTATGTGTTGCTGTGTAATGACTACTTGACTGACTACTATGTGCATTATGATCCTCATGATTATCTGAATGACTTTTACTCGACTTTAATTGACTGTTCAACATGCCAACAAAATATTCTTGACTACTATTATCTGAATTAAACGATTGCAACTGACTGACTTTTTTATTCTTGAGACAATATTTAGCAAAATGACCAAAAGATTTACATGACCTGCATTGAACGCCTTTAGCTGGACATTTGTAGCGATGAGACTGCCCACAGCGGCTGCATGTCTTCGAGTTGCTGATGTGGTCGCTGTTTGAAGCTGATGCTGACTTGCGACTGCTCGAAGCTGACTGGCGACTGCTCGAAGCTGACTGGCGACTGCTCGACCTGCGACTGGAAGCTCGCTGTTGACCATCTTGTCGACTACGGTTCCTCCGACTGAGATGCATGACGTTTTCACTGGCGACACTGGTACCTTTGACGATTTTTTCAGCATCCTGCTGAGCGATTATGAGTGTCCTCGCCAGCTCTTGCATTCTCTGATATGTCAAATCAGGTTCTTGCAGTAACCTCTGACGTACATGTGACGAATCTATATTGAGGTTTGCTATAAAAATATCTCTGATTAAAGACTCCCTGAGCGTGCCAAACTCACATTCTCTGCTTTTATTTTCCAAATCCGTGAGGAATTCGTCGATGTTTTCGGATTTTTCCTGCCTACGTGTGAAGAATAGGTATCTACACATCGTCACATTTTTTCTTGGTTCAAAGAATTTGTCGAATTTGGACTTGACTTCCTGGAGTGTGCTTCCATCAATCTTTAAGTTAAATGTGTTAAATATATTGAGACCACGCTCACCAATTAAATGCAGTAGAATGGCAATTTTCCGCTTCTCGCTGGACTTGTCCAGGCTTGTGGCTAGCAAATATAGTTCCAGCTGCTGCCACCATTTTTTCCACGCCTCCGCATTATTATTTGCTGGATCCGACGAAATATGGAGTTTTTTCAGACGCGTGCTTAATGTTTGGTCATGTCCGCCATCATTGTCGTCACTCGTGGCTTGGTTCGGCATTTTCTGGACCGATCTTCTTTATTTGTTTTTTCTTACACGACTTCTGACACCATGTTGTGTTTGTAGAAATGAAAGATAATGTTGAGTAGACTTGGTTTAATCAGACTAGGATCACAGTTTCACAGAGCACGCTCAGTCGTGGTATTTCAGACGGGATCCGACATAGCAGTGACGGACCGATGCAGAGCGGAACCATAGATTATTATCTAGTGGTGTACATACTAACTAATTACTAAATAGTGATGTTACAACACTACCTACTAATAAAGTTGTTCACGTTCTTGGCGTTTGTAAACATTTATTTTTGGGCGGTAGCCAATGACAAAGAAATTAGACACAGTGTCTGACAAAATAATATTCACAAACGAGTTAAAAACACTTCAGTAGGTATATCTTTGCATTAATTAGGTATTTACTACATGTTATTGTTTACTAGGTTAGATAATACTGTTTGTTTATATTATGGTTGACGTCATCGCGTACTGCTTTTGCTTCGCTACACCATTTTTGTGAAACATGGCCCTGAAAGTGGTGTCGGAATATTCCGCCGCAATCATCGATTTATAGCATTGATACCTAATTATATTTTATTGTGTGCAATGAGTAGGTACTTTGTACCTACGACGTGTTGGACTGCGTATTTCGATATGTTATTGATGGATCTCTAGGTGTAATCTTGGCGATAACCCCACTGTATTTGCTGTAAATACCTTGTGGCTACCAATTTATTAGCGGCAAGAACATTTCAACTAGGTATCTGCGTTTTTCCTCAATCCTCTTAACATCGAATTAAATAGAAAATACATATATAACATAACATCACGCCTGTAATCCCCGAAGGGTTAAGCAGAGGATTACATACAGTCATCATTTCAGCCGTAAGATGTCCACAGCTAGGAAACGCCCGGGTGTTTCCATTGCGAGGATCGTCTGGAGGACACGGTGGAGGTGTGCCCTGCCTGGGCGGAGCACCGCCGTGTTGTCGTGGAGGCGATCGGCGGCAGCGACCTCTCGCGTCCGGCCCTGGTGCTAGCCATGGTACGGAGGGAGAGGCCATGGGAAGCCGTCACCTCCTGCGAAGCAGTAATGCTCGCGAAGGAGGAGGCGGGGCGTGTGAGGGAGTGGCAGTCTCTGCGCCCTCATAGCCGCCGCAGGAGGAGACGCCCCGGGCGTCGGAAGTCGATAGCGGACTCCCGGCCTCCCTGTGGTGAGCAATGGGTAGCTCGCCGCCCGGTAAGGACCAGGCTCGGGTCGACGGCGCGTAGTGTTCCACGCGCGCCTCAAAGAGATGTCAGCAACACTGAAGGGGTCTGCTAGGACCGATGCCTACCAGGGCCGCGAGATTGTTCGAAAGAGATACCGTGGCCCTGGCACATGGGCAACTGAAGGAACACGGGTGGGTTTTAGTCAGTAAAAGTCTGACATGCCCTTCCGCTCCGCCCTAGAGCGGGAGACGTCATTTGATGACATCCCAGCCAAAAAAGAAAAAAAAAGATGTCCACAGCTGGACATAGGCCTCCCCCAATTTGAAGACCTTTGCCATAATCGCCACGCTTAGCAGGCGGGTTACCGATCGCAGTATGGTGGTAAAATGCATAGAGAACGCTGCTTCCTATTCTCGAGTAAGTCCCTTTAGTCGCGTTTTACAACACCCATGGGAAGAAATGGGGTGATGCTATTCTTAACGACCGGCACCACACAGGACCCACAGTACAGTAAACTCACATTTCGTCCGCGATTACTAAAATGAAGCTACAGCAATTTCTTAGTAGAAGTAGCACTGTAATGCAGTGCTACTTCTACTAAGAAATTGCTGTTGAAAAAAATCCAATAACACTGCCCGACCCCAAATAATATTGGACATGGGTAGGAAGATGATGTTGGGAATGACCTGGGAATCGAACCCTGTACCTCATACTCAGCAGTACGTAGCGCTTGATCTAGTGTATAGGTAGGGAGTTAAAACAACTCTCATTTCAAAATTTTAATAATGTTTGTACCTACTGATTTGAAATACATACTAATTATAATAACGAAGGTATTAGATTTGCCTCAAATGAGTGACATTTAAAAGAATACCTATCTCACTTCACAGATATCGAAAAAGTACTGGTTTTTTACCGAATCGAAATAGAAAAATTTTCTTTGAAGCCTTTCCCTAGTTGTCTGAGTCAGTTCTCTACGAGCTTCAAAATTAAAAGGTTGTCTTCAAGAAGTCTGTGAGTCATACAGTTGGATATAGTAGATGTATTGCTATTTATCAAGTTTGTATGTGTGTAAGACTTTAAAAACAAAAATTATTATTCTGGAACAGGTGTTTTCATTTCACAAGTCAATAAATAAATGATAATAATTTTATTCTATCCTACAAACCACCAAAGCTCAAACTTATTTCCAGGAAAATTGAATAAAGTACAGAGGGGTTTTAAAAGTTTTCCACTAGCGTGTTTTGACAAGTTAGCAAAAAAAAAACCGGCCAAGTGCGAGTCGGACTCGCGCACCGAGGGTTCCGTACAAACCTGTAGGTATCCTCGGTTTATGCGTAAGGTTTATGTTTATGAAATTAAATGTTTTTTTTTGAGTTTTCGTATTTGAGTTGATTGAATGGAAGGTAAATTGCGATTTACGATTTATGACGTATTAAAAAAAAAACTACTTACTGGATTTCGTTCAAACCAATTTTCGTTGGAAGTTTACATGGTTATGTACATCATATATTTTTTTTAGTTTTATCATTCTCTTACTTTAGAAGTTACGGGGGGGGGGGGGGGGACACACATTTTACCACTTTGGAAGTGTCTCTCGCGCAAACTATTCAGTTTAGAAAGAAATGATGTTAGAAACCTCAATACCATTTTTGAAGACCTATTCATAGATACCCTACACGTATGGGTTTGATGAATTTTTTTTTTTGAGTTTCAGTTCTATGTATGGGGAACCCCAAAATTTATTGTTTTTTTTCTATTGTTGTGTAAAAATCTTAATGCGGTATACAGAATACATCTACTTACCAAGTTTCAACAACATATCTCTTATAGTTTCGGAGAAAAGTGGCTGTGACATACACGGACAGACAGACAGAGAGACAGACAGACAGACAGACCGACAGACAGACAGACAGACATGACGAATCTATAAGGGTTCCGTTTTTTGCCATTTGGCAACGGAACCCTAAAAAAAAAGAAATGTAACGCCCACTCACTTATTTCTTGGATTAAAATCATTAATGTCACACGATCTCCAAGTGGAGCAGTGGTGGCGCAGTGGTAACGGCTGCGACTTACGAGTGGTAGGTCGTGAGTTCGAACCAAGCAGGCGCTTTGCTTTGTGTAAATTATATGCTCTCAAAACGGTGAAGAAAAATAACGAGGAAACCGGCATGTCTTGGAACCAAAAATTCGAAGACATGTGACATCTACCAACCCGCACTGGGCCCGCGTGATGAATTATGGCCCACTCCCTCTCACCGAGAGGAGGCCTGTGTCCCAACAGTGGGCACATTATAGGCTGACGATGACACGATCTCCCCGTTCCACCAATAACATACTAGATGGCGATTTACTAAACTATGAATATCGAGGGAGGTCAATATATATGTAGGGGCCACATGACCAAGGTGGTCATCTAGTTAATAAAAATGAAAATATTAACAAACATTCATGGTGCAAATTTAGGAACCTACAGTGATAGCTGGACTCTGGACCCATCCCAAATAAAGCAGTTAATTTCTACTTTTAATGATTTCTATTTTTATGATGTAGATGATAAAGAGTAGATAGGTAAAACAACTCTTACCAATACAGGCGCGGTCGCAGTCCAACATTTTGGGGAGGCACCACGAGTGCTGAAGAAAATTTTTTGGATGGTACATCTGCTACGTGTTGGTCGCAAGTGCTATTACTGAGCATGTGGTCCCGGGTTCGATTCCCAAGTCGGGTAGTACCTACTAATGGATTTTCGATTAGGTATAAATTTCTCAGAAGCAATCTGGAGTCTGGATATGTGCCCGATTGATGGCAATAGGCTCCCCTCATATGACATGAGACTTATCATAACTGGCAAAATGTGGGTGTGCATCTCTGTCAACCTTTCGACAGTTAAAGGCGTGATGATATGTTTATGTTCATGTCCATCTCCAGCTCCAGATTACTTATGGTATTCGGGGACTCAGCTTTTACATCGGGAGGTGAAAGGTGAGGAATACTTTATAATAATGCATATGAGCACTTCCACTATCCACGTTTTTTTTTTTTAAATTTAATTTATTATCATTATTCAAAATGTATTTTCTCTATTTGTATTTTTATCGTGTTTATCGTAATGTAATTTAAAGAGCACATGTTAAATAACCTTTTTATCCTGATTGATTGTTTTGTAATTGTATATCCCTTGTTAGAGATCCGAAATAAATACGTAAATTATGATTATGCTAATTTGCCTTACCAATCTGTCCAGATATTTTGTTAAATACAAGAGCACCAGTCCTAGTGACAAAAAGTACAATTTTCTCCACCAAAATGGTCACAGATCACAGTGGTCCACAGAATTGTGAACATTTCACTTCGTCCCTCTGGTGGGACAGGTCGGTGGGGCAAAATGGAATAATACGTAATTTAACGCTACGTTCTATACCTACGTAGGGTTGCCACCCGTACTTTATAATAAAGTAGTGTACGTTATTTCACATAAATGTACTCTATACCTTATGAGAAAAATAAAGTACACGAAAATACTTTATTTTGCAAGATTTGATTTCTTTGGGATTTTGAAAAGATTAGTCGTAAATATTTTCTCGTTAAACGAAATGTATTTGACGCAAACTGCAAAAATCAATAAAAAATATGTTTTGAAATATAATAATAAAGAAAAATAAATCGTACTTTATTTTTATACCATGTACCTTTTTTTCTTACCTATAATAACCAAAGTACTTTAATTGCATGAGAAAAAGGTGGCAACCCTATCTATACAGAGCGGTGGATGTTATACACCTGCTCACGGGTCACGGACGAACTTAAACATTAGATTCCCGTTATGCTATCAAACCACGATCCGTAACGCAGAGCGCACTTAGCCTCTGAGTCTTCTCTAGCAAAACGCAATGCCTGTTATTCGAATAGTTTAACAAAGGAGAAATGAGCTACTAACTCACTACGCACTTGCTTTTCCCTACCTTGCCTAAAGAGATACCGTGACCCTGGCACATAGGCAACTGAAGGAACACGGGTGGGTTTTAGTCAGTAAAAGTCTGACACTGGCCTTCCGCTCCACCCAAGAGCGGGAGACGTCATTTGATGATTTCCCACCCACAAAAAAAAGACCCCCACTTCTCATAGAGCTTATATGCCATCCCGCAAAACATATTTCTAGTGGACCCTCCAGGAGGGCCAACGGCATTACGTTTGCCTTTAAATGAATCCCCGAGGCATTGGTTATGAATCTAAAAAAACACTGTAATACGTAAAATAGAGTTTTCTGGGGATCTGTGTAGTATCGCTTGATGTATTTTCATGTACCTACTCGATGCATGAAAAATAAAAATAACACACAGAAATATTATAATGGGTCTAATAGTCATTTAAATGAACTTCATCATCACTCTTCCAACGTTTCTTAAGTTTCGTCCTACTCTTATCTTATAGCCATTGGCATTCATACACAAAACTTTCCACAAGAAATTTTCCTCATTCCTCTGTACCACAATTCTGTACCATGACAACCGATTTCCACACAACTTTTCAGTTACCGGTGCCTCTTTCAGACTTCCTCTTATGAAGTCATTTCTTATTCTAATCATTCGTGTAACACCGCACATCCCTCTTATCTTAACATTCTCAAATCAGCCGCATCCAATTCCTTTCCTCCTCTTCCTTTTGGTGGCACAACATTCTGACCCATACAAGACAGTAGGTCTAACCTTGGTTACCCTTAAAGTTTAAGTGGACGTAGAGCGAAATAATCCAAAACAGTCGTCACTGTTAAAGTGATACAATCAATACTTTAACCATAATTACCATAAAAAATATGTAATAAACACCACAATGAATGTGTTAACCGATTATAGGTAGATAGTTGGATTAGAGTCGGAATTATACGGGAGTCGCAGAGTGGTCCCGTGACCTGCCGCCATGTCATAAATCAAGTGTTAATTCTGTGCTTAGCCGTCCGATCTACTTCGCCATCGCTTTGCAAGACTGAACCGAGATACCGAAAATCGGACCACACTGGGAGACACGTGCCATTGGGTCCAGAATCGGCAAAACCGCCGAAATCATAGAACAAAAGTATTCAGTTTTGGTCCTGCTGGTTTTTTTTTATTTATTTATTTATTTTGGCTTGTCAACAGTGAGTACCTACACTGTTACTTTATAATTATGACATTGTAATCTTAACTCTAAGTGCCTCACTAGTTACAGAGAAGCACCACATGCACTAAATTATGCGCAGATAATAACACACAATTAATTAATTAAAACAAGTTACACAAAATTTATACAAATACGAAAAAATAAAATTATGCAATTAAAAGAAAAAAATAAAATTGGTTTCATAAATTAAAAATAAATTAAGATTGGATTAATTAATAAATCAATTAAATTACATACAATAAATTAAATTAAGTAAAATTAGATAGGATTATTTAATACATTTTTCAAATATTTAATCTTTATGATATTTAATCAGACTAGAGACACCCATTAAATATAAATTTTTAATCCAATATTCTGCAACTTCTGTAGCCACAACTCCTATCTGCTCTGGATCTCTACACAAACATCACCATCGATACATCTTCTCCGAAAACAACAATGTCATCGGCAAACAGCATGCACCAGGGTGGGTTTTTTGTATGTCCGACATCAGAGCGTCCCGAAATAAGGACTCCCAGACCACAGCCAAATTGCACTCGTCGGTCTTGCTAGCAGCCGACTAAATGAATTTGTGAGGGGTAAATGAACTTAGAGGGTTGTATTGATGATTTTAACTATTTTAATTCTGTAAAGGCATATTTGTTACGGTCTCGAACCATATTTTGTTCATGCATACAGCCTGACACTGACCAGCAAATTCTAAAAAACGTCAGCATAATTAGCCTTTAACACGGATAAAATCAGAAAAATTCATAAATGTACTTAGTATTATTTGACTTTAAATCGATTAGGTACTGATTAAAAAGTGTCGGACCCATAGTCCGACATGGCAGTTATCGTGTTAATGTTCCCACTGCACACACTGTACACAGGTCTCCTCTCTGCCAGAGGCAGTTGGCCGAAATCCACGGATGTGGCAGTGCTGGTGGGTAGATGTCACATGTCTTTAAATTTAGTTTTGGTTCTAGCTAGGACATGCCAGTTTCCTCACGATCTTTTTCTTCACGGTTTTGAGAGCAACGTGGATGAAAAACGTAAGAATTAAACGTACCTACTGAATCGCAAGCTGCCTTACCACATCCTCCTTATGGAGACATTTATTTGGGTTTATCAAAACATTTGGTAGGTTAGGTAATTATTATGAAATACAGGGTAGGTATGAGCAGTGGTATCGGCCCCGACTTACGAGTTGTAAGGTCGTGGGTTCGAACCAGGCAGGCTCTTTACTTTGTGTAAATATTTTCATCAACACTGCTCTCAAAATAGTGAAGGAAAATATCGTGAGGAAACCGGAATGTCCTAAAACCAAACATTCTAAGACATGTGACATATGCGAGCCCGCACTGGGCCCGCGTGGTACATTACGGCCCACTCCCTCTCACCGGGAGGAGGCCTGTGTCCTAACAGTGGGAACAATATAGACTGTTTATGATTACAGGTAGGCACCCTAAGATGATTTACGTTTCATTAAAATATTGAAAACTTGGTTGCTTACCTAGATTTTCTAGTGGTTTCAAGCGCGACTGCTGTGTGGTCTTGGGTTCGTGTGATTTTATCAAAGGGGATTTTTCAGAAGCAGCCATCTCACTTATGGCAATAACCAATAGGTAGAAATAGTGGAAACTTAAATGGCAAAACTGGCGAAATGTACCTAAGTTTACTATACAGTCTATACACCTCTGTATAACCCATCGACGAAAACAGGCGTGATATTACATTACGTTTTGTCAATCATTATACATCTTTACGTAGATAGGTACGATGACAAAGATGGAAGGCTCGACTTGCTTACATATTGGAGACATATAGGTACTTTAGATAATAACCTTAGGTAATTATTGGTAGCATATTTACATTCCAATAAATAAGATAGGTACTGTATTGGAATGTATGTAGGTACCTACTTTAATGTCTATTTATAAGTATATTTTAATTACTTACATCATACTTACCGACATTAATTAGGTAGGTACTTACTATTCATAATTATCTAGCTGCTTCATTTGTGAAAAACAGGAGATCTGTATCAATCTGTTGAAGTGCTAATCATTGTGACTGTCACTTAAATTTTATAACTGAATGTGAATCATTAAATTATCCAATGTTATTAGCTACCTAAATTATCAAAACAGGTACTTACTACACTGATGTTAAGTACTTAAACGATTGCATAAAAATAAACAACAGAAATAATAATAAATGAGTAACGAATCGAATAAAATGTGAAAATCTTATCATTGAGGAAACAACAATGATAAAAATCTAGATATAATTATTAGCAGCTATGTCTTTCGTTCGTCCGCTAATTCGACCGAGATTAGCGGTAAACATTGTCTATTTACAAAATGGACGCCTTGAGTTTAAACGCCATCTTTCAAGCATTGTGAACATCGCGAATATCGTTATGCAAAATAATGGCGGGTTTCGTTTTCAAGCGTAGACAGAGTTTCAAGTGAAACAGCGAAGCTTATGGGCAGCGCCATCTATTCGTTCAGTGAGGAAGCTGTAGTTTCGAACAACGAGTTGCTGAATTATAGCATTTTACTGAACAACAGGTGGCGCTGCGATCGCTAAGCTGTGAAGTTGTTCTCTGTAAGTACTCAAAGATGGCGCTGCCAGTTCTTTCTAACGTGATTGAATGAAAATTAATAAGTTTAGGCGCCAAAACCCTACTTTAAAATAGATGACTTATGCGTAGTACTAGTGTACTTTTACTGTGATACTGGCAGTGACTTTTACTACCACCAATTGGCACCATGTCAAAAGTAGGTAGAGCCTAATTGATCTTGAATGCGGTGTTACCTAAGAGACGGATTTCAAATTAAAAGACTTCCTACATTCGCAGACTGCCTCATTTGTCTAGTTATCGAAAGCAATTTTCAGGAATTTACAATGATTTTCCGACCCCCAAAGTACAGACTAACTGTCCTGGTTTGGCGCTCAATGGCAAATAATCTTACATTGTAACCTAACTGTAGCTAATTGTCGTCTCATTTGAGTGATAACCTGTGGAAATAAAGTAAGAGTTATAGTAATAACCTAGAAAAAAAATAAGCGTAGGTAAGTCATAAAATATTTCAAGCGAGAATCGAACCCGTAACGAACGCAACCCGTTGTTCGTCCATTTACACTGTGCGACAAATTGTCAAAGAGTAAAACAAGTAAATATAAGCAAAGTATGCTCATATAAATATGATGGTATAATGCCTGAAGCATTATATTATCTCTAATTTGTTTGCTTGCAATTTAAATAGGATTTCAAAAAAAACCTTAAAAGAAAAGCTATTTTGTTGTACTGTGTATCGAACGCAACTCCATGTCAAAGGTGCGTATTTTGGGAACGGTTATGGTGATTTAAAAATAGTCTTATGAATAAATATATAACAGTAAAGTAAGTATCCGTTATACATAGTTTCTTTCCATAGGTGTCGTAGAAGGCCACTTACAATAAGAGATTTACTAAAGAATGGGCAGCAGCGTTCTGTATGCATTTTACCACCATACTGTAATCGCCAACCCGCCCTACAAGCGTGGCGATTATGACAAATTGGGGGATTTCTATGATGATGATAATGTTGAGTAGACGTAGTACCAAATACCTGCCTACTGTTGTACCTATTTTTTTTTTTTTTTTTTTCAGGATGGGAAATAATCAAATGACTTCTCCCTCTCTGGGCGGAGCGGGAGGGCGTGTCAGACTTTTACTGACTAAAACCCACCCGTGTTCCATCAGTTGCCCATGTGCCAGGGTCACGGTATCTCTTTCGAACAATCACGCGACCCACTGTTGTACCTATTACCTGGGTCCCTTGTAGAGTTCAAGACCCCTCCTTTGTGCTTTGACACCACTATTTACGAAACTACGTGCGGCCACCTTAGCGCAAGCCCCTTATCCGAAATATATACTGAAAAAACTGGATAAGTGCGAGTTGAACTCACGATGAATATGTTACCCACCAAAAACATGAAATGTAAAGTAAGTTGCAAAGACTTAGGTACTAACCATTCCCATTTCTTCCCGTGGGTATCGTAAAAGGCGAGTAAGGGACTTACTAGAGAATGGGCAGCAGCGTTCTCTATGCATTTAACCACTATACTGCGATCGCCAACCCGCCTGCCAAGCGTGGCGATTATGGCAAAGCCCCCCAAATTGGGGGAGGCCTAAGTCCAGCAGTGGACGTCTTACGGCTGAAATGATGATGATGATGATGATGATGACTAACATAACACTTTCACTGTTAAAAAGATCTAATGTAGAGCTAAGTTTATTACTCTACAAGCCCTATTTCTAAAAACCTTACATCATTGCAGCTTACATTATTTCCCCCAAATTGGGGAGGCCTAAGTCCAGCAGTGGATGGCTTACGGCCGAAATGATGATGATGATTGCAGCCGCCGTAAGACGTCCACTGCTGGACATAGGCCTCCCCCAATTTGGGGGGCTTTGCCATAATCGCCACGCTTGGCAGGCGGGTTGGCGATCGCAGTATGGTGGGAAAATGCATAGAAAACGCTGCTGCCCATTCTCTAGTAAGCAATAAAACCTTACATATTGGTCAAAATTTATGTATCTATCTGTCTGTCACACTGTAATACGAGTGATCCTGAAAAGGTTCTGTTTTGCATTAGAACCTTCGGTACTCTAAACAATTTCAAAAACAAGTCTTAACTTTATCATCGTTTCTGATTCGGAGCCTCCTCAAATAGCTTATACCACGAATCGAATAGCGACAACAATAACCAAATTTCAAATAAATCATTACGTCACGAGCCACCAATCTCTTTCATAAAAAAATTAATTTTAACAGCAACAATAAATCCAGGCGCCGCGTCGATTCCCAACATTATTCGCGACAAAATACAATTTCACCAACTACATTGTTCGAAATCATAATGGAATATAGTCCGAATTGTTTTTTACGCTCCGTAATAACCGCGGCAATGATGTTTTTGTTTGGAATATCCACTTTTGTGTAGCCATAATGGGTGTATTCATTCAGACGGGAGCAACTGAAAAGTGTCTCTTTTATCAGTCGCACAATAGGCGGGAATCAAAGAAATTACGAATTCCACGGACCGATGTTCTAGAGTGTAAAATAAAGACGGGATTGTGCCGCCTTTGTTGGTTTATAATATTTTCATTGTTGAATAGGTGGACCGATACAGCTTCTGATATTTATGATAGATATGCATCTCGAAAACAATGGGGCGTTATGTTAACTGTAATAAATAGGATGCGGTTAGGATAAAATGTAGGTTGATGCTAATGAACTTTAATTTTATTTACGACCCATCGAAAACTCTATAGCTAAGCTAGGATATTGGATTTGCCTGCCAGGATCGCGAGATTTGTTCGGAATAGCTACCGTGGGCCTGGCACAGGCAACTCGGAGGAACACGGGTGGGTTTTAGTCAGTAAAAGTCTACCACGCCCTCCCGTTCCACCCAGAGCGGGAGATGTCATTTGATGATTTCCCACCTACAAAAAAAAGGAATAATGGACTTATCTACTGAACGCAATACAAGTTAGCCACAGTACTGAAAGTTACCTACTAATAGATAATACAGCTTGTTATCTGTCTAGCCATAGACAGATAATAAGTCATGTTGTATTGTATCTATACATAAACATACATACAAATAAATAAAACTGAAGTGTCTGTTCGTACCTAATGTCAAAATATCAACTTATTACTAAATGTTAAAGTATACATGGTGACTCGTAATATAACGTATGCCTACGTGTACGTGAAAATGTGACACATTAGCAATAATTACCCATCCCATAAGACGTAGACGAAATTCATGGGATTCGAGAAAACACAATTTTAATGTATTTTTGAAAATTTCCTCACTAATTGTCACTTTTCTCCAAACTCTCAAATTGAATGGTGTTTCTTGTTACTCCATTGGGTACATTATACTTTAACAACGGAGTTACCAAATTTTCTAAAATCTTCATTTAATCAGAGGTACCGATGAAACAGTCGATAAATCTGGCAATTTGCAATTTGATAAAATAGTTAGAGAATGTGAAGTAACAGAATTAATTAACTCGTTTATGCCCGCTCCCACCCACTACATTCTAACTTCCCAGAAATCCAACACACCCAGGCACCCAAGCAGATCGTCATGGCCAGGTTACAAGTCGCCATGACTCCTGTCTGCTCTCTCTTATCCCTAACTTAAAAATCCAACCATATTAAAACGACTGAAAAATATATGTATGAACGTAAACGAAGCAAAAAGAGTATGTAAGCTACTGCTACGATAGCAGGTGGGTTTCTGTAGCTTCTGCCTACCCCCATGGGAAAAAAGCGTGAGTTTATGTATGTATATAAAATATCGTTTTGTAATAAGTCCATAGCGTAGCGTACTCTAAGAAGAGGTTTCTGAATGAAATGAAGGTGAGAACTCGCTAACTCTACCACAGCATTAGGTATCTAGGTACTTTTGGTGATTCCTGCATCGCAGACTTTAAAATTTCTTACGATTTTTGCAAAGAAATTATAAAAATTACACCACACACCTCAAATTATACAAAGTAGGTTTTGACAAGTTCAAATTCTCAATTCAGAAACCGGGTTTTACTGACATAAGAAAACCAAATACGCTCGCCAAATAGGTTCCACCTGCAACTCTTTCGTTTGTATATACCTAGTTAAGAAGCTTATTATTCCCTCTACTTTAAAATAAAGATAATATATTAAATGCCTCGTAGCCCGTAAGCCTAGTGTTCGCATAGGCTACTGCTGAGCACGAGAGCCTGGGTTTGTCCTAGAACAAAATAATCGAAGACGTGATATCTACCAACCCGCCCTATGCCCGCGTGATGGAATACGGCCCACTCCGTCTCACCAAGAGGCGGCCTGTGTCACAGCATGAGAACATTATAGGTTGATTATGATGATGCCAATAGGCTCGCCCCCTCTTTCATAGGACTTAAACATAACTAGCGAAATATAGGTGTACTATAGGTACACCTCTGCCCAACTCATCGGGGTGGGCGGCGAGCAATGGGTAGCTTGCCGCCCGGTAAGGACCAAGCTCGGGTCGACGGCGCGTAGTGTTCCACGCGCGCCTCAAAGAGATGTCAGCACTGAAGGGGTCTGCTAGGACCGATGCCTACCAGGGCCGCGAGATTGTTCGAAAGAGATACCGTGGCCCTGGCACATGGGCAACTGAAGGAACACGGGTGGGTACTCTGGGCAGAGCGGGAGGGCATGTCACACATCGAGGTCACAAAGCGTATTATGTTATGTTTCAAATATACTAACTGACTTCCTCACACGTTCCTACTTCCCAGTGAAACCTACATTCAATTAAATCTACTGAACCAAAATCAGTGAGTACACTTGTACAGTGAGCAAAATATGTGAATAGGCTGAAATTGAAAGCCGCGGGGCGCTGATTGCCAGCCACATCTTGGAGGTATTGACATTCATGAGCCGGTATTGCGACGCAGTCATCAGACCTTATACACACGTTCCAAATAAAAATGTTAAATCGACACGTGCTTGAGGTGAATTTTAATTAAGTAGGAATCATTGCCTAAATATAAGTTTAAAGAAAAATAATTTAGTTTCTATCAATATAATATACCTATTATTCCAATGTCTTTTTCAAATGTTACCTATTAAGTATTAATACTTTAACTTTGTTAGCTTAGTTGTTAACTTTACTGTGTTTATGTTTTGGTCTGCTATAACTCTATAAGTGAAGGAGCTGCAACTAGATTTAGTACGTTTTTAATAACAAGAATTGGCCTTCAGGTGCAAAGTTCTAGCAACCAGCATCCGTATGAACATATATGACCTTGCAAATTAAGAAATAGGTATCAAACAATCGTAGCAGGTGGCGTCTGCCTACCCCCATGGGAAAACACGTGAGTTTATGTATTAAAATGGACTGAATATTCAACTTAAGGCTTATTCAGACCGGCGCGACGCGACAGCGCGACGCGATTCTTGTAGAACAATTTCCATGAAGTTCACATAAAAATTGTTCTACGAGTGTCGCGTCGCGCTGCCGCGTCGCGCCGGTTTGTAGGAGGCTTTAAGCTTTCGATTCGACTTACCAGTTTCATTAATTGCTATTATTTTTATTTATAAAAACAGAAGAACTCTTACAAGTCAACGTGAAAAGCGAAACTTTGCAAAGTTTTTATATGGTTTCCAAATACTTATGACGCCAACTTGTTATTATTAGAAGACTAGCTTTTTGAACCATTTTTAAAGAGTGTATTTTTTGCTAAAACCCATAAAACATAACTTCACGCTTGTACTCCAGAGAGAGCCAGGCAGAGGTGCACCTTTTGTGTTATAATCTCATAAATAAAACACATTCGTGGTCATGGTTGCTGCAGTAGGTAATCGATGCTGCGCCAATAATCGTGGTTTCGATTCCCGTGCGGAACATGGCTAGCCATGTCTGGATGAGACTTTGGCCCGTGTCATCACCATCATCTGTTCAGCTGAGCGATGGCAACTGCTGGACGCATATGCCTTTGGGGGAAAGGTGGGATTTCCACATAATCGCCATGCTTGGCAGGCGCGTTGTTGATTGCAGTATGATGGTAAAATGCATAGAGAACGCTGCTGCTCATTCTCTAATTAGTCGCTTAGTCGTCTGTTACGACACGCACGGGAAAAATAGGGTGGTGCTATTCTTTACGTCCGGCACCACACGAAACATGGCCCGTACAATCTAATAGAATTAAATGCTGGTAGTAGCTCACTGAATGACCAAACTCATTTTATGACTGAAAATCTGAGGAAAGCATACAAAAGAATACTTCAGTAGTTAAAAAAACATATTATTGCAGTTACAAAATATAAATAAACAATTTTTATGTAAATTATCTTACTATAACACACACTAATCACGAATTGGTTCCTCTATCTTGTCAACGGCGGGAGTTCCGTACCTCCAGAAAAAGAAAAGGAAAAAACCTATTTGAATGATTAAGATCAGTATAAAGAAACCTACTTTCATACAGCATTTTGAATCTACGGCTGCTGTACTGCTTGTTGAACGGGAGTAGTGATCGCTACTGTCACTACCACTGCCAGTACCAGGTGGCTTCTTCAATGAAAAAACCATGATTTTGATATTTTTTTCAAGAAGTCCGTAACGTGTTATCAAGTTCCATGGGTTTGTGAATGCTGCGCATTCTTATTTCTAGAAAGGCAGCTTTGATTTCAATTTTATCGTTCTCGAAACAGACTTTTTGTTTTAGATTTCAGATAAAATTAGCCAAATTATTGATTTTGTTATAGTAATGTACAGAGTAAATAAACGCGTTGTTGGATGAAATGTGACAAGCTTGACATAAATGACACAGACCTATAAACATATGAACACAATACAAAACTCTTTATTAACAATTCTCTTTTTCGGTTTTCAAATATAACCTCTTTAAACTTTTTGACAGTTTAAAAGCATCCTGAGCAGGCTATTTTCTTTTCAGCCAGGACTATTGTTAAGAACTTCTTTTTATCGTAAGTAAGACTTCACTTTGAAATAGAAGAACAAAACCGACTTTCTTGGCGAGTGAAGATGTTTAAAAAGTTCCCTATTGCCTTTTTACGTGAGAGTACCTGTTTTTACAAAGAGTCTCTCGTAAATTTTGAACAGGAATCAGAAAATAGGTATCGCTCAATGAGTAATGTTAAACAGTGGTCCATTGAAACGGCTGAAGCCTTTAGAAAATCACCCTCCTTTCGAGTCGCTTTTTGCAGCCTCTATTTATGTTTTCCACATTTTCCATATAGAATTTCGTGCTTGTGATGTCGACCGAATCTTCCATTGAAATCTCACACTCGGGAGTTGGCAATTCAGTAGTAAATTAACACCATTCAGTAGCGGTCTGGAAGATGCCTGAAAGGTCTGTTTGTGACTTTTATTAATATATGTAGGACTGAATAAAGCTTTTTCCCTTCTTATTAATGCTATTCCAGTATTCAAATATATTCTCGCGGTATTTTTTATAACATTGGACATATACAAGTGGCTTTGTGCTTGCTTTGAATTATATTTAATAGGTATTTATGGTGTATCTGATTCTGTATCGTTTGATATAGTCATAGCTTTTTATCAGAGAGAATTCTCTTAGTACAAACTTATTGGTCAATTGTTGAATAATAAGCTTCCATTTCGATTAAGAAAAGCAAGTGAATCTCTCTACACTCAATGTAGCTAGTAGTTCAAAAGTGCCATCCGCGCGTCCATAATAACAACATTTTGTTTCACTCAATGGTTGTCCTCTTTAAAAATCATTAATAATTTTCTTGTGTAGAGATTTCATAAACATATTTAATGACAAAAATAAAACTTGTTTCTAAAGAATTTCCCATTCAACTCATTTTCCTATTTGGCGGGACACAAAAAGCGGGTGGCTGGTAACACAATTGGGCCAGCTTTTGTTCCACGCCGCTCCACGAAGCATTCTTTCACCAGAGCGGGTGGAACAACTGTTTCTAGTACGATAGCCTCACAATGCGAACTATTGTCGCCAACGTAATTGTTCCTCGCCTCATCTACTCGAGGGCTAGCTAATAGCGCTGTAATTTAACACGTAATTGCTCCAGAAATTGCTTAAAAGCAAACAAACGCCGAAATTATTTTCGAACAGTATACTCTAGTATAAAACGTTTCATAAAGCTATTCATCGAGCCAGCTAAGGAGTGGATCTTTATGAATGCGACCAAATTGTATGAGAGTAGTCCTCTTTCAAAACTTCCCATGAATAGTGTTAATTCGCTATAGCGAGTTTGCTCGGAGCTCGTCAATGGACTATTTGGAGACTTGAGAAGCGCGCCGCCTCACAAAGTCGCCATATTGTGTATGGAAAACGCGGGAAATATGAATGGTGTTTCGAGGCGACACACGAGTGTAGGCGATTTTGTAAAGAACTCACAATGTTAGAGAATATTTCAACGGTGTCTATTCAGACGGGCCGCTCTGTTGTGCAGCTATACCAAATCTGAAACGGATTTACGGAAAGGATTATGTTTTATGGCGTGCTTACGTATTGTTGTGTTCAATTTGTTAACGGGTTGGTAGTGAAAGTTCACATGCACTTATAAGTGAAATAATAAACTTGTTCTTTCTCTTTAAATATCAGTAAAGTTTATAGGTAGGTAACACTACTACCACTGCAGTATTCTGTTTAAGTACCTAGTCCTTTTCAGTGGCAGACCTGCGGGGTAATTGCATAACACACTAAAAGTAGGTATGGCTTTCATTTTGACAGTTCAACAACATTCATTACGTTCAGACATATTTTTCGAATACAAGAAGCAATGTATTAGCTCTAACTAATAACCTTCAAAATGATTCAGACGCAATTATGGTGGGTTTTTTTTAATACAATATAACGTGGTTTTTCTACTTATGTTCTGCTTTCCTGCCTATTCTCCCATCGCATAAAAACTACGTCTTTTACTAATTTGACAGGTGTAATTTCAAACTCCTTTATTACAAAAGCAAATACAGAACTCTTGAAATGACAGATTAGTCTATGGAATTTGAAAAAATAACTTTAGAACCGTAATAAAGTGTAACTACCACCTCCGGTCGCTCTTTGCACTCACTTCGATGTTACTGACCAAAAACAACCCAACCTCGCCACATTGTCTTCACATTTTTAATGTAAACTCCTTAATTCAAGACAAAACCCCTGATAATGTAAACACAGAGCTACACCTCAACCCTTGTAGCTCCGGCCCTTAGTTTTTCAGCGCCGTTTCGAAGGCGAAAAGGAAAAAACGAAGCGTGCCCTAACAAAGCGAGTCACACAATGGAGCCGCGAACAATGCTAACTAGAGGAGCTTGAGCTTGTATCATTTGCAGATAAACACGGGTAGATATCGATATCATCAATATACATGACAGCTTGTAATGTGGGGAAAGGATTGAGATTTCAGGACGAGATTTCGTCACGAAAGATGGCTGCGTTTGCGACGATTTGCAGGTTACGATTGGCTCAGCGATTTCTGGATCTATTCTAAAATGTCACCGTGAGAATGTAGGTGAAGTAATCTGTTAATAACTCAATAGTTTCAATCTCTAGCATCAGGTGGAATGACAGTTCATATCAATAAATTTTTAACGGTGGAGTTTTTGAAAAAGTGGAAACTGTAGTCTCCTCGTGTTTGAACAAATCGGGCTAGACGGAAAACTAATAAGAGACTCACAAACAAGTATAACCCTGAAAACGTAACACTCCTTTTTTTTAGGCAATCGTGCAAAAAGGAGGCTACTACTTAATATTAGGTATATGTCTAAACTAATCCTTAAAAGTCAATTTTCAAACAACTCTTCAGGTATTTTCGATCCTGCACCCTAATTACGTAATACACATATCAATCCGAATCTTATCCACACTATATCCACACTAATATTATAAATGCAAAAGTAACTGTCTGTCTCGCTTTCCTGCTAAAACTACAGAACCGATTTAAATGAAATTTGGTACACAGATAGTTTAGAGCCTGAGAAAGGACATAGGCTACTTTTTATCCGGGTAGTATGTTCCCGCGGGATAATGTCCGACCTCCACGCGGGCGAAGCCGCTGGCAAAAGCTAGTTTATTATATAGGATAATGGTAATAATGGATTAACATACCTTCGATATTTTTTCTGCTCAACAACGTAAATAACGCAATGAATGTTGTTGAACTATCAAAATTAAAGCCATTCCTACTGACAGTGTGTTACATAATAACACCCCTTGAAAAAACTAAAAAAAAAAAAAATACTGCGTGAGGATAAATAGATGTTTCATGGAACACTATTTTTTTTTCCACAAACCCATTCGTTTTCGTAGAGTTGCAGCTATTTTGGTATTGTTCACAGAGACTGTGAAATTAAATTCAACGCCAGATGCATCGGAAATTGGAAAACGGCGCCTCACTGCATCATAAACATTTAACATTTATGCCTGAAATGTAAACGAGACTACTGCATAATAACAATAAGAAATACAAAAAATGCATTTCAGATTTTATGCAAAGAAAATTATGAGGAAGCACCTTGACTGACTAGGTACCACTCATGCATACAAATGCAAAAGGATAATCAATTTGATAGAGGCATTTGTATGGCCTCTTTTCGAGAAAAGGGTTTTTGTTTTTCTTTCCCTCCTCTTAATATTTGTTCCAATTTGTTCATAGCCAGTCAGGTTCCAATGAGTCACACACATAAATATGCACAGCAAAACAGGAACTACCTTCCGAAAACAATACTGTTTTACACCTATCTAACAATACGCACGAACGAGAGCACCAGCACAGAACTACAGACTAGCGTGTCAATGAACGAAACAAGACACTATCACAAAGCGAGCCCACCAGTCAGCACTACCACACTTTCCGTCGTATTAAAATTCAAACGACACTTAGAACATTGCACATCCGCCAGCTCAGCACTAACGACGAAGTCCACAACAATGTGCCCTCTGAAGAGGCCCGAACAATCGAATGAAGACAATAAGCAGCGATACTCCGAGACAAAAAGAGGCGAAATAAAGGCTCACTTGTTTCCTGGCCGCATTGTGAGGAACGGGAGAGGGCAGAGACAAAAGCGTAATGTGCCACGGCCCCAAACAATGGGGGCCGAGCCATTATTGTTACAGTAGCGCCGCTTTGCGCTGTACCTACGAGGTGGCTCCGAACTTGACATGGAGTTGGCCTTGTCGGCCGCTGCGCCGCATGCGTCGCCAGGATTCATCTCTTTCGCCATATTAATTATTATAAGCTATAGAGAAGTTAAAGTTTTTATTTGTAAAACATAGGTGGGTGTAAAAACTAGTGTTTTATATAAATACACTATGTTTTGCATTAAATTTATGTATTAAAATAAAATGACAAAATCCAGTGCGCGATGAAATACCGACACGATCTTTTTACGTTGGTGCGATTGTGAACTTATCTCAAAAAAAAATTACAACCATTCTCGTTTTTTTTAGAATTCTCTCGATATCCTACCAATTTGTACCTTAGATGTATAAGCACATCTCATAGACATTATGCTACAAATACACATAATTTCAGACAATAGGTGCTTGCTAATTCGGTAGACCTTGAGGTCCTCGTGAGTCCACCGGAGAAAGCGGTGGAGAGTATCATTTCGTTATCAGGGTCGAAAAGACCGGCCGCCGTTTGATCTCTCGCCTTTATGATTTCTGCAAAGCCTGCGGCAAATCACACAGTGTCTCGCGTGCCGTATCAATGAAGACACAATACTTGAGGTAAATAATATTGGAAGATAATAAAAATGTTCACCTACCTACCTAATGTATTTTTGATTATTTATTATAGACTACAAAATAACAATAGTGCATAGGGGTCCTCACGAGTGAAAAACGGCGAAAACACACAGACTGTATTTTTTATTCATTTTTATAAAACAAAATTAAATAAAACATTCCGTACGGTAATATATTGTTATTGTATGCTATTTCTTGCTAAATCTTTTGCTACGGCACCAGCGATGGATTCCCGCAATAAAATCAACTCCTCTAGGACATTTTATGTTCTCATAGCTCGTTAGAATGAAAGACACATTTTTTTGGAATTTGACCCCTGACGTGTAAATGTTTCTCATAATGATGAGTTCACAGGTTTTTACCTGTTAACAGCTTTCAGTTATTTCAATAACACCTTGTATAGGTATAAGGTATACGCACGAAACGACGATACCGCATACGCAAATAACTACAAAAAGATATGAAAAAAATACTAGGTACAGAAGTTGTAACAGAGTAAATGTAAGTTCTGAAAGTAACTTGTTCGTAATTGACTACTGAATCGATTTCAGCAACTTTAAATATGGGTATTTTTTCATAAATTACATTTTTTGCCATACCTACCGCCGCTTGAGCCAAAGAAAATCTTAGTTCAAGGCAATAAGACTCAATTTTAAATGCTATAGACAACACGCTATTCTTAATGAAAAGAGTTAGCTTTTAAATAAAAATGTTTTGGTCATTGTTTTATGTTTTAACTAAATAACGCAATACCTCATACACCCATTTTAAGAAATAAATTTACTTTACCCCACTAATAGGGGTAAAGTAAAATTTCTTAAAATGGGTGTATGAGGTATTGCGTTATTTATGCAACATATTGTATAAATGCTTTGTCCACAAATGAAGGTGTATCGCTGCATCGTGCAACACGCCCGGGCGACGTTGAATGGCGGCCGCGGGGCGAATCTCTGGTATGCATACGAGACGTATCAAAATTCAATCTCTCACTAGATACGATGCAATATTAAAATTGAATTTTACTGGTCATGTTTCCAACTTCATTTTGAATAATATGAGCTGTATGAATCGCTACGGAGTTCTGTACAAAGCTGCTCTGATGAAAATGTAAAGTTTGTTGGTGGATGTTTCTAAAGGAGTTCTAATATCACGTAGAACGAAGTATTTATGCATTCATTCGCTCAACGCTATCATTTGTCCAAACTTTTCAAAACTATTTTGGGGTCAGCTTCCAGTTTAACTGGATGCAGATAAATATCAGTATTTTACATGGAGTTACAACACAACTCAGATACTGGGTAATACGATACCCCTGATGGACTGGTTGTCCGACTTTCGGGCTTCTGGCGACCCGTAATGACAGTCAAACATCCACAAATGACAGTCGGTACATGATGCATGGGTATGGTCACCTATCCACGGACCAATCGTGGTAAGCGTAGCTTAACCTGATCAATCGACCTGTTCGAAAAAGAAAGAAAGAAAGAAAATACGTTTATTCGCGGCAAACATGACGCACAGAAAGACCAGAAGTATACAAAAATCCACACTAATATTATAAATGCAAAAGTAACTCTGTCTGTCTGTCTGTCTCGCTTTCCTGCGAACCGATTTAAATGAAATTTGGTACACAGATAGTTCAGAGCCTGAGAAAGGACATAAGCTATACCGGTAGTATGTTCCCGCGGGATAATTTCCGACCTCCACGCAGACGAAGCCGCTGGCAAAAGCTAGTAAACAATAAGGTGTGGGAAAACAGTAACACGTACACACACAGTACAGTAACAGTAGTACAATATTAGTAGTAGTAATAAGTCGCCCAGACTTAATACAACGGCGGTTATTTCTACGATTACTTATTAGCTCCTGCTCATGGCTTCATCCCCGAGAAATTTCTTGTTCGCATCGCATCAACTATACTTTTCACTTAGCGTTCTTTGTTTTTGATCGCCTCCTAAGGGTTCTAGCGTAATTTTAACCCATAGCCTTCCTCAAAAATTTGTCTATCAAATGCAAAAAGAATTTGACTGGTTCCAAAGATAACGAACGCTTCAGCAATATACGAGTAGGTATAGATAATATTTTACATCTCTAATTTTTGCCATAATTTTATGTTACTTCAGTCAGAATTCCTTTTTTTTTTTACTTTATCTATTAAATCCTCAATCAATTTATAAAACATCCGCAGATCTATACAAAAAAACATTTCCAAATGCGATAAAACTATTTAATTTAACGATTTCTGATAAAAATTCAACGCGGGCAGCGCAGCCCTATCACAAAGCACAATTAATAAAATTTCGCTATGGACAGAAGGGGTCTTTTGTCCACTTTATTCATATCGATACCGGAAATTTCAATTGTCGTAAAGGACAAAACACGAGTTTTCAGTAGAGCCAAAAAACAAAAAATATATTTGTTTTTTTCTAATATCTTTTTCAAATAAAGTACTATATTCATGATGTCAAAAGAGACCCTCACTATTTTTTCGTGTTCTATCCATAAAAATTAACAAAATAAACCAAACATAATTATTGACGAAAATGAGAGTCCTTTACAGCCCGAAAAAAATTAACTGAAGTACTTTACAGCCACGAAAAATTGGTTATGATAAAGTCAGATGTGTCGTAAAAGCCTAATCTTGATCATCAAGGGGTAGTACAAGTCATTTAAACCAGAAACTAAGGGGGTAAAAGGAACAAAAATCCTAAAGTTCTAAATAGAAATACCTACAATAGGTAGTAAAACCAAGGGAAATAAAAGTATTTTTACTATTTTTTATTTATTATTCAAATATTTAGTAAAAAAAGTAAAAAAATATTGTTCTAATAGGAACTCAAAATTAAAAAAAATGTTTTATGTTATTACGTTTTATTTATAATTCTGTTGTGATGGAAGATTTTGTTTCGCGTGATTGTTCGAAAGAGATACCGTGACCCTGGCACATGAGCAACTGATGGAACACGGGTGGGTTTTAGTCAGTAAAAGTCTGACACGCCCAGTCTGACTTCTCCCGCTCCGCCCAGAGCGGGAGAAGTCATTTGATGATTTCAAATCCTGAAAAAAAAAAAAAAAATTGAAGATTTTGTTACCAATTTGGACATTTTCCTGTTTTTGGCAAACACCAGTTGTTTTTAACAACCTCAAATGTTATTTGAAGTTTTTGCGAATATAGTTGATTTGTCAGAAAATGAAAAGAACGAATTGAAACAATTCTGTCAGACTTATATGTGCTTGTTGAGGAACAAATGGATCTCGTGTAATCGCACGAGACGTACGTTCATAAAAAAAGTATGAGACATGGCTGCAAGAGGACATGAAAAGGCCTGAGGTCGTGAGGGAAAAGATAACCCCTTCTGTAGTGTTAGTAGAACAGCACCCATGTTCCAGTTCCGACTTCGCTACATTGACTGGCCTGTTAGTCTAGTGGTTACTGACCCTCACTGCTAAGACTGAGGTTGTGGGTGCGATTCCCACACAGGACAAATGTTTGTGTGATGAGCACAATCATTTGTTCTGTGCCTGGGTGTAATTAATCTATAATATGTATGTATTTAGAAATATATAAGTATGTTTATCAGTTGTCTGGTTACCATAGTACAGGCTCTGCCTAGTTTGGGATCAGATAACGTTGTGTTGATTTTTATTAAGATATTCTTATTAACATCCTGTGGACCGGAAACGTGCAGTGCTGGAATATCAACATCAGTTGTGAGTCCCAGAAAACCATTTGTGAAGCTAAGCCCGCAGAAGAGTGGAAGAGTTCCTAACGTACAGCTATGAAAGTCTTGCTCATGCAACTGGTTTAAAAGCACAAATAAGAAAGTAGCAGATATCATTAAACTAGTCTCGGAGCATCCCGAAGAAGCTACAAAAATGAAGGAATTGTTGAAGGCATAGAAAACTATGCCCATATATTCTGCTGATAAAGCTTTAGGTATTTTTACTTTATTGAACCTTTCTAAGTGGCAGTATATAACATTAAGATCTTGTGCAAAAGAAGAAGGAATACCATTGTATCCTTCTTACACAGCTATCCTTGCAGCGAAGACGAACCGCCAAAAGATGCCATAGAAGTCACGGAAGAGGGGTTAAAGTAAAACTCCAAGCTATTTTGAACAAAACTGTGGCTAGACTTGGAAAATTCCTACGTGTTGAATCTGGATGGCAAAGAATATATACTTATATGCAAGTGGGGTTTTGATGGTGCTTCAGCGCAGTTTGTATAAGCAAACTATGGCAGAGGATGACGATTCTAGCATTTTTGTATGTTCGTTTGTGCCTCTGCGCTTAGTTTGTGGCGAAGAAGTGATATGGGAGAATCCAGAACCATCTTCCACAATTTTCTGCAGACCAATATATTTTAAGTTTCCAAACGAAAACAAGTTGAACATAGTTGAAGAACAGGCTACGATTGGAAACGAGATTAAAGACCTGCAGCCTTCTATTATGGAAAGCCATTATGGGAAGAACTCCTGCGGAAATGAATAAGTTAGAGGTCTTTTTTGTGTTTGGAAAATCATCAAAAGACGTCTCCCGCTCTGAGCGGAGCGGAAGGGCGTGTCATTATAACTCAGCCATAGTCACGGTGATTAACAAATGAGGTACTTAGTAACATCAGTTTTCAGTCACTAATCATCTTAATTATAAATATTAATCACCGTAATTATGACTGATTATGAAATTTTGTAAAAAAAAGTATTTGATCAATAACGTATTTAATTATTCTCATCAAAAAAGTCATTAGTTGGCTATTAACTAACGATAGTACAAGTAAATCGATGGTCAACTTCGTTTGACCTTGTCAAAGATTTGAAAAATCACCTATCGAAAATTCAAACATTTGGTACATGCGAAGCGGCACGGAAAGGTATATATGAATTTGATGTAACCTTGATCGCCGTGTATGATACAATACCTCGTATGAGCACCAGCCCTTCAGTTCCATTCAGTTTCAAATAAATTAACTTGTAAGTGTTTTCTCCCATACAAAAAAAAAAAAACTGGAGTTACTATTACGTGCAGGTAACTAACCTTTTATAAAGGTATGTATACCAGATACATAGATTTTTTTTTCTGACTTTGAGTTTCTTTGAGTATGGTGCTCGTCAGACCTCTGTACGCCGTCAGTAATAAGAACGAAACAAAAACTTTAATTGTTTTTGTTAAAATTAAGGTCGTAAAGGGCAATAAATAAAACAAACGTCCTTTACGCCCTAATTACGTAAGTTAAAACAAAGCATAGATTTGGTCGTAAGGGTTTCAATTATCAAATAACATGTTTACGACCTTTTGATTTGTAATAATAATTATTGTTTATAATGTCGTATAAAAAGTTTAATGCAAAAATGAGGATTACGACCTCTTAAAAAATTAAAACATGACTTTACGCTCCCCTATGGAAAATTATTTTTGCGATACATCCCAAATAGTAAAAAAAATCGCGCTAGAGGTGTTGGAAAGCCAGGTCGTAAGGGGCTTTTTTTTTAAGATAGAATTTTTTTAAATATACCAATCGATAGAGCTTGCGACGCTGATTCCAAATATATATATAACTCATTTTCGGCAAAATGTCCTTTACGACAATTGAAATTTCCGGTATCGATATGCTAACTCCAGCCGACTCCTATTTTATCTGAGTACTTCATTGTACTTCAAAAACAATAGAGGAATTGCGACGCGATGCGGCAATCGTGACGTGTCTGTAGATTGCGAACGATGTAAAAAGTTTTGTATTTTCGTTGGAAATTAATATTATTGTTATATGTTTTTGTTTGTTTTTAAATATGAGACTTCCTTTGAAGTAGATATACTAGGTATTCATGCTGACAAAAGACTAACCTAGACCAAAGCATATTGGTACTTATCACACACATTTCTTCGTTTTTTTGGTTCTAAGACATTTTTGGTTGGTTTCCTCAGAATATTTTAATTAATCGTCATAATTATTAATTGTTTATTAATTCATTAGTACACAAAATACATTTAACATATTTAAGTTCGTGCCAAAATAAACTCTTTAGGGTTTTACCGTGAACTAAAGCCATCAACCACATAATTGAGATCATTCATCATTGTATGACCAATGCTATTTATCTGTTAATTTGGAAGGTGACGTATTTTGTTTATTCTTGCCCAGATATTTTTGCAGGAAAAAGCTTATTCTGATAAATTTATTTTTGGACTGTATTCACATTCTTATCATTCATACACTATGTTCACGATTCTGCCTAGCCTTTTCTCAACTATGTTGGGATGGGCTTCCAGTCTAAACAGATCGAGCGGAATACCATCGTTTTACATGGAGCGACAACTAATTTGACCATCATAACCCAGTTATCTACTGAGTAATACGATACCCCTTGTTAAGACTGCTTGTCAGAATTTCGGACTTCTGACTACCCGTAATCACCATCAAAGATCCACGAACGCTAGCCAAAACCATCTACGGACCATACAGAAGACCCGAATTGAAAAGTTGTTGCAATATTCAAATCAATAGGCAGTCACATTTTCCCCCTATAGTCTTAAGCTAGCTTCCCACGGTCCGTGATATCGCGGACGGACGCGGACCATCTCGCACGACACACCGTGGGAAGGGTCTCGTCCGTGGTAACACAGGACGTCTGTGGCGGTGCGCCGGTATCCGTCGCGAGGTGGTAACTTCAAAGGTGCGGTGCGACGCGATCCGAGCGCGTACGACGCGGTCCACAGACGTCCTGTTCTACCACGGACGAGACCCTGCCCACGGTGTGCCGTGCGGGATGGTCCGCGTCCGTCCGCGATATCACGGACCGTGAGTGCGTCAGTGTCGGCGCGGGCTGGTCCGCGTCCGTCTGCAATCCGCAATATCACGCACCGTGGGAACCCAGCTTCAGACCGCTTCCCCACATAACTTTAGGTACAAAGAAAACAATGAAAGAATGTAAAAAAAGAAAGGAATTTAAAAAACACGAACCCACTCAGTACTGAAAGAAGAAAAGCTCTGTTTTCATATTGTTTGAGCTTACAGAAAATGTTTGCTTTAATGAATAGGTCTCAAATTGTATTAAAATCAATTCTAAGAATATAGATGAGACGGATCAACGAAAATATAACGAACATTACAAAACTCAGTTGTTTGGTTTTTCTGTTTTCATACACTTTCGCGAATACCTTTTCTGAAATCGCATCGATTTATGCATACGTCGTGGTACACAAGACGTTTTTAGTTCATTCGTTTACGATATCGATATGTACCCAACAAGTGGGTAAAGTATTCCCAGTTAATTCAATTTGACTCCGTATCTATAATACACAGTCAGTTTTCGAGTTTGCCTGTGTGACCCCGTTGTTCTTTTAAACTTATATGTAATGGATTTTTAATTGTCCTATCTATAAATTAAAGTCAATTTTAGGTTTTGAATGTGTGACCTTACTGTTCTTCTTAACTAAGACTAGCTTCTGCCGCGACTTCGTTCGCGTCAAATTTTTGCTCCTCTCACCCTTCCCGTCGCATCGAATTGCCTGCCAGTTTTCATTGCTGCTCCGCTCCTTTTGACTGTAGCGTGATGTTATATAACCTATAGCCTTTCTCAATAAATAGGCTACCCAACACAAAAAAAAAATTCAATTCGCACCAGTAGTTCCTGAGATTACCGCGTTCAAACAAACAAACTCTTCAGCTTTATAATATGATAGTAAATAGTAATAGTATAGTATAGATTTAACGGATTTATCTTAAAAAATGCACTCTGATTGTATGTACTCAATATCTTGAAGTTTTGTGACGTCATAAAAACCGTGCAGAGTAAGAAGGGGTCGGTAGTAACTAATTTGCATTGCCATTTTCTAAAAGTCATTCCATATCACATTCTTTTACCATGACCCCATCAGAATACCTTTCAATTATCATCAAAATCAACTATAATTATCAATTCATCCTTTATCAGTCCGCCATAAGGTCAACCTGCTGAATCACTATCGCCAAACAATGGATAGTGGTCCGAAACTCAGGTTCTATTGTAATGAATTAATTAATAAAATCAGTGGGACGGGCGGGGGTGGCCATTGTCCAGCGAGGATGGATCTGATCTCATTAACCAGTCATTGTGGTGGTGGAACAATGGTGGTCAGTCCGCCACTCGTGGTGGATGTCGCGTCATCCCTCCGTACTCCGTAATGAGGGTGATATTGTTCTGGTTTTCGTGTTGGAAGTTTTATGCTGGTTTCACGACTTCCACACACTTTGATGGTTGATGGGATGTCGTGGTTTGTCATGGTAGACGATAATTCGGTAGTCTGAAATAGGTGAATGTAAATTCTTCGAACTCAAAGCATTAATTTCGAATAAACCAATTATAGGCACTTTTCAACTGAAGAAAAAAAAAACGGAGGAGGTTCTCAATTCGACGCGTAGATTTTTTTTATGTGTGACCACGCATAACTTTTTACATAGTAGTCCGATTGTGACAATTCTTCTTCTATTGGAAAGGGTATACTCCCAAGATAGTCCCATATAAATTTGGAAAACTAAATCGAACCCTAAGGGTTGGAAAACAGGGGATGATTGATTGTTCACTCACTGATTGTAATGTATATCTAACCACGTATAACTTTATACAGAGTAGTCCGATTTTGATAATTCTTTTTTTGGTGGATAGGGTATACCTTGCCAAGTATTATTAGTACATTAAAGTCACAAAAAGTTAAAAACTTTTGCACAAAAAATTTAACCGCCGAAAAAACTGAAAAGCATAAAATAATAAACCTTAAAATTTTGAGTTGGCGCTGAAAAATCAATGAACAAAGATCACTCAAAGCGCCGACTCATAATTTTAAGGTTTATTATTTTATGCTTTTCAGTTTTTTCGGCGGTTTAATTTTTTGTTAAAAAGTTTTGAATTGTCAAGTGGCGGTGAGTCAGAAATATGAAGCTAGTTGCCCATAAAGCAACTACAATCTGTCAAATTTCTTTAAGGTTTTCAACATAATGCCTAAAGTATTAGATTCAAGATTGATTGGCAAAATTTGACAGTTTCGGGTAGCTCGATGTGCTGGCGTGCTGGCGTCGCAAGATATTCCATGGACACTCTTTTTTTAAACGTATTCGGCAGTTACATTTGGTTTCAGAAGTGATACTTACGATAAACCACAGGTTTTAAAAATAATATCCACATTTATTAAACTTAATCTACAGAACGTGAAACCTAATAAACGCAAAAAACTCATACAACCCCATTAAGTATTGAGTTTTAATTACACTGTAGAAAACTTTTAAATCTTACTGGTATTATTAAGAAAAATGTGTTGACCCAGCATTACTGTACGCATTTAAATAGAGTCTTAATGCCTTTTAATAAGATTGAATTTTCTTTGGCTCGATTTGTAGAAGGTATGGCAAAAATATCATTTAAAAAAACTTATATATAAAGTTACTGAAATGATTCAGTAGTCTATTATTAACAAACTACTTTCAGGACTTGTGTTTATTCAGCACCTTGTATATTAATATTTAAAGCAAAACTTTGTACCCTTTTTTACGAAAATAACGCGGACCTGAGTATGAAATTTGACACAGTTAAAATTTATCTAAAGCTTTCTGCACTCCTTGTGCAGAAAGCTAATATTTTTATATAATACTAGCTGACCCGGCAAACGTTGTTTTGCCATATAAATAATTTCCTAGGCGGGGATAACTAATTAAATGACGATTGATCAGTTTTCGACCGGAGAGGAAAAATGATTAAATTACTAAAATGGCTATTAAAAAATAAGGGTTGATCGTAGAAGGGTGAAAATTGAGGATTGTATGTATTTTTGTATGTTGTATCATAAAAAAATAGTAATTAAAAATTTTGTCTTAAAAATAAAATAAAAAATTTAGGGGTGGACTACCCCTAACATTTAGGGGGATGAAAAATAGATGTTGGCCGATTCTCATAGATACCGGATAAGCACAAAAAAATTCATCAAAATCGGTCAAGCCGTTTCGGAGGAGTATGGCAACAAAAACTGTGACACGAGAATTTTATATATTAGATTTTATTGTAGGTACACATTATCATTACAGCAGATTTATCGCCAGTACCCATGAAAAAATATACCGGAAATGGTACAGTTACGTAATAAAAAATCGCCTTATTATATATTTTTCCAGAAACAAGAAGAATACTCGGGAAAAATAAACAAAAAACTTTCCCAAACAAAATAATATATAACTCGTCAAGTTTGACATTAAGTACAGTAAAGTACAAAGTAACAATTTAGGGGAAAACGATTAAATCGATACTTACGAATTGCGAAACCATATTAATTAGTTTGTAAAAATGAACTTGTGAAATGTTCGTAGCGTTACGTAGCCGCGCTACCGTGCTACGCAGAACACGATGCTACACGAGGTTACGTGAACTTGAACTTTTAAGAAATCTCGTAGCCTCGTATCCTACGTAGCACCGTAGCACGGCTATACGTCAACGCTGCCAGGGTCGCGACATTTGTTCGAAAGAGATACCGTGGTCCTAGCATATAGGCAACTGAAGGAACACGGGTGCGTTTTAGTCAGTAAAAGTCTGATACACCTTCCCACTCCGCCCAGAGCGGGAGATGTCATTTGATGATTTCCCACGCACAAAAAAAGTTACGTCTACTGTAGAGGCGGTCCACACCGGGAGCATATTCTTGTATTGTCAGCTAACGTACGTACGCACGTAATAAAATCGTGCGCGATTTTATCGCTCACTGCATTTTCAACTCTCGGTGTTGGACCGAGCATTGAGAATCCAAAAGGGAGCAGAGTGCAGCGCGAGTGAATATGAGCACATAGAAGAAACATAGAGTTCGATTTTCACTTTTAGTGCCCAGCTCCCGGGTAGAACGATAATTCGTTCGCATGCCCACAAATCGCCTCCCAGTCCTACGTAAAAGTAGTTATAAGTGTCTTGCGACCATGCCCAGCACCCGCCTACCGAGTGCAAATCACAAAAATAAGCGAGGTGTGAATAGTGTGTACTTTTGAGTGAGTCTTTCTTCAATTGGGCACTGAAAGTGCGTTGAAGATTGAGTGCGTGAAAAAATCCCGCCGCGATTTGATTACGTCCGTCGGAACGAGATACACAAGATTTAACTGTAACGGCTAGGGCTTTGCTAGTAGACTGTACAAGCCGTCAACTGCTAGGTACCAAAGAGATATTTGAAACCAGCAGAATAGGTTAACACAAATAATGTCCTAGGTAGAATTAACACGCCTAGATCGCGGGTAAATGTTACAGTACACACGAAAACACGAATGCTCCCCGTGAGGGAGCGCCTTTATAATGCTTTCTTTTATCGAAGCCTAGTTTTGATTACTAGGGTAAGTGCGCCAATTATGGACCACCATAAGGATTTTGTCCAATAAAACTAATTAACTAATTTTAAAGTATGATCAATAATTTTTATTTTAAACACTTCGATAATTATTTGGTATCTAAAATAATTAATAAAATTCTTTAGAAAGATTAACATCGTAGAAATAATCAACATTTTCTAAAATTTGTCATTATTGTGAATTTGCAAAAAGTGTACAAAGTATGGACCACATGGTTTCAAATATGGACCATAGTTAATTGGGTTCAAAATTAATAAAAAAAAATAGTTATGATGCCTAAAATTGAATCAGTCAATTATTAGGGTTAAACTAATCATTGGTACACAATTCGCTTGCGTAGAAATCAACCATATCGTCTACGCCAGTACACTCTTCATGAGCCCAATAACTACAAGATGCACATTGGATTTTTTTCGCATTGCATCGCATTTTTCGCCATGAACATCTTCAGAAAAAAGCCCAGCTGTTCAACAAGTCGAAAAATACGTTTATATTTTCTTTGTTTAATTCTTTTCTTCTTGCGATTGATGTGCCCGTTGGACGGCGAAAGGATAGGTTAGGATGGCGCCTAGCAATAACCTCAACCATGATCTCGTCGCAGATTCATTATCCGAGTGCTTTATGTTATTTTTTTCTAAGCCAAAGATCTGATGTCCCTGCGTGTAAGACCAAATCCAGATTGTTTTCATTTTTATAATATAATCAGCTAATTCATCTTCCAACAGTGAATTGTAAAGTCAATTTTCTTCCAAGGTTATGGTTTATGTTCGCTAAGTGATGGGTCTACTATTTTTGATAAGCGCATAAGCGTAGTTTTGGGTACCCCGTAAGTTTTGGATGCTTTCAAAAAGCCCATTTGCCATCACATTTTTATTCCACGTTTGTCTGGTCTTTACTTTAGTTGTAGAGGTCATCTTAAAACATTAAAAAGTAATATAAGTGACTGTTTGTAATATTGTTCACTAGTCCATATTCAGAACATGCATGTGGTCCATATTATAATACAGATACATTTGTAAGTATATATTGTTATTCAGAAAATTATAAAAAACGATTGAATATTGCAACTTAATACTAATAATTGTAAAATAACTTACCTTTCTCCTGGTTTAATCCACTTTCACAAAGAGTAATATTTGTTGAAATTATGAGCTTACGAAGTTAGGTATGAAACTACATCGCGCGTTGATAAAAACGTTAAATGGCTCCCGTGAATACGTGCGCTTTCTCTGCCAGCCCTGCAAACGACTAGTGAGGCGTGGGAAGGGTGTAGCTTTGCATGCGCTGACCAACGGCTCGATACAAAGATAATTCTTTGAGAAACGCGGGTAGTCCGTATTACAGAACCAGTCCATAATTGGTTTTTACAATATTGTGTTTGAGAATAAACCATTTCAAAGTTACTTAACGGTTTTATTCCTGCAGATAAGTTGTAAACACATTCGCAGAACTTTCGTAGTATTTCGGTGTACATTATCAGTCTATACCAAATGCTCCCACTATGTAGTTAGAGTCAGGCCGCCTCTCTGCGAGTAGGTGTGGTCCATAATCCACCATGCGGGCCAGTACGGGTTGTTCGACGGTACATGTCGTCGAAGTTCTGGTCATGCAACATGACATGAGGGTTTGCTCACTTTTTTCCTTCACCGTTTTGAGAGCCGTAGTAACGGTGAAATTAAATATTCAAAATAAAGTGCCTGACTGGGACTCTGGGTTCAAACTCACGACCGACAACTCGTTAATCGGGGCCAATACCACTGGCCCATCACTGCTCTTAAGCGGTGTAAAATTGAGTAATTTCATGGATTATTAGTTTATACATATCTACCTTTGTTTTCTCTGGAGAGATAGGCAGAGGTGTACCGTCCCTGCGTCCATATTTCGCCAGTTATATTGAAATCCCATGTAATAGGGGGAGTACCTATTGCCAACAATCATCATCAAATCAAGAACACGCACTACTACTGAAAACCAGGCAGTCATCAGTTGATATTTCCCGCTAAAATCATTGATCTTGTCATTGGTATTTTCCTCCAAATAAATCCGATCTAGAATTCTTTATCGCCGGTCTACACATGACTTCAATTAACACTATACACAATTCCCTTATTGTTAGCCGACAACTCAAGGTCGATAAACTGTAACAAAACTATCCGACCAAACGCTGAAAAGGAAAGAAAATTCTTACACAAAAGTCTCCGCGACGGACAATAGATGGCGCTTGATCTAGATAACGATATGTTAACATTGTCACAATGGCGGCGGTAATGGTGCGATTGTACTGCTTGGCACAATGCTTTTAGATGTCACCTCTAACAATGGACTCGTTCGATATCTGCTACTGTTGTGCCCGCTCACTCAAACGGCTAAATCGAATGAAAATCGTTTTAGTAACTAACATTGAAGTCGTGATGAGATCCGCGACGAGACTTCGCTTTCGCTCGCGAGTCGAGTCTCCCTTGCATACTCAGTTAAAGGGGTAACTAAAACTCTCATGTCTCATTGTGTCGCATCACTAGTAAAGCCATGTTTTTCCCCTGCTAATATTGTATGTAGTCGGCTAATTAACTTCCTTTTAATAAGTTCATCCAAGAAGTGACAAAGTATCTATAAGCATTTTAGTTGCAGTTACCCTTTTGATTTCCAAGCGTTTCTTTGATCGGTCATTGAAGTCATGTCGTTCGTTTCGTCGGTCATTTTGGTTGTAATCAAATATTTTTGTCAAACATTAACATTAAGAGTTAATGTTTGACAAAAATATTTCACATGAAGGTGAAAAATGTAGTTTAAAATATTATTTTATAGCTTATATTGCAGAAATATTTGAATTTGTCGAAACAACATAGAATAAGAGATAAAATATCGAAGCACCATCATCACAGATGCGCTTCACGTAATACAAAAAAGCTCATCAATCCCTCACAGTCGGAAAAACGCATGAGAGCTTTGAGTACCCACCCTAAAGTAATCATTGATGCATAAAGCCGACTCATTAGAGATTCCCCAATAAAAAGCCGCTAACCAAACCGATATTTTGCACAGATTTTCGATTAAAGATCGACCACATATTGCACAGAACTGTGCAAACATTCTGGCGCCACTACATTCACAAATGAGTCGTCATCAATTTGTTAGGAGTTGAATAATAGGCGATTGATAAAATCGTCCGGCTGCCTGTGACAATTCGCACTCGAATCCGACGCAACAACAATGGTTCGGCACCACCAGATTACCCTGGACCTCCTCCCCCTTTCATACAAAACAATACTTGGTATTAGAGGGGTGCTAAGGGGTGCTTCGAGAGGTCTCCGATAGCTGGTCGCGATTCATAAGCCGCCCACCAACTATTCAGTGTGATGTTATTCAACTCATGATGGATCACAATTTCAGACAACATTGTATGGAAACAAATGAAGAAGTACAAAGGGAATGGATGTGATTTGTTAAAGTTTTGTTGTCTTTTTAATTGTTTTAGGGCGAATTTGTTTTAGCGAGGATAAAAAGTTTTGTTAGATCGCGTTTACTTCCATCTATCCAAAGGAAGCCAAAACTGTAAATTGGATGTTTAGAAAAAAGTAATTGCTACGAGATGTAGGAACGATTCTGATACTGAAAATATCGCTTGTCTAATTGTCCGGATTATGACTAAAGGACAAGAGATTTGACTGCATAGATTCTGTTCAAATTTTGCACAAATATTCCTTAAAATTCTGGTCACTGTTTAGGCTTTATTATCACGCTATTTGCAATGGGGGAGCAGCAATGATGCATTTTGTTCGTATTCTTCAACAATTTATCACGACATTGTGATAAGGCGAGCTAAAATGTATAATATTTCAGATACATACGGATTTAACCTCTTTAATTAATATCAACACGCTATAGCAACAAGAAGCTAAGCAGTAGGTATATCATGACATTTATAAGAACGGCTATTTTATACTTAAATTCGACTAAGTAAACAAGCATACTTATGGGTTCCGAAACCCTGTAAGCGACAGTTTGTAGGTTCAATCCCCAATAGATTTTCTGTTTTTAACACGCTTTTATTAGCTCCATAAGTAGGGTTAGTATGTGCCTATGTATCGGAAACTTTGAACATGATTTTGACTCCCGTGAAAAAAAAAAGCATCCAGGGGTACTTGATATCAATTAAAAAATACCTCAATAAGCACCCCAAGCTTCTTCCCTTATTCTACTTTTTTTCTACTTTTTAGTTTGGTTTTCTATGGAAGCTTGATTATTTTTATTTGTTTAATATACTGATAAATAATTAAAAAAAAAATAACATAATTTTCATTTCTTTAAAATTTTTTATAATATTTCTCCAGAAAGTAATCTATACTAATATTATAAAGCTGAAGAGTTTGTTTGTTTGTATGTTTGTTTGATTGAACGCGTTAATATCAGGAAGTATTGGTCCGAATTGAAAAATTATTTTTATGTTGGGTAGCCTATTTATTATGGAAGGCTATCGGCTATATAACATTACGCTACAACCAAGAGGAGCGGAACAGTGATGAAAAATGTTGCAAAAACGGGAAAAATCGCACGGATATGCGATCCGACGCGACGGGAAGGTTCGGAGGAGCAAGAAATTTAACGCGGACGAAGTCACGGGCAGAAGCTAGGACTGAATATAAGTCTGATACAACAGTTTTTTTCTCACTTTATGTCGACTTTATGTCATGTACCGTATGGTGCCAATTTTCCACCATACTGCGATCGCCAACCTACCTGCTAAGTGTGGTGATTACGGCACACCCTCCCAAAATGGGGGAGGCCTATGTCCAGCAGTGGACGTCTTTCGGCTGAAATGAGTTAGTATGTATGAGAGCAGTGATGGACACCCCCCCCCCCCTTTTTTTTCTGAAACGGAAATCATCAAATGACTTCTCCCGCTCTGGGCGGAGCGGGAGGGTGTGTCAGACTTTTAATGACTAAAACCCACCCATGTTCCTTCAGTTGCCCATATGACGACGACTTCAGCGACCTTGGCAGGTCCCCCCCCCCTTAAGGGAGGACGTCTTTTGACTGAAATAGTGATGATGGGTAAAAAACCAACACGAGCACTGGCAGCTACATAATGGCCGCATTGACAGCTGTCAACATTGTGGTGGCTTAAGACTTTCGCGCGAAAGAAGTCGCTGGGAGAAGATAGTCGCTAAATACACCGCTTCTCAAAATAGTCATAATTTAAAGCTACCTAGGAACTCTAATTTCCCGGTAGTCCAAAGTTAACTTATTCCTCCTCTAAGTGATATGCATTGAATTTTGACTCCTAACAAATTACAACAGTGGTGGCCCAGTGGTATTGGCCCCGACTTACGATTTGTAGGTCGTGGGTTCGAACCCAGGCAGGCGCTTTACTTTGTGTCAATAATTTCATCACCACTGCACTCGAAGACATGTGACATATATTAACCCGCACTGGGCCCGCGTGGTGGATTACGGCCCTTTCTCTCTCACTGAGAGGAGGCCTGTGTCCCAGCAGTGGGAACAATATAGGCTGATGATGATGATGATGATTAATAAGTGCAGTCAAATATATGTAGATTTTTTTTTTTTTTTTCAGGATGGGAAATCATCAAATGACTTCTCCCGCTCTGGGCGGAGCGGGAGGGCGTGTCAGACTTTTACTGACTAAAACCCACCCGTGTTCCATCAGTTGCCCATGTGCCAGGGTCACGGTATCTCTTTCGAACAATCACGCGACCCCGGCAGGCATCGGTCCTAGTAGACCCCTACACTGCTGCTGACATCTCTTTGAGGCGCGCGTGGAACACGGCGCGCCGTCGACCCGAGCCTGGTCCTTACCGGGCGGCGAGCTACCCATTGCTCGCCACCCGCAAGCTCGCGCCTACGGTGGCCGGGAGTCCGCTATTGACTCCCGACGCCCGGGGCGTCTCCTCCTGCGGCGGCTAGGGACGTGAGGGCGCAGAGACTGCCACTCCCTCACGCGCCCCGCCTCCTCCTTCGCGAGCATTACTGCTTCGCAGAAGGAGGTGACGGCTTCCCATTCCCTCTCGCTCCGTACCATGGCTCGCACCAGGGCCGGACGCGAGAGGTCGCCGCCGCCGATCGCCTCCACGAGGACACGGCGGTGCTCCGCCCAGGCAGGGCACACCTCCACCGTATGCTCCACCGTGTCCTCCAGACGATCCTCGCAATGGAAACACCCGGACGTATCCTCCCGCTTTATCCTGAACAGGAACCCACCGAAGCACCCATGCCCGGTGAGAACCTGCGTCAGGCGGAAGGTGAGGACGCCGTGGCGCCTCTCTATCCACTCCTCAAAGAGGGGACTTACCGCCGCAATTGTGGCGTGCCCAGCACTGGGTTGCGACAATCGTACCCGCCATGTCGCCATGAGATCACACCGGAGCTCTGTCCACCGTGCCGCGATTTGTCGCGGCAGCGGAGTTTCGCCCCGGCGTTTCGCCTCCTCGCGCCACTCCCACATGTGCGCGAGGACCTTTGCCTCCAGATCCCATGGCGGCACTCCGGCAAGGAGGCTCGCCGCCTCGCAGGAGACCGTGCGGTATCCCCGGATTAACCGGATGGCCATGACCCTCTGGGCCGCACTCAACCGGCGCGCTGGGCGCAGCCTCAATGAGGGCGCCCACACCGGTGCCCCGTAGAGGGCCATGGACCGCAAATATATGTAGTTGAAATCATAACTAAATGTAGTTGAAATGAATTCAATCAGCAGAGGCTGATATTGACAAATTTTTTACCAATGCAGAAAACTGCTATTCTATATCGGTCTTAAAAAACAAAATATGATTGAGTTTCGATCTTTATTCCGAATTTTGGGGTTGAAACCCGGGGCGTGGGGCTTTTGGGACCGGGACCGCGGTCTAAGATTCCGCCTATTAATATAATAAATATTTTTAGTAGTCGTTTGGGACCACAAGTAAAATAAACAAAGTTATGTCTTGGAAAAGTAAGGTCAGCCAAAAAATTTGAAGTTACAAATAAAATTATTTTTATAAAACGATACAGCCTTCGATATAGCCTTCTCTATGAAATTAAACCTAAAACAGAATACAAAATACTATTTAAAATAAAGTAATCTTGAGTGTTTAAATCAGGTGATTCATCGCCCCCTAATCACCCACCGAAACGTAACAATAAACTTTTAAAAACTTCACTACCATAATTAGCCACGTCAGCGGTCATAATAATTACAATTATTTAATATCATTACTATTTTTGTAAATAAAAAAAAAACTACTTACTAGATCTCGCTCAAACGAATTTTCAGTGTAAGTTTATATGGTAATGTACATCATAATTATATTTTTTCAGTTATATCATTCTCTTATTTTAGAAGTTACAGGGAGGGGGGACACACATTTTACCACTTTAGAAGTGTCTCTCGCTCGACTATACAGTTTAGAAAAAAATGATATTACAAACCTCAATATCATTTTTGAAGACCTATCCATAGATATCCCACAGGTATAGGTTTGATGAAAAAAAATTTTTGGGTTTCAGTTCTAAGTTTTCAATTTCAATTTAATTTATTCATGAACAATTTTCATTGTGTTTGAAATTACATAATAACATAAAATAACATAACAATAAAAAAGGTAAAAAAAACATCAGAAATCATTATAAACATTAAAATAACATAAAAATCTCACATCTCATACAGTAATATTAAAAAATGTCAACTCACTAAAACTAGGAACAAAAAAGCAAATTTAAAGTTAATATTGTTCAAATAAAATGAAATATTTATTTCAACTGAAATAAATAAGAGGACTGACTGATGATACCAATATTTGTCATTTAAAATAATGTCTATATAACACTGACTAAACAATAATTTCAGTAGACTTTAAATACATACAAATGTTAAGTTGACAGAAGTAAAAACGCATGGTCAAATTACAAGTTACATGTCGTCGACAGAGTAGAGACATTTATCTAATAGGAATGCTTGAACTTTTGCCTTAAATGCAGATGTATAAATCAAGCTTTTTAAGTGTTGTGGCAACTTGTTTTAAATATTTGCACTGCTTGATATTGTGAACTGTGCTTCATAATATTGAAGTGAGGACTTATCTTACTTCTCAGATCCTTCCTACGTGTACTCTCCCTAACCAGTCTTTCTTCATCCGTCTCATATTCATGAATGTACTTCTTAAGATTTGTCAGGAGTACTAAAACGTAGAGACTGGGTACTGTAAGAATATTCAAATCTACAAAATGTGGGCGGCAGCTCTCTCTTTGTGAGATACGGACAATAGTACGTATAGCTCTTTTCTGATGTACAAAAGCTCTTTGGCAGTTATAATTATAGCTTTTCCCCCAAAACTGTATGTTGTACCGTAATTTAGACTCAATTAGTGCGTAATATACTATTTTTAATTGTTTAATGTCAATTTCATCTCTAAGGGTTCTTAACGCATAGCACGCAGATGATATAGATGAATCTATGGCGGCTTGTTCCTTTTTTCAATTGAATGAGTCATCTATGTAAACTCCCAAGAATCTAGCCTCGCTCACTAGTTCAATTTTGTCATAGTTTAGTATTATTTTCATGGTGTCTTTATTACGAGCAGTTGTTTTGAATAACATTATTTTAGTTTTCGCACTATTCATTTTCAACTTATTTGCAGTAAACCATGAATAAAGGTAATTTAGAGTTGAATTAACTTTCTCCGTAAGTTCTTTTATGTCATTTGCCCCAATGGCATTCGTGTCATCTGCGAAAACCACAAGTTGTATGTCAGGTAGAATTTTGTTAATATACTCGTAATTTAATAAGTCATTGGTAAACAGAATGAACAATATAGGCCCCAAAATCGATCCTTGTGGAACACCGGCAAAAATATTAAAAAAAGGTGACTTATAATTTTGTCTTTGTCTATCTTGCAACTCACTTATTTCTACAAACATTTTTCTGTTTTTAAGGTAGGAGAGCAAAAGTTGGGAGGCTTTGCCTCTCACTCCGTAGTGATTTAGTTTAGCTATAAGTAAATCATGGTCAACAGTGTCAAATGCTGAGCTCAAGTCTAAGTAAACACCAGCTACTCTCATTTTATTATTTATTTTATTAATCACATCATTAACAAGAGTATATATGGCGTCTCCTGTGCCAACATTTTTTTGATACCCAAATTGTCTTCTGTATAACACTTTGTTTGAGTTTATATGAAACAAAAGCCGAGATTTGATTATTTTTTCGAATATCTTTGAAAGCGTTGGCAGCAAGGAGATTGGCCTGTAATTTTTAGGATCGGTCTTTGTGCCTTTTTTATGAACCGGTATGATTTTGGCTATTTTTAACTGTTCTGGAAATATTCCATCATTAATACACTTATTAAAGAAGCAAGAAAGCGGCTCAGCAAGAATATTTAAATGATCTTTAATCAGAGAAATAGGAATTTCGTCATATCCACACGAACGTTTATTGTCCATCTTCTTGACTATATTGGAAATTTCACTTGCAGTGGTGGGAGCAAAGCAAAGATCCTTATCTACCCGTTGTGTACTCTGCTGTAGTAACAAAATCGCTTCCTTATTTATGTTTTCACAAGTGAGGCATTCGTTATTAAAATGTGTTGCTAGAATGTTTACTACTTCGTTGGGATCATTAACTATTTTGCCGTAATTTTTAAGTAATAGATGTTCCGCATACATAACTTTAGATCGGTTTGTGCATTTGTTAACAATTTTCCAGATTTCTTTGCTAGAGTTTGTTGATTTATTAACTGTTTCTCTAACTGTTATTTTTTTAGCTTTAGTGATAACCCTTCTATAAATTCTGATGTATTTGTTTTTGTAATTTAGAACACTAGTATCAAGATTATTACCATTATTAACGCATAAGAAACGTTTCATTTTGCTAGAGATTTTTATGCCTTTGGTGACCCACTTTATTTTGGTACTCTTTATAATGTTAATTTTACATTTCTTTTTCTTGTAACTATTTTTAAAAATCTCTGAGAACTTCTGTAGAAAAGCATTGATTCCCATATTAGTCCAGTTATGTTTTACTATTTCCTGCTTAAAATAGGTGCTGTTATTAGAACTGAAAATTCTCTTATATATAACAACATGCTGGGTATTGTTTTTTCACTTGCTACTCAGAGATTCCAATCTAAATTTTCCTAAAAGACCTCCATGTCCATCAGCCAGACCATTATGGTCTACTGCACATTCCTGTATGAAATATTCAGGAAGGTTAGTTAAGATATTATCGATGCATGAATATGAGTCGTTTCGAATAAACATTGCAGTGTTAACAAGATGCCTAAAATTGTAACAAGTTAGTAAACTGACAAATTCAGTACGTTTTTTAGAATCTAAAAGTAAATCTATATTAAAATCACCGCATATTATGCAATTCCTATCAAACAAATGTTCCAACAATTTTTCCATGCGTGTCATGAAAAGTTCAAAATTCTTGTCATAAGGAGTACGATAACAACAGCATATATATAGACCAGTATCAATGTCTTTAATACAACATATTTCAAAGCTGTCCATCTATGCTGTATATCTAAGTATGGGGGAACCCCAAAATTTATTGTTTTTTTTTCAATTTTTGTGTTAAAATCTTCATGCGGTTTACAGAATACATCTACTTACCAAATCTTAATGCGGTTTACAGAATACATCTACTTACCAAGTACCATACGGACGGACAGACATACAGACATGACGAATCCATACGGGTTCCGTTTTTGTCATTTGGCAACGGAACCCTAAAAATGAACATATCAAAACACCCGACTGGAACGAAAACTTCAAAACAAGCTCACTTTTCAAAAGTCCGAACTGATGCGGCTGGTTGAAGCAAATATGGGAATGAACTAAAATAATTGCCACCAACTGCATCAGTCTGTTTAAGGGGATTACCTCGCTCAAATCCCGAAAATACCGTGTGTTTAAAGAAGTTTGTAGATGAATCCTTTTGTGCGTTTTCAATATAAAAAATATATGTTAAACTAAAGGTCATCACAAATACATTGTATTGTTTAAAATTTTAATAAACTTACTCAAATTTAATCGAAAAATCGTAACAAATAGGTCCTTTTTCAACCTAAATTAAATTTTTTCTCTATAACGGCTCAATAATTCGGCATGAATTTTATACCAAAAAATACCTAATGACGTATTTAACAATGTTTATTGATTTTTTTCTCTTATTTATTTTAATATTTTATAAATATCCGAGGGTCCAGAAGTATTTAATTTAATGTTTGCGAAACTATTGTTGTAAATGCTTTTTAAAAGATCAATGTATTGTTATTTAAAATAAAAAAAGGTGTTAAACAGGGTGACCCGCTCTCTCCCAAATTATTTACAAGCACACTTGAGGAGATATTTAAGTCACTGGCAGCCTCATGGAACACCAAGGGGATTGACGTCGGCAAAAGGCGGCTGACAAACCTCCGTTTTGCCGATGACATAGTCCTTTTTTCCCCCACAGCCCAAGAACTCCAGACCATGCTCCAAGAGCTGAGCACGGCTAGCTTCAGGGTGGGACTTGAGATGAATCGGTCTAAAACTTAAATTATGACTAACAGCACTAAGCGTAGAGTTGAAGTGGATGGACAGGAGATACAATATGTCGATGAGTATGTCTACCTGAGCCAGTTAGTTTCTTTCGAAAACAGGCAGGAAAGAGAAACAAAACCGCCAAATCGAAAACGCCTGGAAAAGCTACTGGTCCATGAAGACGCTAATGAAGGGTGATCTACCGATCTCCCTGAAGCGCAATCTCATCGACATGTGTATCCTGCCCATCTTAACCTATGGTGCTCAGACCTGGTCGCTCACCGAGTCTCAAAAGTTCCGCCTTGGAGTTTGTCAAAGAGCGATGGAACGCAGTATTCTGGGTGTAAAAAGACAAGACAGAATTCGGAACACCACGCTGCGTTTCAAAACGGGTATAACCGACGTAGGCAAAAAGGCTGCCAGGCTCAAATGGGATTGGGCGGGCCACATTAGCCGGATGACCGCTGGGCAAAGGTTTGCACACAATGTGCCTGAAGATGGACGACGCCACCGCGGTCGGCCCAGAAAGCGGTGGCGAGATGACCTAGATGCGTACCGCGACGACTGGTTTGAGGTGGCGCGGGACAAGAGTTCCTGGAAGAAATTGGGGGAGGCCTTTGCCCAGCAGTGGGACAGCATAGGCAAAATAAAAAAAAAATAAAAAAATATCCGAAATTTCGCGAAAAACACTATGTCACTCCCGCACTCGTCCCTCTCTCTCGTCGTTTCGTCGTAAGTTAGTAGGGGGCAGCATGCTCAAGGTCATTGGGCAATGTAATGCCCTTAAGGTGAAAGCGTTAAACTTGGTGTTCTTTTTTTTCAATTTGCAGGTCAATGTCAGGTTATAATTATGTTGAACAAAATATGATTCGTGACCATAACACGAATGTATGTTTTTTAGTTCATTTACCTGAAACCTGCAAATTGTAAAAAACGGGAAAAAAAATTGTGGACTACGTTATCGCATCCACCTTTAACACTTTTATATTTTTAGAATTAAACTTAAACGTTTTTTTCCTTTTTTTTTTGGAATCGTCTCTTTTGATACCCCACATGGTACTGGCACAATTTTTTTCTTTCAGACGTAAAAATTCGCAGTTTTGATTTTATAGTACAAAACCCTTTCTAAATCCATCGCGCGACCCAAACGACATATAAAGAATCCCACATACGTCATGCCTTGTTTTCCCGAAGGGTTTAACAATAGTGTCCCTACCAGTACACCCACATTTCACCAGTTATGTTTAAGTCCCATGTAATAGGGAGATTATATAATTATTTTGATCATACGCGCCTACCTACATTACCATGTAACATGAAACACAGGAGGCTTAGATTAATGTTCTCCGGAAACAAATATAGGATGTATACAGGGATATCTGTCGATCGGCCGTGAGAGACGATGCGATACCGGATATATGGGTTATCTGTGTCCTGACCTATTGAATTGTTATCGAGACCTGTAATTAATGGAGGCGTACTCCATTGATTGTCAATCGGCTTAGCTAAATGTTTGGCCATTAAATTATATTGAATATTGAGGGTTGGTTTGACTTTATTTTGTTTTGATTAGGGGGTGATTACCGAGATGAAAACTAATAGAGAACTATGGAACAAAAACACATGTTGCGCAGATCGCGCTGACCCCAAATAAATTGGAGTAAGATGATTCTTTTTTTTATCCAACTTTTCCGCCGGTTTTAGTTCTTAAGTTTAATCATTATTCAGACTTAGGATAACACTATAATTTCAGTAACATTTTATATCTTTGTTGCGCCACTTTTTCTTCCCAGCTGAAACACTAAGAAGCAATAATTTGAATAAATGAGTTTTGATTTTGATTTTGATAAACCTTGAAAAAACTTCATCCTAACCTAGTATCCAAAAGTACTAACATCTTACAGTTGTTACTGTAAAGTTACGAAACACACATCACGCTATTTAAAAATAATCAAACAATAACACTGCTCGAGCTGGTCGAAAGGCCACAACACTGTAGTGCGTTGACATTGCATTTCGACAACGCACCGTCGAATTCTACGGTCGTACAACGTATCGTGGTTTCCGATGCGATGCCGCGCGGTGCAAATCTGCAAACTGAACTAATGGGCGGCGTCTTCGCGTACGATGCTGTATGAAAATTTTTGCGTCATCGTATTGCAGTGCGGCGTCGTCTTTCCCATACGTCGTCGCAATGCAGTGTGGTGGCCTGGCTCTAAGACTCCAAACTAAGGATCTGCACTAGCACCCAAGAATAAAATACCAACAAGGCAATCCGGTTTTGGTTTTGGGTAGATATTCATCAAATGACTCCTCCCGATTTGGGCAAAGCTGGAAGGCGTGTCAAACCTTTACTGACTAAAACTCGTGTGTTCCTTCAGTTGCCTGTGTCAGAGCTACGTTAACTCTATTGAACAAGTCCGCGACCCTGGCAGGAACAAGACAATCCCTTAACACATAATTTAACCTCCCCATAACATAATTACGACAATAATGGAAACCGTTACCCCCCACACGATAATATCCGATTGCCTCTCTATTTCAATTATTCGTGTAGGTGCATACCTACTAACAAATTGGTATATTGTTCATGCTGATAATAGCAAAATCTGTCAACACTGGAACAATACAGGAAGTTACATGGATCAGGAATTAGCAGACATTGTCCTAGCACAATGGAGCGCGGCCGGCGGAGACGTCGCAATATAATTAGATGATATTACTATTACTACATATTTCGTACAACTATTTGACTGTGGGTTTGTTTGCGTAAGAAAACTGGTAATTATTGATAGGCCTACACTGTCCTCGAATACTTTAATAGAGTATGGGAGGACTGTAATTTTGAAACCATTGTAAAAGCCAAATGTTTTTAAAAAGAGTGACCGTAGAATTTCTTGCCAGCTCTTCTCCATAGGAATCAACAAATTGGAACTGTGCACCTAGCTTCTGACGTTTCATAAGTGCCCATGTAGATTTTTGTTAAATAAAAAAATAAAAATCATTTTCTACAGTATAAACTGTTTTGAGTCCATTATTTTGATACTACAATATAACAACTCTGAGAACTTCATATTATATAAGGTGTATCTATTCATACACGAAATACTTTAAGAGGTACACCTGTAGGTAGTAAAGAAGCTGTAGAAGCAAAAAGAAATTTTTTATCTAAGCATTTTAGAATTTTCGTAATTATTATAATTTTAAAACTACTTGAGACGTTTTGCATAAAACCTTTACTCCAAATTCTATGAATGGCCCGCCTGACGCTGCGAGGGCGACGACTGGACGACACGAGCATGGCCGCGGTGTCTCGGGCCGTAAAAAATAAGAAGGAGCCAGTATTTCTTATGTGCGTCAAATAATTTATAAATATTAGATTTAAAAAAAAACCCATAGAAAATTTTTTTTTCGTTGCTATAGCTTCTTTACCACCTACAGGTGTACCTCTTAAAATACTTCGTGTATGAATAGATACACCTTATATATTATATTAATGCAGATGGAGAACAAAAATGTAAAAGACCATTCATTGTGTACGTCGGACTTCGACGCCGCAATCGAACAAGAAAGTCTTTTAAAGATGCGTTTGCGCGCCATTGTGACAGCTTTTCCAAATATGGATTGCATTGATTCGGTGTTACCAGTATAGTTACTTAATATTAAAACTTTGATTACAATAAATTACGTCAAATAGTCCGATTATAAATTAAAACCTAACACTTGCTTGGAATAAAGCTTTTGGTTGTTACTTCAATCAATCAATCAACTAAGCCTATCGCAGTCCACTGCTGGACATAGGCCTCTCCCATATTGCGCCACAACATCCTGTCCTCCGCCTTCCGCATCCAGTTTGCCCCAGCCACTTTCTTCTTCTTGGTTGTTACTTGAAATTAAATAATTATGTCGAAAGTAAAGTACCTATGTATGTACATATATCATTCTAATAGAGGTGCGTGTATTGACATTCGCAAGTCGATCTAACGAGATTAGAAGTATCATAGCTGCAATTAGGCGTGGAAACGCGACATTAAATAATTAAAAGTTATTTGTGACTGATTTGCCTTTAGTTTACACAATGACACTAGTAAACAACTTAAATCTTATAACCTAATGATAAAATAAGATTTCGCTGCAAAAAACGTTGTCGTAGGTCGTGCCTATGCCTCACGGTGTCTCGTATGTTTACGCACTAGTATTAGATAAATTGTAGCTTTTGCAAGGGGCTTCAACCGCGTGAAGGTAAAAAAAAAATTATCTTACGGGAGCATACTCCCGGGATAAAAAGTATCCTATGTGTTTATCCCGATTTTGTGCTATCTATGTGCAAAATTTTGTCCAAATCTGATCAGCAGTTTTGGCGAGATTAAATAACAAAGATCTTAAACATACGGAATTTCACGTTTATAATATCAGTAAAAATAAAGACCTTAATTCGTCGTATATGGTAGGTAGGTACAAGGTGGGATAAGTATGGTTATGTTCACGAAATAGGATAACATAAATTAGTGATTATATTTTCAATAAAAATTTAAAGTCTAATTTGATGAGCTTACATTTTTGTAAAACCACGAAAGCTCAGCTAAAAACTAAGTCTACACGATTTGTTATCCGAATGCGTTAATGAATTTTCAACCTCAAATATTGCCTCTTGTGATACAGGAACTCCTAGTACAAGAGCCAGGGCTGATGTCGTCACTAACCAGAAGTGAAAAAAAAAACATTTTTTTGAGATTTAACTACTAAAAAGCGAAACTGAAATTCGTGAAATAATCCTCACTTTTAAGACAAATAGTAACGTCGAAATAAAAGTGAGCCATGTAAAGTGATATGTATTTCATTCCCCACCAAAAGTGTAAGAACGCAAATTGAGTGTTTGCAAGGCACTTCATTTTGAAAGCTTCCTGTCACCACCGCACTGCAGTTCCTCTATTATTTGTAGAAATATATCACACACCGCATGTAACTTGATAATAATGTGTGAGGGTGACAAATGACAATCTTCTCGATAAATTACACGCGTGTCAAACGTTTTTGACAACTTAATAATACATATACAGCGTGTTGCCTCTGCTTCGGTGGTGGAGAAATAATTGCATCGGGTTTTCTGGATGTGGTACTAAGTGAAACCTTCATGGTGTGAGATATTCGAGTGAATCTTTTTTTACATTATACCAATTCGATTTTTCTTTTAAAAAATGTTCAACATTCGATTTTCGAATTTCATTTTTTTTTTTTTTTTGTATACAGCTTAAACGGAAAGGTAGGATACTTTGAAAATCTGAGTAATTTTTTAATACGAGTTCATCAACATCACATTATGCCTAGCATTTTCCCAACTATGTTTGGGTCGGCTACCCGTCTAACTGGATGCAGCTGAATATCAGTATTTAACATGGAGCGACTCTCTCACCTCCGTTGTGGAGGTGAGAGAGTCGCTCCAGTAACTGAGTAATACTTACGCTAACGCGGTTCCGTGTGGTGGCGAACTTAAAGAATAGCACTATTTCCTCCCGTTAGTGTCGTAAAAGCCGACTAAGGGACTTACTAAAGAATGGCAGCAGCGTTCTCTATGCACTTTACCACCATACTGCGATCGCCAACCCGTCAACCAAGCGTGACGATTATAGCAAACACTCCACGACAATTGAGGAAGTTGTGCAGTATTTGAAACTGGACCCCGACCCTCGGAAAATGTTGGAATCGCGCCACAACATCAATTTTAAGTCGTTCGTGGTACGAGTTCCAACCCACCATCTAAAGACCTGCTTGAGAGAGGACTTTTGGCCGAAAAGTGTCTTATATCGACGTTTCCGAGGGCGGTTACGGGACACCACGCAGCAGAACACGACGCCGTCATCATTACGTATTTAGTGATAGTTTTTAGTTTTGTTTTATAGAATATGTGTTAGTTTATAGTTATTGTTTTATATTATTTATGTATTGTGTTTTTATGGGCCTTAGTTGCCTGAAATAAAGGATTGTATTGTATTATATTGTATAGCAAACCCCCCAAAGTTGGGAGATACCTGTGTCTAGCAGTATACGTCTTTCTGCCGAATTGATGATTATGACTTACGCTAACCCTTGGTTGACAGACTCTCGGGCTTCTGACGACCCGTAACGGCTGTCAAATATGACATCTGGGACCAACGGCTTAACGTGCTTTCGGGGAAGTAGATAGGGAAAGGTTGCCACTCATCCACGGAGCGATCGTCATTACTTACCCACAAGCTGGGCAACAGTGGGAAATTATTTTTCTTAAAACTATGTATTACATTTACAGCTGACAAGTTTCCCATTACTTTCAACAACACCACCATACGTCACGCTGTATGTATTAACATGACGAAATTACAACACAAGTCTATTGAGAACATAACAAAGCCGTAACTGGCTGGGTTGACGTGAATATAAATTGTATAATCGGCGGCTTACCGACCGTGCTTTTGTCGCAGCGACGTCACGTCACGAGACGGTATGCTTAGTCTATTCAGCTAATGGAGAAGTGATCAAGAATGTGACGTCATTATTATGTGGGATTATTTATGGTGTGATAATGGAAACTATATTTAGGTGCAGACGGCATCCTTCGATATTCTGTCAAATCTCGTATGAATTATATTTGGCATCTGAGGCGCCCAAGCCTTTTTGCTGCCACTACATTTGTAGTTGTAGATAAACCCTTTTTTTAACAATTTGTAGTTTAAAACATGTTTTTTTTTTAACGGTTTGTTTGTTTTTATAAAATGGCGAATAATTTATATTTTCCTTTTTAACTTAGTTTTGGAAGTAATGGAGAGATTCGTGATACGAGAAGTCATATATCATACTTACGCCTATTACTTTTTAGGATTAGACAGACTGAAAAATATCTTGATATTTGTATCTATTAATATACAATATCTGGTTGACCGAGCTTTGCTCGGTATTTTTTGGTAAATTGTGTTTAAAATAATAAGTTTATGTTCAAGTTGATTATCGATAAAGTTGGTCATTGAAAACACGAATAAAACGACATTTTATAAAAATGAATCCTAGCTAGATCGATTTATCGCCCCCGAAACCCCCTGTATACTAAATTTCATGAAAATCGTTGGAGCCGTTTCCGAGATTCAGATTATATATATGTATATACAGGGTGTCCAAGAACCTGGCGTCCAACTGGATTCCCACGATGCCCCAAGTTCTAACAGTACTCAGAAAAATATTTTAAAAAATCCACCCCATGCACTTACAGAATTATACTGATTTCAAAAAAAAAGGGGAAATGAGCACCCTGTGACATACTTTTGAATGCTGTGACTGCTAATGCTGATCATTTCGATATTTCTTGGAGGTTTTGTAATCTAGGGTATTGCTGTGTCTAAATAGAATGTAAAAATAAAGTACTTATTGTACCATTTTAAAATAAAATATTATTTTAACTAAAGGTGATATGGAAAACTATTGAATTTCGCAACTTTGACCGACTGTAGTGTAAAAAAAATGTACCAAAATAGTATGGCAAGTGACGTCAAATTTTGACGCGTTTATTCCTCTTTTTAAAAAGGTATAATACTTACACATTAATTTGAAAAAAAAAATTTTGATATTATTTTTACTCAACAACCCAATTTTTACGAAGTGCCTACCTACTAACGGTAACTGTCGGACCCTTTCTTATCTTAGAAACTGTTATGTTACTACTATTATTTACTTCGGTTCCAAGAGTGAGCAAGAAGGAAATACACACAGGTAGATGGGTTCCCAGTAGAATAAAAGCAAAGAATGTTAGTTTAAAGATATTTTATTACAATAAATGTTCAAAATGTTGACCACCCGCGGCAATACAAGCTCTCACTCTCCTTAAAAAGGACCGCTTTATGTTTCGCGAGTAACTTTTTTGACGTATCACCTGCACTGCTTGTGTTATCTTCTCACGAAGGTCAGCGATGTCATTAATGGGCTTCGCATAAACGAGCTCCTTCATAGTTCCCCAGAAAAAAAAATCCAGCGGATTTAAGTCAGGTGAGCGGGCTGGCCACGGGATTGTTCCTGATCGCCCAATCCACCTGTTCGGGTATTGCTCGTCCAAAAACTCTCTAACGGATACGCGAAAATGTGCTGGACAGCCGTCGTGTTGGAACCACATATCTGGTGGGGTCTCTTCTAGTAAGTTTGGCAAATCATTTTGAAGAAAATTTAAATATGATTCGCCAGTCAAATTCTCGGGCATCTCAAATGGACCAATAATATTCCCACAGAGAATACCGGTCCACATGTTCACTTTGAACCGGTACTGGGATCTATCTTCTCGCATCAAGTGCGGATTTTCCACATGCCACTCGTGCAAGTTGTGTAGGTTCATGTAGCCATCCTTCTTAAATGTTGATTCATCTGACCACAAAATTTTGTCGATAAAGTTTTCGTCTTCTCGATGTTTTTGCAGGATTGTTTCACAAAACGCGACTCGGCTCGGATAGTCTCGAGGTAAAAGACTTTGTACTCGCTGTACGTGGTACGGATGATATTCTTCTTTTTGGAGAATACTGTGTGCTGTGCTCTTCGGTATCCCCGTATCAGCTTCTATTCCTCGCACAGAGATGCTTGGATTTGCCGACACCGCCTCTAAAACTTCATCGCGTATGAAGTCATTTACGGGTCGTCCTTCACCAGCTACTTGATTGGGGAACCGCCCGTCACATAGTGATCTGTGCACATTAATGAAAACTCGATGGTCGGGATATCGCGTAGCCCTCGGATACCTTTCTCTGTAAAGTCTCGCTGCAGCTCGTCCATTACCTCTACATTCTCCATAAATGTAGTGCATATTTGCGTATTCTTGCGGAGTGTAGGTCGCCATGGTAGCACACACAAAACACAAACTGTCCAAACACAGGCAAAGGTCTTCGTAAAGAGTTCGTTTCAAAGTCCAGAGCACAAAGAGTAATCGAGTCCAATAAACAAAGCTTTAAATCGTAGTACGTGATCAATGGTAACAATAAGAGAGAGGTGCGTAGTAACGGCAGGAGGCAGTGACGCGTACTGACCGTACTGTTATCCTAAATAGCACGATCCCAGATAGCGTCACTATCTATCTCACTCGCACCTCTAACCTTTTTCTCCCTCACTCTTACCTGAATAATGGGGTACCATAAAGAAGAACCAGCAAATCGCAAAGATAGTTTCTGTCTTGCTCCCTCCTGTTGTAATAACGAATCACTATGGTGAGATGCATGCACATACCGTCCCTTACGGTCTAACCTGTTTTTTGAGAGGCCTGTTGTTATTTTTATGAGCATACAATAGTAATTCTTTAGAGGTTAGATTCAATTCGTCGTAAATTTTTCTTTCTAAGAATTCTGTAAGACATCGTAAAAATTGGGTTGTTGAGTAAAAATATTATCAAAAATTTTTTTTTTCAAATTAATGTGTAAGTATTATACCTTTTTAAAAAGAGGAATAAACGCGTCAAAATTTGACGTCACTTGCCATACTATTTTGGTACATTTTTTTTACACTACAGTCGGTCAAAGTTGCGAAATTCAATAGTTTTCCATATCACCTTTAGTTAAAATAATATTTTATTTTAAAATGGTACAATAAGTACTTTATTTTTACATTCTATTTAGACACAGCAATACCCTAGATTACAAAACCTCCAAGAAATATCGAAATTATCAGCATTAGCAGTCACAGCATTCAAAAGTATGTCACAGGGTGCTCATTTCCCCTTTTTTTTTGAAATCAGTATAATTCTGTAAGTACATGGGGTGGATTTTTTAAAATATTTTTCTGAGTACTGTTAGAACTTGGGGCATCGTGGGAATCCAGTTGGACGCCAGGTTCTTGGACACCCTGTATACAAGAATTGCTTGTTTAAAGGTATAAGATTTAAAAATATGTAGAAGCTAAGTATTAAAAAAAAGGCTGACTAGGTTTTACTCAGCCACTGCACATTTTAGAATGTATGCTCTTGACATATCCTAAATTAGAGAGTAGGCCACACTGGTCTAGATCACTCGGTGTGAACCCTCAGTGCAATTTATTTAAAACAAAAATAAACAATATCAAACCGAGTTGTGGTTTTAAATCATTTTAAACCAAAAAGAACATTTAAAATAATAATTTAAAAGAAAACAATACTTTTTGTTTCAAGTTTAGGAAAGGTCTTATTTCGCTCACTTTGTATAATAACAGCAGCCCTAACCTAACGCATCGGTTTCCCATTTTGTTTTTCGTTCTTGAAATCAAGGCCACATTACCTAGAATTGATTTTGGATTGAATTAAATTCTTACGTTATTACTAAACACCAGCACGTTCAATATGAAACTTCATTGGAAAGTAACTTTATTTCAAATTTCGCCTGAAACTGGTTTTACGGTTACAAGTCCAGTCCAAATTAAGTGTTTACTTATAAACTAAAAACTCAAAGGATTTATTTCAAACTAGCCGTCCTCGTGACTTCGCCCGCGTGTATGTGAAAATGGACGTAGTACCGGCACAAAAAGTAGCCTATGTTACTCCTTATAATATTCGTTATCTGCGAGTGAAAGTCCCGTCAAAATCGGTCCAGCCGTTTCAGAGATTAGCCGGAACAAACATACAGACAGACAGACGGACAAAAATTTTAAAAATTGTTTTTGTGATGCAAGTACCTACCGTATATACTTTCATATGCGTATAGTGAAAAGTGGTTACAAACAGACACTTCAATTTTTTATTTTGACAATGCAACCCTATGCCCGCGCAGCCAATTTTACTTTTTTAAAGGTTGTTATGGTAAGCTCATGTAAACTAATGTACTTACTACTTACTTTATATCGGAACTAGGCATAAGAATCCCTATTTCCTTTACTTTAAGTAGAATAAGTACAACCCATTTTTTTTAATACAATAAAAGCATGTTAGTCTCTCCAGGTCAAAATTAGTTTTACAACAATTAGTACCAGAAGGTCATTTCCCGTAGTTTAAACGATCAACATCAAGGCAAAATATCATGTCAGCGACAATCTTCAAAAACTTGTAAACTTGTAGGTACCTATGTAGGTTGTAGGTAGAGTTATTTATGACAGATTGGGACAGTTTAAAATAAGAACGTCTTTTAAAAAGTGGGAATTGCCCCTCTGATATTTTACACGCTATGTACCTATTCGGAAGACTTATATTGACAGACAATACGACCCTCAATTATTTACCTATGGATACAAGTCATTTGCACGGTATAGTAATGGCGGGAGGCAGGACGTACACTGCGGAACAAAATTCGTTCCAAAGCAATTATTATCACGGGGCAATGCCCATATTTTTCAGAACGGTCTCAATCAATCAAATACCTATACTAATAATTTTTCTAGATACGTTTTTGACAGTGATTGTCGCTGAGTTTTTGACGAGATTAGGAATAGGTATGTGACCAAGATTATGTCTGGACTTTAACCAGTCAATTACCGCAACTACAGACACAATTAAAAAACCATTGTGTCGATACCAAATGTGGTATGTCAGGAACTTAGAGGTTAAAAGAGACTGTGACCTCTAAAGTTTCGGCCCTTCTTCTCGTAGTAGTCAGTTAGGAAACGCCAACTTCATCTAGTCTTAAAAATATGAGTCACGAGTAAAAGTGTTTGTACAAACCTACTTACACAAATAAAATCATTTATCATTTATAGATTTTGAAAAATTTTAAAACTCGGAAATTGGCCTTCTGATATTCCACGTATGACATGTAAATTTCTTCCTCTGTTCGGAAGCCTCACATTGACAGACAATGCAACCCTGCCACTGCGCGGTCACTTGAACTATTACACGGTAATGTGCGGGTTAACTTTGTGCTAGCTCTTTGTAAGTAGTCTTTGTACTGTACAATACTGATATGAATTCACTGAGAATTTGTCTATTATCGTCTGTGTGTTTAGACATGTGTTTTAGTGGGGCGTTGAGAATTTTGAAGAGTTTTAAGGAAAGTGGAACAATAACTTTAATCTGTTGACGTTTATTAATGAAAGTAAATTACATATTTTTTGCAAATTTTATCATTTACGTTTTACGTCTGTAAATTAAAAATTCGTTTCATTTTTTTCCGCAAAACGTTCAGGTTGGGAAACTCTGAAAGAAAACTAGATCGAACTTGAAAATATGGTTTTTAAGGAATGACTGAAAATATTGGTAACTGTTGCCAGATTTTGAATCTTTCAATAATATCAGTAAGCAGGTAGGTAACGTTTCTCATTTTTATATTAAGCCTAAAGACTTCAAACATTTCCGACAAAAGCACAACCGAGCGGCAGACCTACCCGAACGCTAAATCCCAGCCATCAATATGCAGATTAGCCAATAAATACCGATCAACAATCGAATCCTCGCACGCTATCCCGTTAAACACCAACATAATAAATAAATACGCGCTGTAGATAAGTTATCCGTTCAGAAACGATATGAATAGAACGTGGAACCGCATGCGTCGACTGGAGACAATCGCAATAGAATATACATAGGTAGAGTCCGCACAAAGTTCTTTTGTCACGATTATCGTGGAAAATCCGATCGGGGGAAGTGTGGCGGTTGCTTTCAACATCGGCAAACTGCATTATGAGCTATCTGAGCCATTGTTGAGCGGCGCAACTCTATAATCTAGTGTTCTGTGTTCTGGCGGGAACGGCGTAACTTCGCGTCGTCCGAGCCTGCTCGATTGTGAATCGATTCGACGATTATCGTGCTTTAAGTTTTGAATTTTAGAACGTTTCCATTTTTAAGAAGTTTCGTTCCATCACTGACATTTTTTTCGACGCAGGTTTTGTATCGGCTGTAAAATTTTACGTCCGCCAAAAGATTTTCTAACAAATATGAATCACATCTAATCAAAATCATTGAATGTGAACTTTCAGCTACATATTAAAACGAACCTTTTGAGACTACCACATTGTTACGCACCATGTAAAGAAAATCTACTTTCCAAAATGCCATAAGCGATAATGGGCAAGAGTTCGCAACTTCATTCACCAGATTATAGCCGATCCATTGAAAATATCCATAAAAGTCGAACATTACCCGAAACAATGGAGGGGTGGGCTGGGTATTAGGTGCTTGCGCTATTGAACAACTTTTGTCCCATTGTGTTGTCCACTAGAGGAGGTAGGGTGGGCCGGTGGGCCGAACAAAGACACCGCGCAGACATAGACCGAAATTCATCAGCAACACGATTGTTTGCTACATAAAGGACGCCATTGTCGACAAATATGATATCGTAACACAATGTGGATGTAATAATTAGAGCACTAAGACGACGCTTTTAGCGCTTGCTACTCGCAAATCTGGATAGAATTGAGATAAGTGCTTGAAAATGTTGGTGATTTTGTTGAAGAAAGTGAGAAGCATTATGTTAGGGATGTATATTCCTCTAATTTTACTGATACTAACCAATGACGCAGCTGTTCTCATAAAAAACTCAGTAAACAAATGATAAAGCTACTCTATGAAAAATTTTTTATTAAATCAGTCATGGAGATTGATCTACTAGAGTTGCGTCGCGTCGGCTTTAAAAAGATTGTCACAGAACAATATTTTTAAAGCTCGGTTTTATTTTCGAAATTGTACTAACTTATCCACATTTCCACACAGGTACTAGCATCATACATGAACCCTGGAGAGATGCTCGTACGGGATAAGGATCTCTTGACGCGTAGGGAAAATTTAAATGCCGCCATCTTACTTTTTCAATACACAAAACTCTTTCACTAATTTTAACCAACACCAGCGCCGCCTATCAATGTCATTGACTCTTTGTAATAAAATCTTAAACTTTTCGTCAATAGTGAATTAAGCACTGGCTGAAAAATTTACACTTAACACCGCTGCAAGGTTTTTGGAACTCGAAAAACGTTAACATAGAGGCGTTGTTTCTAAACATTTGCCATTGTTTTGTAAAATATATCCAAAAACCATCCAAGAGCGTGTCGCACCACGCACAATGATGAGTTTGGTATTTGAAATGAAAAATGAATTTATCTAAGACCAAACTTAATATGGTGGTTGTAAAACATGTTTTCACTAATCTCTAATCTCTTCCAATTGCGAATGTTAGTTTGTACTCGCAATGTTGAGAGATTTCTCATGTTATTTTAAAAATCACAGACTTCTAACGGTTTTTCAATAATCTATAAGAATAAGTATTATATTTGTTTTTCGAAAAGTTTGGAAAAATATTAAGAAAATATTGAGATATTTTCTAAGATAAGAGGCGGTATTATCATTTTTATATATTTTCTCATATAATTCGGACGTACAGAATCCTAAAAAATGTACGATAAAATTTATCCCCATTAAAACTTAAACTTTTTCGTAAGTATTCAATTAAACACTGGCGATTTTGGTTGAAAAAATAACAAAAAAGGCACTGCCTCGATTAAAGGAAAAAAAAATTACTTCTTTTGTAAATCAAATAGCGTCATAATATTTTTTTCACACGATAAGGCCAGTTGCAGACCCATAATTCAAAAAAGTTTGTGAAAATAAAATGATTGCAATGTACGGTACAGAACAATGAAACTGCTATACGTCGAAAGATGAAACAAAGCCTATGGATATTTTTTAATTAATTGGAAAATCTCTTGGTGTTTTTATTTCAAGTTTCAGACGTCATGTTTTTAAATTCATTATTATAAATTTTGTACAGCAAATTAGTCATTTATGAAGAAAATTAAATTATCATCTAAGTAAATTTAATTAATACTATCACTCTGCTACTTAAATGTTATGTTAAACACTAAATACCTTTCACAGGCCAAATCAATGTCCAATTTCAATGAAGAAAAAAATAGGCAATCATGGCACCTCCCAACAGAAGTGAAAACTTAAAACTTTGGAAATAACAACACGTAACAATAGCATGTCGGTGACGCGAAGCCATATAGTTTCGCCCCTACCTAAAATCACTCAACGCGGCTAAAGAAATTTTCGCTCCAAAAATATATGAACCCTATTCCAAATAGAACGAAATATTCGTAACCGATCCAATCCAAAACCACAGAGTAAAAAAGTTAAATAAACTTCATAGTAATTACATTACCCGCTGACTCTTCCAGTAGCATAGGTACCTCCCCCGGCGTGTGCCAAAGTGATTCCCAGCGACAATAGAAAGCCACCACTTTCCCTTTTTTCATATTTGAACTCACTTAAATCTCGCGATTTGTGGTTTGCTACTTTTGTTTGTCTGTTTGTTTGTTGGCGGATTTCCTTGCGTTTTTGTATATGCTAAGTGGTGGTGTTGTATCGTGTTTCTGTATGTGGTTTTTGTTGAGGATACACGGAATCTGGTTTCGTTATATCTAAAAAAAATAAAAGATTCGCGAATGTTAAAGTAGACACATAATAAAACTTTACCATGTGCGTGTTTAATATTGTTACGAGCTGGGGTTCGGGATAAATTAATTTAAACCAATATTCCGAAATACACAAACTGTTTAATTAACTAAACACAAATATCGCAATCAAATCAAAACGTCACTTGGAATCACTTGTCTCGCTTGTACTATATCACTTGAATCGTATTCGCTCGCTTCCGAAATCGAACTGCTTGTCGGCCCGACAATCCGCTATTTATATCCCGAGCAGAACATTCTCGAACATTCGACACCGCCACAGCGTAGAAGCTTCTAGTAACTTCCATTGAACTGTTTAATCCCACTATTCGACAATAGATGGCAGTAGCGTCTACGTACAATTTCGTGTAGTACTTGCTACTCAATAACAGATGGCGTTAGCGTGTCATTTCCAGTAGTTTCTAACACTGCCCCGTCCTTAGATGGAATTAGCGTGATGTTTCTAGACTTTTCGATTTACGTCACACTGCCCCTTTCTGAGATGGAGTTAGCGTGATGTTTCTAGACTTTACGATCTACGTAACACTGCCCCCTCCTTAGACATGCTCGTCCCGAGCATCATTATTCCCGTAATATCGTGCCAATCGATCTACATGGACAATTTTAGGTGCAGTTCGCATACCCTTTTGTATTCGGTAAGTGACGTCGTTGATCTTGGTCACAATTCGGTACGGCCCGTCCCATTTTGCCTGCAGTTTAGGGGACTTTCCTTTGCTGCGCACTGGGTTATGCAACCACACTAGCGAACCTTCGTCGAAGCCAGTATTGTTCATCTTCCGATCATAACGAGTTTTCATTCTCTCGGACATCTGTTGGCCTGATTCTCTGACATGCTCATATACGTCATTCATCTTGTTGCGCAGATCATTTGCATAATCTGTTATACTCCGTGGTGAATCAGGGGGAATGCCGGTTATTAGATCAGCTGGTAACCTTAACTCCCTTCCAAAGTTCGCGAAGGCTGGCGTCACAGTTGTACTCTCGTGAACTGCACTTCGGTATGACAGAAGAAACGGTTGTATGTGCTTGTCCCAATCCTTTTGTCTGCTTGCTACAACTTTTGCCAGATATCTTTCCAACGTCTGATTAAATCTCTCCACCATTCCGTCAGATTGTGGGTGGTATGAAGTGGTTCTGGTTTTGTGAGTACCCATAACCCGACATGTTTCCTGAAACACTTGAGACTCGAAATTCCTTCCTTGATTGCTGTGGATTTCCAAGGGTACCCCAAACCGACAGAAGACTTCGTGGACTAATTTATCAGCGACTGTTGAAGCTTCTTGATTAGGGATGGCGAAGACTTCCGGCCACTTGGTGAAGTAATCCATAACAACCATGAAATATTTATTTCCACTTTCACTTTCAGGGAACGGCCCAGCGACATCTAGTGCTATCCGTTCCCAGGGGGCTCCCACGTTGCACACTTTCAATGCACCCCTGCTGCGTGTGTGTGGTCCTTTTACCGCTGCACAACTGGTACATCTGCGACACCAGTCCTCCACATCCTCTCGACAATGGATCCAGTAAAACCTTTCTCGGATCTTTAACAGAGTCCTTCTTACTCCCATATGACCTCCTGAAGAACCATTGTGGTAGAGCTGTAGAACTTCTGGTACCTTAGTTTTTGGGACTACCATTTGCAGGTGGCAGCTATTCCCTCGAGCATTTTCCCATTTTCGGCACAAGACACCATCCTGGATCACCAAGCTCTCCCATTGTGCCCAATAACTTTTGGTGGTGGTACTCATCGCTGCAATATCACACCATTTCGGTTTGGGAGCATTAGCTTTAATCCACTCGAGAATTGGCCGGATATCTGTGTCACTTTGCTGAGCATGCTGTAGGGTTTCCTTCCATTCGTCACTAAGGTCCGTTCTTAGCATCCTGACAGGTACTGTTTCCTTAGCTTCTTGCCTGACACAATGCTTGCAGTCTTCAGGACAAGGTCTTCTTCTTGATAAAGCGTCCGCGTTACCGTGAGACTTCCCAGTACGATGTTCAATTGTGAAGTCATACTCTTGTAGCAATTCAATCCATCTCGCCACTTGTCCTTCTGGATTCTTAAATTGCAACAACCACTTTAATGCAGCATGGTCAGTCCGCAGGTGGAATTTACGTCCAAGCAAGTATTTGCTGAAATGCTGCAATGTCTTTACGACGGCAAGAAGTTCGCGTCTCGTGACACAATAATTTCTTTCTGGCTTTGATAAAGATTTGCTGAAGTAAGCTATCACAACTTCATAATCTCCTTTCCGTTGAGATAACACACCGCCAACCCCAGTGTTACTTGCGTCCGTGTCGACTATAAATTCATTTTCTGTCAGGGTAGCCCAAAATTGGGGTATTACACAAACGTTCCTTTAAATCTCGAAATGCGATGTCACAGTTCTCATCCCAACAGAACGGTCTTTTCTCCTCAGTAAGCTTGTGAAGAGGTTTGGCAATGTCAGCAAAATTCTTGACAAACCGTCGATAGTACGAGCACAAACCCAAAAATGCTCTGACCTGCGTCTTGTCTTTCGGGACTGGCCATTCCTTGACGGCGACAATTTTCTCAGGATCTGTTTGCACTCCTTCTTTCGAAACCACGTGCCCCAAAAAGCTTACTTGCTGTCTGAAGAATGAGCACTTCTTTGGACTTAGCTTAAGATTGGCTCCTCGGATTTTTGATAGAACACGTTCCAGATTTTGAAGGTGGTCTTCGAATGTGCGGCCCACGATGATGATGTCATCTAAATAGACAAGGCAGGCGTCTCCAATTAGTCCCGTGAGAACTAACTCCATTAGCCTTTCAAAAGTTGCAGGAGCATTGCACAATCCGAATGGCATAACGTTAAACTGCCATAGTCCCTTTCCCGTAGAAAATGCAGTTTTCTCCTTGTCTTTAGGGTCTATTTCCACTTGCCAGTAGCCACTTTTTAGGTCTAACGTGGTGAACCACTTCATTCCTGACAGCGTGTCCAGTGTGTCGTCGATCCGGGGTAGTGGATAGCTGTCTTTCTTAGTAACGTCATTCAATCGACGATAGTCTACACAAAAGCGCATACTGCCATCTTTCTTTTTCACCAGGACCACAGGAGAACACCAAGGACTAGATGAAGGCTCTATAACTCCATCCTTTACCATTCCTTTAATCATGGTATCTACCTCCTTTTCCCTTGCCACTGGTAGTCTTCTTGGTCGCTGTCGTATTGGTAACTCATTTCCGGTATTAATTCTGTGTTGAACCAAACCAGTCTTCCCTATGTCAGCATCATTTGTAGAGAATATGTCTGCATATTGAAGTAGCATCTTCCTAGCCTTCTCTCTTTCTTCTTCCGATAGATCTTTACGACAGTCTTCCAAAAGATTTAACACGTTAAATCTTGCAGTTAGGGTGTTATTTTGAGGAGGCCCATGTTGGCATTCACGCATCCAAGCTACTTCCTCACAGGAACCCATCAATGTACCCTTCTTGATTACTTGCTCCTTTTCACTTGGGTTCAGTATGCGTACGGCTGCAACGTCGATTGCCTTTACCAAGGTCCGCGCAATCTTCCATGGAAGGTTATCATCCAATCCTTCAATGAGAATACATCGGTTCTTCTGCCCAGAATTATGTGGGAGACTTACTGGAACTATTGTTTCCGATCGGGGAGGAAGAACAATCTTCTTCAAGCAGTACACTTTCCCTGATGGTGCACCTTCCATGAAGACTTCTTCTGGTCCACATTTTAGGTCTCCTTGATTAACGTCGATCTCGCAACAGTGCTGTCGCATGAAGTCCAAACCTAGGATGCAGTCATCTACTATGTCAGCCATGATGACCTTATGCCGGGTAGATTGTGTTACCCAGTTTTAACTCCACCTCCTTCTCAGCACGGACGGTTATGTGCTGACCGGTGGCTGTTACTAATTTTACGCCGTCATGCTTACCAAAGAAGTCCCCAAGAAAACGATTCGCTAGTTGGGAACTGACAACCGTGCGAGAAGCTCCAGTATCCAATGTCAGCTTACATGGTCTTCCGTTCACTTCACCTTTTATGACTAGGGTGTTCCCATCATGGGCTTGTGAGACCGAAATTCTTGGGGCTATTTTAACACCAGCCAGCACCCGCCCCGCAGTCCTGGCGTTTATTAGTTTCCCTGCTGCCGGGCGGTGACATCAGCCGCCCTTCTTTCCTGGGTCTGGTCGTCGTTAGCTGTGCTTCGCTTCGGGCAACTTGAGCGAAGGTGGCCTTTTTCTCCGCAAGTGTAGCATCTAGGGCTGTACCTAACACGGTCACGAACAGGTGACGCCGCAACCTCCCTGATGCGATGGGCTCGATGATCATGCCTCACTGCCTCCACCTCCAACGCATGGGCCAAGGCGTCCTTGAGGGTTTCATGGTGCCCAAGTCTCACAGCAGCCCTTACTTCCAGGTCCCGTATGCCATCTATGAAGGTTTGAATTAGTATACCCTCGATGAGCGCGGGTGCAGACTGGTACGCCTTTCGAACCAGCTTTTCGATTTCCAGGGCCCACTGCTGCAGGTTTTCACCACTGCGCTGCACACGATCCTTCAACTGGGCACGAAAAACGTGTTCCAGGTGCGCGTCACCGTATCTGGCCTCTAACGCCTCGACGAGCTGCTCGTAGGTAATATTTTTGCCGAGAGCCTCTAACACAGTTAAAGCCTGGTCACGAAGGGCCAAAGTAAGCGCGGTCATGGCCTGGCCCGTTGTCCACCCATTTGCTTCCATGACAGGTTTAAATTGAATTTTATATGCTGACCAGGAAGATGTTCCGTCGAAGGGTGGCACTTTAAACCCGCGCACGGAAGGTGCAGCAACTATCGAAGCCGTAGTCCGGTCTCCAGCTTTCAGAACTTCAACCGCTTTTCTTATATCAGCGATCTGGACTTCGGCCTCGGAGATACGATTTTCATGTACCTGAACAGTCTCCTTCATGGCTTTGATGTCCTTGCCAAATGTCGCGTGTAGATCTTTCAAAAGGAGAACCTGCTCCTCTTTATCACGCTGAAGCTGTTCTTGCAGGCGGCGGGTCTGTTCTTCCTGTCGGCGAGCCTGTTCTTCCTGTTGGCGGGCCTGTTCTTCCTGTTGGCGAGCTTGCTCCTCTTTGTCCTGTTGCAGCTGTTCCTGTAGGCGGCGGACCTGTTCTTCCTGCCGGCGAGCTTGCTCCTCTTTGTCCTGCTGCAGCTGTTCCTGTAGGCGGCGGGTCTGTTCTTCCTGTCGGCGGGCCTGTTCTTCCTGTCGGCGGGCCTGCTCCTGCAGCATCGCCATTAGCGCAGAAAGATCCATGGCTGGTGATGCTGTAGCAACACCAGACGCTTGGGAGACTGGCTCCGTCATCGGCTGATTACCCCCAGGTGTCTGTCTAGAAGTTCCTTCAAACCGCCTCTGATCCACCTCCTGCTGGCGCTGACTCCTGGTACGGATACCTTCCGTATCCTCCTTCGGTAAAACTGGCATAATTTATCCCACTTCTGACACCAAATGTTACGAGCTGGGGTTCGGGATAAATTAATTTAAACCAATATTCCGAAATACACAAACTGTTTAATTAACTAAACACAAATATCGCAATCAAATCAAAACGTCACTTGGAATCACTTGTCTCGCTTGTACTATATCACTTGAATCGTATTCGCTCGCTTCCGAAATCGAACTGCTTGTCGGCCCGACAATCCGCTATTTATATCCCGAGCAGAACATTCTCGAACATTCGACACCGCCACAGCGTAGAAGCTTCTAGTAACTTCCATTGAACTGTTTAATCCCACTATTCGACAATAGATGGCAGTAGCGTCTACGTACAATTTCGTGTAGTACTTGCTACTCAATAACAGATGGCGTTAGCGTGTCATTTCCAGTAGTTTCTAACACTGCCCCGTCCTTAGATGGAATTAGCGTGATGTTTCTAGACTTTTCGATTTACGTCACACTGCCCCTTTCTGAGATGGAGTTAGCGTGATGTTTCTAGACTTTACGATCTACGTAACAATATGCAGTAGGTGCCTATGGCAGGTTGAGGAATAGAGGTGTTTCATGGTAGGTAGTATTTACTCATGAAAATGAAAACTTTTACTGCGGAACCAACTTATATACCGAGTAATAATAAAGCCAAAGAGTATGTTTCTTTTTTGTTTGTTGGGAACTGATTGGATTTGTATAATTCTTGATGAATTTGATAGCTCAATTCTTGAGAAAAGTTATTGGCTACTTAACATCACGCTGTAACTTTTAAGAGCCGAGTGAAACGAAAAAAGTCGCTAAGCTGAAACGAAGTAATAGAGGGGTCACCATAGATCCGTGGGGGTCACGCAATCAGATGCGACGCAGCGGAACGGGGGCTATTTTATGCGTATAATATGAAAAATAAATCAACAGTTCCATACAAAAGTGTTTTTCTTATTAAAATTTGTTCATTTTTATTAGTAGGTAATGTATGTTGCATTGCCCCCTTTGTACGAGCAATTACTAAATGACAGGTTTTGCAGATTAACTAGTACAATAAAGAAAATACATAGAATATGTTTCAATATTAATCCTCGGCTTGATAATCTTTAGTCCCCAGTGGTAACTCGAATAAATTCTCTTTCCACCAGTAGACCGCGATAAGGCTGCCAATAGCTCTCAAAGAAGTCCATTCCGATATTCTATTAAAATAACTGAAATCTCTGATTTCTAGATAAAAACTGTCCTTGCCTGGGTCCAGACAATAAGAAGTGTCGTTGCAAGATTCGAAAGTCTTTGAACTCTACCCACATACAGATGCTTTCCATCGCGAAAATAGCGTATTATCACCTTCAAAAGCGTATTTAGGCTGGCAGATAACATCCAAGGCTCGGCATAATCCGTCAAGAGCGAACCCCTGCCTAATCTACATCGCTTGCCATTCACAACTATTGTGTGACGGCCCGTCCATTGTTTAGTGCAATCGATAAAAATGACACTTTGGCCCTTTTCCAACTGTGGATACAGTTGGTAAATGCAGTTTAGCTTTTCAAAAATATTGGCTGTTAAAAAATTGTTTCGGGTTTTCGTCTATGAATAAGCAACATAGAGAGTGGGCTCACTTTTGACAGTTATCCATACGCTTTTCCGATCCTCCTAAAAAGGAAAAAATAGTCTGGCCACATTGTTGATGGTGAAGTTTGAAAAAGGAATTTTGGCAGATTCCTGAATTGAACACGCCAAAACACGATGATCGATGAACACTGTGATGATTTTAACTTTTAATGTTTTGGCTTTGTTTACAAATATATCACAAAATCCGTTACGTTTGCGTTATTCCACATCACACATTTGATAAACTCTTAGTGTTACATTCCCTTCGACAGTTTTCTATACCCTAATCTAAACTTAATATTATAAATGAAAAAGTAACTCTGTCTGTCTGTCGGTCTGTCTGTCTGTCTGTCTCGCTTTCCTGCTAAAACTACTGAACCGATTTAAATGAAATTTGGTACACCGATAGTTTAGAGCCTGAGAAAGGACATAGGCTACTTTTTATCCCGGCAGTATGTTCCCGCGGGATAATTTTCGACCTCCACGCGGGCGAAGCCGCTGGCAAAAGCTAATTTAATATAAAAAAGTAAAAAGCCCTCACATAGCCGTCGCCACCCCACATTACGGCGTGAATGGCTATTATTGAATCGCATTAAGTTAATACAGCCATGAATAATAGGAACGCTTTATTACAATTGTTGTCTCCTGGTTTAGCCACGATTTTGATTCCGAGGGTTGAATTAGGGGTAAAAAGTGCTGTAGACATTTTTATTTACTAATGAAACACGACATCGATCAATTTTGGATCAAAGGTATTGTGATTCATAATATGTTTGGAATTATTTGTGTTTGTACTTGGTTTTAAACAATTTATGTTTTAGGTACAACTTTCTTTACCGAATGGTGGCCCAAAGGTAACACGCCCGACTTAGGAGTTGTAGGTCGTAAGTTCGAACCCAGGTTAGCACTTTACTTTGTGTAAATAAATTCTTCACCACTGTTCTCAAAAACGGTGAAGGAAAACATCATGAGGAAACCTGCATGTCCTAGAACCAACAATTCTAAGACCCGCACTGAGACCGCGTGGTGGAATACGGCCCTCTCCCTCTATCATAAAGTAACCCTGTGTCCCAGCAGTGGGAATATTTTAGCCTGCTATACCTAATAATTAAAATGAAGACCCATTCTAGAAGACATTTACGTAAAGCCACAGAACACAGATACACCTCGGCGACCACTGCTGGATGCGGCTATGTCAACAATTTCCATGCTAACCAAGCTTGTCACCGTTTACTCGCACGACACGATGGACGTATAGAAACTGTTGGCTTGGAAGGCGGTTCGTGACAGAAATTGTGCGCACTTTCAGCGCCACGAATTTTATGCGTAGTGCTTACTGCCGTCTCTAGAGACTGCCTGTCCTTGATCTGTGGTTTTAGCGCATTCATGCGAGTTAAAACTGACCAAACGCAATTGAAAAATAAGACATTGAAGTCAACAGCACATGTCACTTGTTGAAAATTTAAAAATATTCATTTTGACAAAGTTAAGCATCTGTAGCGTAAAAAAAGTATCGAAACCGAAGTAATCAATGATTTAAAATAAAATGTGCATAAAGCGAATTTCAAAACGGAATTATTTGATATTGAATCTAATGTGAATACTTGCCATTCGAGTCAAATAAATTTATTATTTAAAAAAAATATATCTTTGGTAATACTTGTTTTTTTTTATTAATATTTCTTTTCTGAATGGTGATGAGTTCTACGATGATCTGATGATTTCATGGTTATCCATTATTTACCGCACACCCTTTTAAGATATGTCAGCTAGCTTCAGCCCGTGACTGCGTTTGCGTGGTTTTTTTTGTGTTATCAAAATATATATGATACTCGACAGTAGAAAAAATAAATATTTGCCATTAGTAAAAAAAAATTTGGATTCAGATCAGTAATTGCGAAGATACATACAAACTCACAAATAACTATTAATAATCTTAGTATAGATAAAGTCTAATATCATTAACTCCATTCAATAAGTTGATTTATTGAATAAATAATCACTTATTGACGTCGTCAACCAATATGAGACACCATCGAGATTATCTAATGGTGACCTTATTTTGTAAATAATATCAAAGGCAGCATCGAGTGGCTTCAGACCTTCAATTATAAATTACGTTCAAAGCAGCTGAATAGCGAGTAATTTTGTTTCTTTCAGGGAATTTTTGGGCTTAGAGCAAGTTATAAGCGGAAGCGGTTAATAGCCTTTTTTTGTTCCGATGTTAGCGATATTTTTATGTTATCGAGACTCTCCAGTCTCAACTTTGTGTGTTCTGTTATCTATCTCATATTAAGTCATGTTGAAACTGTGTATTTAATGTTTGTCATTGTTTTTAACCGTTTTGATTAAGTAAATAAAGTGATACAAGGACATATTATTGCTAATTCTTTTTGTATCCAATTAAAACCATGTGTTTGCTTTCACATTTTCTGTTATTTAAACGTCAAAACGATTGCAAAGTGGTTTTACAATACAATTAACGTCTACGAAACTACGTAACGCCGTGCTACGTTGCGCTACGCCACGCTACGCGGTACTACGCCATGCTACGAAATCCGCAAACAATACAAAGGGTCAATTCCACTGTCCAATAATTTTTTTCTAAATTTATGATATTTAACTGTCACCGACATGAGACTCTGACTAGATCTTAAACGTTTTTAATGACGATAATTGGCCTTCCTATATTTTGCTTTATAATGTTTACTAGCTTTTGCCAGCGGCTTCGCCCGCGTGGAGGTCGGAAATTATCCCGCGGGAACATACTACCGGGATAAGAAGTAGCCTATGTGTTAATCCAGATTATAAACTAACTCTGTTCCGAATTTAGTAGGATAGATATTTACTATTGAGGACTTTTTTGTAGATCATTGAAGATCTACAAAAAAGGCTCTAAACTATCTGTGTACCAAATTTCATTTAAATCGGTTCAGTAGTTTTAGCAGGAAAGCGAGACAGATAGACAGAGTTACTTTTGCATTTATAATATTAGTGTGGAAGTGTGGATTGATGAAAACCCATTCAAACTACATGCTGCTACAAATTGAGCCGTCACCTAAGTTCGAGGATGGCTCATTGTGACCAATACAAGGCCGACCTCGCTTTCAGAAGACCTCAACGAATACTTACCTACGTTTGACCTCACCTAAAACTTGACACATTACACTTGGTTTGAGATCAAGGCAGAGTCAAAGTATTCACAAGAAGTACTAGCTACATTGGGTGATAATTATTGGTCGCAATTTATTTATTTACTAGCTTTTGCCCGCGGCTTCGCCCGCGTGGATGTCGGAAATTAACGCAGGTATTTTTGTAAAATAAAAAAAAAAGTTTCTAAAATAAAAGTAGCATAAGTTACTCCTTATTACATCAGCTATCTGCCAATAAAAGTTCCGTCAAAATCGGTCCAGCCACTTCAGAGATTAGCCGGAACAAACAGACAGACAGACAGACAGACAAAAGTTAAAAAAAATGATTTTTTGGTGTACATATAAGTACCGTATTTTCTTTCATATGCATTTAGTGAGAAGCTGTTAATTTGAAATTACAAACAGACACTTCAGTTTTATTTATTTGTATATGTGTATAGATTACTATTAACACATAAATGTATAGAGGCGGACTTAATGCCAGAGATTTTCTACCAGTCAACCTTCAGGTGTTGGAGAGACAAACAAGCATTATCATTTCAACCGAAAGACGACCGCTGCTGAACATTTACTTCTTCCCATTTGGGGATTTGCCATAATCGCCACGCTTGGCAGGCGGGTTGACGATCGCAGTATGGTGGTAAAATACATAGAGAACGCTGCTGCCCATTCCCTGGTAAGTCCCTTAGTCGTCTGTTATGACACACCCACGGGAAGAAATGGAATGATATTATTATTCACGGCACCACACGGAACAAACAGTAATAGGTGCAATAATGAAAATAGTGGAATAAACATATATTTTAATATAAGTATATACTCGTACATATACATTTTTTAAATTATAAATATAATCTATACTAATATTATAAAGCTGAAGAGTTTTTTGTTTGATTGAACGCGCTAATCTCAGGAACAACTGGTCTGAATTGAAAAATTATTTTTGTCTTGGGTAGCCTATTTATCGAGAAAGGCTATAAGCTATATAACATTACGCTACAACTAAAAAGAGCGGAGCAGTAATGAAAAATGTTGCAAAAACGGGGTAAATCGCACGGGTAGGCGATTCGACGCGACGGGAAAGGTCGGGGGAGCAAGAAATTTAACGCGGACGAAGTCGCGGGCAGAAGCTAGTATAAGTATATACTCGTATATATACATTTTTTAAACTATAAATATAATTGACTATAAGAGGAGGCCTGTGTCCCAGTATTGGGAACATTATAGGCTGATTATGTATTAGCATTTTAGCATCCTTCCTTCTTGGAATAGGCTGTAATCTATTACTCGGACCCAGTGCGGGTTGGTAGATGAACACGTTACGTCTTCAAAATTTTTACTCTAAGAAATACGGTTTTCCTCACGATGATCTTGCACCATTTTGAGAGCAGTGGTGATGAAATTATTTACACAAAATTTAATTTCTGATTCAAACCATCATTGAAGTGCGAAAAAAATGTCGCGTAGACTTTGATTTCAGATGAAAGCTCTATAGTAGCGCGTGAAACTAAACTTGCTTATGTTCTTTTGCAATTTGCAGGGCAGAGCAAGGTATGTTGATTAATATATGATTCCCGACCGCAAAAATATGGATTCACAGTCAGTACAGTCATCAATACAGCCCTCAGCCCTCTAACTTCTTTTAATTCGAATGAATGTCTTTTTCTTGAAAAAGTGACTCAATCGAATGATTATTTCAAGAAAGTTCAAGGGCCACCCTTGAACTTCCACCTCAAGTATCTAAACACCAGTTTTATGGATTGAAAGTATTCTTATTGATTTAGTAAACTTGCATAAAAAAACTTATCTGAATTCGGTACAACTATAATATTTTTACACGTTTGCTTAGAATTTTAACTAAACAAAAAAAAACTTCATCCTTACATTTACTATAACTATATGAACGGTCGCAGCGCCTCCATGGCCCCATGAGTTCTATGGATGTTATATGAATAGTAAGATTTGTAAGGCCTGTAGGAGTAGGTTACCCATTTTTCTACCCCCCTTTGTGTGTCGCCCTCGTTCTCCGGCGCTTTGCCGAGATGTGGTGAGATTCCGACGTAAAGTGTCGACGAAACTTGTGTAATGCCTCTGTGATTATCCTTTACACTTTCAAGTTACTGCATTGTATGGAAACTGTTTTAGAAGCCTAGGTTGGAACTGTAGGGAATTGGGAAGGTATGATTGAGTTCTCTATTGAAATTACAAGAATAGATATGTGATTGAAGTTTTGAGACTACGTCTCTATCGGTTTTGAGTCACGACGTCGATTTTATTTTGGCCATTTTCGGCCGAAAAATCATGATAACACCATATAGCGCCGTCGAAGCTTTCAATACAAAGTGTAAGATTATTTTATTTTAGAGAAAATAACGCGTTATTGTGTTCCTAAATAATCCTAAATTGAACTTAACCATTTTCCGAAAAACTCCAAAATTGGAATATACATTTCTTTTTTTATTAATCAATTAGAGGTTATGTCGGAAATATTTTAAAAAGTGACTGCGAAGAAATAGTTTAAATTCTGATTCTTTTCGTGTCAAGAACTTTTAAATCTCATAGTTTATTAAATAACGAAATAGAAATAGAAACAAGAATCAAGAAGAAATGGAATGTATAGACGAAATGTCAAATTTATTGTAGGCCGTAGCGACCTATGCTATTTGTTAAACTAGAATATTAGCTATCGGAAAGCTTTTTTTTTAATTAGACAGTGCGAGGTTACGCCGTAAAATTTTTGAAGAAAGTGATTACTAGGAAACAATTAAGGTTTTAAATCTAACACATCCCATGAGACTTGAAATCAAATAACTTATTTTTATTGAACTCAGCAAAAATAACGAAACAGTGAAATCAAACGAAACTCACGAATAAACCAGAAAAGGAATGAATGAATGAAATGTCAAATTGACAGTAGGCCAGAAGGACCTAGCTATAGTGGCGCCATCTATACAAATAAATAAAACTGAAGTGTCTGTTTGTAATTTCAAATTAACAGCTTTTCACTAAATGCATATGAAAGTAAATACGGTACTTACACCAAAAAAAAATTTTTTTAAACTTTTGTCTGTCTGTCTGTCTTTTTGTTCCGGCTAATCTCTGAAATGGCTGGACCGATTTTGATGGGACTTTTATTGGCATGTATCTGATGTAATAAGGACTAACTTAGGCTACTTTTATTTTAGTTAAATGTTTTAATTTAGAAAAATACCTGCGTTAATTTCCGACATCCACGCGGGCGAAACCGCGGGCAAAAGCTAGTCTACAATATGCATTGACCAACCTTCGCCATTAATGCAGTTGTTTGTACCGAAGTAATGACGTGATGTTAATGTCAACACAAAGAGCTCAGTGCTCCTTACATGATCAAAATAACACCTATTGATCAGGGTGACAGCTTTCAAAATAGCTATTGTGGCCATTGTTGGCTTTGTGAAGGCTAAGGACACACTTGCTTCGTATAGGTATTGAATAGATTTTCTTTAGTGTAACTTTGCAAATAATTTGTATAGTAAAAACCTTGTGTTTACTGAAAATGCAGTCTTTTTAATATATCTCTTTCTGCTTGTTTTATATGGAATTGACCGGTTAAAACTTCGACAAGGACAACGGCAGAATTTTTTACTTTTAAAAATTGATAAATTTCGGTCAATTGGGATGCATGACAGTGCTTGCCATTAGCAATGTATTGAAAAAATACAAGATAATATTGTGCATTTATGCACGGGGATAAGGTCTATTCTGCATCGACTAAACAAAAAATATATCCCTAATCCAAAAACAGCGAAAATACATACAAATCTAGCTGCAAACACCATTAAGAAACGAACAATCGGCGCTCTGATGAATTTCGGTTTATGTTCCACGCCGTAGAGTCTTTGTGGCTCTACTTTCAGCTACACAATAGGGACAAAAGTTATTCAACGACAATGCGAGCACCAAATACCGATCGCCCGGCCCCCCTACACCCTCTGGTACCCTAGTACCTAACCATTGTTTACTTTAATACTCTACTTTTATGTATATTATCGATAGACAGTAGATTCGCGAATATTGTCAAATTATTTACAAAATGTTCGGAGACTATTTTCGTTTCAGATATTTTGGCTTCATTGAAATTTAGATACAATTGAGTCGTGAGCCAAGACTTATTAGGCTTATTTAATTTATCGAATTGTCAATTATAAATAATATAAGCTAATTAAATTATATTTTTATAGTTAATATGTCCGTGTGGTGCCGGACGTAAATAATAGCACCATTCCATTTCTTCCTGTGGGTGTCGTAAGGGGCGACTAAGGGACTTATTAGAGAATGGGTAGCAGGCGTAGCAGCGTTCTCTATGCATTTAACCACCATACTGTGATCGCCAATCCTCCTGCCAAGCGTTGCGATTATGGCAAAGCCCCCACAAATTGGGGGAGGACTATGTCCAGCAGTGGACGTCTTTCAGCTGAAATGAGTATTTATGAGAGCTGTGATAACTGCCACGACTTAGGAGTTGTAGGTCGTAAGCACGAACCCAGACAGGCGCTTTAATTTGTGTAAATTATGTCAACACTCTCTCAAACCGGCAAAGGAAAACATCGTGAGGAAATCGACATATCCTAGAACCAAAAATTCAAAGACATGTTACATGTACAGACGCCAACACATCAAGCTACTACAATCTGTCAGATTTCTTTGATAGATTTTCGACTTTATTTCTAGAGCATTAGGTTCAAGGTTCATTGGGAAAAATTTAGTTTCTGGTAGCTTGACCTGGTGGCGTCTGTACCAATCCGCACTGAACCCGCGTGGTGAATTTCTGGCCAGACCCTCTCACCCAGAGGAGGCCTGTGTCCCAGCAGTGGGAATATTATAGACTGATCATATGTATATTATCTATTAGGTATCTATACTAATAATAAATAGGTAAATTTAGTTTGTAAATTTGTTTGTACGAAGTAATCTTTGGAACTACTGAACCGTTTTTATTTCAGTCGTAGAAAGTGACATTATTTCTGAGTGATTATATCCGAATGTGATTAATAATGTTTTTTTAATGCGAAAGATAATTTCATCACAAGTAAAATTGTTGGTCGCCCAGCGAAGTGGGCACGGGTTAGCTAGTAATGAATATAGCTTTCAAATTGGTGGGCCAACAAAAACAAACCAAGTTTCCGCTATGCCTATTATTCGATGACCAAAGCACCCACATTACATATATTTAAAAAGTGCATGAAAAAAAAAATTGGTCGATAAGGAACAACACCACCATTTTCGGATCCACCAACTGTCAAATTAATTGTCACCACCGGCTTTCTCAGTACCGTCAGAATAAGTCGCCGTCTGCAAGATGACATCATGCTTAACAATATTTCGACAGTTACTATTCACGTCGGCAGCATTGTTACAAAAAGCCTGAGCGTTCCTACAAAAGCTGTAAAGAATGAACGAGAGTGGTGAGGGGGACGGGGAGAGTCAATTCAATAGGAGAAAGGAGGGATGTGTAGTTATGTAAGTATGTTTTGTGGTGCGTGCCGGGATCCGAGTTGAAGGAAGCTGATTTTTTAAATTTTAAACTAAGTCGTTATATTGGTTGTGACGTCAGATATCGTGTGTTACCCCAATGGGTACCTACTAAGATAATTTTATTGTACTACGCAAATTTTTATTCATTGTATTGATGTAAATTGTGGACGAATAGCTAAATGTCAACAAGCACGTTTATCTTGCTGACCAAGGCACATTGTATTCGAATTAACATACATACCTATTTGAAGTTGTGCAGCTATTGATAATCTTAACAGTTACTAATCGTCCTCGATGGTAAAATGATAATGAGTACATTGCACGAATGAGTATCTACATCTAGGTATTACCTCTATAGTAAAATTGATCACAAAGATTTAACTCTTACAGTATTTTCTTAATTTAATAATTTGGTATAACAGTAGTCGTTTTTATAAAGCACACTCACAATGCATCTTCAATTAATTGTGATAAAACATTCATTCAATCAATTTTATTCACACTTTTGTGATTTGAAAGAAAACAGAACACAAAAGATCTTTCTGATGGATTTATTCAAATATGACCGCATTTTTAGCGTAATCCAATTAACTAGGTAGATACTTTAATCAAACTTATTTTTATAATACTGTACCGTACAGTATTAATAAATAAGAAAGCCATTCAAATAATATCTCAATTGACAAGTCAATTGTGCAGTCTGTATTAGAGAATAACATTTTGAAATCCTCCATGTTTTCGAGTGACGATTCTATTTTCAAATAAGCATGACTAATGATTTCTTAACAAGCAGGTTCTTTGAGTAGCCCCTCAGTGTACGCTAAACAAAAGTCGTAGACTCACTGGCGGTTTCACGAACAACTTTAGTGTGACCCCACAAAGCTGTGGAACGTCATTTAAATGCACACGTTTCATTGGCTCTGAATGCTTCAGGGAAGTAGAAAAAGAACGGGCCAATTACGACGCTTTTGTGACGCATACTCTTTGGGTCTCGAGTGTAACTTTATGTGGAGATCTGTGAGTTTTTTATTCGGTTTTCATGTCTCCGCATTTCACCCATAACGGAATCTTTTATAAGCAAAACTTGGACAAGTGCGTGTCGCATTTGATTTATTGTAGACTTTTATTTCAAAGCTGCGCACAGGTTTTCTTATTTGTGGAAATGCACTAACAGAATCTTATAGGCAGCTTTCATGAATATTGTACTTAAGATAATTGCGGATGATTTATTGCAAGGCACGTAATAAGTACATATTTTACAGAGCAATGTCTAATTCGATGAATTGTGTTGCCATCTTTATTATTGCTTTTAATAAATATCGTCAAATATTTCTTATAATTCGTCTACTACACCTTAAATGTATGTTTATAAACCTGTGGGGCGGGAATTGGAAAAAACTGTCAAGAAGCCATGATACGAATCCGCTAATGGCCGGCAGCCACGGCTGGCCTAAGGCGCAACCCCGCACCGCAAAGCGTCCGCTGACCACCCAGTTTCCTTTGCCTTCCCCAACCTTATTTTTTGTAGAAAAAAGAACGGTCGCCGATCGCAAGTCCGTTGGCGGGAAATCATCGTTGGAAAACTGAGCTGTAAGTGAAAAGAAAATCGGAAAATTTCGCGTAATCAGAATCAAATTAGATTTAATTTATTAATATTGTCAGTTTCAAACGAAAAATGGGCCTACTGAAAACTTATTAAAAACATATTTTAACATTATTATTTTGATATCAGTTGATCAAGTCTTCATCAGCAAAATATTTTTTTTAATTTAGAAGATGTCATGGCTTCGATCAAATATTTTGAAACACTCTAGATGTGACCTACCTTATAATATACTCTGATCGAACTTTTAGGCAAGTAAATTACACTTTAAAAACAAACAGATAGGTAAGTACAAAGTTACATAACCACGCACCACTGCCGCGTCTAGATCACACTCACATAATCTGTGTTCCGATCAGAATGCATTTATGGTGTTGGTCGTTCGTTAGCCGGCCGTCAATACGGCTCTCAGTCCACCGGCTATAAATTTAGTATTGAGCGGACACAACAACAAAGCGCGTTTTGTCTTGCAAATGAAAACGCGCACATTTCGCGGTATTGTGCGCGGCTGTTTCGGTGCCCGCCATTATTAACGGCGAACATGAAAGACAAAAGGTTCGTCTGCAGCACTGAGGCTGGCCTAGATAGCGGATTATTGTACTAACACAATGGGAGCGTTAATTCCGCGACTCGTACCATTATTTTGTTGTTTGCAACTTTATCGCGTTTATCGATGTGCCGCGCGATTGGTTTTTTGATGGTTCGTTTGGTTTTCTATTGTTGTTGTATTATAATTGTATTCCGGGTTGTGTGTTGTCTGTGGAATATTAATCATATCCTTTATTGGCGGGAATTTATTAAATTCGTTTAAAATTTTATTTTTATTTTATAGGAATTCGTTATTCCCACATGATATAATTTTAAGACTCTTTTCAGCGAATTATCGATAAACTTAACACCTGATATAATTTAAATTAAGAACTCTATCATAAATCAATAAATTAGGATTTTGTTATTGCATTGAATTAAAATATTTGAATCTTGTACTCGAGTACCTACTGAATGAGAAGTAAACAATAAACGAATTATGTTTTTTACTAGTAGATAGAGTGTCTGAATGCAGAGAAAATTTTATATCTTCGTTAGATAATTAAGGTCGGTAACTCAGAAATAAAATCCAGTTGGATTCTGATTGCTCTTAAATATAAAACTTACCGCAATAATCCAAAAGCGGTGTCAGTTATTCCAATTAATTCCCAATAATAGCACAACACATCACGGAACCACATAAAATTCCACTTAAAATTCACACAAAAAATAATTCTGGCACACAACAAACAAGATCACTCCAAAAAGGAAAAAGAAAATTCGAAAAAAGAACGTGGCGGGAAAATAAGTTTACGAAAAAGTTCGTTTGGATAATGGCGCTAGTTGCGTTGGAACGAACGCGTGTCATGGGAGGCGGGCACAGACTGTGGCTTGTGAGCCGGCCGGCGCGTGCCGTGCTCACCCCGACAACCGGCGCACGGTCTTCGCGCATCTCCAAGTATCGTGGTCAACATTCACCCTTTCGCATACCCTTGCAAATGCACTTCCCTCTTACAATGTAATTAAATGTTTATATTACATTAACTTTAGTTAATCCATTGTTTACTGACGGGGAAACAGTGCGGGCGCTTGGTTCGGTTTTAATTACATCTTTCATAAAACTTAATCAACATTAAAGTACACTGCGGCAAATAGTTAAGCTCTTGCCGAAATGCACAAGAATAGACACATTTATACAAGATGCTGTAAGTGTAATGTGGTTCTGACTGAAATACCTCAAAAATAAATAAGACAAAAAAAAACTAAAATTTTTGCAACAGCTTTTGACACCATAGTCAACAATCAGTTTCAGGCATTTGACTTCGAAATGCTATCCATTATATGCTATATATAATCTATCTATATCTATATCGCTATATATAATATTATGTATTAGATTTTCATACAAAGGACACTGTACGAAAATCTCATTGAAAATATAAAGTACAAAAAACCTTTTGTTGCTAAATTGTTATTTTCATATTTTAATTGATGACGTTAACCGCTTACCGTGTACCCTGTTACCCCCCTCAACACCTACTAGAATTATCTCTACCACTAACAACAATAGCATTCTTGTAAGAATCAGCCTACACAAAAAACTCGAACAGTAACTCTGTAACACAATAGTGCGTACGACAAATAAGATATGTCCCATCAAAGGGAGAAGCCAGAGACAGCAGGAGCAGATACAATGTGCCAACGTTGGGTAATATGTCCGACTACAATGGCGCGAACGGTAGACACAAAGCCGCGCCGCGTATTGTATGAACCTGCACAATACACCTTGCATACACACACATAACCACTAATCGTACACTCAATACACTAATTGCCAAATCATAAACCACCTTATTACATACTAAAAAGATTCAATAACGCATATTCTGGTCGCACCCACATAGTGGCTGCGCGTATTGCGTGACAAAATAACTGATATTAATGGAAAGAGTAGTTTCTGTATGAATTGATCTTTCATTTTATGCACACGGCCTTGTTGATTGTTAAAAGGTCGTTTGAGCGAGTTTTTGTTGGATTTGTATAGAGGCATGGGTTTGATGGGCATCATGGGAACATAGCGCAACACAAACCAGAAACAAAACAAAAAAATTTAGAAAACAAAAACTATAAAATACTAGTTGCGTCCTGCGGTTTCACCTGCATTAGTCTCGATCCCGTGGGAGTATCAGGATAAAAGTACTCTTTTGTCCAGATCATGGTATACTCATGTGTCAAATGTCATTTGTATAAGCGTAACAAACAAATATACAAAAAAACAAATCGTTTCTCTTTATAATAAGTTTTAGTTAGATTTATTATTCACAAACATATTTGAACATTATAAAATCCAGACAAAAGTAAACTCCACTAAGAAAACACTACGATATAATTCCCGTAGACGCTACGCTGCGTAGCATTTCGTAGCACGCGTAACCGTAATTACGGGCATACAAAGATGTGCATGTTTTTATTGTTATTAGTGGTCACCCAATGGTCGAAATTCGACCATATATTTTTATGAATTTAATATATTTCTAATTTATATACAAATATTATATTTCTACATTCGTCACCATATCAAATTTAACCGTTTCCTACTCCTCCATCCGCGTAATTTTCGTACAAAAGAGCGCAAAGTTTTTCCTTTTACAGATACTTTTCACTGGAATCTGTGTATTTTTTCGATGATGTGTAAAAATCTACAATAACAGCAATATTCAACATTTAACATAATTAACGCAAGACCTCACAGAGTTTTTAAAGTTAATCATTTTTATGAAGAAAATCGTAATAACCCTAGGATTACTTTATTCATTTAAAATTGAGTATTATGACCTTGAAATAAGACTGAACTTTCTTTGGCTCAATCGACGGTAGATATGACATAATACTTAATTTTTGAAAAAAAAAATATCCAGCCCGAAATTGATTAATTGTTCAATAAGAATACACTACTTTCAGGACTTTATTCTGTTACACCTTGTTTACTTACCATATCATAATTTCATATAAATTATTCTCACTCGAATTATAAAGGCACTCGCTACGATTCGTAGCCGCTCGAATGTCACTAGTTGGTTGTCTAGTGTTGAAATGAAGCGATATAGCTATAGAAATCTGTTAAAAACCACCCCGAGGCCGATCAAAAATATGGACACCTATTGTCGTGAAGAGCTCTTTTCAGCAGCGAACAAAAGCCTATGAGATCCATAAACCGTTGTTTATTGTCACTAGAAACTAAAATAAACACTATAGATATAATTTAAGACTGGAAGCAATTCAATAATATATTTATTTAGGCACATAAATTGGTAAGAGATTTTGGGTAAACCCAAGTAATTTAAAATAGCTTTAACTTACTCTAAAAATATAACAATTAAGGTTAAAATAGTTTTAATTTTAACCTTAATTGTAATATTGTCACTTAAATTTGACAAATACCTTATAACACCAGAATTTTCTAGTTAAAATCTATTTTTACAACAATGGCCGCACACAGTCGTAAGCATTCACGTGTAAAACTTGAAAGTAGATAGGTACAAAAAATAAATAAGTGTGGAGGAATAAAATAAGTTTCGCGGTGGACCATTGTACGGAGTTACGGAGGGCGGGCCGCCTCCTAGTCCAAACAGTATTTCCATTGTGTCTGCCATTACCTAGCCCTCTTTTCGTCTTTTGTATTCGGCTCTCTATAGAAGTGAGACCTTCCCAATGACGCTTTATGGGCGCTTTGAAGTATGCAAGATATGGCCGGTATATCTACATTATTCTAAAATATTAGGAAGGAGGCTACATTGTATTATATCCTTCAGTAACCTGGAGAAATGTGTGTGTGCGTTATTATGGTTATTAAAAGATTGTGTCCTTTCAATATCAATGTTAATCTTCATTTTAAAGCGGTCGGGGGTAGATACTTTTGGGTATGATTTAAGCTGTCATTGTATGTAATTAGCTTTATGTTTCTTAAATAACAAGGTTTGCCCGCAAAATAGTAGATTTGTCACCAAAATGTAGTTACCAAACAATATAAAATCAATTCCACAATAAATTACCTAAAATCATGGAGATATGGGGTCAAGTACCAAATAAATGTTTTTGTATTTATTATAATAGGTTTGTCCTAATAGTATTTAAGCAAACTAATATAAAGAGATCACCAATAAATCATATATTATGTCACTAAAAAATTTCATGAAATTCCAAAAATGCAGGGTTATCGTCATCTTCCTTTCAACCAAAAGAGTCTACTACTTAACTGGCCATGTGCCTCCCCCAAGGGTCTTAATTTCCACAGGTAGTATAAATATATTTAAATTAAATTTCTAACAGAATAGTATATAAAACACTTAATTAAAGTCAAAATAATCAAAATTTATTGTTAAAAATAATAATCACTGAATAATCAGCGCTGGTTTGGCTTTTGAAGGGCGCCCCCTTTTTCTTTTCTGGCCGATGAGCACATTTTTTGCTTCTGGTGGGGGGTTGGCCAGCTTTAAGCGTATGGCTAATCCGATAATATGCTTGCACATATACTTTTTGTAAAACGCAGGGCAGTTGCATTTTCCATGCATCCAATCAATAAGCGCGCCAATTTGTCTCCGCCCCCTTTGAACATATTTTTACCAAAATTATAAACTGATGTATTAAATTGGTAACGAATACATTATTTTAATAACTGAACGAAATAAAATGTAACTACTGTATTGGTGACAAAATAACAAATAAAAAGAAGTCGCAGTCAGGAATCGATTAATCGATTTATTTGGTGACAGATCTACCATTCTGAGCACAAAGCTATTATTTATGTAATAAAACTATTATTATAAGAACGAAGTTTATATTCATGTAATGCACTACAATTTTATTGGTGATCCATCTCATATTTTGCACATTATATTAACAATAATTTGATAATTCATACCTGGGAACACTCTTTGTTTATCTGAGAACGAAAATATTTTGTGGCGATAGATCTATTTATTAGGTGATACAACTTGAGGCCAAATATAAATTTTGGTGACAAGAAGTTTAGTCCCCGATACTTTTGTTCGAGTCGCGAGATGGTTTTTATCCAAGTGCCTGCTGTTTGAATTTAATTCCATTTCGTAGGGATCTAAATATTATCGTAGTTGAGATCAAAGTGTCCCATAATCGCTTATTACTTAATTAAATAATTTTAAATGACAGTTTCTTAAGATTACAATTACAATCAATTGTAAATCTTCGTATAAACCTAATTCCATTTAGAACGATATTTAGCAACCATTTTGTTCCCAATTCGTCACTGTCCTGATTGGTTACCATTACTGAATCCATACTCGTCAATAAAAGTCATCATTTGAAAACAAAAGCATTTATATTCATATGACAACTAGCTTCTGCCCGCGACTTCGTTTGCGTGGAAGTCGTAAGATACCGCAAAATGCTACAATAACAGCTACAAATTGTATAATGTTCCTTTTGATACCCCATAACTCTATGGTATTAATGAGAACATGTCAAAGAATTTGTTTTAATTTTTTTTATTTTTAAGTAATGGGTTTTTTTCTTGAATACGGATGTAAGTTTCATTGATGAAGTAAGTATGAGAAAATAATTTTCATTTAAACCAATCAATCAAATTTAAAGCTAAGAAAGTCCGACGTTATCATATTTCACGTAAGGGTGTTTTACATCGCCCGGGTGTTTCCATTGTGAGGATCGTCTGGAGGACACGGTGGAGCATACGGTGGAGGTGTGCCCTGTCTGGGCGGAGCACCACCGTGTCCTCGTGGAGGCGATCGGCGGCAGGGATCTCTCGCGTCCGGCCCTGGTGCGAGCCATGGTACGGAGCGAGAGGGCATGGGAAGCCGTCACCTCCTTCTGCGAAGCAGTAATGCTCGCGAAGGAGGAGGCGCGGCGCGTGAGGAAGTGGCAGTCTCTGCGCCCTCACGTCCCTAGCCGCCGCAGGAGGAGACGCCTCGGGCGTCGGGAGTCGATTGCGGACTCCCGGCCACCGTAGGCGCGAGCTTGCGGGCGGCAAGCAATGGGTAGCTCGCCGCCCGGTAAGGACCAAGCTCGAGCCGACGGCGGTCTATGAACTTGCGAGTTGCGACCACAGAGTCGTCTTTTTTTTTTTGTGGGACATCTTGTAGTTAACCTGAAACAGTTCTTACTACTTAAACGGATGGTAGCCCGGCGAGTTCTAAAAAGTTACCTTTTTAGGCCTCCAGCCGGGGCCCATGGAGTCGACCTATTCGTCGTCTATTTTAGCTACTTCCACAGCATTATTTCGTATGGAATTTTACTGTGGGGTAGGGCTGTTGACATTGAATCCATTTTATTTTGCAAAAGCGAGCTGTCAGAGCCATTTATAATCTAAGTCGCCGCGAATCTCTGTTACGTTATAATTATGTTTATATACTGAAATAAAGTTTCGCGTTAGTTACTCTTTTGCCACCAGGAAGCAGTTTGGCTGCGATTTCGGACAGGGCTTGTTAACGTTACCAAATTCACACTATAAGTATAGTTAAGTAACGCTATTTTCATAAAGTTAAAATTTTAACGCTAACTCGGGTAACAATACTTTGGTATCGAATCTATAAAATAACATTACCAATTAACGATACTTTTATCGTTACTTAATGCGTTGTTGTCATCCCGCGCAACCTAAGGGGCGCGGCGCGGGCGGCGGCGCTTTACGGAACGGCAACATCGCCAATCAAACGATGCAAGCTAGTTGCAATTTTTAATATAGTAAAATAATGTACAGACGCCATCACATCAAGCTACTACAATCTGTCAGATTTCTTTGATAGATTTTCGACTTTATTTCTAGAGCATTAGGTTCAAGGTTCATTGGGAAAAATTGACAGTTTCGGGTAGCTTGACCTGGTGGCGTCTGTACGTAATTCCGAAAACGTTGCGCAGTGCAAGTGTTTTTGATTTGAATACCAACGTGATCAACCAAACCAGCACTGCATTAAGGTAGACGAAAGAAAGAGATGAATGAAAATAACGTTATTTAACGGTACTTTTCGCATGCATTTGGTAACGTTATCAAACCCTGGGCGATGGTAACATTACTATTTACCAATAAAATTTTCGATAACGTTATGTCAGTTTACCGTTAAAACGTATACCAAGTATCGTTACCAAGCATAACGTTACCTCTACTAATAACGTTATCTTCGACCGATGAAAGTAACGATACCAAATTTTTAACGTTATTAAAAGCCCTGATTTCGGAAGACGCTACCGCCGCAGTAGTAATAGTGCCGTACCTCTGCGGTTTTCTATATTTTTCGGCTTAATCTTTGTCAATATAAGTTAAAATAATATTAAAACATTAAAAACATATATGTTTCTGTGATACTGAAGTCATAATTAAAGGTGATTCATTGAAACTAAGCTGAGACTGCGCTTTTTGTACGTCAAAATTACATAAGACAGTCCCCCAAACCACCCGCCCTTCACCACTTCCTAGTGCTTTAGCTGAGAAGTAGAAGTGGCGTAACAGACTCCCTAACAGCACAGCTGTCTGTTAAGTTAGAAGAACTTGATTCTATACAATTCATCATCATCATCATCATTTCAGCCGAAAGACGTCCACTGCTAGACATAGGCATCCCCAAGCACTGCTACTTCGATCGGTTCTGTGCCTCCCGCTTCCAACGCATTCCTGCGGCCTTCACCAGGTCATCGGTCCATCTTGTGGGAGGCCTTCCAACGCTCCGTCTTCCAGTACGCGGTCGCCACTCCAGAACCTTCCGGCCCCATCGGCCATCCGTTCTGCGAGCAATGAAAAAGCTTGGGATTAAGCTGCTCCAATTTTTATTTTTATTTTTAAATTATTATTATACTGAATTATATTTTTATTTTTTATTATTAATTACTTTACTTTTTTTATTAATTATTTATTGGGAATATACACTTTGACATTTTGATTATTGCTTAACTATGAATATATACTCTGAGGAGTATACTATTATTATTACTTATTTTAATAATTTTGAATGTGAGGACTATGTAGATGTTTGTTTTTTTTATGTATCCCTCTTACTCATTTCATTTTAATGATAATCTGGCAGTTTGAGTACTTAATGCGGCCTACCAAAATGTCCTTTCTTTGGTATTGTTCGTCGAATCGTTGTGCTCCTTATGTTCTGAGTTGAGCTGAAAGATTACTGACAAACGCGTGCATTGACTGGACAGGTCCACTCAGTCTGTATGGTTCTTTCCTCAAAAGACCATTTCAGACACCTCCATGTGCATGATCCTCAAATGGTCAGACAGCGACTATCTCCTGATTTTATATACACATTGACATTGATGAATTTTACCTATACAATGACATTAATATTTACTTTTAAAGTATTATATTGTTTTAATTATTGTAAATGTGAAGATTAAGTGGGTGTTATTTTTTTTTTCTTTCTAGGTGGCTTTTCTTCTAATTTATTTTTTATCACAGTCTGGCAGTTTGAGTAATTTATGCGACCTACACAAATGTCCTTTCTTTGGTATTGTTCGTCGAATCATTGAGCTCCTTATGTTCTGAGTTGAGCTGCATGATTACTGACAAATGCGTGCACTGATTGGACAGGTCCACTCAATCTGTGTGGTTCTTTCCTTAAAAGACCACTTCAGACACCAATCCACATGGTCTTCACATGATCTAACCAAATTATGCCTGGACTTTAAAAGAGACTGTGTGACCTCTGAGTTTGTTTCGGCCTTTCTTCTCAGAGTAGTCAGATAGGAAACGCCGACCTCATCTAGCTTTAAAAAATATGATTGACGTGTAAAAGTGTTTGTACAAACCTACTTGCAAAAATAAAGTCATTTATCATTTATCATTTATGTGCCCTGCCCACTGCCACTTAAGTTTGGCTATTCTTCGGGCTATGTCGGTAACCTTGGTTCTCCTACGGATCTCTTCATTTCTGATTCGATCGTGTAGGGAAACTCCAAGCATAGCCCTCTCCATTACTTATTGGGTGACTTGAGCCTTCTTATGAGGCCCATTGTGCGCGACCACGTCTCAGTGCCATATGTATAAGTATTTCTACACAATTATGTGTAAGTAATTTACATTACGAAACACAAAAACGTAAAATAAATAAATTACAATAAAAATAAAAATCAGAAACGTAAACAAAAACCTAAATAAAAGCCTCCAGGCATAAAGGCCGTAACGTTCAGCTGGTGTCGCGGTGTAGCGACTGGTCGAATTGCGGCTGTAACACGAGAGTGCGGGTTCGAACTCAGCCACACGATATAGTTTTCCGGGGGAGCGTGACGAAATGCGCAAGCACTCCAGCACCCCGGCTAAAGGTAGCTGCAGAACACTATGTGGTTTTAGTCAGTAAGAGACTGACAGACCCTCCACTCACCCTCACTCACACCGGGGTGGAGGACATCCATGAGAATTACCACACGATAAAAAAGACATAAAGGGCGTACTCGCTGACATAAACAAGCTGCATTATGTTCATACAGCTAACTGAACTACTTTAGAATATGCTTTACAAGTAAATAGCAGTAAAGAAGTACCTATGTTACATTAAGTTAATACTTTGACCGGCAAAAGTCTTTAGCTCTAAAATGATCTGGATGAACTCCTTGGATGTTTTGTGACTGTAAAGCGCTTGTGACGTCGCAATTTCCCATTGCTTACGAAGTTTTCCTTTTTTTCGTGAATTGAAAAAAGTATGCTTAGATGGTTTGGTCATGTTGAGAGGATGAATGAAGGACGACTCACAAAAGGTATTTACAAGGCAGATGTGAGTGGAAACACCGGAAGGGGACGCCCTAGGAGGACATATAGTGACCTTATTGGTGATGTTCTTCAAAAAGGTCAGGTGCGTAGTACTCGCAACCGGCGTGTGTGTATGACCAATTGTATGAACCTTAAAGAGGCAAAAGGAGTGTGTAGAGATCGTAGCAGGTGGCGTTCCGTGGTTTCTGCCTACCCCCATGGGAAAAAGGCGTGATTGTATGTATGTATGTATGTATTCTACCAAGTACTACCTAAATACGTTACATTTTAGTATCACAATTTTTAAAAAGAATCAGAAATAGTACCAATAGTTGGGATTGAACAGACAACTACAGGTTTGAATAGCAATCGTCCAACCGTTTGGTATTTGCTTTGTCGAAAACTTAGCTAAAATAACCGTTCTTGATCGTTCTTCATCGCCATGGTGACATAATTGACTGCTTAGGTCATTAAAGGTACAGCGGGATGTTAATAGTTTAAAAGTTTAAATGTGTAATAAGGATTGTTGCAGGTGGCGTTCTGTTGTTTCTGCCTACCCCCATGGGAAAAAGGCGTGAGTTTATGTACGTATGTGTACAATAACAAAAGTGGAGTCATTTTAATAGGCAACATTTGACAATTCATCAAAATTCAACAACGTAACCTTATAACGGCGGGCATAAAATAATATATTTTTCATCCCACCATCTCGGAAAGAGTATTTTTAATCTTCAAAAACTGAGTGGAAAAGCCGTTTTTATTCTCTAGAGGATAAAGTAAATTGAATTTAGAACATCGTGTGCACTAAGTTTGTGAATTCAAAACATCATTAAATCTATTTACTTCTATCTCCATGGTGCCGAATTTATCATTCAACCTTTTTCTAATTTGTAAAACTTAGACTCGGAACCTTCTTGATATACTTTTTTTTTTTATTTGCTTTGCGCGCGCCATTTTACTTTTCACGTCACCAACATTACATCGAGAACATTACAGTACCCTAAGACAGTACCTAACAAAAATATTACACTCGACTTATGTAACTGTAGCAACGTTACTTTCAATTTTTCTTAATTATACCTAAGTATCATTTGAAATAATTTAAAGATTATTCTGTAATACTTACCTATCATAATGTAGTACATAATAAATGTTAATACCTAAACTGAAATAAAAGTATCTTGTGATTGAAATGCTTTTTTTTGCATATTTAGTCATTTCCTCGCTGAGGTGGGATGAAAAGTTACGTGTTGCACCCGAGTGCAAAGATTTTTCACCTCGTGCTCTTTTGATTCCCTCGCTAACGCTCAGGATTCTAATTTTTGAATCACTCGCTGCACTCGTGATTCAATTTTAGAATCCTTCGCTTGCTCGGTCATCAAAATTGAGCACGCGGTTAAAAAGCAACTTTGCACTCTTGTATAACAAATAACTATTTTCGTTTTGTTAGAACTGCACAATTGCTTAACTTTTTTCAATTACGATTACATATTTCTTGTAATAATGACCGATACGAGTAATTTTACGATTTGCTTTCATATGAACTGATAAACGTCAAATGTTATGAACCTATTAAAATGACTCCACTTTATCTACTATATTTGTTTCCTATTCAACTTGTCAAACGTTGGTATTTGTGTTCACTCTCGTTTCTCATCTCATTCTCATTTCTTACGAAACGTGGGCATGGACGGTTCTTTTTTAGCGATTTTTGACTTTTCTAGTATTCAAACCTTGTTGGATTTTTGAGTAATTTCTGAGCTTCCACCTAAACATTGTTTAATCAATCAATCAAATCGGTTAAGGAAGAATAAATCCCATCAAAAACATAAATGTGAAATGAGAGCCAAGTTCAGTATCTAAATATATAAAAGGCAAACCTGATTGACTCATCTATCAACGCACAGCCGAAACTACTGAATGGATTTCGCTGAAATTTGGCATACAGATAGTTGTAATGACGTAGGTATCCGCTAAGAAAGGATTTTTGAAAATTCGCCCCCTAAGGGGGTGAAAAAGGGGTTAACATTTTGTATGGAAGTCCGTCATTTTTAGAGCCAGAAGCCTGAAACTTTGTTTTTAGGTTAACGATTAGAAATAAACAATTATGTGTCCTAGGTTTTTTGAAAAATCAACCCCTAAGGGTTACGCTATAACGTTACGCTACGATATAACCGAACTCCACGCGGACGAAGTCGCGAGAAAAAGCTAGTTGAGTGAGATCTAAATGGGTGCCAAGTTCAATGGTCAGTCCTGAAATTTATTTATCCCATCAAAAACATAAATGTGAAATGAGAGCCAAGTTCAGTATTATGATATACTAGCTTCCGCCCACGACTCCGTCCGCGCGGATGTCGGTCTTCGCGTGGATGGTTTATTTCTCCATTTTGAGTAACACTGACAATGACATCTTATAAATATCTATTGGACCCAAATACGGCTAAGCCTATAATAATTAAGGAGATCCCTCTATTGAGCTACTGCTGTTGAGCTCGCGTTCTGTAGTAAGTATTTTTTTCATAGTAATTCCGACCTTGATAAGTAGCATGTAGCAGTAAATTACTGACAGTGACGAAAAGCTTGGAAATAATAAAAAAGTGATCGTGACAATGCGACAGAAAGTTAATTGAGAGCTTCAGCATACACAACATTGTTAGTGAGCTCGTCCAGAAAGAAAATAAAATACCAACCTAAATAAACCAGTTTACGATGAAAACTTAAACTACGTACGTACTATAATATTTACAAAAGTATTTACAAATAACTGATCGGAACAGTAATCAATAAGGTCGCGCTGAAAAGCACGGTTTAAAATTACACGCATACAATATTAATTCCACGGACGACCGCTCGCCACACTGGACACGTCCGCTCGCATCAAAATTCAGAATTTAAATGCGTCGCGCGGCGTTTTTTTTTTTTGTGGGGCATCTCGTAGTTTATCCTGAAAAGATTCTTACTACTTAAACGGATTGTGACCCGACGATTTCTAAAAAGTTACCTTTTTAGGCCTCCAGCCTGGGCTTATTATACTTAAAAAGTAAAGCGAGAGCTCTAAGGGTTACCCCGAGGGGGGTACGAACCTCGGCTTAGGCAATCACTGGTAGGGGGACAGCAAGGGACTGGCTGGATCTGGGTTAAATTATTTAGGGACTAATTTAAAGCTAACGGCGCAGCATCGCGGGCTGGCTCTTGCAAGGGTCGGGAGGGACTATTAAGTCGGGGTCGCGACGACGGACCTCGGCGGCGAGGTCGGTACGGTTTGTGTTTGAGTGCTGGTCTAGCTGTACTGGTCTCTTTTCGACTCTCCTGGAGGAGAGTAGTGGGATCGTCAGGATCGGTAAGAACGTGCCGCGAGCGGCGGACTTTACTGATACGGCATAGCGCGGTGCGGAACGCGGCTCGTTATATAGGAGTCGGGGAGGCGTGGCCCGCGTGTGCCGCAAACGGTTCAAGCCAAATCCGACTTTCGGCGCTACAGGTTACGGCGCTGAATCCACTGCGGGTAATGCAACGTGTGTTCGCGGTTCTACAGAACAACGTCTATGAATAAAACTGAAAAATAAGATTTTTTTTTCTACGTATTTTTCCAGGATAAAAAGTATCCCATTTTATGCCCAGGATAATAAGGTATAATTATACCAAGTTTCATCGAAATCGAACCGTTAGTTTTCACGTGATGCCTGCACATACAGACAGACAGACAGACAAAAAAAATTTTAATCACATATTTGGGTTTGGTATCGATCCAGCAACACCCCCCGCTATTTATTTTTTCAATATTTTCAATGTACAGAATTGACCCTTCTACTGATTTATTATATGTATAGATAGATGCCTTGGTTGCTGACTTCAACGACAAAAGAAGTGAGATCTAAATGGATGCCAAGTTCAATGGTCAGTCCTGAATTTTATTTATAACTACTTAAAATATAATTTCGTCTTATAACTTAGGATAATATATTGTAGCCTAATGTCTGACTTGGCTAGTTCTCATAAACGAATTATTATGTTCTATGGCTAGTTTCTACCAACAAGCCAAATTTTCTGAATAATAAAATAAGAACTGACAAGTAACAAGTTTAGAACTTGCGAAGGCTATAATATAATTCGTATATGAAAACAAGCCAAGTCAGACCTTAGGCTACAATATATTGGGTTGGCCAAAAAGTCTTTGTCGATATTTTACTTGAACTGTTTAGAAAAATCTCGAAGCTTCTATAAGTTTTCGAATACAGCTATATAAGCGAGCCGATGCAAGCTGCACTTTAGTTGTGTTTTATTGAAATCGCTTAAGACACGCTTTTGTATAATATTTATACTTGGATATTAAAAGCTGTATCCATGAGAACACTGCCGACAAACTGTACTGCAGTTTGGCAAAAGAACTGTGTTAACAAAAAAAAAAAAAAACACAATACAAAAATGCCGAAAATCGAATTACATGTGCGCCACACGCTGCTTTATGAATTTGAGTTGGGCCATAATGCAGCCGAAGCATACCGAAATATAGTGCATGCAATAGGACCTAATATAATCTCCGAGTCTGCATGTCTAGTTTGGTTCCAACGGTTTCGAAAGGGTGGTTACAGTCTTGACGGTCACTTGAGGACTGGTCGACCAACGGAAGTGGATTTGGACCTCGTGCGTTCTCTTATTGAAGCAAATCCATGCGAAACAACACGTTCTCTTGCATTAACGGTAGGATGCTCTAAGTCAAGCATTGAAAACGCCCTTAACGCCATTGGAAAAGTTTCTAAGTTAGGTCAGTCGGCTCCTCGTGATTTGTCGGATACCAATCGTCAACAAAGGGTAAACTGCTGTATACAACTTTTATCGAGAAAACGTCATTTTCATTGCTGGATAATATTATTACTGGGGATGAGAAGTGGTGCCTTTATGTGAACCATACCTGAAAGCGTCAATGGGTTAACAGACATGAAAAACCAAAACCGGAGCCGAAAACCGACATACACATGAAATAGGTACTGCTCAGTGTATGGTGGGGTGTTCGTGGGATATATCATTAGGAGCTTCTTCCTGATAATATAACGATTACCACAGACGTCTACACAGAACAATTAAAAAGACTGACCGACAAAATAGAAAAAAATAATCCAAAACTTGAAAGAGTAATGTTGTTACATGATAACGCCCGCCCCCATGTAGCAAAAAAGACACAGCTTAAAATTGTACAACTTGGATGGGAAGTTTTACCTCATGCACCATATTCACCGGACCTCGCTCCAAGCGATTATTATCTTTTCCACCCTCTTGGGAACTTCTTAAGGGTCAAAAAATTCGATGAAAGAGCAGAACTGGAAACATTTTTCGCATCTCAGTCCGAGAAATTTTGGAAGGACGGTATCCATTCTTAACCAGAACATTGGCGACAAGTAATACATAATGATGGTGCATATATTGTCGATTAATCTTCATTGTTATTTTGTAAAACATAATTATATTAAAATAAAACTATAAAAGCGATAAAGACTTTCTGGCCAACCCAATTATCCTAAGTTATAAAACGAAATGATATTTTATGTAGTTATAAATAAATTTCAGGACTGACCATTGAACTTGGTACCCATTTAATCTCACTTCTTTTGTCGTTGAAGTCAACAACCAAGGCATATATCATAATACTGAACTTGGCTCTCATTTCACATTTATGTTTTTGATGGGATTTCATTACTTTTTGTACATAAATTATTAGTAGGTATTTATTTGTAACAAATAACATAATTAATACCAAATGGTTTTTGTTATAAGTGTTCCTAATAGAATCAATTAAGTGAAAAATTATGATAAAATGATAAAATTTACCAGTTTCTGATTTATTCCTTTGTATTCATCTAATTACCTATCTGTATGCCAAATTTGAACTTTCTAGGTTATCTGGAACTGGGTTAGAGTTTTGATATAGGTCAGTCAGTGATAAAAATGACGATTTTTGTACGTTAATATGTAAATAACCGTTTGAGATATGTTTATGAAGTTTGGAGCATATATGTATCTCGCAAGTCTCACTATATGAGCCAAATTTAACACGTTTATGTGAAATAGATTTTGAGTTATGAGGGGGTCAAAAGTGGCTCCAAATGTTTCGTGTAATATTACATACATACATACATACATGTTACTTGAACTTGGCTTGACACGCTACCGCGCGTCTAGATAATAGTTAAAAAAGTAAAATACAGCACTAAAACGGTGGTTTTTTTTCAGATTCAGATATTTTCGTTATTTTTTGTAATTGATGCCAAGCACCCCATGTTTTTTTCCTTTTTTTTCTACTTTTCAGTTTGGTTTTCTATGAAAGCAAAGTTTTTAGTATTTTAGTATTCGGCTAGCTATAAAGCGGGTTTTTCGCTTTTCAGGCTCTCCAGATTTAAAAGGGTTAAAAGGGAAAGGCAATACGCACATTAAATTGAACAATTGTAATATGATATTCAGCTGCATCCAGTTAGATTGGCAGTCGACCACAACTATTTTGCAAAATCTAAGCCAATGGCGATATGCGCCACACCATGTGTGTGGTCAGGTTAGCGCCGGCTGTCGCTGAAAACCAGCGCTGAGGCTCTGTCTCGCATAGAGTCGCAACATTATGCTGAGCGATGGCCGTTATGCGAGAATGTGACCCATGTTTTCCCCCAGGTTTTTATATTTTTGTTGTGTTCAGTCGTTCTTTGCATCATATTTACCGTAAATAAACGTATTTTCTTTCTTTCTTTTCTCTTATATGAACTATTTATATTTCTTTAAGAACCAAAAGCCTCGGTTACAAAACCATATTTACATTAAAAAACAATGGATCAAATCGTTCATATTTAATCTACCAACTTTTTGGTAGATCTACCAATTTTCACTTCAGTCTACCTGTCTACCACCCTAGACCTAAAAACTACCTATTAAGTGTTTTCTAAAACACACAGTGTTGCTAGGTGAAGAAGCTGCTGTAAATTTGCCCTTATATTTATAATCTATGGTTAAAACTTACCGATTATCCATGGTTTTATACCTGTCTCTCTCTCTCACCAGCATGCGTCCCTTTCTAATCAAGAAGGACGCTTGGCGCGAAGTGTCAAATTCATAGCGTTTGTAAATTTTCCCGGTAAAACATGGAAAAATTTTCAAAGTTACAAAAAACGCGATAATTACAATAATTTACTGCGTAAAATTAACACACAGTGTCAATTCAGTATACGTGTTGGGTTTTACCCATATAAATTAGTGTTTCAAGATGAATCCGGAAAAAATTGTACGGGTAAGTGATGGAGGTGAGCATAGTTCGGATGTTGAAGCTTCGTATGGAGTTCAGCAATCGAATAATGCGAGACCTAATGACTCATCGTCATCATCTTCTTCATTCCTCGGAGGACGAAGAGGGTATACCTTCATCTCCTACCAATAAGAGATGAAAACTTTCACAGAAGTACACACATGTTCTGAAATGATCGGAGGCACGTGTAGACACTCTTATTGAACAAGTGGGATTTATATCTAGTTACATAATTAACTTGCCACATCAGATTTTTTCATCAGACATTAAGATTTGAGAAAGCCATCAACATCCGACATTTCATGTCAACTCTCTTAAGGTGTACTTGGTACAGAGTTTGATGAAAAAGCAATTATTCTACAGGCTGATAAAAAACGATTAAAAGAATTAGCTAACTTTCAAAAGCTTGATTGCCCTGCTTGGAAGGGCATTTGATACAAAAAAGCCCTACAATCTTGCTTTGCCAGTCCTGAGGTCTTAAACTTAACGAAGAGAGGTGCCATTTTAATAGAGGCAAAGTTTACTTATCTTCCTTGGAAATGTTATTAGCAGGCATAACTAATAATATTTTAGGACAAAGGTTACAAGAATTGCTTGACTGGGCATCAGCAAATCCAAATATCTTAAATATTGGCACATTGCATTACTCCTTTCTATTAATTAAAATTCAGAGACTGCAATGCAGATTGTGCGGTAGGTGTTCAGAATGCACTGAAATTAGACGAGGTCGAATTTTAAAAGAAATTGTAAATCCAAAAAAAGGAACTGTTCAAGATTTTTCTCCTAGCCAAGCATATCTTTTTAGCCGACAGGCTTTACAGCCTATCATAGCCTCTTAAGGTGGTTCTCAGGTATGCCTTAATACTCCGGCTTATATTTGGGAGAAAAAGCTTTCAATAAATCTTATGTTCAAAACAAGAAATATCAGGGCCGTTATAAAACACAGAACAAGATTACATTTTACAAAATAAGCAAAACACAAAATTTAAAAATAAACAAAATCACCCCTTTCGTACCTAAATATTGATTGTGAAAGTAATTAATTTTTTGTTGTATATAAAAAAAAAAAAACTACAAATAACACACCCTCCAACACTAATAAACAATGACTATCAAACTAGAGCTTTCAAAAGGGGTTGTTTAAATGACCATGCCAATTTATGGCAACAACTGCGAGCAAACAATTACATTTAGTTAAATTAATAACAGGCGGCCGCATCCCATACTTCAAGAAACCTACCTATCAGTATACAGACAAGACAAACATGAGATAAAAAAAAAAAATGCAACTAAGATAACAAAGGACATGACGGACATTATTTTCCACTTAAATCAAGAAAAGATATTAGAGATACCGCCAATTCTCTATCAATGTTTCCTAGATGTCGAATGTTCCTAGTAAAAAAATCAGACGGAGCTCTACGTCCTATCTTCGACCTCAGAGGTCTCAACTCGTATGTGTCAGTGAAACATTTCCATTTAATTTCACAAACAGATGTAGCCAACTTCCTACAGTCAAACGATTGGTAAGTGAAAATAGACATTCACCAAGCCTATTTTCATTTACCAATTGCAGATAAATACAGGAGGTTCAACCAAGTGATTTACAACAATGAAGTGTTACAATTGACAACCTTGAACCTTACCATTTGGCCTGTCATCGGCCCCAAAAATGTTTGTCTTAGTAACAAATTGGATTGCGGAGATCCTTTGAACACAAGGTTCCACAAGGTATTTGGACGACTTTTTCTTGGTCAATCAGGATTGGACCATACTGGTTTCTCAGGTTTCGGAAACACTGAGAACATTAGAAACTTTGAGCTGGCACATACATTTACCGAAGTCCGTTCTGTAGCCGTCTCAGGAGGTAGAATATCTTGGCTTGGTATGGAACACTCAGCAAAACTGGGTAAGACTTCTTCCCAGGAAGATAAAAAAGATAAAGGTAATAATTTCCAAGATGTTAACCAACGGAGACAGTTTTCTGCCAGATGCTCAGAGTTTATTAGGTTTGCTGAACTTTGCAAATGACGAAGTATCAGCAGATCGACTGCACTGCCGCAGAGCCCAACTCTTTCTAAAAATATTCAACCAAATCCGAATATGAGAAAGAAAAACAAAAAAAAAACTGGTGGTTAACAGCTGAAGATTACAGTTCCACACTAGCGTCAAGAAAAGTGTGACTCACTTCTGGACGATGGATGCTGCTGACTTGGGTTGAGAAGCTCATTTAAACAGCAATATAGTGGGTCCCATATCTAGGGCACTAGCGCTCATACACGATAGAGATGTATGCCGTATTGGCGGCCATCAACAGTCAGCGGATGGCTCTTGAAGGTGCGCACATTCATATTCAGTCGGACAACAGAACCCTGGTCGCATACCTCAAGAACAAAGGGGGACACGTGCCCTGGCACTACTAAGGTTAACGACCAGAGTCCTAAAACTTGCAGAGCAGTTACATTTAACTCTCTCAGCCACTTACTCTCGGAGAGTCTAAACGGAATAGCAGATCGCCTAGCAAGGGGTCGCAATGTATCAGAGTGGCATCTTCTGCCCCAAGCCACGGAGGCTATATTAAAATATAGCATATCGCGTCAAGAGACACTGCTATATTGCCAAAGTACATAACGTTACGTACGTAACATTGCATTTGAAAGATTTTTCTGCAGTTTTCTGCGACGCTTTCAGCCGAAAATGGGACTATCATCTAGGGTGAGCATTTCCTCCGCCCAGTTTAATTCCACGAGTACGGGCTCATTCAGTGCAAAAGGAATTTACATCCTATAAGCACTGGAGTGGATCAAATGTTTTTGGCTATGCGACCTGCGAGCGAGAGCCATAGTAGAGCCACTTCCGATAAAGAACCTGCGGAAGGTCCTAATAGATCGGAAGACAGGCAATTGCCCTGCACAAGTAGACAAATTGAGTCTTGTTGCCTGGGATATTGGGGGTGGACAAATCAAGTTGCTCACTGGTCCATAGAGGAACAGAACTTGTTAAAAAGTAGTTGACGGACATCTACTTTTAACAACATATAGTACCCCTATTAGAAAAAGGGTATTGGAGTGTAACACCAATAACGTTAACCCAAAAACTCCTGAGGGTCAAAAGGGTTGCAAGATTTTTGGCAAAATTATTTTTAGAACATAAGTTAGCTCATAAATCTAGTTTCCTACATAAAGCAGCCATTTCATAATTAAAGCAACCATCAAAAATAGATATCTCAAAACATTCTTTGGTTCAGCAAGTTTTGAAAGCCATTTCACTTGCTGAACCTGCTGCAGTACAAAACCCATTTTTTGGGACACTGCAATTTTGTTTAACTGGGTAAGGATTTCTATAGATTCTTTATTCTAAACCAGTAGACGAACAGCTTTAATACTCATGGTGGATTCATGATCTCACATTATTTGAAAACAGTCCTGAGAATCTAATTACAATGGAAAGTGAGATTACTCTCTGGCCAAGGTTTGGCTCAAAAACTGACTCCAATACACACAGCGGCGGTTGGTTGTTGCGGAAACACCTAGACCATTGTGTCTGCCCTGTCCAACACATTAATAACTTTAAAGAAAAGTCTAAAATTAGAAGAAATGCAGACGTAACTGTCTCAAGTCTATTTATTTCTCTATCAGGGAAATTAAAACCTGCTTCAAGAACAATGATTGCAGGTTGGATTCGTAGCATTTTCAAAGATGTTAATATTGATGCCCCACCAGGCAATATCAGGTCAGCAGTAGCTTCTAGAAGTTGCTTGGAGAAAAGACCTGTACAAGAAATACTTGACAGAGGAAACTGGTAAAGTATTAAAATGTTTCAAAAACTCTACTGTGTCCAGTAAACAGAGTTGATAATACCAACTCTAATGTTGATTCATTGCATTCATTTTTTTTTTCTATGGATGGTTAAATTTAAATAGCTATTCAGGGATTTAATTTCTTTATTTTCTCTCAAGTTAATTTCAAAAACTATCAATTCGTTTTCTTTGTTTGATTTCAAGAAATGTTTATTATTTATACATTTTTATTTAAATTTTAACATGGACTGATGTTATTCTAATTGCAATAAAACTGATTTATTTTCTAGATCAGTAGTTATAATTCACTCATCATAGCGTTTGTGTTTACCACCAGCAGATACCAAACAGGTCTTCACCTAGCAACACTGTGTGTTTTAGAAAACACATAATATGACTGTTTTGCATTCCAACAAAACAGGTATTATGTGTGAATAAAACACACAGTGTTGCAGCCATTCTCTAGCTGGCGAGCTGAAGACCCTATGAATTTGACACTTCGCGCCAAGCGTCCTTCTTGATTAGAAAGGGACGCATGCTGGTGAGAGAGAGAGACAGGTATAAAACCATGGATAATCGGTAAGTTTTAACCATAGATTATAAATATAAGGGCAAATTTACAGCAGCTTCTTCACCTAGCAACACTGTGTGTTTTATTCACACATAATACCTGTTTTGTTGGAATGCAAAACAGTCATATTTTTTAATTAGTTTGACATATCACCACTTTGAATAATTTTTATATCGACGAACGACGTTGCGATGTGTTGCGTGAGCCATGCGACGATGCGTCAAGCGTACATAGAGTCCAGAAGCATGTTTCATCCATTAAAAAAGGAGACCAGTCCAGTCTCCAATGTTGATTGTTGCGAACTAAAAGATTCATAGCAAACAACGGGCAGCGTAGCGCAGAACATTTAAAATTTTTCAATAAAAATATGTATAATTTCCAAAAATAAACATTTTAAGAACAGTTCGTGCATTTTTAATCTTAAAAAAATCTTCTAAATCAAGGTGGTAGATCTACCAATTTTACATTTTACATTCTACCAACTTCTACCAACATTTGGCACATAACCTACTAATTTTCTAAAATTCGGGCTGGCAACACAAATCGTTCTTAAAATCATTCGGTAATACAAATTTTCACTCTTTCGTTCGATTCATTCAATATTCAATTTTGACTATTTTGAGTGTCGGTCGCCATTTTACTGCAAAAGTGTGGTGGAGTGTGTGGTGTTTTCAGTAAAAATAGTTTTTTTTTTGTGGCATCGCGTAACAAATAACCCTCAATATTGAGTTAGCACAGGTAAGTCGTAATTTCAGAAGTTCTATCGATAATCCTACCGTAAATTACGTTTTATCCTTTCCGGGTGCTATTTTACCAAAATGGCGTCGTCGTTCGGCGTTATTTTACTCTCACTTTCATAGAAAATATTTCTATTCTATGTTCCACTCTATCCCCTCGTCTTACATTATGTTTTTGTTGTAGAGCTGCAACATGGACCCGTCCCTGGATGCGTCCTTAGTGGCGCAGTCCATCAACTACCATGGTCAACAGTTGCAAAAAACGTGGGAAGCAGAGAGAGGAGAGGACGATTTGTCTAAAATTGGCGTCGGTGGTTTGGATTTCGCTGTATACCAGTCGAGGCACAAGCATCTGATGTTCCAGGATAGAGGGAAGCGGTTGAAACTGCACCAGTTCATTGCTAAAGAAGCCAATGCATTGTTCGACACCTCGGTTATGGAGGAAACTCCTACATCATCTAGCCTTGGCGCTGACGCGCCTACCCCGGAAGACAGTGAGTTTACTCTTAGTTTGCTATTCTTGTAAGCACCATGGGTTACCATAGCAACTAACTGAACACCACGTAGTCTTCATCTAATGCTAATTTATGGCTTTTTTTCCAAGGCCGGGTTAACATAAATACCTGTTTGAAGTACATGTGATAAATAAGTCCAGGCATATTTTTTTAATATAGATACCCGTTGTACAGGATAGCAATTAGCAAATACTCTGTCTTAGCTACTAGTTACCCTGAACAACCTTTATCTTTACTATTTCAAACAGAGATTTTACGCCAGATCCTTGCTTGAACCTCTGTTTCAGAAATATAAATTTCTTGCATGTAATTGAATAGAAATTCCATATTTACCTGTTCAGGGATACTCTCAATGTCTAATTTGACATGGAACTCAACTTCCACTGTTGAAATTATGGGCTCTGGATACTAAATCAGTTTGGAAATGAGTTCAGCAGACTGCTCATGCTGCAGATTGAACGCTGCATACACAAAAACAGTTGGTACTGAACTATCTTATGTATTCAAACAAATGAAATTGAAAGTCAACACTTTTTGAACTTCAAAGTTATATTAAACTCTTCACTTCTTAGTGCTACAGCTGGGAAGAAGTGGCACATGAAAGATTAGTGACTGAACAAATGCCAGTTCTCTTACTGGCCATTGTATCCAGAGCCTACTGACTACCTGTCTGGTTTTAAAAAGTCTAATAGGTCATCACCTTTAGTAAATAAAAAGTGCCTTTATTTCAGATTTATATGCATTGATGCCATCATTTGAAACATTCTTAAATGTGGACAAGACAGCAAGATTAAGACATTTCTTTGATGTAAGTACATCTTTTGAAACATTGATCATCCTATAAAAATGAAATATAAGTTTTGAAATTCTTTACGAGGGCATTGTTGTTGGTTTTATAATTCACACAATTAAAAATTAGCCAGCTCACATCATTTTCATGTAAAAAAAAGGAGAACAATAGAGTTGCAAAAAATCGTACATGTTAAATAATAACCTATTCACCAAAAAGTCATACAGCCAAAGAGTTTAATATAATTAAAACCACTTGAACCAACACTCTTGATAATTAATTGGGACAGTAATTTACATAATATAACAGACTGTCTACATTTCTTTTATCATAATTAATGCATTATGGAAACCAACAAAGTGATATTTATGTGCCACCTTTTTTATATGGGGCGTAATAATACCAAATTGGTGGATACCTACAGACACACAAAGCATTGTCTGTGTGTTCTGGTCACTATTTCCGAAACACAGTATTCCAAGACTCAACAATTACCAACTATACCCCCCAACCCTGCCACTCAATCTCCTAACTTAAAAAACCTAACTACCCTGTTTCAAATTCCCACCTTTTATTTCAGAATGTGAAGACAGGTGAAGTGATTATAGGAGCAGTCATCAACAGGAAAGCATCTGGTATGATGCTAAAGGTGCTATGCACTGCTGGTCCAACTTCAAGTTATGTGGCAGACATCAATGTGAAGGTATTGCACAATATTGTGAAACATTCAAAGTCTAAAACTTTGAACAACAGAGTGGTCGCAAAAAGTGGACAGTCCTTTTATGCACATAATCATGACGAAAGCTACCACCTACACATTTTTGTAAAATAGAAATCAAGTTTAGTTTTGACTCATTTAGGGTCAGTGTTGGCATTTGTATGTGGTTTCATTAATATTCATTCTCAGTTGACTGTGATGGCCTTTACAGTCTTTTATAAAGTTGTTCCTGCACTTATGTGCATATTCATACCTTTAATGGACATTAATTAAAATTTCAAGGCCAATTGTTGCTATTGTTCAATCCAAGTTCATACTGAAGCTATTTAAAACATATTGCTTATCTTTCCTACACTGCCTATTTTAAAGGAAGTTTGAAAAGAGTTTTCCACCAAATATAATTTTATTTTTCTAGGCCAAACAATATCAATTGTATCAGCAAATTGTCGAGAGTATGTATTATGAAATGTTTATTCCATGATTATTGACAGTATATTTTTCTTCAGGCATTTTTACCAGTTACAAATATCATACCCGCGGTGGACAACAAAAACGTGTCAAGAAACTACCTGATGAATGATACTGTATGCTGTGAAGTGATAGAAGTAATCCCCGATACCGACAAAATGGTGTGCGGCATGAAGGGAGTGACGCGAGGCCCCGACGATCCCCCGCCTAAGCCGCCGCTAGGCCTCCTCAGCACTGACGACTTCCCACTTGTCTACAAGTATGTACTAACTCAATAACACACTCCTGAGTAATCACATTGTCCCTACACTTTTACAGGTTTTACTGTTTTGTTTTACACAAACAATTTTGTTTTCATATATTTATTTGTAGTAAAGTTGTTACTTGAAACTACGAAAACAGTGGTATTTTTTTATTATTTCAAAAGAAGCATTACTTGAAGATTTTTATACAAATGAGGAAGAATATAATGGACTGGAGAGACTTCAAATTTAGAAAACTGGGAAGGAGTAGATGTAAAAGAACAAATAAATCCACTTATGGGATTTCAAGAAAATTGGAACATATAATTACACATAAATTGACTTATTATGTATGGAAGAAAATACAAGAATACCTCTGGTTTTATAGATGCTTATGAGATTTTCAACATGTGGTTGGTTGCACACAGCTATTTAAAATGTGTAACACGCTGGTAGGTATATGTGTAAGTGTAACAACAGAAGGAGTGTTGGATGTATGTTTTCACTGGTTTATAATCACTTTTCAGTACAAAATCACACTGTTCACCAACTTGTGAAAATGATTGCATGATAATGTTCAAAGTTTGATCTGATGTGAACAAACCTTGGGATTCTTGAAAGATGTTTTATAATAAATATTTCTACGAGGATCCTGCACATGTATGTTCAGGATTTTATCAAAATGTTGAAATTAATTTACACATCTTTTATTTTTTGACATAAAATGGAAAAGGTCAGTACAAATATAATTCTAGGGTCTCTTCAATCTTGATATCTATAACAGGACACATGTTACTCTGTATTAAAGCTAATGTTTAACATTCCAGCATTATCTGAGACGTATTGATTGGACTTTTATAATGAGCATTTATTGGATGTTGGCGTTATTTCTATTATAATAAAAGGACTTGCTCCCGGCGATTATCAATTTAGCTGATGTGAGGCTCCGAGATGAATCAATAGTTAACAAGATAGCATGGCAGTTAACGTCGTTGTAACTGATGTATCGTCCACGGCAGTGGACGTACTATCCTTCTATTATTTTAGGGTGTTCTTTTCTAGGTATAGCGAGGATATCAAGACGCGTGTCACACCTACTGAGTTATACTGTGACCTTAGCGAATGTCCCGGTAATATTAATGTCACATTGTCGAGGCGGCATCACCTAATCTATGATGTTATATTTATGTGTGAAAGAAATAAAATACAAGTAACATAACATTTTTTGAACAGCTCCATTGGAACAGGTGAGGATAAACGTATGTGTGACACTAAGCAAACACTTTAGGAATTAAATGCTTGAAACTAAATAAATACCTTCTTTGAAGATTTTATTCTCATCTCAGTGAAAATACTCCATTATCAGAGGAAAATTAATTGTTTTTATAACTTTTCACATTATTCATTTGTGTATTATGTCTACCAGGAAAACTGTGGATATGAAGGGTGAGAGTTATGAAGCCATATTGGAGAAGAGTCCAGGCTTCAATAACCCCAACTGCGTCCAATTTCTTTCTGAACTCCTTGGAATCTCCAACATGCACTGTACAAACTTTGCATCACTGAGGTAAATAAAATCTGTGCCTCTTATGATCTTAGTGTTCTCTAGAAAAATTAAAATATTGAAAATCATGAATATTGTATTTTATTTTGAAACAGGGGAGGATTTGCAACAGCGGAATATGCTGATGAGCTCCGTCAAGCGCAAGCCAGCAAGTGGGCGTTCCGCTCTGTCGCTGAAGGAATCGAACATTTCAAAGCTGGACGCCACTCGGAAGCATTCCAATGCCTGAATAAGGCGTTAAGCATCGACCCCAGGAACGTCGAAGGATTAGTTGCAAGAGGAGCATTATACGCCAATAGTGGAACATTTAAAAAAGCCATAGAAGATTTCGAAACCTCTTTGAAGCTAAATCCTAACCACGCCAATGCAAGGAAGTATCTAGGAGAGACGTTAGTTGCGTTAGGACGGAGCTACGAGGATGAGAACAAGATCACTGAAGCACAGAAAGCATATGAGGATTGTTTGGCGATTATTCCTTTCCACGAGGAGGCGCAGAATTCTCTGGACTTCTTGAAGAGTAAGACATCGACGACAAAGCCCTTGATTGAACCAGCGGAGTTGTTACTGCCTGGTCTGACAGGAGCTAAGTCTTATGAAATGAAAGAAACCTTGAAGCAGTTATTGAATTTGACTGAGAAGAAAGAAAAGAAGAAGAAAAAGAAGCGCGGCAAGGGTAAGAAGAAGCGGTCGAGCAGCTCGTCGTCGTCATCGAGTGACTCGTCGAGCTCCAGCTCATCTTCGGAATCTACGTCCTCATCGACTGATACTAGTGGTAATGATTTTATGTTCATTTATTAATCCATCTATTTGATACTTGTCTGGCGAGCGATCGTGATTATATTTTGTAACATTCAACATCATTATAAAAAGCAGCCTTTTTTTACATGCCCTTATGTATGAGAGAAGGCACTCGAGTAGCACTTCGTAAAAACAGCTCAACAAACTCATACAATGCACTTACATCAAAGCTAAGCCTAGGTCAATCCTTGTCAATAGTGTACTATGCCTTTGCCTATTTGTAAATAATACTTTAGCCTTTCACATACTAACCATTGTAATATATTAATTTTATTGTGATATGCTTTTCGTCGCCTCTAAAATCTCTAGTTCTTTACTAAAGATTCAGAGCAAAACAAATGTAATGCATGCTCTAGAATAAGACCAAAATATTCTATATTGAAAATATCGCGTATGTGTTACTCCCAATAGATTCCGAAGGTCCTAATCGCAAGAAAAAGCGTCGTTCCCAGCCTAACAACAAGAGGCAACGTTCTCTGTCGCCGCTCAGCAAACGTATGGAGATGATGGGTGCTCCCGAGGCAGGGGCAAGAACCCACAACTCTCAGTTCAACCATCCGTACGGCTACCAGCCGCCGCCCCCACCCATTGAGGAAGTCAACCCTGAGCCGCAGAGATCTCAGGCAGATATTGATTATGAACTGAAGGTATGATACTCATTGAATTTTGGTTGTAATTAAGGACGTTATAACATTTTTGAATCGCTCAAGTTTAGGCATTTGAGTCGCCACACAACAACATTCCGCGCACGCACACATTGAAACCATTGTCTGCTCGATTTTATACAATACTTAACTAATCTTGATACTCGAAGGTATTATTTATAACTAACTTTACTTTCTGCATTTGGTGACAGTAAATAAATCGTATTACCATGATCATCATTATTTTTGGAATAACGTATATAATTTGACAATTTAAAAAAAAATGAGTGTGACAATAAAAAACTTTAACCTCTAAGTCCCTGAGAAACCACATTTGGTATGCAAACAATCGTTTTATAATTGTGTCTGTAATTACGGTAATTGACCGGTTAATAATATTTTTGAATAATAAACAAATATAACAGATGGTGATCGTAGACTATCGGTGAAAATATTCAGGACATTCCCTAAAGAAAACTAAGCAAAATTGTGTGACGCCCGAACGTCGTCTTTGAGATTAGAGCGCGTATTCAGAATTTTTAATTCATTTTTGTATGAAGGCTGTTTTTGTACTCTACCATGTATTTATAATTCGAAATGACTTTAAAAATTTTGAGAGATTCACTACATGATTTTCAATTTATGTAAATAATGAAAGTTACGTTAAATATTGACTACATACTAGCAAAACCCCCAAAATTGATAACCATGTCGACATTTCATCATAACAGTACATCAGCCAGTTTAAATTAAAAATCAATTATTTCATAATCCCTACCCCCAATATGGATAATAATCTTTTTATAAAAACAATACCCGCCGTATTTGGATCAAATTTGGATGAAATATTCACTATCCTAAAATTAACCAAAGTTGATAGCTATCTATACCCACTTTTTATTTAAGAAAATTATAATATTCGTCGTTTTGAATGAAAAACTTGTGGACATCCCGTCAGGAAGTATGTTCCTTAGCCTTTTTTTTTACTCCGAATGATATTTGTATGGAGTTTTCGGCTTCAGCATCTTCGAAAATATTGAAAACGACACCCAAGATGAAACTTTGAAAATTATCGAAACCGCCATTTTGATTTTGACCTTACAATCGGCTTCATACCCCTTGTTTACCCCTACCGCAAGCTACGTTAAAGAATTTCGTTCCAAAAATGGACGATACTTGCATAATTTAATTAACACATTGAAAATAGATAACGCACTTTGACTTTTTATTGAATAATCATCCGCCATCTATCTCGAAATATACTCGAATCCATGTAAATGAATACATATTCATAATCATCACTACTCCATAATTCCTAATAGAACTTGAGTTATTTATTTCTAAACCAAGTTCTGGTAATAAGTTTGGTACTCATACTTTTGGTCCGAAAAGTATCAAAATTTTTCAACCACAGTATACAGCACGGCATTCACTTTATTATTATTTTGATAGTATTTATTTCGTACAAAAAAGCGATACGCCCGTGCTTCCTAGGGCGCATCTGAGCGCGGAATGACAAACCATGAGTAGAAAATGTATGAAGAAAGAGAGCGTTCTTTATTTTTCTCATAAATAAAAAAAGTTATGTATTTAATTACAAAATATTTACGCAAAACCTAGAAGATTCTAGTAGCCATAATTTCTTGTCATTTTGAAGTTAAAATATGCAGTTGATCTCACTATACAGGTACCGTTTCAGACCCCATTATTTTTCATTTTCTTCGATTATTGCGGTGGGGAAAACGTATTTTGTGAAAATATTGTATGGGACAATACAATTTTTATAGTTCTATCATGGAGATGATTCAATTATCTTTAATTTAAACAATAATTGACCTCACAGTTGTGATTCCTCTTGATTTAATCGGTACCGGAAAACCACCGATATTTGTAGAAAAATGTTATAGCATCCTTAAGAGATTTAATTTAAAATTCCATATATATTTTCCGGAATCGCTCTAGAAAGATCCATAGTCTACCAGAAAAACACAAATGCCTTGCATCTTTCGAAACTCAATAAACAACAAAACCATGCAATTACTAAACACTATAACGAGATACCATTTACCACAAATAAATAATAAAATCAATAATTATTTTTGCGTAGGTACGCAAATTTTTAGAAATGACCAAAGAGGATTCGGACTACGAGGATAAAGTGCGTAACTTCTTAGAAGAGACTGCTCAGTACAAGCGCAACCGCAAGATGCAGGAGCTAGGTCAGCAGCCTCAGCCCGGCGCTGAGCGCGAAAAGAAGAAAAAGAAGAAGAAAGACAAGTCAGTACCTTTTACTGAAGTGTTTTGTTTGGGGTGAGCAGAGTTACCAGCGAATGTGTATAAATGTATAACTATTATTTTGCCTTTACAATATACTTTGCTCAATCTCAAACATTATGTTTATGTCAGAGTTGACACAGTTATTTGAATGCTTTTTTTTTCTATTTCTGTAATTTAATCACATAAATTTTACAAAATTTAAGGATTTTTCTAGTTTCTTACATGGGTAAAATTAAAACTTGCAACATCATATAATGTTAAAATAAATTGCTAACACTATGATTATAGCTAAACAATGTATGATTATAAATTATTTGTTAATATTTTACGCATATTTATGATTTATTAGGAAAAAGAAGAAGGAATCGAAGAGGAAGCGTAAAGAACAAGAACGGGAGGAAAAGCGAAAGGCCAAAATGGCGCGCAATGCAGCCAACAACGATTACAATATACGAGACTTGGAAAACATCGGCGACAAGAAACTCAGAGATGCTATCAGGTAACGCCACTCATTCATGATATTATTATCCAGTAATTGATGAATGGTTTAGTTTGAAAACTTTAACTATTATATACATCTTATTTTCAGTTAAATCAATTAAGTCTTGACTAATAAGCCCCAATTCAATTCTTGTTGCGCATGCCCCCATAGTCCAACAACCATCGATAAATTAAATTAAATAAATTTCGAAAGGGCCTTGTGAAGGCCGGAGGAATCCGCTGGATGCGCGAAGCACAAAACCGGTCGAAGCGGTGGAGCTTGGGGGAGGCCTATGTCCAGCAGTAGACGTCTTTCGGCTGAAATGAAGATGATGATGATGAAATTTCAAACGAAATTCACATGTACAGACGCCAACACATCAAGTTACTACAATCTGTCAGATTTCTTTGATAGATTTTCGACTTTATTTCTAGAGCATTAGGTTCAAGGTTCATTGGAAAAAATTGACTGTTTCGGGTAGCTTGACCTGGTGGCGTCTGTACATCGGTGTTTTATATATTTTCACATGACGCAACTATAACACAATCTATGATTGCGATTACTTGCGGACATTTTGACAAAAATATTTATTATTGTTGCAGGAAAGAATTGAAAGGCAAGAAGCGAGACCTCAGTTCGGACGGCGATTATGACAGAAAACACGATAAGAGGTAACAAATCACAAATAACCTACTCACTTGTATTTAAGACTGCAACGCATTAAAGTTTATTATTATGTAATTCCGCCGCTAATTGTATAAGTCAAATAAAGGATGTGTTAATAATAATGCCTCGTAAGTTAAGCTGAGCTGAAAAAGACTCAATTATGAGCTCTCATGTTATGTATAGACTCATAAAATAATTATTATTATCTTCGCCCTGGGCCCTTTCGAGCAAGCCCGTCGTGTCACTGCTGTAGGAATACACGCTTCGTATGCGCTAACCGTGAATGCGTTACATACTGAAAATAGTTTACACATTATTATTTGCTTGTATATGTATTGTACGCAATAACCATATGTTAGACACACTTATTCAAAGACAATTTACTAACTATAAATTATCTCTGAACACATGTTGTGTAAAAGAGCCGCAAAATTGTTTGTTTTGTGTTTGTGCCAATAAATGTGTGTCTCTATGAGCATTTATTTATTAAAATGTGTACGTATTTATCAGGATGCTAGACGATATGCACGGGCTCGAGGAGTTGGAGTCAAAGCTGAGCGCGTACCACGTAATGGTCGAGAGGGAGGTGCTGCACAAGCGCGACGGGCGCGGCTCGCTCAGCCCCGTAGACCAGGCGCCGCCGCCGCCGCTCGAGAAGCCCAAGTGGAAGATGTCCATGAGCGCGGTCAAGGACACGTACGTGCCGCGCCTCGCTGTCTCACGCGTGCCTCACGCCTGATATAGCGCACGCTCTCTCATTACCCACGCGCGTTTATAACTTAAGTGTCAATCTCGCTATCCTGTTAGACATGTGTTCAAAATTTTAGTTAAATTATTTATTATGTTTTACGATGACAGGCTGCCAACCCATCCTACTTTTCATTTGACTCATACAATTAGCGCGGGATGTTAAGCAGTTAAAACATTTTTTTTTTTTGTTTACTTATGCATACTTTAGAGTTTAGACAAATTGATATACTTTTTAATTTGGGGGTAGATCGAGTTTAAAATAAGACTTAATTATAATATAACCTGAGTATCCATTGTTGAACTGTGTTTCAAAATACAATACTCATTAATAAAAAAAAACATCTTAAATAGGTCAAATTTCTTTTCAAAGTGTCTATCCTTGTCCTTATGATTTTTTTCTGTGCTTATCAGTGTTTACAAATGAAATATGAAACTTGTAGCAACACGGCAGTTTTAATCAACCTGTATTGTATGTTAGCAGGGTCAAGAAGAAGGAAACTCCAGTACCTAAGGGTTATAAAGAACACTATGCCTTTGAAGACAGCTCAGATGATTCACAGGATAATACAAAGGTGAGAAAATAGTAATAAAACTCTTCAGTATGGTCATTATAATCAACCTACATTGTTCCCACTGCTGGGACACAGGCCTCCTCTCGGTGAGAGGGATTGGGTCATAATCTACTACGCGATCCTAGTGCGGGTTGGTAGATGCCGCTTGCCTTCGAATTTTTGGTTCTAGGACATGCCAGTTTCCTCACGATGTATTCCTTCACCGTTTTGAGAGCAGTGGTGATGAAATAATTTACACAAAGTAAAGCGCCTGCTTGGGTTCGAACCCACGACCTATAACTCATAAGTCAGGGCCGATACCACTGAGCCACCACTGCTCAGTATAGTAGACGCACAAAATCTTATCGCGGCAGACCTTAAAATGTACCAAAAATCTAATTTAATAATTCATTTTCTTATTAGATTGTACTTATTTCTTATGGGACTACTCAGAGAAGATACACCAATACAAAATCTGTTATAAAATCCTGACTTATCTTACTGGTTTTACAAGCACAGCTTCAGATTTAGTACTGTCCAAAACCTTTTTTGAAAAGTTATTGGACACGAATCTTACATTATGTTAGTTTTGTTTTTAGAAAGTATTGTTATATCAGAAACTCTTGAATAATAATGAATGATTTTTATGTGCAGCCGTCACCATCAAGTGGCGACAAGAACGTGTCAGTTCGTCGAGCGATGGCCATGAAGGAACCGCCGCCACTACCGACCGCGCCTCCGCCGAACAAGCGGGAGCCCGACCCTCCCGGCACCGAGCCTTCACACCCGGTAAATACAATAACATAAAATTACTGCTTTATTTAACACTAGCTTCCAGCCAGCGACTTCGTTTTTTTTTTTGGTGGGAAATCTTCAAATGACGTCTCCCACTCTTGGGCGGAGCGGGAGGGCGTGTCAGACTTTTACTGACTAAAACCCACCCGTGTTCCTTCAGTTGCCCATGTGCCAGGGTCACGGTATCTCTTTCGAACAATCTCGCGACCCTGGCAGAGCGACTTAGTTGTCATGAAATTTTGTCCCACGACCCATCGCGTCGTATCCCATTGCCCACCCGTGCTATTACTTCGTTTACAATTTTGATCGACTCCGAATGGTTGTAGCGTGGTTTTAAATAGTCCATAACCTTCCTCAAGAATCATGTATCTCATACCCCAATGATTTTGTCAGTTCCAGAGATTACTTGCTACAAAATTTACGACTTTTAATTAGTGTAGCTGTAGATGTATATACAGTAGGGTGGAGCATGAAAGTATGAAAAAAATTTTTTTGTGAGATTTTTTCTTGTAATAGAGGGGGATTGGTGCCTTATATTAAAGTTGAAATAAATACATTTTTTCAATCAATTTGATCACTATCTTCTGCCTCCGCACTGACCTCAAAATTTTAATTTTAAATGAAAATAGTCTAGTACAGATAGACCAAATATTAAACGTAATTTAACGGTAAATGGGTGAATAAATAATACAAAATATATAATTCACATGTTTATTTATCAGAAAAACACGAAATTAAAAAAAAAACTATTATTAAAAAATACAATTAATTTGCACGAAAGTCTCTTTTAGTCTCAAATTTTGGCATTACGTTCCGTGATTCCATTTTGGCTTTTATTGCACCCAGTCGTGACTTTTTGTACTTTGAGAAGTTGCAGCTTCCGTCGTTACTTTTATAGCCCGTTTAACAGTTTAAGTATGGCATGGAAGCTCCATGAACAACACTTCATCCTCATCACTTGATTGAACGATAGACTGAATTTCTTAGTCATGCAAGTTTTTCGTAATCGGTGGTTCAGTTATTATTTCCTGCCAATTTATTAATCCAATATATGTCGAAGCATTGAAATTTATAGACGGCACTTCAAACATTATAGGTGGTGAAGGTTGAGGCATCTTGCGTGCCTTTAATATGCGCCGAGCTGCCAGTTCTCAAATGTGCTTCCTGTCATCTATTATCATTGCAAGGAGAATGCTCTCGGGATGTGCAAAATAGCTATTGCGTTGAATGATAGGACCAAAAACCTTTATGTCCTCTGAAGGCTTTAATCATGTTAAAAAGATGTTGCGTGCCATCTTTGCATGATGGTATATTTTTTATATAGAACCAAGATGGTACGTACACTTTTACTACAAATGTAGATAAAGTTGTCAAGTTTTTTGATAGTGTCTCTGTTGTAACATACAATCGTAGTAGTAATTTTGCACGTGTGAGCCAACAGGCAAGTGACATTTTGCCTGGAGATGTGATTGCTAGATCTTCTGGGAAATCGCCTGAAACTACCGCTGAGACAATCTTGTGCAGGTTCTGTTGATTTGTAATCAAATCTTCCATCAATTATTCTTCAATGCGCAGATTATTTTTTAACAGGCAATTTTCACAAGTCCCAATTGCTTTCCCCAATGTTCCAGTGTAAGACTTAGGCCACAAAGTACCTCAGTCAAGATGAAAAAACAAGTCGCTGGTTTGCGAGAATAAGGATATAATTTAAAATTCTGTCAAATTGAATACTGTATGCCAAACGATCATTAATCTTTGATATTTTGTCGTGAACAGAGATGCAACGAACGATTTCGAAACGGCGAAATAACGAACGTTGATTCCAAATCGGCGTTGCATCTCTGTTTTTGATATTATCATAGATTTATCGTCGTTTGGCGTACATTATTCAATTTGACAGAATTGTGATATCGTCCTTATTCTCGCAAACCTTCGAAGTGTTTCAAATGAAGTTCACTCATGTGGAGTAAACAAATTACCCACTGGATACTTGCCAGTATTCACATTGGTACCATCCCAACCGATTACCATAAGATGATGTTGTGAAATTCCATCATGTGATAGGAACTCTATCATCGCAGTTTATATTCCTTTCGCTGAACCAAAGTTAGGTACTACGTACCCTCCCGCGCGCCCTCACTTTCTTATTTTAAATTATAAACATAAGTTTATGCAGTCTTTTTGTTATGTTTCGAAAATAAACTGTAACTGCAATAATGTTTGGGAATAAAATCGGTCAGTTTATTAAAATTTCACACATTTACATGTCGTCAAACTGGAATCTAAAATCTTTCTTTTTTCAAAAATTCAATGACGTTGCGGAGGCTGTTACTGTTAATCAAATCAAATAATATTTTGCATGGATTAATTTAAGCCTAAAAGGCATACATTTTTCACTATTAGATCACTCACAACCAAAAAATTTTTTTTCGCTCCACCCTAATATACAGGGTGATTGGAAGATGGGTGCAAAGCTTTAAGGCGAAGATAGTACAGACAATTTAGAACAATTTAAGCCATGGTTGTCTTAGACGAAGTCTTACCAAATATTTTTAACCAAATTTTTAAGTTTTTTCGGAAATTCTCAAAATTTAATGTAAACTGCATATTTATGGCCAAATTGAATGATAAATGAATTCATTTTTATTTATTTAATTAAAGTAATGTGTAAGCAATCAAGCAAAACATGTTTTAGGCTTCTGTGTCATTAGACATTTTTTTTACAGACATTTAAAGCTCAGAAAAAATAAAAAAATTGTACAATACGTCTTTTAAACCTTATTAAAAAAAAACGGAGGGTGCTTTTTTTGTTCAAACCTTTTTGAAGACATGCTTGATAATCGCTCTTTCTTTTGAGGTATCATTTATGCGGATATCTCACAAATTATTGAAATTAGGGCCTACAAACCAATTTGAGGGAGAATTTTTTTATTTTAGGCAGACTAATTAAAACAACATTTGAATTAAAATTATTTATTTTTCATGTTCAAAATGACGGCCGTGATTCCTAATACAAGCACGGCCCCGTCTTCTAACTTCTGTAGTCGTTATTTTCAACATCATCTCCTGCTTCATTGTCTCAAACGCTGAATTTATTCTTTGTATCAATTCTTCTCTAGTGTTTATTTCTATGTTGTTATACACCAGTTCCTTGGCCCGGCCCCACACGAAAAAGTCCAACGGGGTCAGATCTGGGGAGCGAGCGGGCCAAGGGATGGGTCCATCCCTGCCGATCCAGCTATCAGGAAAGCAATTGTTGAGGTGTTCCCTTACATTTAAAGTCCAATGCGCTGGACAGCCGTCTTGCTGAAAGATGACTGTTCGGTCTCTTTCGAAGATCGGGACACCTGATTCCTCTACCAGCAGTGGTAAATCAATTTGCAGAAATTGCAAATAATTTTCGCCATTCAATGGATCAGGCAAAAAGTGGGGCCCAATCAATGTTCTGCCAATTATTCCAGCCCATACATTCACAGAGAATTTCATCTGAAATGACACCTGCTTCTTAAAATGTGGATTGTTGTCTGCGTCGGCCCATTCATGGATGTTGTGAAAGTTTGTAATACCTTCCCTTGAAAATTTACTTTCATCTGTCCACAAGATTGATTTCAGAAACCACGCATCTTCGATGTCTCTGTTGAGGAGGAAACGGCAGAACTGAATTCTTCTTTGAGGATCTTGCTCTACTAGACCTTGCACACTCCTGCCATGGAACGGATACTTATCATTTTGGTGCATTGTATGCCACACCTTCCATTGAGAAATGTTTAAATTTCGAGCTACTGCTCTAGTACTGGTAGTAGGATCCGCTGGAAATGCAGCTAAAATGTCTTCGTCGATGGCAGTTTCGTGTCTGCCCGGGTTGACTCCAGGTTCCACGCGGTGAAACCCATCTTGGGCAAGACGACGAAACGTGTTGTAAAACACTCGGACATTCGGTATCTTGCGATTCGGATAGCGCTCTTGATCCATCCGTTGCGCCAAAGATCCATTGCCGTCTGCTCTACCGTACATAAATACGATATCCGCATATTCTTGATTGGAAAAAGTAGCCATAGTCACTTAACAATTAAGAAAAACGGCGTAGGAGCGCACTAAATGTCAACTCAACACAATTAAGTCAAAAATCAACACGTGCCAGGAGCGCGAGGCTACGACTGGACACGGTGAAACAAAAAAGTTCAAAACTAACGCAAACAACACGTGCAGGAACGCAAAGGGCTACAACTGAACACTGTAAATTGTGAATCAACACGACAACGTCCACTCACAAGGGCAGTAGTTTGACTAATAAGTAAAAGATGTAACGGCTTCATCACAGACCGACTGACCCTGACTAAAGAAAAACGACTTTGTTGCCCTGAGGCAACAAAGTCGTTTTGGTTTTTACAGCAAAATGGTCTTAGTTACTGATAACTAAGACCATTTTGCTGTAAAAACCAACTCTTATCGCTTTTTGCTATTCATTGGGCGTTCTACCTGGAAATGCCGTCGCACCGCGCTCGGTGGCCATTGTTTAGAGAATCCCCTCAATGGGTTCCCCTCAATTGGTTCCTGCATGTGCCAAAAATTCTTAGAATTGAACAATGTTATCATTTCGAGCACATAAAATATTCTTTTAAGCAAAAATTTTGTGTTTTGTTAGACTGCCTAAAATTTAAAATTTCTCCCTCGAATTGGTTTGTAGGTCCTAATTTCAATAATTTGTAAGATATCCGCATAAATGATACCTCAAAAGAAAGAGCGATTATCAAGCATGTCTTCAAAAAGGTTTGAACAAAAAAATCACCCTCCGTTTTTTTTTTAAATAAGTTTTAAAAGACGTATTGTACAATTTTTTTATTTTTTCTGAGCTTTAAATATCTGTAAAAAAAATGTCTAATGACACAGAAGCCTAAAACATGTTTTGCTTGGTTGCTTACACATTACTTTAATTAAATAAATAAAAAAATAATTCATTTATCATTCAATTTGGCCATAATTATGCAGTTTACATTAAATTTTGAGAATTTCCGAAAAAAAACTTAAAAATTTGGTTAAAAAAATTTGGTCAGACTTCGTCTAAGACAACCATGGCTTAAATTGTTCTAAATTGTCTATACTATCTTCACCTTAAAGATTTGCACCCATCTTCCAATCACCCTGTATATACGCCTGTATCCCCCGAAAGCTTAGGCAGAGGTGTACTTACAGTACACCCATATTTCGCCAGTTATTGAATCCCATTTTAAAGACAGGGCTGTCCGACCCGGGAAACGTACCCCTAGACTTTTTGCTCAGCAGTAGCAGTGCATCCACTAAACCAATGAAATCGCAATGTGTGTACCAACCGACTACATAGTGTAGGTTGTGGTACTTAGGATGCGGGCAGCGCAGGACCGGTTGTTGTGGCAATGCTTTAAAGAAGCCTAGCAGTGGTCAGTCTTGTGGCATATATTATGACTGCTGACAGAGAAGTTAGACAATACTACTATTACTTAGTGCAAACACATTTTATTTTCTTCTTTTTCCGTGTTCTCATTTCGAAACTTTCTTTTACTCTCTAGGAACATTTATGTTAATATCATTCGAATTTGTCTTTATTTTCAGGTCCGTAAAGGCAACATAGTCTTAGACAAATTCGGATCGTTCCGCCTCGCGCAGGAGGGAGAGACCCCGGTGTCTGTGGGTGATGGCCGACCTGAACAATTTGTGACACGGATCAAGCCGCCCTCACCTTCAGGTCGCCGCCCACGCTCACCACCTTCGCCGCGAAGACATTCATCCAACTCCTCAGATGATGACAGGAGATCCAAGCGCTCTAGGAGCAGGTTGGTACATTTTAGAGATTTTCAAAGTCTATTTATTATTATAACACTTAATGCAAAAACGTAGAACCAAGCTTTTTATAACCTACAATGGGTGCAGTTATTGACATTACTAATGGAAACCACATCTTAGATATGTTGGGTATGCTCAATGCTGTAATCATATGAAAATGATCAAGTCCTAAATCCACACGAACTTGGCCGTACTTAATATTTGAGGTCGAATCCACACGTGTGTCCATTCCCGCCCATTGACATGTGTTTGCGGCCGCAGCCCCACGGCGCGGCGGTCGCGGCCGCGCAAGTACCGGTCGCGCTCGCGCTCGCGCTCGCGCTCGGGCTCCAGCGCGAGCGGCTCGGCGGGCTCGCGCCGGCGCCGCTCGGGCTCGCCGCGCTCGCGCTCGCGCTCCGACGCCAGCCGCTCCTACTACTCGCGCAGCAGGTCACGATCACGCTCCGGCTCAAGGTATTTTGGCTGCTCTGTGTTTTTATTTTCATCCCCATTCAATATTTTTATTCTTTTCTTTGCGCATGTAATTTGACTGTTAAAATATGCCTTTGTTATGTATAACGCTTTAGTGTCTTGTAAAAAATATAGTATCTATAGGTAGCCGCCCCTTTTTAGTTCTTTGGAGTATACCCTCTATCTAGCATGGAAACTAAACGAACGCTTTTAACGTGCATATTAATCGAACCTTGCAAATCTAGCACAACGTTAACAATACCAACGCTCTAGGTTCCGTCGCTTCGTGCGGCGTGGAAACTGGCGCGGACGGGGAGGCTACGAGCGCGGCACGTACTACCGGCCGCGCTTCCACACGTACAACGGCGGCGGGCAGCGCGGGCGCGGGCGCGGCGGCGGAGACTTCCGGCGCGACGACGGGCGGCGCTTCCCGCAGGAGTGGCGCGACAACCGCGGCCGCGGCGGCCGCCCCTTCCGGCCGCGCCGGGGCGGCGGCGGCCGCGGGAGACCCTTCAGGTAACTACTAGTACAGCTTGTACCCAAACATGGGTAGTGTCACAATGAAATCCACACATTGCCCAGTATGAAACCTTGTAGGTTTCATATTGGGTTCATACAAAAAAATGGTGCCGGACGTAAAGAATAAATAACACCACCCCATTTCTTCCCGTGGGTGTCGTAAAAGGCGACTATGGGACTTACTAGAGAATGGGCAGCAGCGTTCTCTACACATTTTACCACCTTCCTATGATCGCCAACCCGCCTGCCACGCGTGGCGATTATGACAAAGCCCCCCAAATTGGGGGAGGCCTAAGTCCAGCAGTGGACGTCTTACGGCTGAAATGATGACTGGTCCGAACTGAAAAATTATTTTTGTGTTGGGTAGCTTATTTATTGAGGAAGGCTATACGCTATGTAACATCACGCTACGATCAAAAGGAGCGGAGCAGCAATAAAAAAATGTCGAAAATTGGCAGGCAATTCGATGCGACGGGAAGGGCCAGGGGAGCAAAAATTTGACGCGGACGAAGTCGCGGGCATAAGCTAGTTAAATAATACAAACACGACTATGTAGATGATTCCAATAATAAACGGTTTCTTTGTTGTTCCACAGAGGTGGTTTCCGTGACTTCAGAGATCGCAGAGGAGGCGGTCGTTACTCAAGATCGCGAAGCCCCGAAAGACCACGCAGGTCTAGGTCGTACAGCCCAGAAAGACGCGACAAAGACAGAGATAGGTCAGTACTTTATTACCTCAATATTTAGTTACACTTCTTGTGAATACATGCAACTGACAAAATCAATAAATGATGACATATAATCTATTTTTCACAGCTACTCCCGTTATTCTGAGCGCGATAGTCATCGTAGCGAGGGCGAATATGAAGAAGAGAGATATGTGGACAGAAAAGAATACGACGGAAAGTGGGCAGACGGTAACGAGCCTGAAAGAAACGTACCACACCCTGAAGAAAAACAACCTCCCGCCGAACAAGCCCCCAAAGAATAAATCACAAAAGTTTGGATTTGCCACTGAGTGCTAGGTTTACGGTTAGGTTTTAAGTTTTGTTAAGGTGCTTCACACCATTATCTACGTACATTTTGACTGTAAATCAACTGATCATATTAACAATTGAAAGACAAACAATAAATAATCGCTAATTTTACGCTAATTTTACTACAGATTAACATCAGTTATCCACGGTTGATTTTCGGTATTAAAAAATATATTCAAATTATTATTAGCTGTAAATATAGGCATAGTACAATATGATGGATTTTCTGTGTTCATAATTTTGAATGTATAATGGTCTACGTAGAATAGAATACCAAACTCGCATTTAAATTTTCACTGGGATACTGCTGAGTTAACTTTGCTATTCAAACGCCATAAAAATAAGGATTGACGCATATTTTCAAATTGTAATAACAATTTCCACTCGGCAATCAGATCATTCCAAACGTAAGTGAAACGGAATAGATTAAGTCTGTCGTCACTAAAATTTCCCTCCTTTAATTTGTGATTGGTGAAACTAATTCAATAAAGTGACTTTGATGTAATTATGTAGTTTTTATTTAATAGTAAACTAACCAATACCTATACTATAGCAATTTCTCATACACGAACAGGATAATAATAATGCATTACTTGCATTTATTGGTTTCTTTATGAGCCCTCTTACAAAATTTGAACGCTCGAGTTTAGGTAAAAGACGGCAATCTTATGTATGTGTGCGTAGCTGTCCACACATGCACAATACAAACAGTGTAACGCGAGTGTCGAGCCGGTCTAAACAATCTTGATCCGTTAGAATTATAATGCGGTATTTAGATATTTATGAAAATACTTATTTTTATTTATCCAGTCTAATAAAGATTTCTAGACTAATAAAAAAAATACAACTATATGTTATGTAAAGTATACAATAAAATTAAAACAATTACATATTGGTGCCGATTCTGTTGTACACCGAACTAAACTAACAAAACTATCTCTAAAATTGCTTACTTTTAGCTATGAGAATTGTTACGCTATTCTGCAAGACATCATCTCTTTTAAAAATTATTATGACACGACTAAAATCAAATTTGACAATCGCGACTCAACGTGGTATTTTTAGGGTTCCGTTGCCAAATGGCAAAAACGGAACCCTTATAGATTCGTCATGTCTGTCTGTCTGTCTGTCTGTCCGTATGTCACAGCCACTTTTCTCCGAAACTATAAGAGCATGCTGTTGAAACTTGGTAAGAAGATGTATTCTGTGAACTGCATTAAGATTTTTACACTAAAATAGAAAAAAAAACAATAAATTTTTGGGTTCCCCATACATAGAACTGAAACTCAAAAAAAAAATTCATCAAACCCATACGTGTGGGATAAAATGGTATTGAGGTTTCTAATATATTTTTTTGTAAACTGAATAGTGCGCGAGAAACACTTCCAAAGTGGTGAAATGTGTGTCCTCCCCCCCGTAACTTCTAAAATAAGAGAATCATAAAACTAAAAAAAATATATGATGTACATTACCTTGTAAACTTCCACCAAAAATTGGTTTGAACGAGATCTAGTAAGTGGTTTTTTTTAATACGTCATAAATCGTAAACCGCAATTTACCTTTCATTCAATCAACTCAAATATAAAAATTAAAAAAAAAACATTTAATTTCATAAACATAAACCTTTTGCATAAACCGAGATTACATACAGGTTTGTACGGAAACCTCGGTGCGCGAGTCCGACTCGCACTTGGCCGGTTTTTTTTCTTTTGGCTTCGCAACTTAGTACTTGTGCGCTACGCAATGAACTTGCTGAGATACGAAGGCGCGCGCAAGGGGGCATCCTGGACGTGTTTTATATGGAATTTTTCATTTTTGTTTGAAAAATAAAAAAATATTACCCACGTGTTGAGATTTATATGTGTGGGGTATCATAAAGGGGGTCGAAAATTTCATTATTTTTGCGGTAGGACACGCCATTTTCGAGATATAAGCAAAAGAAAAAAAAATACAGTACTGTTTTTGCACGTGAGGCGAGGCGTTGCCGTTGGTGTGAATTTTTGTTCATGACCACTAGTTATACTCCACACCTTTTTAATCGCGATTAAAAATAGTCAGATTTAGTTAAAATAAATTATTTTAGTCAAATTTTTTCTACAATCTATTAAAATAATGCTTTACTTGATAATTAACGAAACTCTTATTCAAAAAAAAAAAAATGCGAAGAGTAGCAAAATGTTGTAGTCGTAGTATATTTTTGCCTTCACGATACGAGTACCCATAAACTGAGACGCGGGAAAAATTAGCACAGGTCCTTCCCCGTTGGGCGCTTGCGCCGTACTAAACGCTGCCCGCTTGTGCATCGTAATTTATTCTAATTTAGAGTGATTTCAAAAACGATATTATGTCTAATTAAATAAACAGATTTAAATAAAACTTGAGAATTCGATTTCTTATAGAGCATACTTTATATTGACATGAATTTTTTAATGTAATTATGCTTTATTCAAACCAAAAAAACGCGATGAACTTGCGAATAAATCGTAAAAATTGCCATAAGACTTAATTTTTTTACTAATTAATGTTATTAAAAATCAATATTCTTGTACTAAATGTAACAACTAGATTATAATGTCTGTTGTTTTGTGTATTTTTTTTAACTCAAATTTCTACATATCTATATATATAAAAGAAAGTCGTGTTAGTTACTTCACTTATAACTCAAGAACGGCTGAACCGATTTAGCTGAAAATTGGCAGGGAGGTAGTTTAGAGCCAGGAGAAGGACATAGGATACTTTTTATCCCGTTTTTTTTTTTTTTTTTTTTTTCCCCTTTTTACGACCGCGTTCCCGTGAGACGTCACATAAAACGTCAAAGAGAATACAAGTCACTATAAAACGTGGTACTATGACAAAAACGTTGCCTTCGAAGTACCAGGTTATCATAACTTGACAGGAGCTTACCAAACAAAGGAGTGTCAGCTAGAAAACGCTTTATGCCTTCGAAGTACCAGGTCATCATAACTGGGTAGGAGCTAACCTAACATATGAGTGTCAGCTAGAAAACGCTTACCAGATCACCACCGCGTACCAGGTTGTCAAACTTGGTACGTTTATAACAACATTTATTGAATCTGAGGCGATACGAAGTTCGCTGGGTCAACTAATTATCTATACTAATATTATAAAGCTGAAGAGTTTGTTTGTTTGATTGAACGCGCTAATCTCCGAATCGAATCCGGTCCGAATTGAAAAATTCTTTTTGTGTTAGGTAGCCTATTTATCGAGGGAGGCTATAGGCTATATAACATCACGCTACACCTCAGAGGAGCGGAACAGTAATGAAAAATGTTGCAAAAACGGGGAAAATTTATTCCTTCTGAGAGTTTCCGTTGCGTGCGCTGCGTAAACGGTTAAAGTAACGCAAAAATCATGTATGACGGGATTGTTATTTTTAAAAAGTTCAAAAAAAAAGTCCCAAGAGCATATGTCTATCTTTTAAGGTTGACTCACTATAACTCAAGGAGCGAAAATGGACGAAAACTAGCAGGCAAATCGATGCGACGGGAAGGGTAAGGGGAGCAAAAATTTGACGCGGACGAAGTCGCGGGCAGAAGCTAGTTAATGATAGAAATAGGAGTCTGAAATTGACCCTGCGCTGATTTTTACGAAAACTAGTTGTGGGAGATTAATTACTACAAAGTAGACAAATAAGTTTTTGTAAATGTTCTACTAAAACTGACAAAACAAAAGATTGATCTATTTTTTACATGTATTCGTCAATGCCAGAGTATTTTATAATGATGAGATGAGAGGTAAATAAGGCGACTAAAATCTTAGATATTCGCGGAAAAATGTAAAATGGCTCCTAAAAAGACTTCGAAAATGAAAGATTAACGCTATTAGATACACACTTCATTTCCCGTGTCAATAACACGCACAATATGACATGCATGACCCAGGCGCGGTCCGAGAGGGGGTCCTAGAGGGGTCATGACCCAAAAAGTGATACTCACTTTGGGGGTAAAGTTTTTGATAAAACGTGTTGGTGACCCCCCCTAAAATCTTAGGCTGCGACCGCGCCTGGCATGACCTACCAATAGCACTGTTCTGGCATTATCTAGTCAGATTATGTTTCATCCCTCTCTCAATAAATAAGTACATACAAGTGAAGCTAATATAAAGCGTGTAAAAATCTATTATAGCAGCGAAAAACGAATACACGAATGATTTTATGTCACGCTTTTCTTTTTAAATAAAACCTACATTTTATCGTGTTCTTTTATTTTCATTGTCATGTAGATAGTGGTATGTATCCCACATAGACGTACCTGACGGCTTCGTTTATTTGATATGGCCCGTACCTACCTTTCGAATGCGACATGTTATATTCCGATTAGTTTTCGGCAGTAAGCAGCTGTTAGTAGCCTTCTTTTACACAATAAACTGTCAGCATTAACAGGATTCGTTCATCATCATTCACGTCAAATACGATACGATACAGGCCTTTGATTATATACCTGTCTAGATAGAGTAATGCAAACAAACGATGCACAAAAACTGTCCCCAGTTTCGTGATTATGTGTGAGTAGCGCTCGCGTAGGTACTTATTGTAATCAAACTGTCAAAGTGTGCGTGTTTAGAGATGACAGCTCCAAATGATTAACTTACCTTTCTTCCATCATTTAATAAGATCAAAGTTAAACAAATAAGTTAAATAAAATAATTATTTTTGTGTTGTGTTTTATTTAGTTAACTAGCTTTTGCCCGCGGCTTCGCCCGCGTAGATGTCGGAAATTATCGCAAGAGGACGTATTACCGCGGTAAAAATGTATTAATCCATGTTATACATACATAAAATTACGCCTTTTTCCCATGGGGGTAGGCAGAAACTACAGAACGCCACCTGCTACGATCCTTACATATCATGTGTGTTTGATGTACCTACTTAAAATAAAACTAATAGTATTCAGAGTAAGAAGACTGCGACATAGGGCTGGATTGAATTGAATATAAGTCTTCCTGGCTTTTCTTAACGCTCCTATTCTACCTATATAAACACTCAGTTATTTACCAGACACCAAATTAAACATAGTTATAAGAATAGTACTTTGGCCAGTGGCTTTGCCCGTATAGCTGTCGGAAAATATCACCCGGGAAACGACTACAGGGATAAAATATCTATGGTATGCTATATATGGTAAGTATCCAGGATAAGCAAAAATCCAAATCCATCCAAAAATCTAAACATCTAAGCCATATTTCACGGTCTACGGTTCTTGGAATAGTACAATTAGCTTTATTTTGAGTACTTCGAACACACATGATATGCATTTACTATGAAGCCCAAGTCATATGAATTACAATCCTACTAATTCTGCACTACCCGACCGCTACCAAGCGAGATGGCCGGACGCGGAAAGGCCCGCTAGCCGCTCTGCGGTTATTTTATAATATAATCTCTGATATCTTCTAAAATATTCATTTTAATGATATGCTGTAAAAGGCAATTTTGATCTACATGAAATGCACAACATATCTAATGTATTTAATTGGATAAGAATTAATGCTGTATTGCTTAAAATCGCTTCGTAAATAAGCCATTATTTCTCATAAAAATTAAAGGATAAAAAATGGTTATTGTGGGTTATCCCTAAGAGATAGACATATACCATCGCGGACTTTTTTGTAGAACTTTGTAAAGTGTACAATACTGTAGTACATTATTTTGATCTATTTCGTAGGGTTCAGCCAGCGTTCGCAATGTAAGCGCAAAAAAATGAGTTTATTTATGATATCACATTAGAAACCTCTAAAATTATCAGTGTTAGTTTACTATATTATGCATGTTATATACATATAAACCTTTGTGTTGAATCACTCTATCTATTAAAAAAACCCGCATCAAAATCCGTTGCGAAGTTTTAAAGATATAAGCATACATAGGGACAGACAGACAGCGAAGTGACTTTATTTTATAATATGTAAAGATACAGTATGTCTCCAGCAATTTGCTTGTACGGAATCCGTAGGAAATCTAAAACTTTTCGTAACTGTGTTCATACTGGATTGAAGCGGATTGGGAAATCAAACACTTGTGTAACGTAATGTCTTATAATCACGGTAAAACAGTAGGTAAAGGTTACACTAAAATTATTATCACGGGAACTTTTGTTCAACAAACCGATTAAAGAAAACACGCGTGCCGGTTAGGAGCTCGAGCGAGTGTCGGCGCGCGGCGGTTCGAGAAGTTCCGTGCACCTTCAGGCGTGGCTATGCGTCGACTAGCACTCCCGCGTCGGAGGCGCGTGAACGGCGGAGTTGCGTTATTGCTATCTCTCGCTTATGCCTCTAGTGCATAGTCGTTAAAGCGGGAGGGAGGACGTGCGCGGGTGCGTCCGGAAGTACGGGGGTTTGAATTGGTTGCGACAGACTCCCCCTCTAGTCTAGGAGAACGCCCTCGTTCCTGGACTAGCTCATTGCCCTGGTGCTTCGGGCGTCCGCGACGTCGCTTGGGAATGACAGGATTAGGTGGTACGTCACTTCCAGTACCACTGTCTACAAAAAGCGTTAAATCTTGTGCATGGTATTTTCCTAAGGATTCCTCAGGGTTCCCTATTGGAGAGATAAGATAGGTGGTAGGGCTCACTTTCTCCGTTATAACATACGGTCCATCTCGTTTGGGCACAAATTTAGCTGTGAGGCCCTTGCTACCTTGGCTCAGTACATGTGACCGGACCAGAACTTTATCTCCGACCTCGTACGTTGGACTAGGTCGACGGGATCCATCCGCAACCCTCTTAGACTGATCTTGCTGTAATTCGACTCGTTCACGAACTGCAGATAAAGAGTCGATAAAAGATCTCAGGTACGGAGTGATTTGAGGAAGAAAATTCTCTTTATCGAGGATCGCCCTCAAATCATGCCGAGTTTCTGTGGGGGACCTCTTTCTCTGGCAAACATGAGATATGCGGGAGTGGCACCAGTGGTTCTACATACTGCGCTATTCATAGCGAAACGAATCACTGGGAGTTTCGCAGGCCAGGAGCAATGGTCATTCTCCACGAGTTGTGAGAGCTGAGTCTTAAGGTCCCGATTCTTGCGCTCGGCGGGGTTTGCCTCTGGATGATAAAGTGGCACGAAGTTTTGTTTAACCCCTAAGATGAACATACATTGTTGCATAACTGCCCCCACAAACTGTACGCCGTTATCAGATATGACCCTGCGCGGTAAACCGTATCGGAGAAAGTATTCCGTAGTAAGAGTACGGGCGCAGGCTTCAGCAGTCGCTTCCTGAAGGGCGTAGAGCTCAACCCAACGTGTGGCGGTGTCTTCAACTAGAAGAATCCATCGTTCTCCCTTCTCTCCTTCAGGTAACGGACCGAAGAGGTCTACAGCTAGGACCTCATTCCGTTGCTGCATCACGGGTGTCTGTAGTAGTCCAGGGGGTTTGTCATTAGTAGCCTTATATCGTTGACAATCGACACAGGCTTTCACATAATCTGTAATGATTCTTCGCATTCCGGGGAAATAATAGGACTGGGCGATCTTGTGGTAAGTACGATCGATTCCAGAATGTCCCGCAAGAGGTGAATCGTGGCACTCTTTCAAAATCTCTGGACGGAGTGAAATTGGAATAACAAGTTGAGGAGCCTCGCTATCTGAGTCGGGATTATACCGGTATAGTACTCCTTGTGATAACAGGTAACCGCGCTCCGTCCACCTACGAGATGCCACCTCGTCTGGACTTTCTATCTCTTTAATGATTTTATCAACCTCCGGGTCAGCAAGCTGCTCCCGCCTTAACTCTGCAGGGCTCTTAGCGGGTAAATCAATTATCACTGAGCAAATGCCGCAACTGTCACGAGTATCTTGGGAGCATATCGGCCTACTCAGTGTATCTGCCACTACATTTGCTTTTCCCGCCTCACCAAACGACCTGTAGGAGACTTTAACGTCATCAGCCAGCGAAGTGGTTGGTGGTCACTACCAATAATCACCGGATGTCCATCTAGGTAACATCTAAACCGCTCCACCGCCCACACTACCGCTAAGGCCTCTCGTTCGGTTGTAGAATAGTTACGCTCAGCAGCGTTCAGAAGACGGCTGGCGTATTCAATGGGTTTTTCTTCCTTGTCCTCCCCCTGGAGTAAAACGGCTCCGACGGCATAATTGCTCGCGTCAGTGCGGAGGATGAACGGGTGATTAAAGTCAGCCTGGATTAAGATTGGCGCTGAGGTAAGAAGCTGTTTCAGCTCGCTAAAAGCAGTGGTCTGAGCTGAACCCCAGGTCCAGGTCTGACGCTTTCTTGTTAGCCTTGTAAGTGGCTCTGCTACCGAGGAGAAATTCGGGATAAATTTCCGGAACCATGAACAGGTTTGTAAAAATGTCCGTAGATGTTTCAAGTTGTTTGGTTCTCTCATGTCTAGTACCGCTTTAACCTTTTCAGGGTCGGGTGAGACGCCCTGCTGGGTAATTACGTGCCCCAGATACTTGACACTTTCCCTAGCAAAAACGCACTTCTCCCGGTTGACTCGCAACTTGAATTCGCGAAGCCGACTGAATACCGACTGGAGATCCTGGAGATGCTGCTGGAAACCTTCAGATATGATCAGCAAGTCATCTAAATACGCAAGGATCGTCACATTGGCCAGGGATGAACAGGAGCGCAGACGGTCGATTAGCCGTTGAAAGGTCGCCGGAGCGTTTTTGAGACCAAAGGGCATGCGTTTGAAGCGAAAAGTTCCCAATGGACTAATGAATGCGGTTTTATCTCTATCCTGCTCATTAACACTAACCTGCCAGTAACCGGATCTCAGGTCCAGAGTACTCATGTAACAATTCCTCTTTGTTGACTGTAATAATTCATCAATCAAAGGCATCGGGTAATGGTCCGTTTTGGTCACGGCGTTTAGGCGTCTGTAATCTACGCAGAAGCGGGTGCTGCCATTCGCTTTAGGAACCAGGAGAGCTGGTGAACACCATGCAGACTCACACTCTTCAATGATGTTGTCCTTCAGCATCTTTTCAATCTCCTGACGCATTAGCTCCTTTTTGGCAGGGGTCAATCGGTACGGAGGTACATAGATAGGAGGGTGCTCACCTGTGTCAATACGGTGCTCAGCATACGGGGTAGGCTCTCCCCCTAGCCGGAAAATGTCCGTATTTGCAACCAAGGTCTGCGCCAGAAGGTTCCGGTCAGGTGGGTTCAACACTGTACCTTCGTCGTCCCTGAGTATGTCAGCAGAGGAACAAGATAGCTCTGGGGATGAGGATGGTTCAAAACGCATCATGTACTGAACTCGGTTGTTGTTAGAAAAATACCAGCATTCCCGAGAAAAATCCATGACTACTTGGGCTGCAAACAAGAAATCCATGCCGAGCAACGTTTCATTGTTACGCGCCTCAGGGAGGATAAGAAAAGGAGTCCTAATGACCTTCTCCTCTAAGTGCACATCAAGAGTAGTCATGAGCACGTCTGTGTCGCGAGCGTGTCCATCGGCAAGCTTGATACGTTGAAGCGTGCCCGCAATACAATGTTTGGCACCGGTGTCAACTAACGCGGTCCCCGACGCGCCTAAAATTTTAATATCAAAAATCGGCCGCAAAACTTTTCTGTCGGAGCTCCTACCGGCGCGCGAATTCTCTACACATGTGTCACTACACACCATATTAATATTTAACACATTCTTAGAAACATCATTACAACAACATACATCATTTTGCAAAAAATTACAAAAACGGCAGTTACACCTTTTTACTCGGAGGAAATTATTATTAAAAGCGTTATCATCTTTCGAATAATCACAAAAATGGTTCGTAACCTCTAACGCATTACAATCGTTATTACAATAAACTTTACGATTTTCCGCCAATGTACAAAAATCGTCCTTACGCCCCTCTACATTGGGAACGTTTTCGTGACAAAAACAATTGTTTTTGAAAACATCACAAAAATTATCCTTACGTCCCTTTGCAATGCGGTCGTCATTGTAACAAAATTTATTATTGGCAGAAAAAATACGCTTACGCTCCTTTACATTAAGGGCGTCATCATACCAAAAATAGTCATTATCTGAAAAATTACTAAGACGGTCGTTACTATTATCGACCTCGCAGCTGGCAATGTGATCGTTCGACAAATCGTTGTCCGAAATATTACTCTGTACAGAATAACAATCATTATTATTAGAAATAGCGTGACTGGACACAGGCTCACTCGAACTATCACGAGACCAGTTATTATGTTCTTGAGCGACCCAACAAACATTTGCATCCAAATTTTTTAAACTAGAAGTAGAGTAGTTCAAATCTTCACAATAATGTTTATAGAAAGAAAGAAAGAAAAATTGTTTATTCTGCACAAACAAAACGCACATTACAAAATAAAAATTAAAAAATATACATAAAATGCAACAAAGCCAAAAGCCCCGTATTTAAGTCAATAAAAAATAACAGTTTAGCAATATTGACGTGACCAAAGACAAAACAGATTATGTTACGACATTGGCAATTACATCACATGTAAACAAAACAAAAACAAAATGCCGATTGTAGATTACATTAATTATCTACTCTTGTAACGAATAAACCACAATATTAAATAACAATTAACCTGTGCGTCGCATCTGTGCAAGAACAGGTCGTTGCTCAGCAATATGCTGTGACTTCAGACGAACCTAGCGTCAACAGCGCTGATTTTCAGCAACTACCTTTCGAAAATGACGTAATGACGTCTGACGTAACGACGTTTATCAGAACACTTCTCTACGCGATTATACTTTTCGGAACACGCAATATTTTCGCGATTTGACTTTAGTCCTTGAGTGTACTTTGGTCCCGAAGTTTGCAGAGTACTATCAAAACTACAAAAACTTGATTCGTTGTTACACTTTTTGCAAGTTTCACGAGTAACATTTTTAGATCCGCACTTGTAACACGAAACCGAATTCTTAGAATCAACAGCTGACTCACCTTTGTCCGCCAACTTACGGCACTGGTCGCGCTTGTGTCCGTAGTGTTTACAATACGCACAAAACGGTCGTTGTTGTTTCGATGATGCTGGTGCGCGTTCATCGCGCGGTGTTTCGGCGGTGGCACGCGCATGTGATGCGAGCTGTGCACGCGTCTCGTCGAGAACTTGCGCGTGCGAGTCCTGCGGGCGCGCAGTGGTGGGCGGAGCGCCGCCGCCGCCGCGTGGCGTGATGGCTGCCCCGTGCGCCGGTCTCACGCTTGCAGCGGAGTTTAATATTCGCGCGTTGTTCATTGCGGGCTGAGTAGGCGTTATGGTTGCGCTGCGTTTCGTACTCGAAGCAATGGATGCGGTGTTTTGCGATTCTCGCTTTGTCGATTCGTTTAGGGAATCTTCGATAATTCTAGATTTGGATAGCAACTCGGAAAAATTACTGACTTCTTCGCGTCGTAATCTTTTACGGATTTTCCGGTGTAAAAGGCCGTAAATCATATCGAGTTGTACCTTGGTCGAAAGGTCGTTTGATGGTAGGCGTGTTAGGAGGGCGCGACTCTTCGCTACGAAGATATCTGTTCGTTCGTCTTCACCCTGCTCGTCTCTGAATAGCTCCCGGTATATTTTGTATTCAGGACGGCGGTCGCCGTACGCGTCACGAAGGTATTGTATTGCATCTTCCCAGGATGTGACCTCCGCGCGGATACTCTGCCACCAGGTTGCTGCGTCGCTGGTAAGTAGCATAGACATGCCTCGAATAGCGACATCATCAATGATGTTCGTGCATTCTTTGAATGCTTCAATGGCATCGATGAATGTTTCGACGTTTTCCTTCGCCGCTCCGGAGAATCTGGACGAGCATCGTGAGAAATTGCCGGTCTTCTCTGCCGCACTCGGCGCTGACGCCGGTGACTGAGCGGTCAGAGGGGACGTGAATGTCGACAGGCGCTCTAACATGCGCTCACAGATCTCCGCATTCGATTGCTGAATCGTTGATAATAGAGCGGTAAAATTATCGCGAGACAGCGTGACGCTGTCGTTGAGTTCATCGTCATGCGAACCATTGAGGGATTTCCTACCCCGTGTCTTCGGCATTGTTACACGATCACTATTTATTTGCACAGTTTCACACACACTAAGTACTTTAACTGCGCAGTTTTCACAGGAACTGTGGCATTCGGCCTACAGTTGGGACGCCATCTTTCGTAACTGTGTTCATACTGGATTGAAGCGGATTGGGAAATCAAACACTTGTGTAACGTAATGTCTTATAATCACGGTAAAACAGTAGGTAAAGGTTACACTAAAATTATTATCACGGGAACTTTTGTTCAACAAACCGATTAAAGAAAACACGCGTGCCGGTTAGGAGCTCGAGCGAGTGTCGGCGCGCGGCGGTTCGAGAAGTTCCGTGCACCTTCAGGCGTGGCTATGCGTCGACTAGCACTCCCGCGTCGGAGGCGCGTGAACGGCGGAGTTGCGTTATTGCTATCTCTCGCTTATGCCTCTAGTGCATAGTCGTTAAAGCGGGAGGGAGGATGTGCGCGGGTGCGTCCGGAAGTACAGGGGTTTGAATTGGTTGCGACAAACTCTAATATTAGAAAGAACTAACAAAAATACTATTTCGTGCATGACGTCATGGATTTCATTTATTATATGTACAGACGCCAACACGTCAAGCTACTACAATCTGTCAGATTTCTTTGATAGATTTTCGACTTTATTTCTAGAGCATTAGGTTCAAGGTTCATTGGGAAAAATTGACAGTTTCGGGTAGCTTGACCTGGTGGCGTCTGTACGTAATTTCTCATTTTCAGATCAAATAAATACCATCAGTTTTTAAATAATAATTTATTATTCTCCTGATTGAATTTCGGTCACGGCAGATAATCATAAGTTTTAATGATATTTGTAATATGTTTCCCATATTTTCGCCAAATCTCCCTAGTAATAAACTGGCAACACCTGCTAATCAAAGTAACCTACGAAGTATCGAATTAAAAATGCATGTTTTCTTTATGTAAAATGTGGTTAAATAACAAAACTTAGCGATGAAAACTGATCTTGGTATTATTATATAGCTTACCCACATAAATGCGACACAGTTTGACAGCACAAACCAGCGTAATTAATATGTTTTCGTGAGCACGTTAGGGGGAAGTGGAGCAGATTGATACATAAAAAAACCGGCCAAGTGCGAGTCGGACTCGCGCACCGAGGGTTCCGTACAAACCTGTACGTATTTTCGGTTTAAAAATATATATATTTTTTAATTTTTATATTTCAGTTGATTGAATGTAAGGTAAATTGCGGTTTACGATTTATGACGTTTTAAAAAAAAAACTACTCACTCGATCTCGTTCAAACCAATTTTCGTTGGTAGTTTGCATGGTAATGTACAGACGCCACCAGGTCAAGCTACCCGAAACTGTCATTTTTTCCCAATGAACCTTGAACCTAATGCTCTAAAAATAAAGTTGAAAATCTATCAAAGAAATCTGACAGATTGTAGTAGCTTGATGTGTTGGCGTCTGTACATCATATATTTTTTTTAGTTTTGTCATTCTCTTATTTTAGAAGTTACGGGGGGGGGGACACACATTTTACCACTTTGGAAATGTCTCTCGCGCAAACTATTCAGTTTAGAAAAAAATGCTAATAGAAACCTCATTACCATTTTTGAAGACCTATTCATAGATACCCCACACGTATGGGTTTGATGAAAAAAAACATTTTTGAGTTTCAGTTCTATGTATGGGGAACCCCAAAATTTATTGTTTTTTTTTTTCTATTTTAGTGTGAAAATCTTAATGCGGTTCACAGAATACACCTACTTACCAAGTTTCAACAGCATAGCTCTTATAGTTTCGGAATAAAATGGCTGTGACATACGGACGGACAGACAGACAGACAGACAGACATGACGAATCCTATAAGGGTTCCGTTTTTTGCCATTTGGCAACGGAACCCTAAAAATGTAATAACATGTGAATAAACATTATATTTTTTATTTATTTCCAACTCAATGTTTAGCCAAATGTATAAATAATAAAATGTCAAGGATAACAATTGTTTATGTTGTGACAGAACGGGAAAAATACGTGTTATGTAAAAAAACTATTTTGAATCATTCTGCCCCACGAACGGGGCACTTAGATACATCACGTGGGGTACTTTAATACATTGTGATAGTTATATGGAATTGGTTAAATTGTAAGACTTTCTTGAAATAAATACTTCTTTATTGTGAAGATACCATCAGTCTTACAAATTACTTATTACTTAATCAAATTAATAGTTTAGAATATTTTTGTCTTCAAAAATGAATCCCTAAAACGCCTATCTATCCAACAAATAAAACTCAAAAAGTAAAAACAAAACAATCGTATACAAAGTTAATATTATTGAAAACCATCATATTTCTACTTTTATTGCACGTTGTATGCACTTAAATCAACTGAAAAAGTATACATAGATGATGTTCGAGATGTCTTAAATCAACTGAAAAAGTATACATAGATGATGTTCGAGATGTGCCTCTCGTAAAATTTGGTTTAGGCAACTGTAAAACATCTCCGAAATCAACGCTTGCTTTGTCTTCCTTTTCTGGGAAAACAAAAATATAAGCCCTAGGATTTTTTCTGAGATATAAAACTTGGTATTCAGTCAAATTGTATTTTTTTTTAGTGTTCTTTAGCGACATAATGAACTACAGATTTCTTCTTTTCAAATTTGATAAGAAGGAAATCCCCAATATTTATATTTTCTGGATTAGGAACGTCATCGTTTTCTTCACCTTCTTCGTATGACTCTTTATCATCATCATCATCGCTTAATTTCAGTAACTAAAATCAATCAGAATCGGACAATAGCTTCAAAGGAGTACAGACTTTTTCTTTTTAGGCTTTTTAGTTTCTTCAAGTCCCAATATTTTTTTTGCCGTTTTCAACTTTTTGCTTTTTGCTCTATCAATTTAATTTCTCGTTTTCTTTCTTTTTCTTCATGTAACACTTGTAGCCGATATTTCTGTCGTATCAGTATAAACCCTGGATTTTCCTTTTTCTCTTCCTTTCTTAGATGTCTTTTCATTAGAAACCTTTTTAGGACTGCAGAGTTGCAGGTTTGATACCATATTTGTCAGCTGCTTTTCGAATGGATAGTACCTTTCTTCATCTATACTACATCTATCGGTCTTTGGCTTGTACGTGCGTACCATTTTCTGATGACAACAAAGGAATATATCATATAAATTGAAATTTTATATATTTTCACATTTTGTTGGGGCACCTTGATACAGTTACGGGGCACAATGATGTGTATCATTGTGCCCCGTACTTCGCTGTATCTAAGTGCCCCAAAAGATATTTTTCAAAATACGAATTATTTTAAATAAACTAACATAAATAAATACGAAATCCTTAACATCTGATCCCTTAACTTACCTTTGGTATATATAAACGTTCACAGGATTGTACAGAAGACCGTAGAAACACTTTTACAATTTACGTTATTTTTTTAGTTGATCGCACTCGAAACACTTTACGACTCGTTGAATACCACCAGCTGACTAGCTGTCGACGCGATCACATAGGATCGGTTCAAACATATGTATGATCGTTCTAGAGATGTCACCACTCGAATACATTCAATCAGTAAATAATGCTTGTGTATCTATGTGCCCCTTGTATCATTGTGCCCCACCTCCCCCTACCCCTAAGTGATTCAAATGACACTGACGTCGGTGAGAAGCGAGTCTACCAAAAGTTACTTTACTTTTTACTTTTTTTGAGCCGTTTGGTACGGCCAATGTGTCATCTAGACAGGTATATAATCAAAGGTACAGGCATACCGACCATCGAGCATCGAATGGTTGTGAATACCCTAGATGGTGGCCGCAAATGCGATTGTTGAACATTATTTCTTGGTGTTGGGTTCAATGGACAATCCCGAGTGTGATTTATTTTATTTTTTATTCTGAATATGTTTGTTGATTAAAATACCAAGTATCTTGGTGGCCATACCTGGTAAACAGACGCCCTCATTTTTTCCAGACTCTCTTTTGCCATGCTGTACCTACTAAGTAGGTTTGGGCGAATGTATGTCTCTGATAATCACTCAATGCATGAATCATTTTTAGATCTATAAAAATAAACAGTTATCTTTTGATTTCATAATACTTAAACATTATCAAATAAATTAATAGGTAGCAGCGATTATATAAATCATAGATAAAAAAAAAACAGCTATTGAGGTAAAAATGTTTTAGTAACATTATTATTTTAATAAATTATGCATGTTTCTTCTTTTTCTTATTTTTGATTTGGGTTCCCTTCACAACATTCCAGTACCAGAGTAATTGAGCTACTATTGCGCCATTGGCCACTGTCGATACACAGTAGGTCAGGATAATGATGAAGTCTCCTGTTTCAACCAGTGATGTGAATATTCTGGCTATACTGCCTCCAAACAGTAATAGACACGTAATTGCTGATAACTGCCCAGTGCTGCCGTTTTTGTAGTTTGTGATTACTTGAATGGACTGAAAATAAAAAAAAACTGCTTAAAACGGTTATAAAAATGAATTGAAGGCCATCGCTTAATTTACATAATCTCTTACTTATAAATTCCCATGAATCTTGACAAACATATTGTATAAAATAGCAATTTTATTAAAGTAAATTATTAAGTAACTTTGTACTGTACCTATAATACACATGAAATTTTTTGCTATTACCTGGCGTACCTGGCGTACCTGGTGTACCTAAAGATAATGATTTTTTTATGTTCATCATCAGTTTATTATTACTGGTTTTAAAAAAATATTATGAACTGATAGCACAGAACTACCTACTTTTATTATAGGCCCAGTTCAGAAGAGGATGTTTATGGACTGATGGTAAAGCTAAATTATTTATGATATGAGATATTTAGTCACAAACTAGCAGATTACTTATTACTTTAAGACTGCAGGACACTGAACACGCTCTGATATAATAACACTAAAACTTCCATAGTATCTTGTTCAATATCTTTCTACTAATTAAAAAGTGTAAGTATATAGTAAATTAAGTGTAAAATCATGAGTGACCAAAAATGGTCAAATAAAAATGCTCTTTACCTTAGCTATAACAATAATAGGAACAGTCAGAGCTTGCATAGTCCACAGCACATGTGTTGGTGTAAACCCACTGACTAATGCTGACACATATGCTACATAAGCACTCAAGAACGCAACGGCTCTACCCGTTGTCCCACCATAGTGCAGCACCAAGGCTGCTATCACCGCTGTTTGTAATGCAAGGAATGTCCCTTCTCCCCATGCGCTGCAAAATAAAATTAATAACTTAAGAGAATTTTTTGTTGTTTGTCTTTTCACTTACTGAGATCTTCCTTACCTCTCATCAAACAAGCAATATATTGTAGTCTTTATTAATAATAAATAAATAAATAACTAATACAATAAATTGCTTTTCTAATGTCGAGATGAATATTCTACATTTATAATTTATTACTCCCAGAGATTATTAACTCTGCAAGTGATGTAAGCCTATAAGTACACCACTAAGTTGAGTACACAGTTACTATGAAATAGTCCATATAACAACATTATTGTTCAATTTAAATTTATACATACGGAAGTACTACTTGAGGCAATGCTACATACCTAAATGGAAATCCCATAACATAACTGTACGCGAAGTTTGCTGTGATCCCAAATAACTCCAAATATACTCCATAAACATTAATGCCCTCAGCACTCTTACTGCTCAAAATCTTCAATATTTGAGGTACTTTCACGAGGATGGAGCCGGCAATGATACCGATCCCGAGACCTTTGCTTAGCGTTGCGGTCAAACAAGGACCTGAAATAATACAAAATATTTACTTCTGCAACTTTATTACTTTACATACTAGGCTTCCAAAATTACACAAACAAAACAGTAACTGGGAAACCAGCGCAAATGAATCACTTCTAAATTATTAAACAAATATCTAGAACACTTACCATCAAGAAAGTTGAATTTCACTAAATATTCTTCGTAACATTTCTCTGTTAAAATCGACAACAATAAACCTTTCAAAAATTCTGCCATCATGCTTAAATAGTTTACAACTGTAACAGTTAATAAATAACAAAATTACTATTTGTTCAATACATTTAAAACAATTATTGATCTATTGCCTTATCGACTAATACAACAACCGGCTACGAGCAAAGTTCACGTAATGTAATCAGTAATCACAAACCGGAAATTGAATTACTTTGACAACGGTGACACGACATAGACAAGTGACAGTGACTTACTAGTGATTTCAAGGGATTTTCTTATTTTCGATTCAAAATCGGTGTAAAATAAAAAGAAACATTTATTTATTTTATAATTTAAGTACCTACACACAATAAAATACATAGTGATACGGCATAATTATACCACTGAGTATAAAGTTACTGCTTATTTCTTAAGAAATTAGTTCCAGCAGATCTGCTTACCATGCTCTGTGCTGCTTCACTGAATTGTATGATGTCGAGGGGATGAGTAGCTCGTGGCTAAATGATACAGCCGCACGTGTTGATCGAAGGTTGTAGATGGGGTAACCAGGGCCGCGCCGACCCCACACAGCGCCTGTGTGCGAAACCTATGAAGCGCCTCTTTTTTTCACGACTATACGACGCAGTGAAATTAAAAATAAAAAAATAGTTTAAAAAACTAAAAAAACACGCTGCCATAGAAAACCAAACTAAAAAGTAGAAAATAATGGAAAAAAGCGTGGGGTGCTTTTTAGGGTATTTTTTTATTGATTAGGCACCCCACGCTTTTTTCCATTATTTTTGGTTTTCTATGGAAGCGTGTTTTTTAGTTTTTTTTTTTCCATTATTTTCAACTTTTTAGTTTTGTTTTCTATGGAAGCGCGTTTTTTAGTTTTTTTTAAACTATTATTTATTTTCTATTTTTTAGGGTGTTTAGAATTTTGAGACGTATGTCAGCGTCGTTTGTAACGAATGTCAGCGTAGTTTTCAAGACTTTGCAGTCCTGGTAACCCTGGCAAGGATAATGGCACAACGGAAGGAAAATGGTGATTGGCGGGAAAGATACAAAAAGTTTTCAATAATTTTATATTTATTAATATAATTCAAGATATGGATGAAAAACCAAATAATGTTGAAGAAATTGATGTTAACAGTTCAGATTTCTACGAAAATGTTAACATTGTAACAGCTGCTTTATTCCACGACGAGATCTTCTATGATTTGCTACTAATTGAGAACGAATCACACGAAAACTTTGAAGATGAAGACTGTGAAGATGAAACGGAAGAGAATACAACAAAAACATAAATACATATTTTAAAGTAATTACTGAAGACATTGAAGCTAAGATTCATCAGTGAAAGCAAATGTACCTATTGTTCTGAAGAAAATGCGGATATAAAACACGTTAGACTGTGAATCGTTCGACATGCAAAGACTGTTACTTGTCAGTGAAATTAGTGATATAGCAGAACAAAACTCTTTTATGTGTTCCCCGCCACGTTCAGGAATTACTTTCCAACACAGTTTATTTCAATTCATTATTTAGATATTTACTGAATACTGTAGAAAAAATTTAATTGTTTCGGGATGTACTTAGCTGAGAATAAGAGTAGTATGTTTAATGATTACGACTGAAGGACATGTATCCATGGTCAGGAATAAATAAAAAAAAAAAAAAAATAATGGCACAACTTTATGAAATTATTACATTGTCATCGGTCTTTGACAGGTATGCAAAGTATGAATGAAATCTGGTCGTTTAAAGTGGGTCAAAATCGCGCTTTAAGGAGTCGGTTACAAACAAACATGACATACAAGTGAAGCTAACTTAGAGCGTATAATAATAAAAAGAAAATGTTTTTCTCATATGTGGACATTACAAACAGACTAAAGTTACATTTATTTGTATAGAAAATTACATAAAAAGCACGTAACTGATCAACTCAATAAAAAAAACATTTAATTTCATAAAAATAAACCTTATGCATAAACCGTGAATACCTACAGGTTTGTGTACGGAACCCTCGGTGCGCGAGTCCGACTCGCACTTGGCCGGTTTTTTTAAATCTGCTTTTGTAACATTTTCATCTATAAAATGACTGGTTTCTGTCTCTAATGATTCTTTGGAAGTGGATGGTAGAGCCGTAAAATATTTACATAATTTAGTTGTATTTTTATCACGTTCTTCTTCTTGTTTTCTTTTCCTTATTAAATTCTGAAAACCAGATATATTTTTTTATCTTGAGTACTATCACTCATCGTGAAAACACGTTAAAACAATCACTAACACACAAACTATATATTGTTTTTAGAGCTAGAACTTAATCTTATTAAAAAAATCAATGCGCACCTTGCACACATTTTCAATTGACTGATTGTTCAATTGTTTTGGCAAATTGGCACTCTCGTTCCTTAAAGTCGGGGAATCCCCGAGACCCCACCCCGCTTGCGTCGCACGCATCGCATCGGGTTACGTTCATAATTCATTCAAACAAACTCACGGCGGTTCTTTTGATTTTAACGCTGAGCTCGTAACTAATGTTAACTAAAATCCAAAGCGTAAAATTAAACCACACACGTGAACATTATCTTAGAAGACTTGTACAATAAGCGTATTATAATTTATGTTTTGTTATTTACAAGGCATATGTTGCGCCTATTGTACCTACTTACTTATCGATACTCCACTACAAAGAATATGTTGTTGTGTAAGTGTAACAAAAATAATTTCGATGGCGGCGCGGGCGCCCCTACTGCCTTGGCGCCTGTGTGCGCCGCACACTTCGCACACAGGGGCGGCGCGGCCCTGGGGGTAACCATCTGTGGCTTACAGCCTCATTTGTGTGCTGGGTTGGCGGGAAATGAAACTACTGGAGACTTCTTTCTTCATATATTGGAGCACTTTCTTCACAGGTAGCCGGGCGTCGAATGCGCCGAATCGGCAAAATGTTCCTTTTTTTATACATTTTGTGCTAAGTGCTAACTAGCTAGACAACCAATAAAAAAATAGTACATTAAATGCGTTAGCCAATCAGCGCGCGGTACATTTTTCTTAGATGCCTCGAACCTTTACCTTAATGGGGACCGCGTGACATTTTTCGCGTTTTTCACTAAGTTTTCCTTTATTTACATAGGTAAAGTATATATAATTAGGGTCTATATATTAGAATCTATCCTAGAAAAATATAAAATACGATATAAACACAACATAAACATAAACACTTAACTATCACTAAACTAATCACGAACAGATCACTACGGTATTATTTACTTAAACTATCGTTACTCTATTACTTATTTACTATCCTATTAACGTCTATATATCACTTTATGTACACTATTCTTAAGTCACTTGTCCCGTTCACTGTTATTTAACACTTGTCCCGCACATCACTCCCGCCGTGCGACCGTGTCGCATCAGCTGTCGGTGCGGGCTCGTTGCTCGGAGACAGGGGCAGGATCACCAGCTTCCTCACCGGCCGGCGTAGAACACCTCCCTTGGTCAGCACGTCCACTGTTCGCACGATGTTGTCTGGACCCGGATACGTAGCGACGATTCTTCCTCGTATCCACACGTTGCGGGGCAGGTTCGGGTCGACGATTTGTACGAGGTCGTTTACTTGCACTGCTTGTCCTCGTCCATGTGGCTCCCGCCGGTGTTGGAGTTCTGGAAGATACTCCCTCACCCAGCGTGACCAGAAGATGTCTGCCAGTCTCTGTGAGGCTCGCCAGCTGGATCGTGAAATGACGTCTTTGTCGGTGAAAGTGCCCGGTAGCGGCACACGTCCCGGTCCTCCCAACAGGAAGTGGTTAGGAGTGAGGGCCTCCGGGTCCTCTGGGCTGACTGATACATGAGTCAGCGGACGACTGTTGACGGTGTTCTCTACTTCCGCGAGTAGAGTTGTGAGGACCTCTTCTGTCGGATGGCGTTCGTGCAGTGTTGCGGTGAGTGCTGTCTTGACGGAACGAACCATCCGTTCCCACGCCCCTCCCATGAATGGGGCTCCAGGTGGTATGTAGCGCCAGGAGATGGTTCTTTTGGCTGTTTCCTCTGCAGTTGCCGCGTCGATTTCCCGTCGTAGTTCCTTGTCAGCGGCCTTTAGGTTGGTGCCGTTATCCGACCATATTTCAGTCGGGCAGCCTCGGCGCGCGATCATTCTCCTCACCGCCATCACCGCTGAGTCAGCACTGAGTGATCCAGCGACTTCTAGGTGTATAGCTCGCGTTGTGAGACATGTGAAGATGGCTACATATCTCTTCTGTCGAGTGCGTCCGACGGTCACTGAGAGGGGTCCGAAATAGTCGACTCCGGTGAAGGTGAAGGGTCTCTTATGGTGAGCTAGGCGGCACGCTGGTAGGTCCCCAGTCCTAGGGTATGGTGGTACTTGAGTTTTCATTTTGCAGAATAGGCATCTTCGTATTATTGTACGTGTGATAGGGCGTAATCTCAGTACCCAATATTGTTGTCTGCACTCGTTGACCGTAGCCTCCACACCAGCGTGATGAAGCTGTCGATGAACAGCTTGTATCCAGAGCTTGACCGTAGGATGATCACCATCGATCACCAGTGGGTTTTTGAATTCTTCCTTCATGTCTTGAGCTGCTCGGATGCGGCTTCTGAGTCTCAGTGCTCCATTTATAGTTTCGACGCTTAGTTGTCGGAGGCGGCTCTCTGTGTTCATTGGTTTTCCGTTGGTCAGACTATCTATTTCTTCCGCGAAGGACTCTTCTTGAGAGGATCGCATCAGTAATTCTTCAGCTTTCTTGAGGAGCTCGGCTGTGATCGGCATGCGTTTCTTCGCTTCTTGAGTCGGCCTCTTCGATGTCGTAGACACCCCCCCCTTTTCTGTGATTCTGGCTTTCTTCCAGGCGGGATCAACTTCTTTGTTTTTCTTTGTTCTTCTGTAGTTTACTTTCTGTTTCGTGGCTCTGCACAGTTGAATGAATTGTAAAACACGTCCCGTTGAGTATCGGAGTCTGTCCCAGCTGGAGAACTTCTCTGGATTGGGGAGGCCTTCTGCTAGTCTCAGACGCCTTCTGGCGATTACGTGGTGGGTCTTCTCTTCGTCGGAGCATTCTTCTGGTGTTACTTTTGTACTCTCTGTCGGCCAGAAGTCTTCTGTTTGATATAAGAAGTCTGGCCCTCTGAACCATCGGTGTTGTCTGTTGAATGTTGATGGTACGTCTCGTGTGGCGTCATCCGCCACGTTCAATTTTGTTGGGACCCAGCGCCAGTCGTTGACCTTGGAACTTTCTTCTATGGCTGCTAGGCGATGAGCTACGTAGGGCTTGTATGAACGTGAGCCTGTTCTTATCCAGGTCAGCACCGTCTTGCTGTCTGTCCAGAACACCTTGCGATCGGGTTTCTTCTCATGTTCTTCGATTACTGCCTCTGCGAGTCTGGTTCCCATGACCGCTGCTTGCAGCTCTAACCTCGGGATTGACGTCAATTTCAACGGTGCTACCTTCGCTTTGGCTATGATGAGGGAGAGGCTGACTTCGCCGTCCGTCGCTACCGCTCTCCAGAAGAGGACCGCGGAGTAGGCCGATTCGCTGGCGTCGCTGAAGACGTGGAGCTCCAGGGAAACTGCATCACTGTAGTGGAGATATTGTCGCGGGATCGCGACTTCGTGGAGGTTCTTCAGCTGCCTCATCCACGTCTCCCACTGCTCTGCCAGGTCGTCATCTATGTGGTCGTCCCACGCTGTCCCTCTACGCCAGACCTCTTGAAGAAGCTGCTTCGCCTTTATCGTGACGGGTGAAGCGAGTCCCAGCGGGTCGAAGAGGGACATTACTATTCTTAGCGCTTCCCTTTTTGTCGGCTGTTTGTCTTCTATGAGTGTTGAAGGTATTCTGGCTAGGTTGAGGTTGAAGGTGAGTTCGTCCGAGTTGATTTTCCAGATGACGCCCAGGACTCGTTCAGTTTTTTCTTCTGTTCTATAGAGTTCCATATCTTCGGTTCGGTTTTCTTCACCAAGTGATTCTAGTAGCGATGTTGAGTTTGATTTCCATTGTTTTAACTCGAAACTTGCTTTCATGTGTACCTCTCGTACACTCTTCGTGATACGTTTGGCGTCCTCGAGGCTCCTGAAGCTGTCCAAGTAGTCGTCGACGTAATGTTTGTGTACGATGGCTGCTGCGGCTTCTGGGTGAGTTTCTTCGTGCTGCTTGGCGTTAAGGTTCTTAACGTAGATTGCTGTTGACGGCGAACTCGATGCTCCGAAAATTAATGACGTCATTCTGTATTCTTCTGGGGGCCGGTCGTCTCGACGATCCCCGCGCCAGAGGTACCGCAGTGCGTCTCTGTCTTCTGTTCGCAGCTTGACTTGCATGAACATCTCCTTGATATCTGCCGTGACTGCAACCATGTGCTGCCGGAACCGCATGACGACACCTGGTAGTGACTGCAGCAGGTCGGGACCTGCGAGTAGCATGTCGTTGAGCGCCACCCCTTTTGTCTTGGCTGCGGCGTCGTGTACCACCCGAAGTTTCTCTGGCTTCATCGGGTTGATTACTGCGAAGTGTGGCAGGTACCAAGTCTTGTCTGCTGTCTTCTGTTCCGGGGCAAGTTCGGCGTACCCCTTTGTGATGAGAGCGTCCATCTGTTCGACGTACTTTCTCTTCAAGGCGGGTTCACGATCGATTTTCTTCTCTATACTGAAGAGCCTTTTCAATGAATTTTCATAGTTGTCTGGAAGTCTGACCTCTTCTTTACGCCAGAGAAGGCCGGTCTGGAATCTTGTTTCCTCTATCTTTGTTGTGGTCTTCTCTAGAATACGAAGTGCTCGCTCTTCCGGATCTGTCTTCGGTCTCTTGGGTTGTATGCACAGCGCGTCCATCTCGAAGTACTGTTTCACAAGGTTCTCTAAATTCTCTTCTGGATCTTCTGTGATGTGTGACACAAAGTCGATCTTCTTTCCGAAGGTTTGTGTCTGACTGCCGTGAAGTACCCACCCTAGTGGCGTGAGAGATGCCACCGGGTGGTTGTTGTCTCCTCTTCTTACTTCCGACGTCAGCAGAAGGTGCCAGTTGTCTTGTCCAATTAGTACTCGTGGTTTCGCGTCGGCGTATGTGAGATGCCCTCGGATGTCAGATAAGTGTTGACATCCTTCTACTAGTTCCTGTGGCACCCGTTGAGATGAGACTTGTAAGTTCTTCACTGTGCGTGCTTGTATTCGTTCTTCGTGATCGTTGAGCCCTCTCAGTTTGATGGTTACTCTTCTTGAAGCCGATTCCGACGTCTTCATGTCGTTGATGGTTTCTATCTTCAGTGGGTCTATGGGGCCCGTCGCTCCGACGCTCGTCACTATGCCCTCGTCGACCAATGTGACTGTTGACCCGTCGTCCATTAGTGCGAAGGTGTCGATGTCTCCTTTCGGTCCCTTCACTTGGATTGGGAGGATTTTCAGGAATGATTGTTTCTTGATTGTCCAAGTTGAGTTGATGACCTCTGCCGCTTCTTCTTTATTCTCTGTCTTCTCTGTCTTCTTTTCATAGTGCAGCATCTTGTTGTGGGAGTACTTGCAGCCGTTGACGCCGCACGTCTTGGGTTTGCAGCTATGTGTCTTGTTTCTGTAGCGAAGACACCTGAAGCAGAGTCGCTTAGACTTGGCCATGTCCCATCTTGCGTCTGCATCTAACTTCTTGAACTGTTCACATTCTGTCGCATTGGTGTGGCCCGCTTCTTCGCATACGAGGCACTTCTGCGTCGGTGTTTTTTCAGTCACGTTGTTGACTCTTTGCATCCTCTTCTGTGGGGCAGCTGTAGTGGGTGCTGCCATCTGTTCAGGCAGCGCGTAGGGTCCGCACAACTCCGCTTCCCTTTTGAAAAACTTCTCTATCTTGATGAGGCAAGGATCTTCACGAGGTTGTATTGCTGCGAAGTCGTAGTACCTGTATCGCAGAGTCGGCGTCAGCTTGTCCACAACTGTCTTCGCGAGTTCGGGGTTGTACATGTAGTTGAAACAACCCAGAGTCTTCAGTGTTGCCACCACGTTGGAAACTTTAGTGGCGAATATGCAGATATCTCTCGGCGACTCGGTGAGGCGCGGCAGACCTCGAAGCGTCTCCATTTCCAACATGGCTATTGACTCTGGTCTTCCAAATCTTGATTCCAATGTCTTCATCACTTCGGCTGGGTGAGCGTTGGTTATGAGTAGACCCTCGACCGCTTCTTTGGCTTTCCCTTTGAGATTTCTTCTGAGCCGATTCGTGTTTTCAACCGTGCTGAACATTGCTTCTGTCTCGTGGTAAGCGGCGCGGAAGGGCAGCCATTCTTGATGAGATCCATTGAAGGTCGGTAACTCGACGAACTTGGGCCGTTGAGCTGCGCTGACTGCCCGAGAGATGGCTTCGGCTAGGATGGCTATGTCGGTTTGCCCTCCCGCCGGTGCTTGACGTGTTTCTCCATGTTTCGTTGTCGCTTGTTCTCTCGTGCGGGCAACCGTTGGATCTTCTATAGGGCGGCGTGGTTCTTTAGTGTTCGTTAACGTCGGACGATCCACTTGATTTTCCAACCAGTCGTCCACTCTTGCGTTAACTTCTGACTTCGAGTAGAGGGTGACGTCATCTTCTTCCTCTTCTGAGTCTTCTTTCTCTAATGTAACTAGATGTGCTGCGGCGAGTTCCACTTGAAGACGTAATAAGTCTTCCTTTGCTTTTGCGAGCTTGAGTTGCTTCGTTCTGCTACGTGTAGATCCCCCAGCTCCCCCTTTGATACTAGGGGGGCGCAGGTCTCGTAGTCCGGTCGGCTTTGGTGGACCGGCGGCTGTCTTCTCAATTCGCTTCACTGTAGAGCTTTCTGTTTCTGGACGGGTTTCACTAACGTTGACGGTGACGGGTGGCTTCGTTAGTTGTTGGGCCTTCGCTCCCGCAGTTAGCGTCGTTGCAGCGGACGGAGTTACGGAGGCGGCGGCGGCGGTGGCGTGTGAGGCGGGGGCGTTTGCGGCTGATGCGGAGGTGGCAGCGGTCGAAGTAGTTGCAGCGGTCGCGGAAGTCACGGCGGATGGATCGGTTGCCGCGGAGGTGTCTGTTTGTTCCGAAGTCTCCGTGGCGGTCGTCCCTGTAACTGTTGATTCCGTGCTGGCTTCCGCGCTGGTACCGGTCGCGGAGTCGATAATCTCGGGCGATGACGACTTCTGTTCTTCTGACGGCTTCTGTTCCCCCGACGGTTTACGGCCCTTACCCACAGAGCGTGTAACGGGCATGTTGCCGGCTTGATTTTCTTCGAATATCTTGAAAGTACTCTTCTTTTTTCCGTGAAATCTTCTGTATTTCTGCTCTTCGTAATTCTTCCCGCAATATCCGTGTTCGAAGGACCATTAAATGTGGCTTACAGCCTCATTTGTGTGCTGGGTTGGCGGGAAATGAAACTACTGGAGACTTCTTTCTTCATATATTGGAGCACTTTCTTCACAGGTAGCCGGGCGTCGAATGCGCCGAATCGGCAAAATGTTCCTTTTTTTATACATTTTGTGCTAAGTGCTAACTAGCTAGACAACCAATAAAAAAATAGTACATTAAATGCGTTAGCCAATCAGCGCGCGGTACATTTTTCTTAGATGCCTCGAACCTTTACCTTAATGGGGACCGCGTGACATTTTTCGCGTTTTTCACTAAGTTTTCCTTTATTTACATAGGTAAAGTATATATAATTAGGGTCTATATATTAGAATCTATCCTAGAAAAATATAAAATACGATATAAACACAACATAAACATAAACACTTAACTATCACTAAACTAATCACGAACAGATCACTACGGTATTATTTACTTAAACTATCGTTACTCTATTACTTATTTACTATCCTATTAACGTCTATATATCACTTTATGTACACTATTCTTAAGTCACTTGTCCCGTTCACTGTTATTTAACACTTGTCCCGCACACCATCCATTCCAAATCAAAACCCCTCCGTGTCTCAGAAAACATGTTAAGCCGACAGCATGCGGCACCGGCTATCGTTCATAGATCTTTAACAATTGTTATAGATGGATAGTCAGAAGCCCAGAAGTTTGGCAGATTTACTAAGATGTATCGTGTTACCCAGTAACTGGGTTGTGGAGCTAGGCTCGCTCCATGTAAAACACTGGAGGCTATTTTTTCAGGGTGATAGTATACAAGGTGATTGGAAGATGGGTGCAAAGCTTTAAGGCGAAGATAGTACAGACAATTTAGAACCATTTAAGCCATGGTTGTCTTAGACGAAGTCTTACCAAATATTTTTAACCAAATTTTTAAGTTTTTTTTCAGAAATTCTCAAAATTTAATGTAAACTGCATAATTATGGCCAAATTGAATGGTAAATGAATTCATTTTTTATTTATTTAATTAAAGTAATGTGTAAGCAATCAAGCAAAACATGTTTTAGGCTTCTGTGTCATTAGACATTTTTTTTAACCGACTTCAAAAAGGAGGAGGTTATCAATTCGGTTGTTTATATTTTTTTTTTTTTTTTTTATGTATGTTCGGCCATAACTCCGTCATTTATAAACGGATTTGCAAAATTCTTTTTTTGTTCGAAAGGGGTTTATTCCGAAATGGTCCCATATAAATTTCATATAGATCTGATGATGAGTTCCGGAGACAGACACCGGAACTCTTCAAAAAATGACAGCAAATCAATCGCGATTTCTGCTATCGCATAATATGCTTTGTTTGTTTGGAATTAGTGCAGGGCGGTGCATGTACCATAACTAAAAAATTAAAAAAATAAAAACTTTTTTACAAAAAAAAACAACCGACTTCCTTAAAAACACTACAAAGTGAAAAATAACTTTAATTTCGGAAGTCGGTGGCAAAAATCTTAAATACAAATCCTAAGACACCGACTTCCGAAATTAAAGTTATTTTTCACTTTGTAGTGTTTTTAAGGAAGTCGGTTGTTTTTTTTTGTAAAAAAGTTTTTTACAGACATTTAAAGCTCAGAAAAAATAAAAAATTTGTACAATACGTCTTTTAAACCTTATTAAAAAAAAAACGGAGGGTGCTTTTTTTGTTCAAACCTTTTTGAAGACATGCTTGATAATCGCTCTTTCTTTTGAGGTATCATTTATGCGGATATCTTACAAATTATTGAAATTAGGGCCTACAAACCAATTTGAGGGAGAATTTTTTTATTTTAGGCAGACTAATTAAAACAACATTTGAATTAAAATTATTTATTTTTCATGTTCAAAATGACGGCCGTGATTCCTAATACAAGCACGGCCCCGTCTTCTAACTCTGTAGTCGTTATTTTCAACATTATCTCCTGCTTCATTGTCTCAAACGCTGAATTTATTCTTTGTATCAATTCTTCTCTAGTGTTTATTTCTATGTTGTTATACACCAGTTCCTTGGCCCGGCCCCACACGAAAAAGTCCAACGGGGTCAGATCTGGGGAGCGAGCGGGCCAAGGGATGGGTCCATCCCTGCCGATCCAGCTATCAGGAAAGCAATTGTTGAGGTGTTCCCTTACATTTAAAGTCCAATGCGCTGGACAGCCGTCTTGCTGAAAGATGACTGTTCGGTCTCTTTCGAAGATCGGTACACCTGATTCCTCTACCAGCAGTGGTAAATCAATTTGCAGAAATTGCAAATAATTTTCGCCATTCAATGGATCAGGCAAAAAGTGGGGCCCAATCAATGTTCTGCCAATTATTCCAGCCCATACATTCACAGAGAATTTCATCTGAAATGACACCTGCTTCTTAAAATGTGGATTTTTGTCTGCGTCGGCCCATTCATGGATGTTGTGAAAGTTTGTAATACCTTCCCTTGAAAATTTACTTTCATCCGTCCACAAGATTGATTTCAGAAACCACGCATCTTCGATGTCTCTGTTGAGGAGGAAACGGCAGAACTGAATTCTTCTTTGAGGATCTTGCTCTACTAGACCATGCACACTCCTGCCATGGAACGGATACTTATCATTTTGGTGCATTGTATGCCACACCATCCATTGAGAAATGTTTAAATTTCGAGCTACTGCTCTAGTACTGGTAGTAGGATCCGCTTGAAATGCTGCTAAAATGTCTTCGTCGACGGCAGTTTCGTGTCTGCCCGGGTTGACTCCAGGTTCCACGCGGTGAAACCCATCTTGGGCAAGACGACGAAACGTGTTGTAAAACACTCGGACATTCGGTATCTTGCGATTCGGATAGCGCTCTTGATACATCCGTCGCGCCAAGATCCATTGCCGTCTGCTCTACCGTACATAAATACGATATCCGCATATTCTTGATTGGAAAAAGTAGCCATAGTCACTTAACAATTAAGAAAAACGGCGTAGGAGCGCACTAAATGTCAACTCAACACAATTAAGTCAAAAATCAACACGTGCAGGAGCGCGAGGCTACGACTGGACACGGTGAAACAAAAAAGTTCAAAACTAACGCAAACAACACGTGCAGGAACGCAAAGGGCTACAACTGAACACGGTAAATTGTGAATCAACACGAAAACGTCCACTCACAAGGGCAGTAGTTTGACTAATAAGTAAAAGATGTAACGGCTTCATCACAGACCGACTGACCCTGACTAAAGAAAAACGACTTTGTTGCCTCAGTAACTAAGACCATTTTGCTATAAAAACCAACTCTTATCGCTTTTTGCTATTCATTGGGCGTTCTACCTGGAAATGCCGTCGCATCGCGCTCGGTGGCCATTGTTTAGAGAATCCCCTCAATGGGTTCCTGCATGTGCCAAAAATTCTTAGAATTGAACAATGTTATCATTTCGAGCACATAAAGTATTCTTTTAAGCAAAAATTTTGTGTTTTGTTAGACTGCCTAAAAAAATTTCTCCCTCGAATTGGTTTGTAGGTCCTAATTTCAATAATTTGTAAGATATCCACATAAATGATACCTCAAAAGAACGAGCGATTATCAAGCATGTCTTCAAAAAGGTTTGAACAAAAAAAGCACTCTCCGTTTTTTTTTTTAAATAAGGTTTAAAAGACGTATTGTACAAATTTTTTATTTTTTCTGAGCTTTAAATATCTGTAAAAAAAATGTCTAATGACACAGAAGCCTAAAACATGTTTTGCTTGGTTGCTTACACATTACTTTAATTAAATAAATAAAAAATTAATTCATTTATCATTCAATTTGGCCATAATTATGCAGTTTACATTAAATTTTGAGAATTTCCGAAAAAAAAAACTAAAAAATTTGGTTAAAAAAATTTGATAAGACTTCGTCTAAGACAACCATGGCTTAAAAGGTTCTAAATTGTCTATACTATCTTCACCTTAAAGCTTTGCACCCATCTTCCAATCACCCTGTATAACTTCCAGAAAGTGATAGTGCAACATTTAAGTACTCCATCTAGCCTAGGTCTTAGGGGGCATCCATAAATTACGTCACACGAATTTCATGATTTTTGACCCGCTCCCCTGTCCTTGTCACAGCTGGTCACATTTGTGACATTTGTGGCAATAGCTATCATACGAATATGTGTTTTACTTAACACTTAGATTAAAATTGATCTTGAAATGTGACGTCACGAAATTTAGGACCCCTCCCACCCCCTTGTCACACTTCGTCGACCCCCTCCCTCCCCCTTAACGTGACGTGTGACGTAATTTATGGATGGCCCCTTAGGGGAAAATCCAAGGGATTGAAAAACCCACGATTTGTTTGTAAAATTACGTAAAATTCCAAACACTCAAACTGAATGTTTCTTGGCTTTAGGAAAAAAAACATCACGTCTGTTTTCCTTGAGGGGTTAGGCAGAACTTTAATAGTACGTCCACATTTTACTTGCTCGAGTCCCTGTCAGGAATGGCGAACCTCTATTCATTCTCGTGCCATTTTTGCTACTAAAAATTAACCTATACGACTACTGTAGACAGTGAGGCGGAAAAGCGGCAGACCAAGTAGAACATGGCAAGACGACTTGGATTGGGCACGCCACAATTGCGGCGGTAAGTCCCCTCTTTGAGGAGTGGATAGAGAGGCGTCACGGCGTCCTCACCTTCCGCCTGACGCAGGTTCTCACCGGGCATGGGTGCTTCGGTGGGTTCCTGTTCAGGATAAAGCGGGAGGATACGTCCGGGTGTTTCCATTGCGAGGATCGTCTGGAGGACACGGTGGAGCATACGGTGGAGGTGTGCCCTGCCTGGGCGGAGCACCGCCGTGTCCTCGTGGAGGCGATCGGCGGCGGCGACCTCTCGCGTCCGGCCCTGGTGCGAGCCATGGTACGGAGCGAGAGGGAATGGGAAGCCGTCACCTCCTCCTGCGAAGCAGTAATGCTCGCGAAGGAGGAGGTGGGGCGCGTGAGGGAGTGGCAGTCTCTGCGCCCTCACGTCCCTAGCCGCCGCAGGAGGAGACGCCCCGGGCGTCGGGAGTCCATAGCGGACTCCCGGCCACCGTAGGCGCGAGCTTGCGGGTGGCGAGCAATGGGTAGCTCGCCGCCCGGTAAGGACCAGGCTCGGGTCGACGGCGCATAGTGTTCCACGCGCGCCTCAAAGAGATGTCAGCAGCAGTGTAGGGGTCTACTAGGACCGATGCCTGCCGGGGTACGAAATAACTGTATGGGGTGGTGCAACAAAAACATCAATGTACAGGGCTGTTCTAAACGTTAGTAATTTCCTACCTTTCTTATAACCCACCAGAGAACTTTATGAGCGAACTGGAGTGATAACTGTAAAATTTTCATTTTAAATATGATCTGGCTTAAACACAAACACTGTCTTCTTACCTATAATCCTACTTTTCTTGAAGGTACGCGACTTAAACACTTTTGTCATACTAGTTTCTCCCGTAAACATTATTGTTTTCTTGGAGTTTTGTCAATAGAAGTATTACCAAAACAGCGTGAAAAAAAAACAGTCAACATGGCTACAAAAATTTAACTGTGATGTCATGGAGCATCTATCATTGTGCCCTCGTAATCCATACTAATATTATAAATGCAAAAGTAACTCTGTCTGTCTGTCGGTCTGTCTGTCTGTCTCGCCTTCCTGCTAAAACTACTGAACCGATTTAAATGAAATTTGGTACACATATAGTTTAGAGCCTGAGAAAGGACATAGGCTACTTTTTATCCCGGTAGTATGTTCCCGCGGGATAATTTCCGACCTCCACGCGGGCGAAGCCGCTGGCAAAAGCTAGTGTTTAATAATTTCGGGCTCCTGACTGTAACAAACACACTACACACTTACATTCACACTATCATTCTTGTACCTCTCTTTACACTTCACCTGCACACTAGTTATACTATACTATACCATTTTTTTTTTAATATTATTTAATTTAAGTCAAGTTCAAGTGCTATTGGGTTTTCCATCTGGAATTTCTCAGTAGCAGCCCAGAGTCCCGATTTGTGCCCGGTTGATGGCAATAGGCTCGCCCCTTATTACATGGGACTTAAACATAACAGGCGAAATGTAGGTGTACTATAGGTACACCTCTGCCCTCTGCCGCCTTCGGAAAAACAACGCGTGATGTTATGTTTTTATTTAATTTAAGCAAGTCTAATTTTTCCTTCATCAATAATTTCTATATTGAAGAAAGTAGACTACTGTCATGTTAATTAGATTAAATTCGGGGTGAAAACCTGGTGATCCGTCACACAGGGTATCAAAGTATGGCGGAATTCGTAGTATGGACGCCAGTCTCTCGCAAGGATCTTGTGATATTTTGTCTTAATTTAAAGCTCCATAATACATGGCTCGTCGTAAAACATACCTTTAATGACATCTGTCAGCACGGCAGGACAAATCATTGCGGTGACGGGAGTTGTTGGGTTAAGATCAGGACTCGAATTAATCTCAATCAGCCATGGTTTATATTCTTTGTCCAGGACAAAATCGCAACCGTACAGTTCGAAGCGATTCTTACTAACAGATAAAGAGTCCTGGCCAGTTAACATTACGCCAATTATAGACTTCCTCATTCCAGGATAGATGATGTTATCCCAGACCTTGCACTTGTCAATCCTGTTCAAATAATCTTTGTACTTTTCAGAATGCCACATGTTCGCGGCTGGAAGTTCTTCGTGTCTCCCTGCACAATTTTTATATTTCCTCTGAACTGCGTTGTTAGTTAAATGTATAGATTCATGATAGTTCTTAAGATTATACTTCTGTGAGCTGAACTTCAAATAACAGTCTCGGTACATCCATATCACTAAAGGATATGTGCTTGTGACCAAGCAGTATTGTCTTATGTCGAATTTTGTTTCGTGAATCAATAGCGGCTCTTCTACAATCAAATTACAATAGATGAGAATATTTACTGTACACATGTGCGTATTGCAGTTCTAGGTAGGTTGTCTGTTGTTAAAATAACTCTAGGTTCATTCAAACAGTAAATTAAATTTGAAAATGGAATAGCAAATAGAATAGTTATCGCGAGCAGAGATTCTTTAAATTATGTTTTTACGGTAACACATTTTTAGGGTTCCGTTGCCAAATGGCAAAAAACGGAACCCTTATAGATTCGTCATGTCTGTCTGTCTGTCCGTCCGTATGTCACAGCCACTTTTCTCCAAAACTACAAGAGCTATGCTGTTGAAACTTGGTAAGTAGATGTATTCTGTGAACCGCATTAAGATTGTCATACAAAAATAGAAAAAAAAACAATAAATCGTGGGGTTCCCCATACATAGAACTGAAACTCAAAAATGGTTTTTTTCATCTAACCCATACGTGTGGGGTATCTATGAATAGGTCTTCAAAAATGGTATTGAGGTTTCTATTATCATTTTTTTCTAAACTGAATAGTTTGCGCGAGAGACACTTCCAAACTGGTAAAATGTGTGTGTGTGTGTCCCCCCCCGTAACTTCTAAAATAAGAGAATGATAAAACTAAAAAAAATGTATGATGTACAGACGCCACCAGGTCAAGCTACCCGAAACTGTCAATTTTTCCCAATGAACCTTGAACCTAATGCTCTAGAAATAAAGTCGAAAATCTATCAAAGAAATCTGGCAGATTGTAGTAGCTTGATGTGTTAGCGTCTGTACATTACCATGTAAACTACCACCGAAAATTGGTTTGAACGAAATCGAGTAAGTCGTTTTTTTTTAAAACGTCATAAATCGTAAACCGCAATTTACCTTTCATTTAATCAGCAGAAATATAAAAATTAAAAAAAAACATTTATTTTCATAAACATGAACCTTCTGCATAAACCGAGAATACCTACAGGTTTGTACGGAACCCTTTGTGCGCGAGTCCGACTCGCACTTGGCCGGTTTTTTCTCTTGTGTCGATGTTCGACTACCTAATAATTAAAATTATCTTTTATAACTGAAAAATATTGTTTCGTTGAAATAATTACCTATATCTTGAAAAAATAATTTGGTTGTAGAAAAGGTCATTAACTAAATATAGGCATGCTGAACTATGTATAAAGATTAATTTAAAAAAGGTAAAGACGTACCGATGTATTTCTGAATGACATATTTATCATTAGCCTTTTTTAGCAGGTCATCAATAACTGTCAATTTAGAAGCCAATCTAATTCCTCTACCTCTTGAATTATGTCCCGGTTTGATGATCCAAATGTTATGGCAACCTTCGCAACTCAGTTGGGGTCGGAATCTATGCATTTGTTTTAGTAAAAATTTTGCGTATGCCATATAAAGTGGTAACTTATTTTCTGTATCCTTTTGAAAGACGTCGTCCTTTCCTATTATACGGTAATACTTTTTTAAGAAGGTATTCCATTGTCCATTAGACGCGGTGCTTACGACTCGATCTATGTCCCTGTTCTCTTTTCTATACAAATATTCTTTGCATCTACACAATGCAAATAGCACCACATTCATGGAAATCTTTCCCTTTTCTACAAACACAGGCCGCTCATTAGCAACCATTGAAACAACCCATTTCAACAAACTGGTACAAGCTGTAATTTTGTAGTCTTTTACAAATCCTTCGATTTCCCCAAGATTACTAGTGCTATAGCTGCGCGGGCCAATAACTTCGGCCACATCTTCAATGTAGAACCAGTAATTCCTTTTCATCGAAGAGCACAATCCCTGCTTCGATGACCACAAAGCATCCGTCTTTAATCTGCTAACTATAGTTGGACAATCGTTTGCCATGTCGATGACATTTTGACATATTACATCTCTTGAACGCCAAATAAAATTGGGTTGGTGTTTTTCAACTAGGTTCGACAAGAATATTTTTTCTAATTCAGCGAGTACTTCGGTTTTCGTGGTATAGGTGCCGTTTTTAATTTTGGATAGGTTCATTTTCTCTACAGGTAGTTTTTCTACCCACCCCCTTTCCAGCAAAGCTGTTCGTACGGCATTACAGGAGCCGAAGACGGAGAATATTTTATTTTCACGTATAGCTCTTGCAGCTTGGAGTTTTAATGATTTGTAGCGAATTGCTTTGGCTTGACACTTGCAAATTACATAATTTTTGTCTTTGGATGAAAGACCTTCTGGACGATTAACGCCCTTATATTCCGTGGACTTTTTCCTATTGATGATTTCCACCTTTCTCGTAAATTTCTCAGCGGGTATTCTTTTTCTTTCATCGCCTTTGTCACTGCCTTTGTGACATTCTGCTTTCTGCAAATAACATGAAATACTCGGGTCGTGTATATTATTTGGAATAATGTTAAAAGTATACTAGTAATTAAGTTGGCTTCATCATACCTTATCGGATTGGTATTGTGAAATATGAATACAACAGTTTTTGATTCCATGTGTATTGGGTTTTGTAACATGTCTTTTAGATGTGGTTCCGGTTGGTTTCTGTGAATGGAAATAAATAATTAGGGTCCAGTAGCAGGTTGTAAACATTTTAAATGTTGCATACGTTCGTCCAGTTACCTTTTTTCGCTTGAGAGTATTCTTTTTTCGCCTCGGCATTTTAAGTAAGTGGTTTCATTTTTATTCAAGTTTAAGGCCAAACCTGTATCTCTACAAGATAAAAAAACAAAGGATAAAAAAATAAAAATAATAAACCGTAGGACGTAGTTTGCATACTTGGAAAAGCAAAAAATAAATCTGTAAAACTTATTAAATGTTGCGTGTCACATTATAAAAACAAAATGTATTTTCAGTCCCTTAAAATCTATCTCCATGTATAAAATGGCACAGTTAAACTGGGTCGAATATTTAATTGACTTTAGCTGGAGTATTGACTCCAGATACTCATTGAAACTGGCCACTCATCCCAGCTTACGCTTGTCGCCGAGTTCTGTCACCCGAAGCACAGTAACGCAGAGTTTGCTGCTTCTGGCGCGCGGGCGCGGCATATAGAATCCTATCCATCAACTGATCAAAAGAAAATAGCTCGCCCTATAGTACTGTTAAGGTTGTTTGCTGAAGGCGACCTCAATAATGATCGTAATAACACAATAAAGGTGTTTCATTATTCGATCCCGGTACACGGGGGCCCTAAGGTCGCTATAGTAGGTACATACATGGGGATGGGACCATAGTATGGGACTTAGGCATAGGTATACGGTGAATATGCGTGTAACTACTATGTGCTTTAAAACTTCTACAAAACCGTTCGAAAGTACAGGATGTGAAATGATGTTTATTTTTTATTAGCTTCTACCCGCGACTTCGTCCGCGTCAAATTTTTGCCCCCTAACCCTTCCCGTCGCATCGAATTGCCTCCCAGTTTTCTTTTGGTATGATATTTATATATAGCCTAATAGCCTTCCTCAATAAATAGGCTAGCAAGTGCTGAATACAACATTGATGATTAATGCTTGCTCTGAAGAAAACGATACAGAAAATTGGAAATTGGATAATGGTGCTACGAGTCACGTCACTAATACCGAGGAGATATTTACATATTTTGAGGACTTTTGATCTAACCACAGCGTTACAACGGCAGTAGTTGCTGCAAAAGGAAAAGGGTCTGTAATAATTCAAACCCAAGGTAACGACAAAACAATGAAATTAAAATCTGAGTGATTTAAATTCAACCCCTAGTAGATTTATTTCCACCACCAGAGTGTAGGCTGGAATTAAACGGTCTGTTTGGGTCTCGTAGGGGCACAGATGGTTGATTCACAGTTTGGATTTCAGCACAAAGAGATGACAATCTGTTATTATAATACTTTGCAGATCGCGTAGAGTTCTATGGTTTTTTTTGTCAACACTTTCAGTACCGCTCTCTGTGATCTCTTAATCTGATAATAAAGCGGTTTAGGAGGTACGCAACAGGCAGGGAATAATCCAGGGGCTCACGATGCCATACACTCCCGAACTAAATGGGTGCTCGGACAGAGAAAACAGGACTCTTGTGTAAACAACTGGATCATACATGCACGCAGGAAAGGCTGCATACGCCCTCAAATGTACAGGTGCCACGAGGGAACAAGGGAAAGATCTGAATGACCTGGCCTGGGGCATAAGAAGCCCAAGATCTCACACTTGCTTGTGATATCCCTATCACACGCAAGTGTGAGAATGTGTGTGAATTAGGGCTTTCAAATACCGGAGTCCGGAGTACCGGTATCAATACCGGTATTGGAAAAGTCAATACCGTGATCACGGTATTAATACCGGTATTGAAGGAAGTTCTAATAGGACATGTTTTTATTTTCAGATCAGTCTTTAGTGTTCCTATTTTCTGAAAATAATACAACATATATGTTTTAAATATAGCATAAATAAAAATTTGGTATATAGGTTGATTATTCAGATAGTTGTAATTGAAATAAACATTTTTATTTTTTATTTTTATTATTCAGATAGGACTAGGAATTAGGGACGTATTCAAAAGTTACATTGCTTTTTTGCAGGAAGGTATTTTACATAGACGTTGTAAAGTACAATATTAAAAAAATATTAACTTTTAATTAATATCGAAATGTCACATGTCAAAATCAACATTTTCATTCATCACTTCAGCCGTAAGACGTCCACTGTTTGACATAGACCTCCCCCAATGCGGCGATCGGGTTGGCGATCGTAGTATAGTGGTAAAATGCATAGAGAACGTTGCTGCCCATTCTCTAGTAAGTCCGTTTTTCGCCTTTTATGACACTCATGGAAGAAAATGGAATCGTGCTATTCTTAACTCCGGCACCACACGGAAAAAACAAAATCAACAAAGTTTAGATATCATCATTAGTAGAAATATAAGTATAGCTTGGTTAGCCAGCAGTCATTTGGTGTTCACAGAAGCAACATTCTTATAAGTGTTCAATAAAAAAAGGAATCAAAACAAACTACTAACAAAACAAATCAAGCTTTAGTCAAATTTTCTGAATTTTAGACGTCTTTTGTGATCGCAAAGAGCGCTTTTAATGTTGAATTAGATAGCTACTTTTTCAGCTATATAAATAGCCTACTGACGTAGAACCACGCTCTGCTACAACTCTTCTAAGTATTACAGACAGTAAATACTGTTAGATGCCTATAGAAATATTTCCCGACCACCCCCTGCAGTTTCAAAGAAACTCATCTCTACTCTTATGATTTAAAATCACAATTCGTATTTATCCCTCTCTAATTTCTCCTATATGGACCTGTTTTCATTTTCACAGCTTGTATTCAGTGAAGTAAAAGGTTCTTCTATCGTCATATTATTATCATATTCCTGATCAGTCACTGTCTCTTTGAGCGTTTCGTGTGTCATTATCTTAAACGTGCAAGTAATTTTACGATATTATCTAGTATTTCATATTGTTACGTAGATCGTAAAGTTCGTTTTTGTGTATTTTGGTAATACTGGTTTTAATTAATTTACCCTGAAAACCCACATAAGTATTGTTAGGAACTGGGGGTTCGTAACAATACTTATGTGGGTTTTTTTTCTAGAGAATGGGCAGCAGCATTCTCTTAGCATTATATCACCATACAGTGATCACCAACCCATCTCAAATTGGGGGAGACCTACATATGTCCAGCAGTAGACGTCTTTCGGCTGAAATGATGATGATGAGGTTTTGTGAAGGTATTGTCATCGTTAGTGAAGAAAGTTTCAGGGTCGTAGACATTATGTCTGTAATACCGTAATCACGGTATTAAGGCGTCAATACCGGTATTAAAAAAGCCAAAATAAAATCCGGGATCACGGTATTACGGGATCCCGGAATACCGGTATTGAAAGCCCTAGTGTGAATATTTTTACATTCCTAAATAAAAAAACCGGCCAAGTGCGAGTCGGACTCGCGCACCGAGGGTTCCGTACAAACCTATAGGTATTCTCGGTTTAAAAATAAATGTTTTTTTTTTAATTTTTATATTTCAGTTGATTGAATGTAAGGTAAATTGCGATTTACGATTTATGACGTTTTAAAAAAAAACTACTCACTCGATCTCGTTCAAACCAATTTTCGGTGGTAGTTTACATGGTAATGTACATTATATATGTTTTTTAGTTTTATCATTCTCTTATTTTAGAAGTTACGGGGGGGGGGGGGACACATTTTATTTATTTATTTATTTAAACTTCTCGCACACAAAAATGGTACAAAAGCGGACTTAATGCCTTAGGCATTCTCTACCAGTCAACCAAGGGTGGTGAAGAGATTAAATGGCAGGTGCTTTGGTTGAGAGGATCAGTGAATACTATTAAAACTACAATAATCAAATGGAATTATAAATAATAAGGGAATAGTAGTATATAAATAGACCAAAACTAATAATACACATACACACATACATATTTACTATAATAAATAAATACATATATGTGCTTATAATATATAAAAATATAAATATATATATATATATATACAGATTAAACTGAGACAGGAGATGAGACTACTCTACACTATTTGTTTCGAAAATAACTCTGCAATTTCCGCTTAAATGCATACCGACTGGTGGCCGTTCTGATATCGAGTGGGAGCGCATTACAAAGAAGAATGGACTGAATATGAAAGGACGAATGAACAAAGTCAGAGGTATGAGAAGGACAGAGTAGGAGAAGATTGTTAGAAGAACGCAGATTTTTAACGTGAGAAGAACATAGATATTGGAAGTGAGACACAAGATAAGAAGGAGGAGTAGGAGAGTGGAGAAGGGAGAAAAGCGTGGTCAAAGCACGTAAACTTCTTCTTTGGCGAATGGACATCCATTTTAGCTCAGCCCTATAGCTCGACACATGGTCATACTTTCTGAGGTTGAATATGAACCGTATACAATTGTTGAGCAGTCTGTCGAGCTTATCCAGAAAAACCGCATTTAAGTCAAAGTAGCACACGTCACCATAGTCGATCATAGGGAAAATTAAAGTCTGCACAAGCATGGTTTTCGTCTTAGCGGGTAAAAAGTTTCTCAAACGATACAGGGATCGCAGTGTACCGTTGACCCTTTGACAAACACTAGAGACTTGGCGTTGCCAGCTAAGTGTCGTGTCAAGATGCACACCGAGATCTTTCACAGTCGGGGTAATAGGTATGACGGTACCATCAAAAATTAGAGGAGGAAGAGAACTAAGCGTCACTCTACCCATCATGCGCGAGCTTCCAATTAAAATGGCCTGGCACTTAGATGGATTGACTGACACCCCAAAACTATCAGACCACTTTTTTATTGAAGCTAAATCTCGGTTTACATCTGCTATAGCGTCCGGCAAACCTTCCACCCGCTCAGCAGTATACAATTGAAGATCATCAGCATAAAGATGATACGAACACCGAAGACAATGAGTTATAAAATTAATGAAGATGGAGAATAATAATGGAGAAAGAATACCGCCTTGTGGAACACCAGCATCCAGATCACGCCAACTCGAGGAGCTCTTATCAACGCGAACCGACTGCTGACGTCCCCGAAGATAAGAAGAGAACCATTCTAGGGCCTCGGACGAAACCATAAGATGAGAGAGGATAGAGAGGAGAATATCGTGACTGACGGCATTAAAGGCATTAGAGAAATCAATTAATACCAAAACGGTAATCTTGGTATCCTCCATTGCTTCTCTAATGTCACCAGTCACTTTAAGGAGAGCGGAGGCTGTACTGTGCCCAGGCCTGAATCCAGACTGAAAAGAGCTAACAAGATTGTTCCGATGAACAAACCCTGAAAACTGTTTGTGTACGCAGGCCTCAAGCACTTTAGACAGGAATGGGAGAATAGAAATGGGACGAAAGTGACTAGGTAGGGAGGGATTTGAAATTTTCGGAAGTGGTCGGCATTTTACCAGTTTGGAAGTGTCTATCGCGCAAACTATTCATTGTTTTTTTTTTCTATTTTAGTTTGAAAATCTTAATGCGGTTCACAGAATACATCTACTTACCAAGTTTCAATAGCATAGCTCTTATAGTTTCGGAAAAAAGTGGCTGTGACATACGGACGGACAGACAGACAGACAGACAGACATGACGAATCTATAAGGGTTCCGTTTTTTGCCATTTGGCAACGGAACCCTAAAAACCGGCCAAGTGCGAGTCGGACTCGCGCACCGAGGGTTCCGTACAAACCTGTAGGTATCCTCGGTTTATGCATAAGGTTTATGTATATGAAATTAAATGTTTTTTTTAATTTTTATATTTGATTTGATTGCACGATAGGTAAATAGCGGTTTACGATTTATGACGTATTAAAAAAAAAACTACTGACTGGATCTCGTTCAAACCAATTTTCGGTGGAAGTTTACATGGTTATGTACATCATTTATTTTTTTAGTTTTATCATTCTTTTATTTTAGAAGTTACGGGGGGGGGGGGCACATTTTACCACTTTGGAAGCGTCTCTCGCGCGAACTATTCAGTATAGAAAAAAATGATATTAGAAACCTCAATACCATTTTTGAAGACCTTTCATTCATAAATATCCCACACGTATAGGTTTGATGAAAAAAAATTCATTGTTTTTTTTCTATTTTAGTGTGAAAATCTTGATGCGGTTCACAGAATACACCTACTTACCAAGTTTCAACAGCATAGCTCTTATAGTTTCGGAGAAAAGTGGCTGTGACATACGGACGGACAGACAGACAGACAGACGGACAGACAGACAGACAGACATGACGAATCTATAAGGGTTCCGTATTTTTCCATTTGGCAACGGAACCCTAAAAAGGAAGAAGCTAAATCAGAAGGCTGTCAAGGGCACATTGGATATGATAACGAAAACCGCATCTGGAGAATGGCCAGTGATCATTGCGCATGCGATATTCGTTATATTATTATTAAACAACAAACCGAAAGATAACAGATGTTAACTTTTGTGTATTGAGAATCCCAACAGCCTCGATACCTGGTCGTCAGTAAGATATTAATTTACCAGTGAGTGACGAGATAAGAGTCTGATTAGATGGGACAGGTGTACAGGAGACAGCAGAAGTGATCTTTCTAGATGGAGTTTTTGCGCAACAGTTTCTCGTGTACGCCAGGCAGCCAGTCCAATTAGAGGGAGAACCAGAAAGAGAAATCATATAAAATGAAAACGCATTTTCAAAATGTGAAACTGAAGAGTTCGTAGATGGTATTCCTCCTGATGTTGAAATACCGATGAATTCAGAAAAAGACGTTTCTATACCAAACGTTTCAAGATATAATCTCAGAGACAGAAGTACTCTACGACCTCCTTAAAAATTGGATGACTGATTGATTTTAAATAATAATTGGTTGTTACGATTATATAAAAATAAAGCAGTATCTAGTCCCACTTACAAGTGCTACTGAGAGGTCAAAAAGCCCTGCCATGTAAATGGGTTTTTAAAGTTAAATCCAACCCTGACGGTATAGTTGAGAATTAGAAAACCCGATTAGTCGTAAAAACGTAGGCAAAAGAAGGATTTTGCCTAAACCTTGCGGCAAGAGAGAAACTGCATATTATTTAGTTTGGAGTTGAAACAGCCTTCCTCAACGGTGTTTTAATTTATTCATATTTCATTGGACGAAAATAATGTATGATGAACGCCTCTCATTATTATAAATACGTGCCATAATATCGGCACCTGTGTGTTTGCTGCCACCGAAGTCACAATCTTCAGAACAGTCTTTCTTCCTTACTACTCTAGAACTAGGTACTTATTTATATATCTAAATGCTGTGTATTATCTACGCTAACTTTCACTGCATAAAATAAAACAATTACCTCTTCACATATTGGAAACATTTTTCTGTAATTGTATCATAATTGTCCGTAGTTTGTATTAATTATTTATTGTTTTTACATTTTACTTTTACAAATATTTTACTGAAAATTTTGACGGAACGCACTGACGTACATATTGACGCTATAGACATCAGATTTCTGACATTTGACATTTTATGGATACATACTTTGTTACCGAACAGTATCTAATTGCTTGGAGAGGTTGTAGCAGGAATGTGAGGGAGAGGGACCCATGAAAGATGGAGTATCTGCAATTAAAATAGCAATGCGTTATTTTTTCTAATATTTTATTTTATATTATAGAATCATAGAATTTGAAGATGCCAACAATCGATAGCGAAAAATAATATTACTTTAACAATTTCAAATGTGAAAATTGGACATAACATTTCAAAGTCTTATATGTTTTACATTATATTATAAACTACAACATTAAATTTATAATAGTAAATATAACATTGAACGTTTTCGAAGGTGAATAATATTTATTGAACACAGGTTAATAGAACTTATTTCTTTCTTTTTAAGAAAGAATTCGATGATTCGTCATTTAAAGGCGAAAGAACAACCCTGTACGGCGTATATATCGAAGAGCAACTCTTTGAAAATGATATAGTTTTGTTTTTGTTTCTGTTATTACCCTGTAATTTGCAGATACTCGTGCCTATCGCGCTTAGTTTTTTTATTGAGTCTGAGTCGTCCAGACTATTTCGACGGTTTATCGTGTCATCTGATTTGCGATTTGAGTTAACTACACTCGATTTGGCGTGTCGTATGGATCCGACAGGTTCTGGTCTGCCAACTATTTTATGCTGAACTGATACTGTAGACCGAAGAATACTAGCGGTTTCCCGCTCCCATTCAATGGGGTCTATATAACAACGTTTGTTACCGACCGATTTGTCAACCTTGGTCTTCTCGGCTTTACTCGCTGATTCGGTCCGATATTTGCTAGTCTGATTAGTGAACTGACCTTCATCAGGTCGACAGCATGAATGAGGCACGATTCGTCGTTTACATTCCGTATTTCTTTCTCGTCTTCCTCGGTGAATCCTAAAAGAAAGTGATGTTTTACGCTTTTTCGGTGCGCTCTTTAACGAGATGCTGGATTTGACCACAGTGATAGCTTGGCGTACCGTGAGAGAGTCTTTACCACCTATTACAATACCATCCTTATTAGTAGGCAAAGAATCATAAGGGTTCAACCAAGTGAGGAAGTCTGTGATGATGGGACCGCTATATTCGGGCGGTATGGGTTGATCTTGGTCCACTAAGATGGCGTCGCCGGAGGGCACGCGCGGTGGAATCGGCATAGCAACACTCTTCGGCTCGTGCCTACGCTCTTTGTACTTCTTGACCACTCGCTTGCCATTAATACATAAAGATAGACCAAGATACGCTGGAGCTTTTGGTATTGATTGTCTATAAGCTAGTTCAAAAAATCCTGTATCAGCCTCAAGACTGTAGCGTCGATCCAGGACAACTGTGAAAAACAATTTCTTAATTATTTTTAATCGTCTTCAGAAAGAAGGTGGTTGTCAATGCATGTGAGATGAAAAAATATATTTGAATCTATAGGTATATATAAAAGAAAGTCGTGTTAGTTACACTATTTATAACTCAAGAACGGCAGAACCGATTTGGCTAAAAATTGGTTGGGAGGTAGCTTAGAACCAGGAAACGGACATAGGATACTTTTTATCCAGTTCGACTACGTTCCCGTGTGACGTGGCATAAAACGTCAAAGAGAATACAAATATAAGTCACTATAAAACGTGGTATGACAAAAACGTTGCCTTCGAAGTACCAGGTGGTCATATTCACATTATTGACATTAAATGAACTGCTTTATCTCTAGACAGCAATTCGATGCGACAGGAAGGGTCGGGGGAACAAGAAATTTAACGCGGACGAAGTCGCGGGCGAAAGCTAATTAAAAATATATATGATTATTTTTGTACACAATAGTTCCAATATTTGTGGATCGATTTGAAAAATATTTTTTCCAAAATTATTTTTTCACTAGCACTTCGCCTGCGACTTCGTCCGCGTGACCCACGGGAACTGTGCATTTTTCGGGATAAAAAGTAGCCTATGTTACTTGGTAATAATTTAGCTTTCTATAGGTGAAAGAATTTTTTGAATCGGTTCAGTCGTTTTCGAGTTTATCCAAAAAACATCAAACCAGGAAAGGTTTGACCTTTATAATATTAGTTTAGGATGCATACCAAATAAATGTTATTGACTTTGCTTAGGTAGTTTTTGAATTAGCTCATATTATTTCTACTTAGCGTAAGTTGATGGTGTTATAATAAGTAACTTACTATCACTGTTATTTACAAAGTAAGCTGTAGTATACGAACTTGTGTGTACTTACTACAGCTAGTGAAAAATAAGAACGCTTTAAGAAACAAAAAAAAAAAAAAACATCCGACTTCTAAAAAAAACTCTAGAAAGTGAAAAATAACTTAGTCTCTGGCAAAAAAGACAATACAAAACCAATGTCACCGTCTTCCGAATTTAATAGTAGATTATTAACCAAGGGGATAAAGCAGTGTCGATCTTCTGTCGCGGGTGACGATTTAAATCGCGAGCGTAACGAAGGACTCCATGTTTACTCCCGAGCGTAGCGAGGGTGTTAAAAACTTAAATCACGAGAGAAGCGAGGGATTTAAGACGAGTCCTGAGTGTAGCGAGGGATTTAAGTTCACCCAAGACTAAGACAGCTTTATCACCGAGGAAAATACTCTACTTTTCGTACCATTTGCGAAATTAACACAATAATAATATGAGATAAGCATTTATTAAAATAAATTAAAATAAACTTAACGTTTATGTATTTGAAGAAAACAAAAAGCGGCAAATTCCTAGACTAATATTTTTTTGTCGGAAAAGCAAAGGCATCAAGGTCGTACGGCCTCGTCGGTTTTCGTAATTTTATTTAATAATCATAACTGCATAATAAATGCGTATTCCTTTTTCAAAAAGATGTATAATGCTTTATATACAAACTCAATGGTGTAAACACAGATGTAGTTCAGTCACTGACCTCTATCTAATACGCTGGACTGGCTATCCCATACAAAATGACAACTATTTGCTGTGCCGATTCAAAGCGCCCCCAGTGAGAGTTCTAAGAACTAATAAGATTGCAAATGGCCGTTGTTTGTTGTATTTGAGCTAAGCGTCTCTGCGAAATAAAAAGTTTTCTAAAGTATTTACTGTGATTGTGATTTAGATTAAAGTGTTATAATAATGACAGTGATTATAACATAGCTTGTATTGTTCGTCCAACATGAAATCGTGCGTATATTGTAAAACACGATACGAAAAAGGCAGTGGTGTCACTTTTCACAAGTAAGTGTATCTAAATCATAAATACTTATTAGAAAACCGCTTAAAGCAATGTATTTTTACAATAATAAACGTTTACGTTTATTATTGTAAAAATACACTGCTTCTGTTCGAGTTTACGGGATTTTACGAACATTTTTACTTAACCAATAACTTTTGTTAGGGATGTCAAAATTCATATCGATACTTTCGTAATATTATATTAAGATGTAAAAAAAAAACATGCTTAACAATAATGTTTATCATCTTTGTTAAAATAATAATACGCACATTATTATGATCTGTAATAATAGCAAAACACTTTAAGGTTTATTATTATTAGAGTCAATAACAAATAATTTAACACCTATGATTCATAATTCTCATTAAGTGTTCTATATAATTATAGATATACTATATTATTTTAATTTTTTACCCATACCTACTATAATGTTTCTTTTAATTACAGGTTCCCCTCCGATTACACTCTCAAACTTTGGTTAAAAAATATGAAGGTTGTCAATTGGACTCCAACCATGTATCATTATCTTTGTTCTAAACACTTCACGGATGGATGTTTCATAAAACATCAGTCACGGACTACATTGAAAAAATGCAGTATCCCCACAATATTTCTTGGTGAGTGTACATTCATAGTACCTAAGTAAATACTTTGTCGGTATCCAAGAAATATTATTGATTATCTTAATAAAATAAAACTTTTGTTTTTCTCAGAAACTAATTTGTCCTTGGTACAAACTGAGATGCTTAAAGACGCTGACCAACCAACGAGATACCAATGCCAGAGTGATATTGAAATGAACTTGGATAAATTTAATTTACCTTTAGTACCTGTGCAAGTCGGGTTAACAAATTATGATTGCAAATATATTGAAGTTAATCCAAAAGAAATATTGCCATGTGAAGCCCATGCAGGTAGTTATGTAAAAAAAAATTATCTAAAATACTGAACATGGTTTACTGATGTACTAAGTTGGCGACTAACAGTGGTTAAATACTAATACTAAACAATGTTTAATTTTGTGCCCTTGTGTAATTTTTTTTTTAAATATACGCGTTCATATCGCATGTTCTTTGCGTATCAGAAAACGTAAAGGTGGACCGATGACCTGATGAGAGTCACTAGAATCCGATGTGGCGACGCTTGGGGGAGGCCTATGTCAAACAGTGGACGTCTTTCGGCTGAAATGATGATGATGACATACCTTTCCAAATTATTTTCAATGATATTTTCACTATCTAATCATCCTTCTTTGAATAATATAAGTAATGAAATATAATTTCTTGTTACAGTTCCAAGCACAAGTTACAACACAAGCAACTGTAGTACACCAAAGATATCTAGAACTTTAGCGGAAATCTGTTCTAGTGTAAAATTAGATCACCGCTACGAGAACACCCCAAAATCTTCCAAAATTAAATTGGAAAGGGTCAAAAGAGCCTTGAAAATGTCACAAGCCCGAATTAAAGTATTGTCTCAAAATGTGAAACGTATGAAAATTACCGTGTCTACTTTAAGATCTGTAATTGCTGATTTAAAAAAAAGAAAACTGGTATGTGATGATTGTTTATATATGTTAAATCAGTACGACAATTTTAAACCACAACTTTTTAAAAGAATGACCAAATATTTAAAACATGCTAAGTATGCTCCAGAATTAAGATCATTTGCCATTACTCTACATTTTTACTCGCCAAAGGCATATGCATATGTGCGTAGTAAATTTAATTTGGCCTTGCCGCATCCTCGTGTTATACGCTCATGGTATAGTTCAATTGATGCCAATCCAGGTTTCTCTGTTGAAAGTTTCAATGCTTTGCGACTTAAAAGTGAACTAGCAAAACAAAAAGGGGAAAAACTTATATGTGCATTAATAATTGACGAAATGAGCTTAAAAAAAAGTTGCACTCGCAGTCGTGATGGAGTGACTCGTGGCCAAATCGATTTGGGTATAGATTCTGAGAGTAACGATTTACCAGAATGTAAAGATGCGTTGGTATTTATGGTCGTGCCTTTAAATAGTTATTGGAAATTGCCCATAGCCTATTTTTTTATTAATAGTTTGACTTCAGAAACCAAAAGTGCTCTAATTAAACAGGCTTTAATTCGGTTGCATGACGTATCTGTGGAGATATGCTCCTTAACTTTAGATGGACCACCCGAACATTTTTCTGCAGTAGCTAAATTAGGGGCAGAGCTTCAAATAGGAACAGCAGCAAAACCATATTTCTGTCATCCCATAGATAAAGAACACAAAGTGCATGTTATTTTTGACCCCTGTCATATGTTAAAAAATATAAGAAATTGTTTGGGTGATCTAAAAGTTTTAAAAGATGACAGAGGTGATTTAATTAAATGGGTATATGTCGAGAATTTGGCAAAATTGCAAGAAACTGAAGGCCTAAGATTAGGAAACAAATTGAAAAACTTGCATATAAATTATAAAAAAATGATTATGAAAGTTTACCTTGCGGCTCAAACTCTCAGTAGCAGTGTAGCAGACGCGATTGAGTTTTGTGATAAAATTTTAAATCTCCCTGAGTTTAGTGGTTCCGCAGCTACGGTAAGGTTCATAAGAGCTGTGGATAGAATCTTTGATTTTCTAAATGTACGGAATCCTTGGGGTCGAGGATTTAAAAGTCCTTTACGAGTAAATAATGAAAACAGGTGGAGGACAAAAGTTCTTGACGAAATTAGGTATCTGAGTCAAATCAAACTGATGGATAATACTTTGGCAGTAAAATCACGCCGTAAGGCGGGTTTTATAGGATTCTACAACGCAGTAATTTCTGTTATGAATATATTTGATATTTATGTGAAGTCAGACAGACCTGAATTAAAGTATCTTCTGACATATAAGATGAGCCAGGATCATCTAGAATTGTTTTTTTGTGCCATTCGTAGCCGTGGGGGTTGGTGCCCAAACCCAACAGCTGCACAATTTGTCAATGCATATAAACAGTTATTAATCCATCACGAAATAAAAACTTCTACCGGCAACGTTCAGGACAATAATGTATCCATATTAACTAATTCTAGTGCAAAGCGTGCTAAAATAAATAAATTTAATGTTGATGATTTTATGAATGCTGAAAATATGCGTACTACGAAGAAATACCGCCTTGACGACGATGATCCATCCTCGTTACAAACCGAGTTAGGTGAATTTTTACATATATTTTGGGCTATACCCGACTCTAATATTAATGAGACTTCCAAACAATGCATTGGCTATATTGCAGGTTTTGTAATTCGATCGATTCGAAAAAAAATTAAATGTGATGAATGTTTAATGGCCTGTGAAGCTGTACCACTAGATGCAGTGTCAAATAGGAGAAATGGGGTAGCACTTATTATCCAAAAGCAGAGAGGTGGTTTAACTGTGCCCTCTGTGAGTGTAGTCAATATTTGTTTTATGGTGGAATCATTATTCCGACAAGCATGTAAATATAATAAAAATAAACCACCTATAGAGTTGAATTTTCCTGCAGTACTCACTGCAAAGGTAATAAGGAACCTCTTAACAAAAACAAATGAACTGTTTCCTGAGCTAGAAGATCATTTTAGAGATAGTTATGTCTCAGACAATTTTCACAGTCATTTAAATATTCTTTTAAAAGAAATAATAACTAAATATGTAAACATCCGTTTGTTCGCAGAAACAAAAAATATTCTTTATTAATAACTGGAGAGAAGGTTAGACATTTTTTGACTCGGCAAATAATATGGGCTCGACATAAGTTTTAATTAAACATCCATCCTCGTTACAAACCGAGTTAGGTGAATTTTTACATATATTTTGGGCAATACCCGACTCTAATATTAATGAGACTTCCAAACAATGCATTGGAAAACTTTTTATTTCGCAGAGACGCTTAGCTCAAATACAACAAACAACGGCCATTTGCAATCTTATTAGTGTCAAAAAAATATTCTTTATTAATAACTGGAGAGAAGGTTAGACATTTTTTGACTCGGCAAATAATATGGGCTCGACAGTAAGTTTTAATTTAATAAAATATGTGATTTCAGAATGCTTTTTTATTTCCCTGTCCCCCTCCCCTGCGGTAATTAAGTTGTTACAAGTTAATTACCGTAATTACAGACCTAATAAAAATTTATTGTGTCTCGTACCACATGGCGACATACGGTATCTGACTAGTAAAAGATAATCCCTTCCTTTAAAGAGTGCACGATAAGACAATTAGAGGTACTTAATTTACTATTTTACAGAATTTTATTATTTATTGATCCGATAGTTAACTTTTATCCGTTAAAGGGCGAATTTCACCAAACTTTTATACCTAGAATAAGTCATATCCAGAGAATACATTTTGAATTTTTGACAGTTCATTCGTACTGAAACTGTCAAACGTCGATTTAATTCCCAGGATAAAAGATATCTGACGTTGCTAAAATCTGCCCTAAGGAGAACAAGGAAGGGGTCAACTTATTATGAATTACAGTCCATAAACAGTACTATATACTGCTATTTCAAGTTATGTTTTATATGTAAAATATCTGTTTATTACGACTATCTATAGTTCATTGGTTTAGTTAGGTACTCAACTAGTGCAGACATGTCTTTTTATTTGTGTTTTAGTAACAAAATATATGCCTATATTACTTGTTTTAAATTAATTATCTATGATTTTAGTAAATCCTAACGTATTTTATGTTATAAAACGTATTCCACGTTTTAAAAACATTACGTTTAGAAGACAACACGAATGTTACATGTTAATAATTATCTAAACAAATTAATTTATAGAAAATAGTAACAAAAATAGCCTTGGTAATATTTCTATCATTGTAGTCGATATCAGAGAAGTTTTTATCGATAACAAACCATTTGTTGTACATCACTAGTATTAGTTCCATTCCCCCTCACTGCTGCCGTCAGCGCCAAAATGGCGATTTTCAAATAGGCACAATAAATTGATAGCGGTAGCCAGTCCAGCGTATTAGATAGAGGTCAGTGAGTTCAGTATAAATTTCGGAAATCACATTCTCTCCCTAGAGGATGAATGAAATTCAGTACAATTTTCGTTCCCTGTTTTTAACAGATTAAAAATGACTATTGTTATGTTAGCTTTTTGTGGCATAGAATGTCACTTTTTTGAGCAAGTGGTACGAAAAGTTATTTTTCATTTTCATAAAAATTTCATAAAGTTTTTTGAATGCGCTACAGGAATTGTAATTATTACCTTTTATAACGTCCTCCAGACATTGAGGGCATAACCGGGCAGTGACAGATGTAGTAGGTGCTAGGTCAGGACTAGAGTTAATTTCAATAAGCCAGGGAGTGAAGTCTTCCGTCAGCATGAAATCAGCTCCATACAGTTCGAAGCTATTCTGTCTTTTATCCATGGTTTCCTGGCACGCTAACATTGCTCCTATCAAGCACTGTTTAATTCCAGGATATATTTTCTCTTCCCATAATTCATATTTTCCAATCTGTCTTAAAATACCCAATAAAGTTGTAAGTATTTTATTATTGTTGAAACTATTCAAGGAGTTTTTTTCATTCTTACCTGAGATACGCTTTGAAAGTATGACAGTCCCACATATTTTCATCTGGTAAAGCTTTGTCTCGTTCGCCGGTGTTTTTATATTTTGTCTGGACTGCATTATTCGTGAGATGAACAGATTCGTGATAGTTCGACAAACTAAATATTTGTGAGCTAAATCTGAGGTAGCTGTCCCTGTAAGACGTAAAAAACTGCAATATGTCTAAACGTTACGACAGAATTAAAGAATTTTTATGCTCTTACTTGTAGACCCAAATTGTTAGTGGCTGACAATTTGTTATTAGAAACCATTGCCGTATATCGAATTTAGTATTGTAGATAACTAGCGGATTTTCTGTAAGCAAAGATGTTGCATGTGGTTAGCATGTTCATATTCATTGGTTCAAGAAAAAGCCCAGTTGTACAATACCGATATATTTCTGCACGACGTATCTAGTTTTCTGAGCCGGTATGTTGATCAGGCCTATTATGTCTTTTATGTTATTCATGAGCTGAATGCCCCGACCGCGGCACTTATTTCCAGGCTTCACGATCCATATGTTAAGGACGCCATCGATGTCTATTTGAGGCCAGTACTTTGCCATAGTTGCTAAAATTTTGATGGCTCTTCTTTCCAATTGCCTGTAAAATAAATGAAAGAAACTGTAACGAATCCAAATATTTACAGTACACAGCTGATAAGGGTAGCCCTCGAACTTATTTATTTATTTATAAAAAATTGCAAAAAAAAAGTAAGAAATGTTGAATTTCAGTGCCAGGTTGTATGTTGATTCAAATATGGTTCGCAACCGGAACACGTATAGTACACGTATGTATTTACATAATTATTTTCATTAAATTCATCAATACAGCCCTCTAAGTTCATTTAATTCCATTGAATAAGTGTTTCATGAAAATTAATTCAAATGAATTGAACGAACTTGGAGGGTTGTATTGATGAATTAAATAATTGTAATTACAAACAGCCGGTTTGTTACCCGGATTTTTACGGTCGTGAATCATATTTTGAGTTTCATAAAGCTGACACTACCCTGCACCCTCATTGCGTAACAGACTATCAATCATTATATGAATCATTTTGAAGGATGTTATAATCTAATCCATTGTTCATGTTCGAAAATTTGGTCTACTCAAGAACGTAAATAACGCAACGAATGTAATGTTGATCTGTTAAAATTAAAACAATGCCTACCGTTAGAGTGTTACGTAATTATCCCGGTGTTAATTGCAACAAACGTAACAAAATTTGCATTTCTGCGGACATGGAATTTTAGAAGTTCGGCTTTGTAAAGCATCCTCTCTACCTACCACTACTGTCTACAATTTCAGTCTAGAACTCCATGTGCAAAATAAACGGCCGCGTACCATAATCTCATAACGCGTCAGTGTTGACATTCAATTCGCACACTAGCCTGGAGATAATAAATATTGATGAATTGTTTTCAGCAATGCAATTGATAAACAGTGATGTAACTGCTCTAATGTTGACACAAAAATGTTTACACACAAATAGCGACTAACGCAATGATTACGAAATATATGCGTACCGAATGCTGGCGTTTTTATCTTCCATGAATTTTGCCTTCTCGTGGACCAAGAGATAATGATGCGTCAGGAACTGATCCCACTCGTGCTCCCAAACATGTTGCTGGTCTTCCGTATCATCGATGTCCTTGTGGGTGAGGAACACTATGTATTCGTTCAATCTGCTAATAGCAAATTCTATTGCGCTGAATGGAACTTTTCCGTGATTCTCAATAAGACTTTGTTCGTTGTTGTTTTGTAACGCCTTTGATAACCATTTAAGGACACTGATACAGGCTGTTATTCTAAAGTCGTCGATAAATTCCTCGAGGCTATCCGAGTTGTGAATGTTGTAACAACGTGGGAACTTCGTTATTGCCACTCCTGGTTCTGTATGCCAGTGCATTTGCGTGAGAGAACTCGTTAGACCTTCTTTCGTGGTGAAAACAGATCTGCAAAATCTATTTAAACAAAATAAATATTAGGAAAGCGCATTTTCGTATGATCGTTTCGAGGAAATGTTATTTGTATGGTTACCTGCTTATCATAACATCCTTGTTACTGAGCAACCAGTCGTACTTATCTCTCTTCGTTGTCCAGAGAAAGTCGACGGAGTGGTGCTCCATGAATTTGTACAAAATCATTCTTTCCACTTTAGATAGCTCTTTACCATTCAATTTTTTGGGATCTACATTTGTTGGAGGATGGCGGACCTTGAAATGCCCGAATTAAAAAATCAGTCAAAGTAAATATATTATTACACTTTACCCGAAACGTAAGCTATGAAGTATTTAAGCGTAAACTGAGTTTAATTTAGTTTTCAAACTATCGAAAGTTTGGTTTGGGGTTTGCAAGTCGCCCATAATTTTCGGCCAATTAGATTACATCTAGGAACAAGTTGACCACTGACTTACCCCTGGCGGTAAACTTTGGAATACCTTATGGGACTCATATTTCTCAATCCACCCTCGCTCAAGCAGTGAGCGGCGCACCGCGGGGAACCCTCCGCCTTTTATCATAAACACTTTGCGTTCTTTCATAGCGCTGTCAGCGATCTTTTTCAGCTCATTCCATCTTTCGCTGCTCACCCAACTTTTGTATTGCTTTAATTGCTCGGTCGATGTAGAAGTTTCTATCAAACAACGTAGAGTGATATGACTATAACGAACATGCTTTATAGAATGAGGCAGAAAGTAGCTCTGAACTGCTCCACAAACCTGGTCCATGTTCAGACTTGGACAAGGAGACAGCACTCGATGGCCGCAATTCTTTCTTGGCCGTGCTATCTCGATGTATTTTCGAGTCTGAGGCGCTCTCTTCAAGCTCCATCGTTACAGCCATGAGCCTCGCTTGCCACTCACTTGAATCCTGCAACAGACCAGTCTGTTACACCTGATCAACATTTTAGTCTTTAATCTCTAACTTCATGTAGACGTGTACACAGTTCTACTGACTAACTTGGACTGGCCGACTAAAAATAACCCGGTAGTGCAATAACCTACTTTATTTTAACCTACATCGGGGGTCCTTGGCTATCAGTAGCATTCGTGCACATCCCCGCCTGGCACCTCTGCGACTGACGTCATAAAGTACCTACCTCCTTGGGAAATCGTGCATAATGTAGTTACACGGAAATTAATAAACCCAAATTACTCTTACCTTCTATTATCAGGCCAGTGCTCAGAAAACTAGGTTAAAAACGAACGCAATGACAGCATTCGTAAAAAAAAGTTGATGTTGAAAACAAAATAAACTGGAAATTTATAAATTCAACATTTTAATTTGCTTTAGTTATTGGTCATGATCTTATAATAAAAATTCCGTAAAATATCCTCTCTTTTCTGATGGCGTTTAGAGAATGACTGTGGAATGACGGGAGTGACATTTCACGAGTTGGCTTCGGCGCTTTGGGCCTATGGCTACAGATGGATAACATCTTATACCAAAAAGATTATAATCAATTAATTAAAATAATTTAAAGCTCCGTTTTCTCTCCGTGTGGCTGTCGTAAGAGCCGTCTTAGGGACTTACTAGAAAATGGGTAGCAGCGTTCTCTATGCATTCTACCATCATACTGCAATCGCCAACCTGCCTGCCAAGTGTGGCGAATATGGCAACCCCGCCCTTAAATTGGCAAATGCCTGTGTCCAGTAGTGAACGTCGACGTGAAATTAATGATGAAAATCGTGAAAATGAAGTTCAACATACGAAGACAGTAAGGAAGTTGTAGGTACTACCTACATTACCGCTTGGATGCCGCAAGTCCGCAATTTATACCTAAATGATGAATGAAAATGAAATAATGTCTTCGATTTTCCGAGACTCCAACCATCTTTTTTCCTCAAACTACGGATACCTCACAAAGCCGATTTTTGTGAAATTTAGCAGAGGCACATTTATAAATGGAGAAGAATGGCCCAAAAAATAAAATTAGCCTTCCCATATATTTGCGAACTTTTGGCGGAAAGCATTTGAAGATCTGAGCGAAGATCAGCGTTGAAGATCCGATGCAGTGCGAGCAAATCTTGCTGCGATATTTTAAAGTCCGTGCAAACAGTGGACTAAGTTTAAAATTATTACGCCTACAATTAAAATGAAACCAGTGTTATGCAGACTATCATTATGCCGATTGAGTTGTAATTATTTTGTTGCGTGATCAACAGTTGTAAATGAATGCCCACATTTTATTGTACAGTGCAAATTAACGAATTAACCGTTTTATAGGCAATGAGTTGATTCCGTTCCGAAAGTAAATAATGTCAATGACGTAATTTAACTCTAATAAGTTTGATAGGGATCAATGCTACAATAATCACTGCTAACCTACATATGGCTAAGTAATAACAACCGCTCGGGTCAATCGATCTGGTTAAGCTGCGTTTGCCGCGGCTGGTCCGTGGATGGGTAGACCATCTTTTCATACCAAGACCTCGAAAGCACGTTAAACCGTTGGTCCCGGCAGTCACTCGTGCTTTTTTTACAGAAGTTACGGGTCGATAGAAGCCCGAAAGTCTGACAAACACGTTTTCAACTGTCAGCTAGCTGAGCATTTAGAGTCCAACAGAGTGCAACCCAACGCTTAAAAACACACCACATGATGGCTCACAGATTATATACAGGATAGCATATAAATCTTGCCATGCTCATGCTACCTCTATTGAGTAAGTAAGGCAAGGTTGCCTGGAAGAGATCGCAGAAAGGGATAAGGCCGCACATTGTATGTTTTTATTGTTAAATGTTTTTTGTTGAAATGTATTTTCTGGTGTACATAAATAAATAAATAAGTAGCATGATACCTGTAATAAACCATCAATGGCCATAATTCAGATCTGGGCCAACAGGTGGGTCAGCCGTCAGCATCACAGCAGTGGTGGGAGAGCTTTAGCTGTCTTCTCTCTACCCAATGCCAAAAAACTACTATCAAAATCACTCCGTTTTTGGTACTTCCACCTCATTGCGATTCAACCCGTCCCTTGCTACTTTCTTCGTGCAATGGGTGCACTTAGCGTGTAGGCACAGGCAAGACCGGTTCAGCAGCCGAAAACCTACTAGGTTGTCCTGCGAGTCGTCATTTCATTTAAAAAAGGTACCACTACCCGTTCATATGAGATGCTTACTTAGCTTCCGGGGCAAATGCAACATCTAATTTTGGCAGCTGGAAACCGCTTTACATCAAATGTCTGTGATAGGCTGCGACATCGATGATGAAAGAAGGAAGTAGCAGAGCGATATTCATGATGTAGGTATAACTCAAAATGCAGGTAGGCCTTAAAGTACCCCAAGGACTTTGAAAAAGAATATATTCCTACCATTGCGCCGCCGCGCGCCGTAGCGTCGTCTCATTGGGATTTCGGGGTCCTACCAAATGAAACGTCGCAAACGTTCATACTAATTATTTAATGTTATACTAGATGGCAGCACTAGAAAGCCCTTTAACTACTCTTCTTCATTTAATTTACGTTAAAGTGATATTAAAAACGTTTGTAACAGATTGAAAATTCAGGTTTTTTTTAAATAATAAAACGATGGTTTTATAGCTTAATAATAAATTAACAATTTTATTATCTTTCGTAGCCTACTTCACTTCGATGTTCCTTAGGTTGCCTAACATGCAATGACGGTACTCAACGGTATTGATTCTGAAGTTTGGCACCACTGATTATGACATGAAAGCAAGATGGCGCGTTCATCTCCGTTTGATGGTGTTCTGTGATAATTCACACATTAGATGTCATTTTTCGAACTTATTTCGTAATGGTCTGGCAAATCAAACATTAGTGAAAAATTCTCTAAGTAGTGTTGAAGTGTTTTAAGTACTGTAAAGTGTTCTTATTTTAGTTAGATGTGCATCTAACCCACCTGAGGAATGTTGGTTTTTTCAGTGATTTGTGATTCGGTCAGGTGTTTTCGTTTTAGTCAAAATTAAAATTTTGTTCTTGCGCAGTGAGTGAAGTTACGTAGTTCAGATGTATTTGTGTTGTGGGGATGCTAGATGTCGGGACTGTTTCCAATGTTGGGAAACAAAAGCGTGAACTATTTGTTTTGATAGACCGTGATAAAATAAATTGAGAAGGTCGGACGGAGAAAGAGCTCCGGCCGGAGTTATGGCCTTCAGTGAGGTGAGTGTCTTTTTAATTGTATTTATGTGGCTTCATAGTCTTCTTTGTTACCTGCCTAACCAAAGAAATTATAAGAAATCTGTAATAACTACTTTTGTGCAGAAAAGTTTTTTTTTTTTTTCGAAAAAATAGGTGGCATAGCTGCTGAAACCATTCAGCATGCGATTAACTTCATTGAAATCAGCTACTTTGGCAGTTTATTAAAATATTTGGCATTGATAAGTCTGTAAGTCCATTTATCTTTATCTGGGAATTAAATCCAACTTTAGATTAGAAAGGAATTGATAATGCCTTGTAATTATCTTCTGTGATGCATACATAATGTATCTTGAAATGCCTACATGTAGCTGCTACTTGTTTCAAGTAATTGTTGCTAAGATTGTGACTCATATTGAGCACTGCATTTATCAAACTATTTTTATCACACCAGAATATAGATGACATCACAAGTTTCTTATTAAAAAAAAAAAAATATATATATAGGTATATTCTTGAGAAATAATAAGTTGAAACATGGAAGTTTTGTAAGTTATGACCATTCAAAGCCGGTTTTTGTATGTTGCAATGCTTGTAACTGATCTGTGAACTCGGTGACCTCAAATTGTTTTGAGTATGCTCTGAAGTTGGCATTGAAATTTTGTTATTGGTAATATTGAATTTAAATTTTTATTGAAACAAACTTCTAATGAAGCTAGATGATAGGTATCTTGGAGAAGCCAAACATTGTTATATAGGCTCTATTATTCAAAGCAAAACACATTTAAATTAAAAAAAATATCTCGGGACTTTTCCAATAAGAATGTTTCTTTTACATAACACTTACACTAATATTACAAGTGTTCAATAGCTGATTAACTAGAAATAAATGAAAGCATTTATTTCTAAGAATGATAATTACTTTCTTCCTAGCAAAGAGTGTTCATCATACTTCTGAACTCACATTACACACTGGTATGGGGAGTTAGTACTATAATTAGCAAATGTGCTACACCATAAGTTTTAAGAACTATGCTTGCATACTTATCATAAATATGTTTTAAATAGAATGCTTGTAAAATTTAAACAATACTGCTTATTAAAGAGGCACCGGGGTTGCCCACGAAAATTAATTTTCTTACGTTTTTTTGAATTAGCTGTGCAGTATCAGTAAGAATATGCATCAACTTGAGAACATCCTCCGTTTTATTTTATCGGTTATAAAACAATTAAAAGGTCTTTCATGAAAAAGACTTTCAATGGGATTAAATTAATTTAATGTTAACATTTTATTGACGATTATAATTCTAAAAAAAATAACTACCTACATGTTATGGTCACAAATCATATTTTAATCAACATACAGCGTGACACTGAATTTGCAACAAATGTAAGAAAATTTGAAATTCTCGGGATATTATAGCACATGTTCCTTAACAAAGAATACCTATCAAATGTATTGATTGTTTCTGTGTACTCAAATCTATCATCTTTGTGTTTCCTATCCCATTACTGGAAACAAACCAATGTTACAGTTAATAGGAATATCTTTCTAAATTACTTTTTAAATATGTTTCCCATTAACTTACTTAATGAATTTATGGGACTTGTTAAATACTCCAACATAGATTAAATATGCACTGCTCACTGTGCTTTTAAGATTTGTCTCATATTGGTACTTAATACATTTCGGCTGTGAAATATCAAAACCTAGTATCTGCATAAAACTATATTTTACAGGAGAGCCGAAAAACGATTTCTGATTTCTCTAGATCGCTTCAGTTGGTTTGGGTTTCCGACGTTGTGTAACTTCGTATTTGACTAATTATTGGGATAATTTCGAAAAATGCAAACACACCCGTTTAAAAAAAATGTCAAAAACTAGGTTTTAAAATTGAACAGGCGATTTGGTATTATATTATGTAAATGATTTTTACTGCTATTAAATTAGTCCCCAAACAGACACGTTTTTCGAAAATCATAACAAATGGAAATACAAGTTAAAATTAATCACCACTATACTAAATGAGCATTACAATAATAAATGAGCATGGTGATTTAATTGTCTTTCCCTTTATGTTGCAATTTCTGAGTAGTTAATGAATCAGGTACTGTGCCAATAAGTTCCCCTAATTGCATTAATTAAGTAATAGCATTTTAATTGCTTTTCCCTCTTCATGTTCAATGAATTTTGTCTCAGAAACAATTTCAACAGAACTTTACAACTCTCAATAAATTATTTTGATAGGTTCATTGACTTTCCTAGAATCTAAGCTTGCTAGTGCTTCGAAGGACTGTGATATAAAACAGGCATAATATGAAATTGACTGAAATGTCGACAATAATTTAGCATTACATGCATTATCAATTTATCAGCCTATAATGTTCCCACTGCTGGAACACCGACCTGGTTTCGGGAGTGGGCTATAATCTAGAAGTCGGGCCTAGTGTGAGTTTGTGGTCACCTGTCTTCGAAGTTTTGGTTTTAAGACATACCCGTTTCCTCGCGATGTTTCGGTCACCGTTTTGAGAATAGTGGGAAAATCTATATATCCACACTAATCCACATCCACACTAATATTACAAATGCAAAAGTAACTCTGTCTGTCTGTCTGTCGGTCTGTCTGTCAGTCTCGCTTTCCTGCTAAAACTCCTGAACCGATTTAAATGAAATTTGGTACACAGATAGTTTAGAGCCTGAGAAAGGACATAGGCTACTTTTTATCCCGGTAGTATGTTCCCGCGGGATAATTTCCGACCTCCACGCGGGCGAAGCCGCTGGCAAATGCTAGTATATATATAAAAGAAAGTTGTGTTAGTTACACTATTTATAACTCATGAACGGCTGAACCGATTTGGGTGCAAATTGGTGGGGAGGTAGCTTAGAACTAGGAGACGGACATAGGATACTTTTTTTTATCCTGTTCGACTATAAAGAGCAAATATTTAATTGTTTGTTTGTATTGAATAGGCTCCGAACTACTGGTCCGATTTGAAAAAATATTTTTGGTTTGGGTAGCCTATTTATTGAGGAAGGCTAAAAGTTATATAACATCACGCTATGATTAAAAGGAGCGTAGCAGAAACGAAATATAGACAAAAATTGGCAGGAAATTCGATGCGACGGGAAGGTTCAGGGAAACAAATCTTTGACGCGGACGACGTCGCGGGCAGAAGCTATTATTTATAAAAAGTAAAGCGACTGCCTGTGTTTGTTACCACGAGTTACAACTCGTCAGTCGGCGCCGTTAAATTATTACCAAAACTTTATTAACTAATAATAAAATCAAGGCTACCTGAATTGCACCTAACCACTAAACTTGATTACAATAGCACAGATTATTTATAAGACCCAGTTTTGCCGCATTATGTTTTATGAGAGCTCATTGCTTATTCGTTCCTGGTGCATTAGTCTGAATACTTCCATTGTGCTAAAAATTATACATTCGAAACTTACACAATGGTTACATCTCTAATTTGAGAGCTCCAAAATGTCAGCGTCGGGCGGATTGGCCGGGCGCTCATGACGCAACAACCGTTACCAATTCACACGACGGGTTTGTACCTCGGGGGCTTCGGCCACAGCCTACAAGTGAAGTTAGTGAAGTCATTTGGCTTTGGATGAAACATCCTCAGATTGGTTGTAGGCGTTTCATAATTGTGGCGTTTAGCTGCATTTTCCCACGGCTCGATTGTTATTCTGTGCCCGATGTGAGACACGTCGTGCGTAGCCGTCGAGGTGACTGATATCTCTGCGTGAGACCGCACTGTTACCTTTTCGGAAACTGAGCCATAAGAAGTAGGCCTCCATCTTCCTCATGCTATTGTTACGGTTGCTATAAAATTTTGGCGCAGAGAACATTAATTTTAGAGCTGTAGGTATAGGTACCTACACATGGGCGTACCCAGGTTCTGGGCCAGGGGGGGGCAAAATCAGATTTTTTATAAACAATCAAATAAATAAACATTAATTAAAATAGTATATTATGTGTGTTTGGTTTTTTTTTAATTCTTTAAATATACAATATCTATTTTAAAAGTAACTTTCGAGGGTCTTCAGGAAAACGGTTTATGACGTCTTTCGTGAAAAAATCGCCCATAGCGTGGCTGTCTTCACCTTTGGGTAAAAAGATTCAGCTACTCAGTTGTTAACTCTGTTATTTCAATACTTTCAAAGTCCTTCTGCTGCTTTTTCACCCAAAATGTGCGCCATAATTCGGCTTCAGATGTGATCCCTTCTAATTCATACAATTTAGTTACTTCCTCCACACATTTTTGTAATTTTGGAACTGTAATTTTAATTTATCTGAGTAGGGTGCAACATTGAAAGAGTAAACGCTAGTGAATGGTCTTTGCCTAATCTCGCCTGTAATGAAGATGATAACGAATCCAAATAGGACACGCATAACGAGCGACAAAAATAATCGTTAAGGGGGTCGCTAGCGCTACAGTAGGCAGCTACTTAATTTGCCCTCTGTTGTTGGCGGCTTGTTGTCTTAGGTCAACGAAGCTCATGGTTCAAAGCAGCAGCAATTTCTTCAGCTAATTTGATAAAACTTTCAATCCCTTCTTCCGCGGAACGCCTTTTTTTGGTGGGAAATCATCAAAAGACGTCTTCCGCTCTGGAGCGGAAGCGGAAGTAAAGCGGAAGGGCGTGTCAGACTTTTACTGACTAAAATCCACACGTATCATCCTTCAGTTGCATATGCCAGGGCCACGGTAATCACTTTCGAACAATTCCGCGACCTTGGCAGGCATCGGTCCCAGCGGACCCCTTCAGTTTTTACGACATCTCTTTGAGGCGTGCGTGGATCACAACACGCCGTCGACCCAAGCCTGATCCTTACCGGGCAGTGAGCTACCCATAGCTCGCCGCCCGCAAGCTCGCGCCTAACGGTGGCCGGGAGTCTGCAATGGACTCCCGACACCCGGGGCGTCTCCTTCTGCGGCGGCTAGGAGCGTGAGGGCACATAAATCGCCACTCCCTTACGCGCTCCGGCTCGCGCTTCGCAGAAGGAGGTGACGGATTCCCATGCCCTCTCGCTCCGTACCATGACCTGCACCAGGGCCGGACGTAAGAGGTCGCCGAGGGTCCGCGGAACGCCTGTGTTCTGCAACTGCAGTAGTTATGGTTTTTATATGTTCTGCACATTTTATTATTGCCAGCGTTTTCGACTTACGACGTATTATAATAGACGTTATATGTTTGCGACGGGTTGCAGCAGGGAATTGTATTTGTTTACCGACTTAAAAAAAGTAGTTGGTTCTTTGTTCCACTGTATTTTTTTTCTAACCGATTTCTCCGCCAGTTTTAGACCGATTTTTTTTATGGATAGGTTATGCTTCAGGTGTTTTTGCGTTAGCTTCGATAATACAAAAATCCACTTTGTTCATCGTGATGAGATTGTAATACTTCCTGTCACTGCTATTGACTTGGCCAGTAATGGTAAACGTTTTTGCAAAAAAGAAACAACCGACTTTAAAAAAAACAGTACGTGCAAAATAACTTTTATTTCGAAAGTAAGGGGCAAAAATCTAAAATACAGATCCAAAGAACTTCCGAAATTAAAGTTATTTTTGCTTGCAGCGCTGCCTGCTAGCGAGTAGGTAGAACGGGCGCATCGCACGATTTTTAATTTTGTATACTGTATTATAAATAGCAAAAAGTTATTTTCTTAATTTTTATCGACAATAGTAGACAGTTAGTAGGAAACTCCAGGGGGGGGCAGCTGCCCCCCTCTGCCCCCCCCTGGGTACGCCCATGTACCTACATATTTAACTATCGACGAGTAGGTACTTATCTAATAGAACGATAATATTATAGGAACGACTAACATTTAATATCAGCTTGCAACAGGAAGGTGTTGCTTTAATTAGGTAGGCATGAGTGTGTATTTACGGAAGCTGCGGAGTATTATGTATGTGCTTATGTAGGTTTGCATACGTTTCTTCATGTGCTCTCCTAAATACTTCCTTGACAGAGAAAATTATCTAAGTAAATACATAATTCAAGAAAAGAAAGACCCAGGGGAACGTGTACTTAATAGGCCAAAATTGGACTATGTTAACGGAGTTTCTCTCAGGTTAAAATGATCATGTCAACCTAAATTATACGCAAGAAAACCTTCGCTTCGATCACGAAGCGAAGGTTTTCTTGCGTAAATTTATTTTAGATCGAATCTGGAATTATTATCAGCTTGGTTCGACGAACTGATGTTCGTCGAACCAAGCTGATAATAATTCCAGATTCGATCTAAAATAAATTTTATTTAAAAAATATTTTATTGGTTCTGTCTTTTAATTTTGCAGTAAACGTTCAGATATCCCAAGACCATAATAATATCGTAGTTAGAAAATAATCAATTAAAAATGCCAACTAATGCATTCATAAATTAATATACCTACTTGAAATAAAAAGAACAAAAGAAGGAAGTGGCGTACCGATTACATGTAACGTATCGGTACCTACTAGTACTTATTATTAACGTGTAACTTGATATGGGCATTATATCATATTATAGTTTCCTATGAACTTTACCAGTAGTGGGTAAGTGCTCTATTGTGTACTACAAAGAAAGAGCATGGTCTACTTAGGTGGTAGAACTGGTAGGTAGGTAAATATTGTGGTGTTTGCCTAGTGTGACGGTCGTTATCTATATGGGCCGTGGTTTCCTCGTCGGGCCCCCGATTGCACCCGTATACATGTGTACAAAATCTATCCTTTTATTTTAAGTTTGTCAGGCTCAAAATTTAATTGGTGGTAAAGTTTGTAGGATCTAACAACATTAGCTGAGACGTGCTGAGTTGGTATACTCGGTCGTTGTCGAACTTAAATACGTTCTGTGAATGTGGCCCGACCGCCTCAGATGTTTGTGGTGCGGCGTCACTGAGTTTAATGAAATTCCAAGTATTTAACTCTTCGTATTTGGGAATTTGCTGGAAGGCATTGTCTTGTAAACTTGTAATGTTAATTTTGTCTAATTCTCAAGTCAATATTTAAAATACCTTCCGAAATCGGCTGTTTTGTTTCGTTGTTTACGTAGAAATGGTTTTACCATAAACGCACAGTCATAACTAACATTTATTAATCATTCATTATTTACCAGTTAAAACCACAAACCAATAAAAAATCTTCAGGCTACGTATTTAATGCCTAAAAGAGACTGATTTATTTTATTGTGATATTATTTACCTTTAGTTATTAAAAGCCTAGAACGTACCCACCATACTCTAGTACCTACATAAGTATACTGACTAGTACAAGAACCGATTCAATACAAATGCGCATCACACGCCGTATCCCATTATTTTAAAAAATGCCATCATTTTGAAATATGTAGTTTAGTTATCCAATCCAATCGATGTAGGCTCAGTCATGATGACGTGCCGTCAAAACGAATCGGACAAATTTTAGGCAGTCGTGCGAGCAGGTCATCAACCCGAACTTTATCAACAATCGAATTGGTGGTGCCCTCTGAACAGCACAAATTCTCCAAGTATTTGCATAGGAGTCTATTCGTGCCACCCACACCCACAAACAACAAAAGGTTAGCCAGAAAATTCCATTTAACGTAACGTACCTACATTGTTTAGTTTTTAACTTAAATTCTCCTGAAGGACGATGCCACCCAGCTATGTACATTCAACTTGGATAATTTCCAAAGCGACGAACAATTTAGTGTCGAGCAGTGTAAACACCTGCTTTAGCCAGACATTCCCTTCTTTGTTTATCTTTTCTGGATGTCACAGTCGTTTGTGTGGGAACCCTGTGGAATTATAGCCTGACATTTTTTATGTAAAGATAAGAAGAGTAGGTACATAGTCTGGAAAAAATTCTCAAAGCATAATAGAATGTCAGGGTCAATATACGAAATTTTCACGTAGTCCTTTGCTTATTATCATAGGACAAATCATCATGCCTGAAACCCCCGAGGAGTTAGGCAGTGGCTTACCTAATAGTACCTACGTACACCCACACTTTGCAGTTATGTTTAAGTCCTAAGCAATAGGGGGCGAGCCTATTTCCATCAACCGGGCACAAATCCAGACTTCGGGCTGCTACTGAGAAAAACCCGTTAGAAAATCCAATAACACTTTGTCTGACCTGGGAATCGAAATCCAGGACCTCATGCTTACCACTAGAACTTGCAAAACTGCTATTATCATATAAAAAATTGCATTTTTTATAAATTGGAGGTTTACCAATTAAATAAGTGTTATAATTTTTATTTACATTGTAACACTAATGTTGCTATCTAACAGAAAACGTCTTACTTAATAGTTAATAAATCGACTGATATATGTATTAACGTAATTCACCTTTGACCTCGTTCGTGCTCCACGTGAACTATGCGGCTCAATAGGTGAAAGGAGCGTGATCGTACCACCAAGTAATACTTACGTTATATACAACTCCTTATGGTACATAAAATACGGGTTATTATGACCTAGGAGTAGGACACACCTTGCCCGCGTTGAGACGGCTTGAGTCTATTCGCACGAATTGACTCGCCTGAATCGGGCGAATCAACACTTAAACAGTGTATTATTTTTTATAGGCTACTCATACGAAGTTAATTTATTTGTGGGCGAATCGCCAACTTCACAAATTAGGTTTTGTTTGTTTGTACTTTATTACATCAAGTACATGTACACAGTGACCTTTTTTCTTAATTGTGTATAAAATTCAAAATGTGCCAATTGCTTAATACTAACTTATTTCTGGAGTTGTCAATTCGCCCACATATAAATTAATTGCGTACAAGTCGCCTATAGAAAATAATATATTGTTCAAAAGGGTCGCTTCGCCCGATTCGGGTGGGTAAATTAGTATGCATCGATTAAATCTATTGTGACATGATTGATTTGCAAGGAAGTGTTTCATAAGAATTTGCTAAAAAAAATCCGCAAGGCTCCTTGTTTATCCAAACAGTTTATCTTGAATTAAATCTTATTTTACGACGGAAATGTATCTGATGCGTAAATATAAATTCATCAATAATTGTATAAACATGAATGAACATTATACTGCAAAATAATCAGAACTAGTGATCGCCCATTGGTCGAAATTCGACCGTACTTCATTTGAATAGAAATACATTATTAAATGAAAAAATATATATAAAAATAAATGTAAAAAAATAAAATGGTTATATTTGACATTCAGTAACACTATAGACAAATAATATTGAAGACAAGTATTCTCGATATGATCATAGATTTTAAAAATGAAATAGGTTATATATCTATAAAATTAATTTATTACCTATGGTTATACTTGACATTCAGTAAGACTATAGATACAAAATATTAAAGACAGATGTTCTCGATTGGACCATAAACAAAAGTATATCTATGCCCGTGTAACAAAAGAATATCCGTATATTTAATACACACATGTGTATTAAATACACGGTAATGAATAGTAGTGTATGTAACGTGTTATTTATTAAAAATAATGTATTTTTACGCATAATTTTAAAGAAATATTAGCATTCGTCACTTCTTCTCTGTATAAACTATTAGTGTGCGAAATTTCATACTCCTCCGTCCACCCAATTTTCGTAAAAAGGGATCCAAAGTTTTCATATAACTAGTGATCGCCCTATGGTCGAAATTCGACCTTACTTCATTTGAATAGAACTACATTATTAAATGAAAAAAAAATATATAATAATAAATATAAAAAAATAATATGGTTATATTTGACATTCAGTAACACTATAGACAAATTGTAGACGCTGTACTACTTTGGAGAGGGTTCGCTGGGCGGGATGGTGATGGCCAGGACCAGGACGTAGGTGTAATGAGTAAAGAATACTTCTTCAGGACTCTTTATTTTCTTAATACTTCTTAACTGCTGGATATGGAATGAATTGTCACAGAAAGCTCTGTTTTTATAGAATTTTCCCTATTTTTTTAATTAATTATGACAGTAGCCTGTACAATCTATGACCAGCCTGTACAATCGTCAGGCATACAACCTCTACAGTTTGCACACGATATTAAGTTTTGTATGGGAAACTTACATACTAATGCCATACTTGACACTCCCCATAAAACCACAAAAAATATTTCTTATAAATCGAAACTAAATTCCTATCGTCGCTAATACAAATAATATTATTAAAGACAAATATTCTCGAAATGATCATAGATTTAAAAAATGAAATAGGTTATCATTATCATCATTACATATTATAAAATAAAGTCACTTCGCTGTCTGTCTGTCCCTATGTATGCTTATATCTTTAAAACTACGCAACGGATTTTGATGCGGGTTTTTTTAATAGATAGAGTGATTCAACAGAAAGGTGTATATGTATATAACATGCATAATATAGTAAATAAACACTGATAATTTTAGAGGTTTCTAATGTGATGTCATAAATAAACTCATTATTTGCGCTTACATTGCGAACGCTGGCTGAACCCTACGAAATAGATCGAAATAATGTACTACAGTATTGTACACCTTACAAAGTTCTACAAAAAAGTCCGCGATGGTATATGTCTAGCTCTTAGGGATAACCCACAATAACCATTTTTTATCGTTTAATTTTTATGAGAAATAATGGCTTATTTACGAAGCGATTTTAAGCAATACAGCATTAAACCTTATCCAATTAAATACATTAGATATGTTGTGCATTTCATGTAGATCAAAATTGCCTTTTACAGCATATCATTAAAATAAATATTTTAGAAGATATCAGAGATTATAATAAAATAGCCGCAGAGCGGCTAGCGGGCAGTTCCGCGTCCGGCCATCTCGCTTGGTAGCGGTCGGGTAGTGCAGGATTAGTAGGATTGTAATTCATATTACTTGGGCTTCATAGTAAATGCATATCATCATGTGTGTTCGAAGTACTCAAAATAAAGCTAATTGTATTATTCCAAGTAAGAGACCGCGAAATATGGCTTAGATGTTTAGATTTTTGGATGGATTTGGATTTTTGGTTATCCTGGATACTTACCATATATAGCATACCATAGATATTTTATCCCGGTAGTAGTTTCCCGGGTGATATTTTCCGACAGCTATACGGGCAAAGCCACTGGCCAAAGTACTATTCTTATAACTACATATGTTTAATTTGGTGTCTGGTAAATAACTGAGTGTTAATATAGGTAGAATAGGAGCGTTAAGAAAAACCAGGAAGACTTATATTCAATTCAATCCAGCCCTATGTCGCAGTCTGCTTACTCTGAATACTATTAGTTTTATTTTAAGTACATCAAACACACAAGATATGTAAGGATCGTAGCAGGTGGCGTCCCGTAGTTTCTGCCTACCCCCATGGAAGAAGGCGTAATTTTATGTATGTATAACATGGATTAATACATTCTTACCGCGGTAATACGTCCACTTGCGATAATTTCCGACATCTACGCGGGCGAAGCCGCGGGCAAAAGCTAGTATATCTATAAAATTAATTTATTACCTATGGTTATACTTGACATTCCGTAAGACTATAGACAAAATATTAAAGACAGATATTCTGCATGTGTGTATGTACACGGTAATGAATAGTAGTGTGTCTAACGTGTTATTTATTGAAAATATTGTATTTTTACGCATAATTTAAAAAAAATATAAGCATTCGTCACTTCTTCTCTGTATAAACTATAATTGTGCGAAATTTCATACTCCTCCGTCGTCCGCCCAATTTCCGTAAAAGGGGATCCAAAGTTTTCGCTTCACGTATTAATATATAGATAACAAAGAATATAATGCGGCTATGCGGAACTAACTCTGGTTTTGATCTGATATGATACGTTCACTTCTGTCGTGTCGTTGTTATATTCATAGCGATATTGTGACGAAACTCGAAATGCTGACCTAAATATGTTAAAACATTGTATTTTTAAATGTTGCACTTTATTTTGATACGCGCTCGGAACCAGTTGAAATGTTTTAATAAAATAAACACGCGTGAAGGAATGTGGGGCGAAATTGGAAAGCATCGTGTTCTTACCTACGTAAGGCCATTTATAATATTTAACGAAGCAATATAATATAGTACATAAAAAATATAATTAATATCGTTAGAGAATATAATTTGTGCGCAAGCTGAAAATTTCTAACAATTATTATCTCCATTCTATTATAATATCTGTTTATCAAAATGAAAATTAAATATATATTTCAATAATAAAAGTATTTCACTACATAATTGTAATGCTTTATAAATTTTCTTTTCATAAATATCTTTGTAAGCTTATAATTACAACACAATAATAGCAGATTTCATACTTGAGTTTTTAATTAATGCATGTCCGAAAGTTTACATTATTTCCCGATGACAATATTTTCAAACATGTATATTTTTTACTTGAAACGTAACTTCATTGCCACACTCAACATAAGAAAATAACATAAACCATTACGTGCTTTCTCATTACACACAAGACGTAAGACGTCTTGCAAGACTTGCATAACTTAACAAAATTGACACTCAGGCTTTTATGAAATGTTAATTACTGTCTGCCCTAGCCGAGGGACGTGTCTAAGGAACGTCGCTGAGGCATAATATCGCCTTGGACCTTAAATATTCATACGAGGCAGCCAACGCTGGCCCATCAATATTAATAACTCACCGAAGAGTTGATAGAAAAGCGCTTCACCAATCAATTGTTCAGGAAACTGTTTCTTAATTTTATTTAACCACTAAACTATAGCTTTATTTCTCCTGCACGTAGTTTATTATAGACGGTAGTTCAACCGCGTTTGGATATATGTATGTAATTATAGACGTCGGTACAGCTGAACGCGTCTATAGTAATTACGTTTTAATAGTGCTGATATGATCAAAAGAAAGTCGACAGCAACAATTAATTTCAAACTATTTTATAAAACAAACACGTTGCGTCAATTTCTACTTCCCTATTTATTTATTTACTAGCTTTTGCCAGCGGCTTCGCCCGCGTGGAGGTCGGAAATTATCCCGCGGGAACATACTACCGGGATAAAAAGTAGCCTATGTCCTTTCTCAGGCCCTAAACTATCTGTTTACCAAATTTCATTTAAATCGGTTCAGTAGTTTTAGCAGGAAAGCGAGACAGACAGACAGACAGACAGACAGACCGACAGACAGACAGAGTTACTTTTGCATTTATAATATTAGTGTGGATTCACTCTTGCAAGACACCGTTCGTGTCCTCATTGGTAGCCTTGTTCCACCCATTGCTGGAAAATAAGCCTTCTCCTTATTGTACCATCCTTTCCTAGTCTGCGAGTCTCATCCAGAGGGGCAATTACGTAACATACTAACAGTTGGAATGGAACAACATTCATTGCAACTGCTGAGCAGACAAATTCGAACGTTTGAAGCATTGGATAAGTTGGGTGGCTGGTCGTCACTTCCCGTAACCCCAGGGCTGGTTTTTGATAATATTACCAGTTAACAGCGCTGTGGCTGAATTTTTCAACGCTATGTCTTAATGTGTTAATATATTTTTTGTCTATAAATAAGCTATTAACTGTTAATATACGTACGTACATTGTAGTCCTTTAAAAATGTTGAGTAACACATATAACTAAATTAAAATGGATTAGCCTTATCTTCCAAAATGTGCCAGATTCCCATTGATAGTGTGTTACGTAATTAGGGTCCATATCTTCCCTGCGATCGTCAGTAAACTCTGCCAATGATCTTTTGTGTCAATAACGGGTAAATTTAAGAAACCGTAAATTGATAATATATTTAAATTAACAGCTTTGTGTAGCAGTAGATAACATCTAATGTGGTTAACTGCAGGTAATGAACTTACTAACATATACCATCACTTCCCAAGTCATTTATCTTCGCATGATTGCAGTTTTTACATACCTTGTTTCACTAAGACAGACTTCAGGACTGGTTTTCTATTTCGATTAGAATTTCCTTCAGGTCATCAACTTTAATATACTGTAAGTAGGTTTTGATATTAAATAATCGTATATTGTTGAAGAATGCTTGCGTTACTTTCTGAATACCAATCGCCTTAGGTCGTTTGATATTCGAAATATTATATTGTTTTTCTTTTTCCACTAAATAGTAAATGCTGTCTTAAAAGTAACTCATCTGCCTAGCCTTTGCTTAACTGTGTTGGGGACGGCTTCAAATCTAACCGGATGCAGCACAATACCAGTATTGCACACGGAGCGACTGCCTATCCGGAATCGACAACCCAGTTACTCGAAAATACGGTACCTCTTGGTAAGACTGGTTGTCAGATTTTCGGACTTCTGTCGACCCGTAACGACTGTCAGACATCCACGAATGACAGCCGGGATCAACCGCTTTTTTTTGCATGGGTAATCATCTAATGATTTCTCCCGCTCTGGGCGGAGCGGGAGGGCGTGTCAGACTTTTACTGACTAAAACCCACCCGTGTTCCATCAGTTGCCCATGTGCCAGGGTCACGGTATCTCTTTCTAACAATCTCGCGACCCTGGCAGGCAACCCAGTTACTCGATAATACGGTACCTCTTGGTAAGACTAGTTGTCAGATTTTCGGGCTTCTGTCGACACGTAACGACTGTCAGACATCCACGAATGACAGCCGGGATCAACCGCTTACCGTGCTGTCCGTGGCACGGGGGTCTCGGAAAGCACGTTAAGTATGTAAAGATGGTCACCTACACCTATCCACGGACCAAGCGCGGCAAGCGTAGCTTAACATGTCTCTGTAATGACTTAGCCACGAGCCCTTGTCGTCTAATTATATAAATTAATATTGAATTACAATTTTCATGTCGATAATAAGTCGTTTTAGTAAATTTCCTGGACAACAAATAAAATTAATGAAGGAATAATATTAATTCGGAGTGGGAGGGAGTCCTTGTATTCTGACAAATATTGTCCTTATCGCTTTGAATTTCATTGATTAATGTTTCCGAAGTTAAATTAAACATTTACAACAAAGGATCTATTGTTGCTCAAATTGGATTTACCAGTATTTACTTAGTCATTCTGAATAAACGTCAAAACTTTGAACAAATATTGCATTTATTCCCTTCGAGAACCAGTGGTAGGAATATTTTCGTTTGTTGAATGATGCGGCACATTCTAACCACAGAGTACCGTATTCTCGCCAGGTCGCCACTGGCCACACTAAGAAGGTTATTCGATGACGGATCGCCTTGATGATCGATCGTCAATATTAATTATTTTAAGTGCTAACGGACGGTCCAATTTCAATCTTAAGCCTACCTTATCTATACCTATGTATAACAGACCTAAAATATTGGGTCGTGTAATGAAAGATTCTGGTAAAAAACCACTAGAAACATGTCTATTCTTTCTAAAATAATGACCCTGTAAACATTTACTACGCTAATGCCTCTGTCATTTGGTTATAAGATTGAAATTAAAATGTAAGCAAGTAGCACGCTGATGTTCCGAGGTCGGGCCCGTTATAAGTCAGGTTTTGACTGACCCGTGCCGGTTTGCAGTGCACATTATGTAAATACTCAACTGTTTATATGCCACAGATTAACCAACAACGTTTGGTATTTGAGATAGATGAGCTAACTACTTATTTATACATCTGTAAGCAAGTAAATTATACATGTTTTAATGGAAATATTCGGGGCTTTTTCGGGCTTGTGGCTAAGTATTAACAGTTACACGGGTTGATCGATCAGTTGAAGCTACGCTAGCCGCGGTTGCTTGGTCCGTGACCAAGACCAAGACCCCTCCGTGCCTCGGAAAGCACGTAAAGCCGATTTTCCCGGCTGTCAATGGTGGATCTTTGACAGTCGTTACGGATCGCCAGAAGGCCGAAATTCTCACTACCGGTCTCAGCACAGTTTACTTAATTATTTCGCAAAAGTAAAAGCCATATAACTATAATCTAATAGCCAGAATACAATTGTATTACTTTGGCGGCAGCAAAGCTGACAGTTGAAGACAGCAAATTATATTTGTGAAAACCTACAAGTGCGGCCCCGAGGTTAAGGAAAACTAAAGTTATATTAGCGGTTGATTACATACAATGTCGAGCAAAACATTATTTTCTTATAACAGGACAGTAATTGCAAAATTATGGACAATGAAAACGTCCGGTTGTGTCTTAAGTAGTAATTGATTTCCAGACATGGTGAGAGAGGCTGCATTAATTGGATATGCGTGTTCATCCGACCTTGGCCTTAGATATCATTAGGTTGGTGTCACACACGCGATGGCTCAGTAATTATCGTTGTAAGATATACCAATTATGTATGCAAATAGTACACACATCTGTAATTTAATGGAACACCAGTGTCACAGTACTTAAGTACCTCGGCATTCTAATTATTATCTTTCATTTGTAATTATACAGTCTATGTAAGACAGATGGGTTAGTTTTGGTTAAGATGGAAGTGCCAGTGTAGGCACCAAAATTCACATTTTCTTACACTTGAAATTTACAGGGCCACGACATGCCAATTTCAAAAAGCGCAATGAAATTCAAAATGCATTTAATGAGATTAAATTAACTAAGAGGGTTGTATTGATAGTAGTTCTCCAGACCGTATTTTGGCCATGGCTGCCAATCTTAATGAAGCAACCTTCGGCGCAGGAGATAACGATTATAGTGCACAAATATGTGCGCAGACATAGGGGCACTCACTATTCCCTCATTCTCATACTCCGACGGGACGGCAATCCACATAGCCGGAATGGGATCAGGCGCAGGATTCCAAGGCAGCCCCCGTGCCTTGGATTCCCGCGCCTGATCTCTGCGTCTATCACAACTTCCAAACTCCGGGATGTTACTTAGAAAGAAAATCCTAATGGAATAAACCTACAACACATTATCCGCGGGTTGTATTGATGATTTTAACTATTGTAATTCTGTAAATACATACGTGCTGCAGTTGCGAATCATATTTTAATCAACATGACAACCTTACAGTGACCTGCAAATTGCTAAAACCGTAGAAAATTTGAATTTCGCGGGTTACCTACGAAAATCGAAATCGAAATCTACGAAATTATTTACTGTGTTTCAGAACACGCAGTACACAAGATAAAAAAACCACAGTTTTATCTGAACATTTTATTCACAGTTTCCTTATCAACGTTATCGCGGTCCAGATTATCATCAAACAAGTTTTTAAGATGATACACTGGCACGTTGAATTGAAATCTCGGAGAACGCCTCTAAAATCCGATAAATTACTCCGTAATTTTAGTTAAGATTAATTGACCTGAATTGTTAGTACTGTTCGTTAAGGTTTTGATTGTTTTATTAATCTGATGATTGTTTGCGTCATTTATTAACGAGCTATGTGCGTTGCTGATTGATTTATATTTTCGAGAAATCTCGTTAAAAATCTTCGCTGTCCATCGTTAATTAACGTTTCCCGGCAACCTAGCGATTTTCTAGATCAAGGTGTGTCGGGCTATTTTCAGCCCCAAACCGCGAGACTAGAATCGATTTGTTGCACTCAAAATAGAAAGAGTAAATTTGTTAGAACTTTTGCTGTATTTGTACTACTTACAGCAAGTGGATTGAGATACAGGTATCACATATTTTTGATGATAATCTAAACATATTAGCATACAAGCCATATTAAGGTCGCGAATGTGATGCCATTGCCGTTATGTTAGTGCTAACAGCTCCAACCAAACAAAATAGTCTGCATTCCGTAGAAATAAAGATATTAGAGAAACTATACATTTTGCGAAAACAAGATTCCGCCACGCTTTATATTTTCTCTTAATTCTTTTGTTATATACCGTTTTAGTCGTCTTTAAGTATCAATTATGTTTAGTGCTTTAAGTATATTGTGAATCTGTCTACTGAACGGATTTTTAATTTTGGATTCTTAAATAACTTGGAAATGGACCTAGATTTATTAAATCAAGGAAGGGAGAGAAATTCTTATCGTAGTACAGTTCTTCTGACAACTGTTCCAACTACCCAGAATAATGTGGAAACTATCAAGTTCAACCTTGACTGAAAGATTGTTTTGACTGTCTCGTTAGTCTGTCTAGTAGTCGCAACCGCTACTACTGAGCACGACGTCCTGGGTTCGATTCGCAAGCTAGCCAAAGTGTTATTGAGGTTTTATATTGGAATATCTCAGTAGCAGTCCAGAGTAGATGGCAATAAGCTCGCCCCCTTTTACATGGAACTTAAATCTAACTTGTAAAATGTGGATGTACTATAGGTACACCTCTGCCCAAGGCGTGACGTTATGTTATGTGTAATGTTTTCACAATCCAAAGGGCCCTATTGCCTACTACCTACCTAAGCTATGGTAATTCGCTCCCAGCAGCGCTAAGTATTTCTTCACAGAACGGTTCGCGTAGGTGTGTATCTGACACTAAAGTATATTACGCATTACATATACACAATACCACTGTAAATTCATGCTAATTACGTTCTTAGTGAGTCGTACGTACCGCGTACAGTGTCAGCCCGGCCTTGAAGGAATATTATATGAATACTTACTGGCTTTTATGCCATGTATATTGATAATTTATGAAGTGTGTGTGAACGAACTATTTATGCAAAATAATAGGATTACGTTTCCAAGTGAATTCGTAATCGGCCTATAATGTACCCGTTGCTGGGACACAGACGCAGTGCCAGTCACATGTCTTAGGATTTTCGGTTTAAGAATATTTCATCTCTATGTTTTACTTTACCGTTTTGAGAGCAATGGTGATAAAGTAATTTACTCAAAGTACCTTTATTTTGGTAAGGCGTAAGGTTACCACTGCGCCACCTCTGCCCTCAAGTGAATTAATATGTTTACTCTAAAGTTTCTGTCGAAAAAGAAAAAGATTTCAAAGTGAAACTTTTGAAACGTAACGTGTTACCATATTTAGTAATCATTGACTCGATTGAGTTCATTCTAATCGACGATTTAATGTTGCGTGACCGTTCGTTCTAGTCGCTGTCCGTAAGCACTTTCCAAAATTACGTCCATTCAGCTAAGTGTATCTACTATGTACTAGTTACCTGTACAATAAACACCATCTGTTATAAATCTAGCGACAAGTCCATTAGTGAAAAGCACCTCGAATGAGCAGAAAATTTACACAACGTCGAAATACGAAGGCCAACCTCATTCAATAAACTCACGCGCAAGTTATGGACCAAATTATTTATAATGAGATTACATTGTTTTACGTCCATTTTTAGTGAGCACACTGCTTTTAACTGGAATAATAAACGTCATTCACTATACTAATAGACCATTGTAAAGTTTATTGGAACATAAAAAAATAACGTTTCATCTCGTCTTAATACTGCGCAATGTCATAAAGTTTCAACGAAATTTGAATTCAGTGTTGTTTTATGGCTGACTATGTTGTTAAATGAATGAACACTGAAACTGTTATAGTCAAATAATAATTTGCCGTCAAATATACAATTTACTGAATTTACGTATTTAATTATTTATTTTCTGTTAAACACCGAAAGATCGTAAATATCGATCGATCGTTGTTTCGATACTTACGATCGTCGATTGTAAGTATCGAAACAAGAATCCTTAATACGGTGTAATTATTCAATATTGATTGCTTTTCCATTAGTGAGGTTGTTTTAATCTCAATAGAGCCACGTTTAATTGGTGAGAGCTTAAACCGACTGTCGTTTATTAAAGCTATCTATATTGAAGCGATACTATATCGTAAAAGGAGGCCTCTTTTGCATAATCACAGTGGTTGGCGTTTCAGCGTAATTAAGTCGTTTACATAAACATTATCAACTGAGAAAGTGGTGTAAAATGTTTCTATAAAATAAAGAGTCAATTATTTACAAATTAACTATCCGTAAAGAACGCACTTAATAAAGATTTGCGCGGTAGTCACGCAACGTTGTCACCCTACTTTAATGACTGAATCAATGTTTTGATTTATTTAATTAATTAATGACCATTATTTATGGACTAGTGAAGTTAGGGCTTCCCGAATGTTAATAGGTTAGTGGTTAATTAATTTGATTTGACTCGTTATAACTTTGTTGAACTATTCTACCGCCGCTAACTATACTGTCAGTCCAAACGGCTCGGTAACAACTATGCTTAAACATGGAAATAGAGCCTTTCTTAGTTTTAGTTACATTCAGGGTGACCTCGCTCGGAGCTATTTGGTACAAAGTTTGTCAGATGAGAGGTACTATAATGTCAAGAATAACTCTGTCTTGACAAGCGTGCTTTAATCTTTTATTTTGGTTGTAAATTTGCCTTTAAATCTATTCATTTACTGTGATATTTAGCGCTAAACAAACAGATTTTTAATTTAAAACCCGCTAATTAACACATCCTCAGTCTAGTAAACAAAGTATCATATTTTCAACCACAAACTTTTCTAACGGTACTGACAGTGAAATTACAGCTCTGCTAGACAACACAATAAACACTATATTATTATACTAATGCGTATGTGCCCACATTCGCACAATGCACGCTACACAAACAAACGCATCGAACACGGCGTCAGGTTTCAGTGCAAACGCATAATATTTTACTATGAAAACGTGATGTTTTCGCACTACCACTCGAGAGGAAATGGCCCGTTTCACATTATACAAGTACGAAACTTATCCGGTAGCTAATTTGTTAAGATTCATCTGAACCATACCGGCGCCAAATGCGTCATGAACTCATGATTGTACGTAAATGCACTGTTTCAGGTTAGGTCGTTGTATCGCAATCAAAATGTACTCAGACTTTCTCTTTGTAAAACACGCTGTAAAGTACTATTACATACGGTTTAGTACTTTGCAGAACTTAGTTCTTAAGGCGAGCATACCAACTAGCATGAACTTTTAGTTCATAAACATGCTGTACGAACGTAACTTAGCTCCGCGAAAGTAATCCGTACCTCGTGCTCTTAAATTGTTTTTCGCGTAACTTCTTTTAGTTTGTTGAAAACTATTCTAACATACAGCGCTGCCGGTGGCGCGGCACGTCGTTTTCTACGTCGATTTTCTTTTCTCACTGAGTACGATGTGGAAATAGCTCTTTTCGGACGATTGCCGTCGTTGAATTCTCTCCACACACGGTTGTACATTGAATAATCGAGTGCTCTTGCGCTAGAAGACGTTGAATCGCAAGAACTTTATTGGAATGAATTTTTCAGCTACATAAGATTTTTATAGGTTTCATGTATTTTAGTTTCTGCTCGGATGTAACATTGATCGACTTTATTCCACATTTCCTGCAAGGAAATTCACTGGATTTTATTATTAAACTCCAGATCAAGGTACCAAACTTGACACATGTAGGTATGATAACGTTATAGGAAAACATTTTCAGTGGTTTGATTGTGAATCCGTATCGTTTAAGTGATTTCGTACCGTACGTAAATCAGGATAACGATTTTTTTTTTCACAGTTACTCAACTAGTTGTTAATGAACCACTAGCAATTACAACTAGTGTTCACTGGACTATAAAACACAAATAAACACTGCGACACTATTTCACCGTTAATGTACCGGCGGGAAACATAAACCGGGACGTGGCACATCGTTCACACCCCACACACGACATTGAGCACTAATACAAAAACTTTACACTGTTTGTTTGGGACACAAAAGGTCCCAAGCTCTCAAAACACCTTTGAATACAATATAAGCGCAATTTAAGGTAGTTTCCTAAGGGTTGCTAACTTTTTTTGGGAAAATCAACGTAAAAAATATTTTGAAGAGGAAAAAAGTATTTTTTAAAGCAAATTTATTTTTAATTTTTTATTAAATTCTCTTCTTTTCACTTCAGATTCGTTACCGACATAACTCTCAGTGAAAGCTAAAATGGCTGGTAAATACCCATAATTAATTTTAAAGATTAGAAATAACGTATTTTCACATCCCATATTTTTATGCACAATTATAAAGTATATTTATTGAAAATAAAGTAGGATACGTTATATTATAAAGTATAATTGGCAACCCTAAATCATTTTCTTCAGGAGAACTATATTACACAAAGCTCTTTATTTCTTGAGATTGGTGGACATAACAATCAAAATATCAACTGATGACAAAATATGAGATGAAGAAAAATATAAATCCTCTCCTTGCCATTAAACCAACGCTCAGTTGTTATTTTGTCCTCTAAATTCATTTAAACCCCTCGAATGATTTTTAACCGACTTCAAAAAAAAAGGAGGAGGTTATCAATTCGACTGTATTTTTTTTATGTTTGTTACCTCATAACTTTTGACTGGGTGAACCGATTTTGATGATTCATTTTTTTATTTGAAAGCTGGTGCTTCCCGAATGGTCCTATTTTAATTTGGTTCCATTCGGACAATGGGGTCCATGTGAAAACCATGTAAGTCTTAAATTTGCATAAAGTATTTGCGCGACAAATGAACGAATAAGCGATTAGATTAGTGCGGAGTATCCACCATAACTAAAAAGTTGAAAACAAAAACTTTTTACAAAAAAAAAAAAACAACCGACTTCCTTAAAAAAGCAATACAAAGTCAAAAATAACTTTAATTTCGGAAGTCGGTGGCAAAAAAACCTTAAATACAGATCCTAAGACACCGACTTTCGATTTTTTTTTTACTTTGTAGTGTTTTTTAAGTCGGTTGTTTTTTTTTTTGTAAAAACTTTTTTTCGTGACATAGTCTTGACTATGCCACGAAAAAATTTAATATGAACCCCCATACAACCCGTATTGATGATTTTAATGATCATAATTCTGTATACCCACAATTGTCACGATAGCGAATCATATTTTAATCTACATACAAAAAACGCAAGAAAAATTGAATTTTCGCGCGTCCACCTTAAGGTGACGTAGCGAGATAAACGTGCTTTTTATTTTTAACGTACCTTTCTTACCGTATGACATCCGTACTTAATCTTTTAGTGTATGTTTTTTGACTATATAATCTAGTATCCTGTAAAAGGAATACACGATATGATGAAATTTTCTCGATACAAAAAAATCGCAAATTTCTATCAATGATTATGATTTTTTTAGCCTCAAGGCGCGATGCGTATGTATTATTAAACATAGTTTACTTTAAAACATTGATTATAATTGTGTCTAAGTTTTCATAAAACAGTTTTCGTTTTAATAATACTTTTCATTCATAAAAAACGGCGATTCGTTTTGGCACATACGTTATTTTATTCCAAGCGCATACACATTATCGCCATCTCTTCTTTTGCCTATCATAAGTAGTGTCATCACTCTCGTTCGTTCATAAATCAGTCGCCCAGTAGGGCTCATCGACGACGAACCTATGTCACTTTTTTACAAATCGGTGCGATCAAAATTACGTTTTTAAAATGTTTGTGTTCACAGAAAAAGGTAGTAGTTAAGCATTTTGCTGTAATTATTTAGTATAATAAGTGTTGACTTTCCAAATAACTTTATATTTCGACTGTATATGTGTCTATTTTTGTGACTGTGAACAATATAGCATTCTTTTTCTATTACCATTTAGAGACGACCTAAATTATGTATGAAAATGGGAAGAACCATAAACCAAAACTGAACAGTATCTTCAAGGTTAGGAGTGCCTGCACAGGGCAATTAATTTATTCATTTTGCATTAGAGAAGAACGTCTATTTTATCCCAAAAACTTATAATAATCATTCATTTAGAAATAAAATAAAATATATAATTCGTTTTTAGGTTTGAATTAGAATTAAATACCAATAAGATGATGATAACAATAAACCGAATTCACCACTTTCACTAAAGCATTACAGCAACAATCTATTCTCACTTTGTAAAATAATATTGAGTAAACACCTTATTTTATAGAGAAGAACGTCTATTTTATCCCAAAAACTTATAATAATCATTCATTTAGAAATAAAATAAAATATATAATTCGTTTTTAGGTTTGAATTATGTCAACAATATATCTATATGTCAAGTACTGTCACTTCAAATGCAAGAGCACAACGAATGAATGGAGTAGCATTAGAATTGCAAAAAAACGTGAGGTTTTACTTGACAGCAGCCCAAAGAAGGGTAATGATTTAAACAGGCTGTGTCAAACGCCGAACTAGTTTAAAAACATATCATTGGCATGTAAAAGTGTGTTTACAAACCTACTTACAGAAATAAAATAATTTATAATTTATAGGAGATGTGAAGTTTTATTGAAAATATAAATTTTAATTTCATACATCAATCAATCAATAAAATCAGTTTATTTCGGGCTACAAAGACTCAAATCATAATACCATACAGACTATCATACATACAAATAAGAACCACGTAAACATAACTATTGTACACGAAGTGACGGTGACGTGTAGCGCTGTGTAGTATCGCGTAGCCTTCCGCGGAATCGCCGATACACGACACCCTTCGGCCAAAACTCTTCCTTGAGGAAGGTCTCGATATGATGAGTTGGAACTCGCACCACGAATGACTTGAAGCTCGTGTTGTGGCACGGATCCAACTTCTCGACCCTCAAGGTCCAGTTGGACTTAACACGTACAAACTCCACGATCTCCTTAACCTTCGTGGTGTAATGTAGACGGGACACATAGAGTTGCGTCGTTAGTGTAGCTGGACGCAGCAGCATATTGAGTCCTGCTAGCGCGGTCTCACACTGGTTCCGTCTACGAAGCTTCTTACTCTTCTTCCTCTCTACCTTCACGAAGCCATCCATGTCAGGCACGTGGCCTGAAGCCGGGCCTAGCAGTTTCGAACCCTATATGTACCGTGTTTGGTACCTAATCATTAGCAGCCTATAATGTTCCCACTGCTGGGACACAGGCCTCCTCTTGGTGAGAGAGAGTGGGACATAATCCACCACGAGGGTCGAGTGCGGGTTGGTAGATGTCTAATGTCTTCAATTTTTTGGTTCTAAGACATGCCGGTTTACTCACGATGTTTTCCTTCACAGTTTTGAGAGCAGTGGTGTTGAAATAATTTACACAGAGTATAGCGCCTGCTCGGGTTCGAACTCGTAAGTAGTAGCCGTTGCCACTGAGCCACCACTGCTTCTCGATATGTAATTGATATCTAATCAAAGGTCTACAAGAGTGCTTTCTGAAAACATATTGGCTATTTATAATTTTTAATTCCTACAAGATTTTATGGATGATCAAAACAATGGTGTTTTACTCTGTTTTGAATAACACTAAACATCCTTCTATCATCTTATGAAGACTGTTTAGCAAATTATTTTTGTACTCCATCTCTGAATTACCCATAACACCAAAATAACTGTAATGAAAAATAAAGTTAATAAAAGAACAAACATACATACGAGTTAATAGGCTAAATAAACACATTGCTCTCTGCAGTCGGGTAAAACACCCAAATAAAAAGATATAATCTAGACATAGTTACAAAATATCGGCAATAATATTTAGTTTTTGGTTTTCTAACCGCAGTCACACGTAATTACTAAAATATGTATGTATGTCAAGTAATTTTGACATTTATCATACACATTGCCATACGAAATTTACCTTGAAGGAAATATAAATGACTTGTAAAATAAGGTGAAAAAATTACTCATAACTAGTATTACGTAATGGACGAAGTCTATGTAAAATATTGTAATTGTCATTTACCAAATAAATGTATAGTAATCGGTGAAACGAAATTGAAGTTTATTAATCTCTTAAACACCATCATATATTTTATTTATAGACCTCTAGAAGATTAATTCGTTATTTTTAATTTCATGTTGTAAATCTATATATTAATACGTGAAGCGAAAACTTTGGCTCCCTTTTTACGAAAATTGGGCGGCCGGAGGAGTATGAAATTTCGTACACTTATAGTTTATACAGAGAAAAAGTGACGAATGCTAATATTTTTTTTAAAATTGTGCGTAAAAATACATTATTTTCAATAAATAACACGTTACACACACTACTATTCATTACCGTGTATTTAATAATACACATGTATAGATATTCTTTTGTTTATGGTCCAAATCTGTGGTCTATAGTCTTACTGAATGTCAGTTCAGTTCAGTTTATTTATTTGTTAACATAGGTAAAATATAAAGATCTTATTTGTTTGTATTATTGTCAAGTATAAATATAGGTAATAAATTAATTTTATAGATATATAACCTATTTCATTTTTAAAATCTATGATCATATCGAGAATATTTGCCTTTAATATTATCTGTCTATAGTGTTACTGAATGTCAAATTTAACCATATTTTTTTTATATTTATTATTATATATATTTTTTCACTTAATAATGTATTTCTATTCAAATGAACCACGGTCAAATTTCGACCAATGGGCGATCACTAGTAATTAATAAATACTTAAATTGTTTATTATATATTTTTAATTATGTTGAGTTAATCAATATCGTATAACCCAACATCCGTACATAAATATTAGCTAGCTTTTTCCCGCGACTTCGTCTGCGTAAATCTTACGTTACGCGGACGCAGGTGAAGTCGCGGAATAAATAGGGTTAATGGGTAACAAATAAGGTTTAGTCGTGAAAGAGTAACAGACAGGTAGAGTTAGTTTCGCATTTATAATATTACGTATAGATAAAGAAGATAATTTCTTGCTGTAAGATAGTTTTATTGCTTATAATTAAATATTTTTATTATTTGTCTACTCCATCGCACGCTATGTGCAAAAATTTCATAGACCGACTAAATTAATGATACTTTCACGTACTTTTTTCTAAGATGTTTCCGTCTCTACCTTGCTATTGCAGTTTGACAGATGTGCAACAGTGACAGGAATAGTGCTTACAGCAAGGCTATGCTATGTTAGTAACGTTTTTTATATCGAGACATTTTCTGTCATTAGTTCAACTTTTGGCCGCTGGTTTTCCTGTTCTCTATAAACGGTTCAGATATAAGTTTGTGGTGGCCGGCCACTTTAGGTTGACCCGCCATAAACCACGCCCATCCTACTATCATTCACATTCAAGGTGGGCCCTTAATGTCTAAAGACGATCATCTGTTTATCCCCCCCCCCCCCCCCTTTTACGTTCAGCTTTGAATAAATTAAAAAATCCGGATTGTATAACGACATTTAGCGGAGTCGATCTTGTAGTTGCTTGCAGTAATACCGGTATAGTGGTACCGGTCGGATATTGCGCTCTTATGGCGTCGTCGGTTCGCTTAATGCGTTTCCGATGTGACGCAAATGGGATGTTTTGTGCCTCCGCAACAGCGTTCACGTCACTACCGCACTGTGCAGGTGTGAACTATCCAACTGGGACAGTTTACCTCTATAGCAACCATTTTATCAATCAATGCTTTTTTTACATCTTGTAGTCACAGTTTGATTCTTGTGTACAGATGTTATTCTTAAAAACACATAACTTCCTTGTATGTTTCTCAAATATTAATTTGAAATTCCTCAATTTCAGCTCTCGGAGCTACAGCTTAGGCATTGAACTGTGGTTTATCGTTCTGAAAACTAAATCGCGGCTATAAATTCCACATCTAATGCGTTTAGAAGATTTATGCTCCGAATGTTTCCAAACTAGAAACCCTATAAACTAAACTAACGATTACACCTATGTTTAGATTATCATGGTTTCGATCAGTGATGTTTCCATTTCTATTCAAGCGTATTAGATGAAGTCTGCTGACGGAATTGGGTAAATGTGGATTTGATTACACAAGAGATTTTGTCTTTCTTATGTTCGTCGTATAAGTTTGTGTAACTAGATGTTTTATCAAATATTTTTACAGTACATAGAGTATGGAATGTAATGTATCACGATAACAGTCATTCTTATCGTTTACCTTGCTTCGTCTGACCGACCAACTGATATAGGAAATTAAGATGAGTTCATTCAAACAATTCTCGTACTACTAAATGTTTAGAGAGGCATATCACGTCCCATCTTCTACATTATTCGAATCGTTTGTGTTTGTCGCGCTCGAGACTAAGCTCCATTTTAAAAGGCTTCTTTTTTACATTGGCCCACGTTCGTGTCTAAGTTTTTGTTCAGAAAGTAATCATTGTTCCTAGATAGGGTGTCTCCATTCTTTATAATACATGTCGGTGTTGGTTCGTCGTTGATTTTAGTCACGCGTAGGCATCGCCGACTGTCGGTTGGATGCCTTTGTTTTTTAAATAATACCTTTTGATCCCTGTTGATGAACTTCAACGCTACACAAAAAGTGACAGTGGTTGTGCTTAAATTCATTCACCAATAAAACAGCAAAGTGATTAATCAAAATCGTCCATTAGTCCCTAGATAACAAACATTTACTAACAGTTTGGCTTTGTATTGAGGTTTATAATCCCCCTGAGTTCATGTGAACTATAAATTCAACGGCCTGGTAACTTTTCATGATTGTTATCTGCATGTATTTGACATTTCTCATAATACCATTCATATTAATTTGATAACATTTAACTGTCATATTAGTACGACACGACCTCGTTGAATTCCTCCATGAAACCCACGCCTGTTCGCACACCTGTTGATGTCTAGGTGTCCCTGTCAAAACTCTACAATTAATAATCAGTGAAAATCGTATCGTGTGATTCGTATCTAGCTCATAATATAATCACAAACGTATGTTTGTGGATTTTAGTGGTTACAATAACAAAAAAGACATTGTTATGAGAACCATGACAGGACCCACAAAAGGTTCTAACGGACCGTAAACCAAATAATGTAAATGTATGTAGGCCGCATTGCCTAATGTCGAACGCTTATGGCGATGCGTAGCACTGCCGTAAACGCATGGAATTCCTTCCAGTTCAGAAAGGACCGTATTCAGTGCACGGCTGCGCGGGCGGTGACTCCTCGCGACAGTCCACCGATGCCATGCTCGGCCGTCCTCACACTGAATACTAATGTATCTCCTATTGTGCGTCCAAATTCAGACACTCGTTGTTGCGGCCCAACGAAAGTTTTGTAATGCCTTTGTCTTGCTGACTTTCGCGCTCGCTAACTGGAACGCTCGTTTGACGAATCGCCTATGGCTATGAGAGTCATTTGCTGCTTGGCATGTTTTGGCAGCTATTGATAAAGATGGCAGTTTTTGTGTACTAGTAGTTAAAGACGTATGCTTCTCTAATGTGTTAGTTCCAACTGTTCCAAGTCTCTCATTTAGTATCTAGGTCATTTCATCTTTTTTTTTGTAAAAGCATGCATAATGAATATGTCAGTTTAACTTTCGCTATCCAACCAAAGACGCAATGCTAGTAATTTCATTCATGTTAAATTCTACTTTGCTGGTATGTGGGGCGATAGTATCGCGGACTCTGCCCGCATCTGCATAATTTATAGATCGCTGGCGACGAGCAAATGATATGGCAGCAGCATTGAATAGCTGTGAATACTTGTGCACTGCTGGGTACATGAAGTCTGCGCACGAGTTTCGCTGCGTTGAGCCGCCGGAGCAGCCGCTGCTGCACGCTCCGCTGGCGCCGCTCACCGCCCGCGTGCTCGCCTCACCCCCGCGGTCCCTTGCGAAAAAATCATAATGCAATCGCCAGGACGGCCGGTGTGGAACGCTCGCCAACCACTCGCAACACGCAACCAGTCTACATTCAAATGCGTTGAAATTCACACGCCATCCATCATGATGGATTTGTAGTGTCGGGAAACAGATTTCTCTAACAGCCGGTGGTGTGGAAACTGTGTAGCGGTGACCATAGTGAAGTTAGAAACAAAGTTGCCTCTGAATATTGTTATTCAGTGATGTGAACTTTTACATTTCCACTGTCCCTATTTTCGTTTTATTGACTGTCCCACTTCATGTAGTTACTGGTGCTGATTAAAATTCGATTACCGTCTTCGGTACATTAACGGCATAATCTTTGTCAAGCCCTGAAACTGCCGATTTAATGAAGCGGTGTGGGTGGGACGACTGCTTCCCTGGGGAACACTTTGGAGACCTGTATTCCTTGTCATATTAAGTTACTACGTTAGTGAGACATCATTAATTTGTGCAAAGTCGTCCATAACAGTTTTGGATCATTAGAGACCTTTGTGGACAAACAATTGTCCATCAAACATAAATTAATTCTCTACGCGTCTCGGTTGCGTCCGGTGACGGTTGCTTTCGAGGCGTTCATGTTTTCAAGCTGTCTTTCCATCGCGAACAGTGGCCTGGATCACTCGCTACCGACTGGTAGCCGATAGAAAATGTGCGCGTTATCAAACGTTTAAAAGAACATACAATGAAACGATTGGCTAATTTGTAATTATCGTCGTTTTAAGAGATAAGACCGGTGAAACCAACGAAATGCCATTGGATGTCAGTGATTTACCAATATTGATGTGATGAGGTGATATTTGGATTGTGCAGTGTTTGTGAGTGACTCAAGAGGTGTAGTATAATATGTGGGGGGCGGCGGTGTCGAATCCACCGCATTATCACTACGTTCAAGGACCTGCGGGTTCCATACCACAAGTTGGTCCAAATGGTCCCATATTGTCTGGTCCACCAACCAGACATTTAAGACCACAGTCATCGTATTCCCTGCCACATGGAAGTAACGGGCCCGGGCGCTGGGGCTGGTCAGGCAATCATGTGTCGTCTTTTGACCGACGACAGCTGAAGGTTCCTCCACAGCCTGCGCGGCCGGCCCCCGTCCGGCCTTCACAAAGTCGATATACTGGAAATAATGTAAGTGAAACATGGAAAGCAACAAACCGCCTTGTAATTCAATGCGTTTAGTAGGTACTTTCATGTCCTGGTATAATGTGCGTGAGCTGATCGGCTGTTTTATATAGCTGTAATTTATTTCCTCGTCTCTCGCAATGCGTGTCGGATGTCGGCTTGCGCACGCGTCATTCGACACGAACTGCTATTTCTCTCCGGTAGGAACTCCACGTATGTAACCCTTGTTACATGATAATCATTAGCTCTTTAAGATTTATATATTTTGGTAGATATCATATCGAATGATGATATTGATAGATAGTTGATAACTCGAATGTTGTGACTCAAAATATGCTAATGTATGTTGATAAACTGGGCTAATAGCTAAAACTTCCTCGTTTACTTGCACACTTTCTCATGACACCGTCCGTCCCCAGAAATGTCCATGTTTGCTTATTTACGTAACTCTTACGAAGGTCCAGCAAAAAATGTGTGTTCGCCGAACGCATGCCGTTAGCCCTTTTATAGTGTGCCGGTGTAAGACGGTTTCCTATATAGGGTAGTATCTAATGAATAGCAAATGTAGTCGTAAGTGAGGTTGTTCTGTTTACGGTACGAGGACACCGGCGGTCGCGGCGTTAAGGTGACTATCTCCAGCGAAATGTAACGGAGGCTTGTCTTTAGCGTTGGGAGCAGTTAAATTAAAATTTTGTTTCGCTATCCTACGGCTCGGTTTAAATGCGCAATATTTAACACCAATGCGCCATTAATGCTTCGAGTTGGTAATTTATCCCATTTGACATCGAATGGTCCTATTTATTTTGTCCATGTAAGGTAAACAATACCGAGAGCTCGTCTTATTAATCAATATGATTTATTTAGAACTAGCTGCTGCCCGCGGCATATCGAATATATCGGAGATTATCGTACGGGAACGTGCTTCCGGGACAAAAAGCCTTTGTGACACCTTACAATATCAGCTATCTGCTAGTGTAAGTCTCGTCAAAATTGGTCTAACTGTTTCGGAGATTAGCCGGAACAAACAGACGTTTAAAAAAAAGTTAGTATATGTGGTACCGAATATACTTTTATATGCATTATTATTTTTTTTTTTTTTTTTTTTTTTTTTTTTTTCAGGATGGGAAATCATCAAATGACTTTTCCCGCTCTGGGCGGAGCGGGAGGGCGTGTCAGACTTTTACTGACTAAAACCCACCCGTGTTCCATCAGTTGCCCATGTGCCAGGGTCACGGTATCTCTTTCGAACAATCACGCGACCCTGGCAGGTTTATATGCATTTAGTAAAAGACTGTGACTTCGACATTACAATCAGACCCTTAAATTTTATTTATTTGAAAATCATTTTGGCTCCTATTTCCATCTAATCATTAATGATTAAGGCATCAATAAAAGTATGTTCTTAATTACAGAGTGCAGACCGTAATTAAAATCATATCAATGTAACTTCAAGCTGCGTAACCAGTACTTGGCTTTTCTTTTGCAACAAGGTCAATGTTGCGTTATAATAACAGCGGGTATCGTGACGGGATTGCGACAGATATCATTATCATGAAAGTTTAGTTGCTCCACCATGGTAGCGCATATTCTGCGAATAGCCACGATTTGGTCATTACCAATGTTAATTGTTAAAAATATAACATTACGCCTCTTTTCCCAGGTTAGGCAGATATGTGCTGTAGTAAGTTCACCCACAATTCGCCAGTTATATTTAAGTTTCATGTAATAGGGGGCAGGTCTATTGCCACCAACCGGGCACAAATCCAGACTCAGGGCTGCTACAGAGAAATCCCAGATAGAAAAACCCAATAATACTTTGCCGGACCCCGAAATCGGACCTCATGCTGAACAGTAACGCTTGCGACTACTAGAGAACTAAGCAATCACAGAAAAAAAAAAACTAGGAAAACCCAAAAACATACGAGTTTCCCGTAGTCACAGTTGTAGGCTTGGTTAGTTTGCTAGGCGTACTCGCAGACGTAAAAAAATCCCGTCGCGATATTTTTACGTTCGTGCGAACGTGGTCTTTATAATCAGTTGTTGCACTTGTTGCTATCTTAATTGAAAATACTAGTATGTGCTAATTAAAACAGATAAAACGTATGTACCTAGCTTTAATGTAATTTCACTTGAATAAGTCATTACCAAAAACAAGTTATTATTACTCAGCTTTAACTTTATGACATCAATATAAATTAAAACGTGAGTGGTCTTCGTCTGCGCTGGCCTCACAGAGCCCCTAGGGCCGCAGTTATCTAGGGTTTTAGCGATGTCATTAAAAGCTTAGAATACATCTCTGTCTCCAATAATAAATAGCCTTGGTATTATCCCATCCATTAATAGTATAAGCCCAGACATTTTAGCAATCTAAACGAAGCTAAACTAAGCCGAGCGACCTTCGCCCTTTCGTGATAGAACTTGGAAAGCGTTTCTATAAATACACTATGATAATTTCAGTTCCAAAACAGATTTATTAAAGAAACTTATTAATCACTTTCAAGAACAAAAGTTTAATAGAACGTCGGAATTTTGCCGTGCATATAATTATTGTATACTTAGTCAAACTATGTACTATGTAAAGTTTCACAAGACAAATTGACCAACGATTTAGAAATTAAAAACCAAAATAGTTTGGCATGGTTTACGACAGAGCTCAATCACGGCCGTAATAATCTGCTGGACTGGACGTGACTCTTATTTAGTGAGATTATCGCGCCAAAAAAATTACATCAGCTTTATCGCGTGTTCACCTTATCTCACAATGGACGGCCATGGATAACATGTATAAAGTATTATAAAAATAACACTCCATTAGACCTGGCTGCCTCTCCATAGCTGGATGGTCTGACGTCGCCCTAGCTTACGTCATTCTATACAATCTGTGTTATGACCTTTAGTAGCAAAAAGTCATGTCATAGAACAGTTTCTATATAAAATGTTTGTAACGTAAATATAACTAAAAATAGAACCACCATGTACATAGACAGAGTTTGTTATTGTTGCTCAGATAATGGGTAAATCAATTCCAATCATTTATCGCGATTAGGATCTATGTAGGTTACGTACTTACAGAAAATGTACCTATAATAGTAAATAAGTTTCGTATAATGTCAATCCAAAATTTAAGATACAGGCCTGATAATATTAAACCATTATATCTTTGAACAGTGTGTATAAGCTTTTTCTCAATGGTCAGGTGGTTCAGGTCTGTTTCAAAGGTGGGTATCTCTTTTAATTCAACTCAAAAAGGCTTCGTCCCTCGCCGCCTGTTGAACAACTTTTATTTCTTTCTTATCTTAACCACTTATTTTGTCCCGAAACTTTACGCATAATATTAAGCTTTTAAAAGCTTTCTTTGAAGTGATGATAGGCATGTTTCAAAAGTTCATTTAATTAATTCAATCTTATCTAGCACAATTTGACAATAAAGATAAATTTTCATATACTGGAGCCATTTTCTTGTTTATATTTCATTTTTGCGTTAATTTACTAAACCTCGAAATGTTTACATAAAGGTAAAAGTGCACTTTATGAAAATGGTTTATATTCCACTTTATCTGTACAAAGTTTTGGTTTATTCTGTATAATTCAACTTAGTTACAAAATTTAATTAAGTAAAAGGCGAAACGCTAACAAACCATGTACTTTTCTCTCTTGTACTAAAATGTTATTTTTAACCTCGCCACTCAAATTGATCTCATACTTTACAAGCTCGTGTGAAATTGGCTTACCGTACACAATAAGCCTTTTTGTTCGTACAAGATGAGCCTTTTACTTTATCATCCCCTTTTTCAGTCCCTCACGGGTGGCATTTTAACAGGAAATAATGATGTTACGTTCGCTACCTTGTTGTTTGGGTACCTGCTTTTAAGGTCTGGCTTTTATGTACACTTCCTAACTTCCACGAAACCTTATTCTACTCTCACTCCTTTATTTAAAAAAATGTAGAAGCGTAGCAGAGTTTGCATAACATTGTCGGTTTTTATATTATTTTTAAACTTTCAGTCTCTCCGTAGTATGCATATTATTTGCGTAAACGAGTCAAATAGTTCCAATTCTTCGCTAGAAATCCTCTAATTCACTCGCAATGTTCGATTTATTTACCCGCTTATCTATCGCTTCGACATTATTGGAAGCAGGCGCGGATAAATCGAACGTCTCTTTCTCTGTTACCCAGTCAAATAGATTTACTTAAACCTAAAGCAGTTTTATTTACTGCTTGTGCTACTAGATTAAAAATAAGAAGATTTACGTCTCAATATGCTCTCTGGCGGAGCTCATTGGTAGTCTAGTCACGTCCCCCTCCGACTATGTCTCGTGCCGTCTCAACTCGGATAAAACGATCCACGTGCTGTACTTATCGCAACGTGGAAACTATGAAGCTTTCGTCGAGATCTCATTTAAAATTTTCTGCTTTTCTCTTCAATATTTTTAAAACGCGATTTCAGTTTTAAGACCTGCTTCATAGATTTCAGAATGATAATGAAATAAGTATACATATATCGTAAATAATTTAATATGAGTAATAAATCAAATATCTGGAACGTAATTTGCTGATAAGATACTTCAATTTGTTCCATGCTAACAGCACTTGTAGCGCCGTCTTTTCCTCGCGTGTATATTCAAAGGAATGCGAGTTTCACTCCATGAATTAGCTATTGGATCGATAACATCACCAGATTCTTTATTAAACAACTTCATTTTATTATCTCACGATTTAACGACCGAGAACATTGAAGATGTAAACTTTAATGCTCTTTGGATCTTCAAATTTTAAGAGTACTTTTAGGGCCTCTTATTTTGTTTGGTACATTTGTTTTTTAAGGTATTGAAATATTAGTCATTTAAGTAGTTTCCGTGTTGTTATATCTTAACAAATTGGTATCTAATTTATTTTCATGACTCAGTCCGTGACGGTAACAAAAAGCACTCCCGCAGTAATAGCTACCTACGAAATTAATTACTCGTGCTCTTGCAGTTCCCTAAGTTTTCCTAAATAAGCAAACTCTTACATATTTATACTCATAATATAACATTAAGTTCGATTAAGTTTCCGAAGAGCGTCATGTAGTGGCTAACTTCGATTGCATCTTGCTGCGCGAGGCCTTGACTTCGCATGCAATGTCAGCTAAATGCCAAAAGGTTCACCTCTACAGCTTTATTGTACGTTATACGGCAGATGTAATATACTGCAAATAAAACATCTAAAATAATAATGTCCTGTCTAGACTAAAAGAGAACAACATGAGGTTTTTGCTCAAAGTTAGTGAGGTGTACGCTGATGAGTGGTCTGTCCGCCTGACCAGGAAATCAAACAGAGTTACCCGCAAAATGTAATTGTGGATAACACAGCCTGACTGTGGCCACGGTAAACCTACTAAAAATAGATAATTGTAAATCTGCTAGCTGATGAATTTATGTTAGCTTTTCTAACCATTGTTAGATACAACAAGCAACCTTTTGGCAGAAAATCCTCAGTTCCATGAAAAGTGATGTTTTTGAAGTGAAATTTCTGCGTTTGAACTAGAAATGTTTCCGTTAAAAAAACTCAATTAGTGAAAAATTGCGCTTTAAAAGGAATAAAACAAGAAAATATTCTAATTTGTAAGCCGTGGTCATGTGGTCATATGTTCGATTTGCCCTAAAGGTTATGATCGCTGAAGAGCGTTACAATGTGTTGTTTAGGCCAATACGACCACGGCTTTCAGATGAGAATATTTTTAAATAGTCGACTGTGTGACCATGTTTAATTTAATGTTATGTCACTTAGCCTATATTATAACCAGCGGACAATACGACGCTTCTAACGATTCGTTATTTATCAAACTATGATAAGTAGTTAAGAAGTTATGAGGGAACAGATGAACAAACATACAGGTCAAAATCATAACCCTCCTTTTTGCTTTGTCCTAGTTAGGTAAAAAAGACGTAGCTCTTTGACATGACAGTATTGGTAATATAATTATCTAAACATGTTTTTCGACTATCTTCAATTAATCGATCGTTATCGAATTCCATTCTTATTACTTACCTACTCATTGCGTCAGAGTTTAAAATACTTTCCTGAAAGATATGATAAATATCGATACTGAAAACACTTGGTTTATATATCCATTTCATGCAGGCATTTCAATATCATGCGTATTGTAGGAGATTGTGGTTCTCGATATAGAACTTGTAAAAATGACAAAAATACACAATGATTATTTTCACAGCTCGTGCGTATGAATATTTTACATCAAGCTATGAATAATCAATCATTGCTTTTGAACACCATATTTGCGTATAAATAAGTACCCTAAAATAACGCTGAATGTCAAATTATGTGCCGCTCTGTCTGTTAGGTCGTTTATTAAATTAAGGCACGTGTCTTCTTATTCATGACATGATACTTTTCCGCATTTGTTTGTGTTCCTTGAATAATACAAAAATAAATTTAAAAAAATCCTTGATTTTTAATGAGATAAGATTAGTTTATATGTAATGATGTTTTCTTTAAAGTTATCGATTTTTCAACCCGGTAATAGAATTAAATCTATAGCTTTGTTGTACAAAATCGTGCATTGTGATAACGTGCATCTGTTTTGTTTATTGTAATTTCGCGTTATTCGTTTTTAACATTTTATTTTTCTTTGTCCAACAGAAGGTCGACCCCGAGCTGATCTTCACGAAACAAGAGAAGATCGGCAAAGGCTCCTTTGGTGAAGTGTTTAAAGGTGTCGATAACAGGACCCAGCAAGTGGTCGCTATTAAAATAATCGACTTAGAGGAAGCTGAAGATGAAATCGAGGACATCCAGCAGGAGATCATGGTGCTGTCACAATGTGACAGCCCCTACGTCACTAAATATTACGGATCATACTTGAAGGTAAGCGCATGATTCATTTCGATCTCTTACTATAACGTGTTTGATGTCTCATCTGAAATGAGTTTAGCTTGATACACGCTGTGATAAATAACAACCGCCCAGTTTAATGTAAGCATGATGTTAGCCATTCAACAAATTTGACATTCATCACAGTTTATAAAGGCCTGTAATCTTGTGTGTATTCATATTGAGCCACAGAGTAAGATAAACCTTGTGGAATATATTACGTTTTATCTTGTCAGTCTGGGGGCACGAGGCATCAATCATTGTCTGTGAAGCTGTTCCTTCGTCTGCTTATCTGCTGCTGAGCCTTTATAAAAGACAAGGATCACACGTAATGGAGTCCATTACGTACTGTATTTCTCTTGTTGAGGGATGTCCCCCTGCAAATTCGTTTCCCTCTCGCCCTGAGCTATGTTCTATAGCTCCACAACAGCGCTTGCTATTCCAACATTGAATTGCGTGACATTATCTGTTGTGTACAACAGCGTGACGCACCGGAATGCTTTGCAGTTTCGCAGTATTGTTACCGCTTACCTAGATGGAATATCAGAAAGCGCTGTGGCGCGCGGCGCAGTCGCACTGTCATGAAATACTAGGATAGTTATTACCCACCGTTTTGCGGAGTAGCTGTTGTCTCTTTGTAATTGTACACCCTGGTATAACATCCAGGTCTAGGTAATAGGACATTGATAGTGTCGTGACTATGCGAAATAAGATTGCGCTTAGTAATAAATAGTCAAGCAATTTAGCCGAATGCGTTATTGAAATCGACTCCAGTACGATTTTGTTTAGTAGATTGTGGTGATTGTGCAATGTTCGCTGTTGAATGTCACGAAATTGTAACTAAGATACTATGGAACATTCACCCGATCGCGTAATTCGCTCGCGTGCTGTACCGCATTCACAGTGTTGTACGATGTCCGTCACGAAGAGTTTGGGGTCAGAACACGACATTAAACACAAGCGGTCAGTTATATTTAGACCCACAATGCCTTTGGGGCTATACATACACATTTTATATATTCAGAATGTGAAATACCTGCCTAACTTTTTGCAATATTTAACATAACATTTCAAAATCGAAGACTAAACAATGCATTTTTGTTATTTCATGACGCTTAAAAAGTTTTGAACACTGATTCGGCTTCAGATATGCAATCTTCCACATTTGATTCCTACCTACCCTTTTATCCAATAATATTATATCTTTGTGTGTCAATAGATTTGACCCATAAAAACCTAAATCAGCAAGAACACAATCATTAATCATTTATTTATATTGCCTTTGCTCTTCTTTGATACTCGATGAGTAAGTTTGTGGGCGTCGTCATAAACAGATTTGGAAACAATAGCTGGCTGATTATGCCTAATACTATATTTCGAAAACACTTCTATTCATAAGCTGACGAATGGGAAGCACGTCATACTGTGAAAACGTGGCTTCTGTTGAATGAGGCTTGAAAATTTGGCTCTCTCTGTCTCTACATTTTACTGTGCTAAAAATATCATGTGACATTTTCGGACCAATTTGCTTCCGTTGTGCCTCCGACTCCATCGTCGTCAACAACAGACGAATCGATATGGACATTTCACGTCCCATATCATGAACTCGTATAAAGCTCGAATAGAATGGGAAGCATCCCGCAGCCACGGACAATAAAGTCTGGCCCGTTATGATCGATATTTGCATTTTTATTGTTCACCCACTCAATTCAATTTTATTTAGATTAGTGAAATGGGGTCTAATGAATAGAAGGTTTAACTTAATTGTTCGTAAAAGAACACTTCCTTTTTTTATTCGTTTCGAATCCTTTCACTGCAAGGCTCTTCTATTCAGAGAATTGTAGCTCTCGACTTGAATGCTATGATTTGGTTTTTGCTCCACATGATTCACCATATTTGGTGCAACTGACAACTCTCTAAAATTACTATTCATGTCTGCATCGGAAATGTAGCGTATTTCAATAATTGCTAACGCGGAAGACCTATACATCATTGGTAAATGTTTACAATGTGTTGCGTTTCCCGCTTAGCGCATCGCGTCGGCTCCACGTTGCTATTGCAATCTTGACACACTTTCGAATGTTGTTGTTATGCGTGCCTTGCAAAATACGATGCAATGTATGCGGGTCGGTATGCACATATATCTGCAACATATGTGTATGAAACTTATCTTTGATCTCAACTATATCCACAATTAATATTAATATTGAGATATGTCAAAATGTTATCTGCTATTTCGCTTTCATCTGAATTTATGAATATATTCAGGCTTAAAAGTTACAAAATCAGTTTGTGTTATGAATTTGTATAAACAAACAAGCGTCTGGCATATGAAAGGTGATGGTACTCGTCCGAGTTATGAAAGGCCGGCTCGCTCAATTAGCAAATGAACTTGACGTTACGTGACAGCATCGTTTGTAGGGTACGTTCCACTTTCATCTCTTACATTATTAATATGCGTTAATATCTTAATGCAAGCAAACGAATTATTGAATATCCATCATAATTCAACAAATGCCTTGTTTTCTTTCTCTGATTTTTTTTTAAACAACGCACAGGCTCAGGCTTAAATTACCAAATATTTAACAGCCGGCAACAATACGTATTATAATATGCTGTTTACGTAATTAAACAAATATTTCTATTGTTTCACTGTACTACGGTTCGATGAGCAAATAGAATACTCATATAATTGCAGTACCTACCCCAAACGCATGGGTGGGACCTACCACTACATTTACTGTCGCGTGTTTTGATAATGACCGTGAATTGTACTACGCCACTAAATGGTATTGCATATCAAGGACATTTTTATTTTCGTATGTTTTTGTCTACACAATAGTGAACTTATATTGTTCTGAATCATACATGAAATTATGTTATCAAGTGAACACACTACACAAACAATTTTCTTGGATCGCGGTTAATTTACTTTTGCGACATTTACTATTTTGCGATTTGTTCTGCGGAGAAAGTGTCGTAATGTCGCGGCTGTGTCGTAATCGCAATGATTCGCGTCACTATTAGCTTGGGTAACGTTGTTTTCTTTCATCTTTCTCGTAATATCTTCGTTGACCAATCAACCAACTGCACGATTTTATGATACGTTAGTTCTGACAATAGAGCTTGTTAAAGATAGTTGTTTGTCTTGACATTACATACCGATTTTGTTTCTAAGTGGTGCCTATTCTCCATCTCAAAAAAAGGTTAAACATTTGAGTCATTTTATTTAAGTATGCTTGCGGCGTGCTTAAAAGGCTTTTGTAGAAGAATCGTCGCATTTACGTCAGAGCTGTGAATGAATTAAAATGTGACGTGAATAAGCTGTGCTCGTCGAGAGAGGGTTTTGGTGGGTAAAATTGTGAATGCGGATGTTGGGCGGTGCGGCCGGCCTGAGGTGAAGGACGCTGGTGACTCATCGCGTTAGCCTCGAGGAAAAATGTCAAGAATTTCTCATATGTACGGTGCTAAACATACTTATGTAAATATCTAATATTCCTAACCATTGGTAATGGAATTACAAGTTTGAAACTGTATTTGGCATCAGGTTCAAATTGCTTGTTGTGTCCAGTATCGATCTTCCGAACATGTTATTTCTTCAACATGTCTCACTAGCGACTACATCAATTATATTCACGGTCACGTCTTCGTCTAATTTAGAACTTTGCGTAAATATACCGTTTAATTACACAATCAACTTTGATTGAGTGTTGGGGCTTTTACTCTGTATATAAACTTATTTCTAGGATTGAAAAAAATCCACAGTCATTATCATTCACCTGCCCTTACTGCCAATTTATTTGGGGTTGTCTTTTTCATCAATACTTCTCTGTTACTCATCGTCTCGGTAGTCATCCTCTTTCGAACCTGTTTTTCTTATTCACAAGTCCATTCGTCGTTTCTTTGATCTTTGGAAACTTTCTACAGTATTCCTATTATAATAAAATATGTGATTTCCTCAATATTTAAACAGAATGTTATCAAGACTGAGAATCTCAAACAAGGTTTCGAGGAAAATGAACTCTGAATGGTACGTCCATAAATTCCACATCAAAGCAAAATCTGGTCTATACGAGTATTTTATTCTTCTTTTATTTTTAGGATTTAAGAAACGGCCGTTCAGGGCCGCGCGATGACTATAAAGTGCGCAAGGTTGAAAGCCGTAAACGCATCATTAGGACCATCTTGACCTTTACTCGTATACCGGGTGATATCAAGGTCCTGCTAGCTCTATTGAAGCTTTTCATATCGTTTTATTACGAAGCTGCCCCCTGAGCCCTGTCACCAAATAGCCAATTGTCTCTTCATTGGCGTTCAAACTAACTATTGGCCTCCATACTAGCATTCCGTCTCGACGGCAATACTGCAAATGAAGAATTGTGCAGTTCAATAGAGTACATAAGGAGGTCGACGACTTTTGAACGACGCGAGGAGTCATATCGTTGAGTAGAATCAAAGGATTTAAAAGACTTGATACAGGTCTGGTTCTTATTTCGCATCGTCCTTCTGTTTCACTGCAATGCGGGCCGGGCGAGGCGGGGACGGGTGGGGGTTTGGGGGAGGGGTTCAGTTCGCATCTGAACTTGGAAGGTCAAGTTCTGAAAGTTTACAATTTGTCTTATTGAGCGACAGGTTATGACGACTCAATTATGACGTGATTATGAAGTTGAAATTGGTAGTTGTCATTGATTCGCTTTCGTAAATTAATAAATGTTTATGGTAGTCAGAATGAAGTTTCTGTAAATTTTGTCTAAATTTCTGCAATTTAACTACGATTGGGTAACTCATTTACCATTGTACGCTTATTCGGTTTTCGACATGCTGAGTGCGCATCTTTTATATTAATGTTAGTTGGAAAATTCTATGTCGTAAACGTCATTATCTTCGAAGTTCAACCACTCCTTTGCGAAGTCGATGTTTTATTTTTTCGCTATACACGGGGAGTGCTTTATTGAGTAATTTCGTTAGAGTATCGATAATAGAATTTGGGAACGAAGTTTCTTAGAAACGAATTACTTTACGGTCGATTACATTATGGTTCTCTTAAATTTCATTGAATTTCTGTCGACTCCTAATGACTTAGAAATATATTTAAGAGAATTTTCGTTATTTTCGTGATTTTCGCATATTATGGATTAATTTAATGTTCTTGAGTTTCTTCTCTTTGATTTGGGCTACAATAAATTCGGGCTATGGGAAAAATCTGGATGAGGCTGGCACTGGAGCGTGGGGATAGGCACAAGCAGAGGCCTATACCCAGTAGTGGGTGGAGTCGGGCTGTAAACGATGATGATGCTATTAAGGCGAGGTTGCAGTACTTTTTAACTTTTTCAAACCTCTGTAAATCGTGCAAAATAACAATATTCCGTAAAAGCAAAAATAGTTTAGGAAAATTTAACATATTGTCCAGGGTTGTGTGAAGATAGAAACGTGAATTAAAACAATTGACTCGATAAAAAAAAATCATAAAGATAACACTAAATCACTATTTTAAACGTGTGCCTTGAAGAGATTCCATCATCAAACCATGTAAAATTTATACCATAAGATAGGGCTTATTGTTTTGAAGGGTTTGGTGAGAACACATTATATAATTTCCTTATATTTTTTTCTACGAAACAAATTTACACGAAATCTAGCAGTGCAAGCGCTCGTAACGCACGCCGTTTGTTACACAGACTTCCCCCCTCGCTTGCGCTTTGTAATAGATAAACAATTTAATAAAAACTTGTGTTGGTTTATAACAAAAATGGGTAATAAAAAGGATATACAGAAAGTTGAAAACTAAGGTATATCGAAAATTCGTACTTGACTCGTACCTACGTAATTTCTAATAATTTACTGTAAATAAATAATTAAGTAGATAATCTACTTATTTACGGTAAATAATTTCGTTTGATAACGTTCAGTTCCAAACATTATTTACCTACAATCATTGCTTAGACGCGCCACAATATAAAAAACCGGCCAAGTGCGAGTCGGACTCGCGCACCGAGGGTTCCGTACAAACCTGTAGGTATTTTCGGCTTAAAAATATATATATTTTTTAATTTTTATATTTCAGTTGATTGAATGTAAGGTAAATTGCGGTTTACGATTTATGACGTTTTAAAAAAAAACTACTCACTCGATCTCGTTCAAACCAATTTTCGTTGGTAGTTTACATGGTAATGTACATCATATATTTTTTTTAGTTTTGTCATTCTCTTATTTTAGAAGTTACGGGGGGGGGGGGGGACACATTTTACCACTTTGGAAGTGTCTCTCGCGCAAACTATTCAGTTTAGAAAAAAATGATAATAGAAACCTCATTACCATTTTTGAAGACCTATTCATAGATACCCCACACGTATGGGTTTGATGAAAAAAAACATTTTTGAGTTTCAGTTCTATGTATGGGGAACCCCAAAATTTATTGTTTTTTTTCTATTTTAGTGTGAAAATCTTAATGCCGTTCACAGAATACACCTACTTACCAAGTTTCAACAGCATAGCTCTTATAGTTTCGGAATAAAATGGCTGTGACATACGGACGGACAGACAGACAGACAGACAGACAGACAGACAGACAGACAGACAGACATGACGAATCTATAAGGGTTCCGTTTTTTGCCATTTGGCAACGGAACCCTAAAAAGTACAGTAGGTAAAGATTTACTGAACAGATTGAATTTGTTCAAACTATTTTTATGGTTGCTCAATAACTTTAAATATCGTATAGTAAAATAATTGATATTAAAAAATCTAGGTAATTATACCGAGATTTTTCAAAATCAATTATTACACTATACGATATAATATAAATAAACGTCGTTTCACGTCATTAAAATTATTTAACGACGTAAAATGTATCAGATTACATGAAGTTTATTTTGCAGCGCTTCAATAGGAACAAAAAAGCCATGGGTAGTTGTCACTCCTTAGATAAATTTGAATGCAATATGCGAAAGTCCCACATAAGTACTTTAACTTTATTACTAGTGGTTCGCCTAGAACTGAGACGTCACAATGCATGTTCCAATTTTTCCATCTTTGCATAGTTACTAAAAGTGTATGACGTCAAAAAACAAAACATAATTTACACATGTACAAAAACATTACAACAGTTACAGTTTCAATTAATCTTCGTTTTGTTTGAGGAGTGGTTGAGTCAAATACAATTTTTAAGTTTGAATCTGAGCATAATCGGTCGCAGGGGTAACGATCTAAGAGGGGATCGAAAAAATGAATATAAGAAAGTATAATGTTCGAGTGAGTCAAAAGAAAGGCCTTCATTTGTAATAAGTTAACGAAGTAATCAACGAAATACATTTGCAACTTCCAGCGCCATCTAGTCACATGGTCTCTGTTCAGAACGAACTACTAGTCACAGTGAGTTCACCATAATTTAATAGATACATTCTCTCGTACTATGTTATGTATTATAAGTATATAACGAATGTATCTGTATTTTGATATATTTTAAATGAACAAGGAAATATTCCACATACGATATTGCATAATATAGTCCCAGACATTAAAGTTTCCCATACACTTTCTGTGACTATGTGTTGTGATAATGCGTTTCTTTAGTAGGTTGTTTTCTAATAAAGTTATCGTTATTATAATAGACCAGCCGACCTACCCCAATTCGCAAGGGTTATTCTCGGTAATATATCCCAAATAATCATAAATATTTCTCTAAAAATTCCTCTTGGAATAATCGATTGAATGGTAAAAAATCGAATAAAAACTGTTTGAGATTTACATTATTATGTATTTTGTGTATAATACTTTATAATTATCGATTTATTATAGAAGCCACTAAATGTAAGTATTTAAATAAAATTATTATATTACTGCCATTTTTTTCAGCGATCTGAGTTTTTAATATTTTTGATATATTAAATTCACTTGTTTTAGGACCGATTGAGACGATTCTTTGTTTGTTGAGGTAAAGAATAACAACGCAGATGAAAAAAGTGTTGCTTGTAGGCGAACTATAGACGCGAATTATTTCTTACGTCAATTGCAAGAGAAAGTATAGCACAGCGCGTTGTTTGAATGTAAAAAAGGCTATTTAAAAATAATGGGCGAAAGAAAATTTGGGCTCATGGCAAATTTCAAGCTCCAATCCAACATGTGCCAAGAAATTGTGTCAGTCAGTTCAGAAAATGTTGCTGATACTGAAGAGAAAAAGTCTTTGGACTCAAACATAGAGGCTACGACTGGCACCATAGCTACAGGCATCGGGCATTCCTAGTTCGAAAAACTGTTTTTTGCAATCGACATTCCCATTTTCTCAACCCATGTGCTACAAACAAAGTTTAAGAAATTAATAAAAGAAGAATCACAAAAAAAATCTCTATCGTCAATTTAAAGGAACCCAATATACCTTACCTTCTGCATTTACGCTGCATCGTGGCATGTTCAAACGCTTGCATCGGCTAGCTGCCGGGCGCTCGCTCGCTGCGTCTATACGCTTGATACATACCTATTATGCGGGGGGTGAGGAAGCGTTTTCATGCCTACACACCGCACTACAAGAGGGCCTTAACAAGATATTTGTGTCTATTGTTTCATACGATTTGATCGAATTGAGGAAACGATGGTGACTTCAGTAATATCTTCATCGACTTTGTAAAATAAATATTGAATTCTAAGTGTTTACAATTAGCTCACTTTGCATGCTTTGGCCTCACTGTGTATCATGCCTTTTTTTTCTGGATGGGAAATTATCAAATGACTTCTCTCGCTCTGGGCGGAGTGAGAGGGCATGTCAGACTTTTACTGACTAAAACCCACCCGTGTTCCTTCAGTTGCCCCTGTTCCAGGGTCACGGTATCTCTTTCGAACAATCTCGCGACCCTGGCAGGTCTCGCGACCCTGTAAATTAAATCCGTTTAGTACTTCCTTATCGTTATCCGCAAATTGTCGATTTCACGAGATTCTTTTTTACAAAATTACATTTTGAAACCTTCATGTTTCCCCCAGAGAGAGGTTTTCTCTAATGGCCTATTTAATTTCGTACGAAGTTGTTATGAGATTACGTACATATGTCAACCGCTGTCATTATTTCGATTTAATAACCTGATATCATGATTCATGAACATTTATGTAAACTATTTGAAAGAGCGCCTCTTGAGAATTGTAATCATATTTAATAATTTTATTTTTAGTACTTTTCTCTGGGGATAAATCAGTTTTACTTGTCATTATTTTTGAATCCAATCGCTGCACGAATGTAAATCGGATTCCTTGAATAAACTGTACATTTTAAGGTCATTTACTCGTTTTGGATATCTGATTGTACCGGTTTTTTTCTTGTTGTAGATGTGGTCAAGTTGAATTTAAATATAATTTATTGCTAAGTATTCGTAATATAATATTTATTTTACATTCAATGAAATTATTAAAAATCTTTTGTACGAACGTCCACTAGCTGTCCAAAGGAGCTTCAACTGTAGGTAAATAATTTGAATCGTTATTAATTAACCATTTCAAAGTCTCAAATAATTAATTAGTCGTCTTCGCTCGTTCACTTTTATTAAAAGGTAGCTAAATGTTTACTTAGGATTTATTGCCACTTGAAAAGTATTGTCTGTTGTCCCTCGGCTTTTATGGGCTTTTGTCTCATTCTCTTATTTTCCATGTTGAATTATCTTGTTATCGGAATTCCTGGTTTCATTTACATAATTTTCCTGTTTTCGGTAAATATGTTTGAAAACAGCATTGGTTCTCTCGTCGTTTATTCAAAATACTAAACTATACATATTATAATATGACAAGCCGTATTGTGGAGGTCAGATAGGCAGTTACGCTATGTTAAATACTGGTATTCAGCTGCATCGGGTTAGACTGGAAGCCGACCCCAACATATTGAGAAGCAAGTTGGGAAAACGCTACACAGATGATGGTACATGACAATTCGTGTGCCCGATAGGACGTTTCCAGATAGCTGTATTTACAGAATTATATATCATTTATCATAATCAACCTATACTGTTCCCACTGCTGGGACACAGGCCTCCTCTCGTTGAGAATGGAATGGACATTTGGACAATAATCTACCACGCAGGCCCAGTGCGGAATGAATTGAAATGAACTTCCTGGGCTCGAACCTAATACATACAACTCGTAAGTCGGGGTCGATAAAACTGCTCTCGTAATGAAGCATACAAATTAATTTGATAACTTTAATTATTATAATTTCGTAAATACATACGTGCTACGGTTGCAAATCTTATTTAGTTCAACATGAAGCCCGACACTGACACTGCAAGTAGCAAAAATAGTAAGAAAATTTGAATTTGACGGGCTACCTAAGCGTATCCACCAAGTAGGAGCTGCAAGATGACATTTACAAGTATTTGTCAATTAAATTATCACCAGGATGTTTGTTTTTTAATGTTTGCTTGTTAGCTTCTTCCGTAATCAAACAAAATATGTCTAAAAACATTGCTTTTACGTGGTATTCAATATCAGGCTTTATTACAATGTTTGGTATTCCTATTAGACCATATTGAGCTCAATAAATTGTTACGACAGCAGTAAGAACGTGATGACGGCCTCAAAACGTGCCTACGGGGCTCTAAAGGGGCTACGGGGCTATAAAGCTCACGTTTTGGTCATAATCTTCCAGTGCCTTGTTATAAACCCCTTCCGAGATATCGCATGTTATCCTCGCTAAACCTAAATCTAGGACTTATGCGATGAATGCTAACGACGAAACCCTGTCTGCTTCGTTAGCACCTCGCAAAAACTTAACAAAAAATTAAACCGCCGAAAAACTGAAAAGCATAAAATAATACACCTTAAAATTATGAGTCGGCCCTTTGAGTGATCCTTGTTCATTGATTTTTCAGCGCCGACTCAAAATTTTAAGGTTTATTATTTTATGCTTTTCAGTTTTTCGGCGGTTTAATTTTTTGTTAAAAAGTTTTATTTTATGATTTTTTGTGGCTTTAATGTATTAATAATACTTGGCAAGGTATACCCTATCTAACAATAAAAGAATTATCAAAATCGGACTACTCTGTACAAAGTTATGCGTGTTTATACGTTACAATCAGTGAGTGAACAATCAATCATCCCCTGTTTTCCAACCCTTAGGGTTCGATTTTGTTTTCCAAATTTATATGGGACCACCTTGGGAGTATAGCCTTTCCAATAGAAGAAGAATTGTCACAATCGGACCACTAAGTAAAAAGTTATGCGTGGTCACACATAAAAAAAAAATATACGCGTCGAATTGAGAACCTCCTCCGTTTTTTTTCGTCGGTTGATAAAACAGTGTTGTCCACTGCGTGCAGAATCCTCTCAATTACAGAAAATAGGTCGGATTTTCTCTTTCATAAAATGAATAAAACGATTTCCATCTTGCAATCAAAAAGTTTAAATTAATTTCTGTGGACACGTGAAAACTGATTATGATTGAATTGTCAGGAGATTATCGGATTTTACGTTAGTATGAATGAATTGAATTCTAACATTATTATCTGCTAAGGAATTTATTTATCGTAATACTCGAGTGACGCAGTATTTTGAAATACGTATTAATCTCACGTAAAAATGAGTCCTTGGTATGAACTGCAGTATATTATTATTGGAACCGTAAGTATGTACCTTGTTCCAGTAGCCATATTTATTGCTAGGTAACTAACATAATTAACTACTGCAATATCCCCCGAAAAGTGACGTAAGTTAGCAGCAAAACAGTCGTAAATTCACGGCGGTCGGTGCTGACAGGATAGAGTAGTGAACATGTCAACATATGAACCGATAAACAAGATTACTGTGTACGTTGCACGGGGACTTGGACGTAGTTACTAGGTCAGGAAACCGCACATTACTAGAAGTAAAAGGACTGGTAGTTTCTTTAAAAAATGAAAGACGTTTTTCGTGTCTGTGTGATCGCGTTGTTCTTCTAAACTACGCAACCGATTTTAATGCGTTATTCACCATAATTTAAAGAATTTATCCCAGAAAGTGTATGTGAATAATACATGAATATAAAATTACATTTATCCAAAGAAATCTCAACGTTTATAAAACTTTATGTCAAATCCTAAAAACCGTGAAGTAGAGACGGGTTGATAGTTTCATTTCAATATAAATTATGAAATTAAAATAACATTGCAAGAATGAAAATCCTCATGCAAATATTATGCAAGGATTGTCGTGAAATTGAATGCAATAGGTAAACTTTTCTTGATTGTCAGCATTCTTAGTATTCATTAGTTAGAGTAACTCATAGTGTCACACTACTCTGCTGGTAGTTGTACTGTATAGTTGAGGTTTTTTGTTTCACTAGAACAACCATTTTTCAGTATGATAACTTGAATATCAAATTATAGAGATTCTATTGAAATTGATCTCATTAAAATATTTACCTACGTGGGCATCCTCTTCATGTAGAATATAATCGAAAACCGATAGTACCAAGTTACCAACCGCTTTAACATTGTTTTAACGTAGCTCGTAGGTTAATCTTATTACGTGGAGTAGCTTCGAGGCTTCTTAGTAACCTAAACACCACGCCACTGCTCTGTTATCCCTTCGACAACTCAACGCCATAAATTGAATGATAAAATTACATTTAACGAGCCCCACGTTTACTTGTTTTTGTTGTGCAAAAGTGAACTGGGTGTAAACACGTGAATTTTCAATTAGATAGCATAAAACAGCGAAGTTTGAATGACCTTATAAGTGTTCAATCGAAACGCTCATCGAAACGTACTCATTAAAAAGTTGGGAGAGATGAGAGATTGTGAAGCCGAAGAAGAATTTCATCCTTAATTTGTTTTCCAATTCGATTGTTTTTATAACAGCCTCAAGTTTCCACTTCGCAAATTTGAAAAGTATTAGATGTCTCGTACAAAAAGATCTCAAGAAACCTTCAAATAATAATTATTAGAATTCTATTGGAAATGTTATCTACCAATTTGCGTAACAAGTTAGGCAAGATTGAGGAAATAAAAGTAATCTCATTTATTTAATTATAAGAACTCGTTATCGATGATACGTTTTATTTGCTTCATCAACGATATCTGAAATGTGAATGTAGAAATAAAGACGCGACTTATAAATAAATTATATTTGTGAATAATGTGATCGCACAGAGGAATCAGGTGTTTCTCCTATAATCATGAAGTGGACACATATTACGAAGATGACTCCGTTAATTTCCTCTTTCTTTTTGCTCAGCTTTCATTCCTGTTGAAATGGAGTCGCGCTCGCTCCGGGCGATTCAATTAATCCAACGTTAGATTACATACGACCGTATCCATCCTATTCGAACAAAACTTTTTTATTGCTCACTCCGAGTTCAATCTGTGGGTTCAATTTACTAACCGGGTCACATGGCATAACATGGTCATTGCGATTAATTGAGTAGGTATACCTCCAAAAGTGAAAATAATGATCATGAATTATCTATAGTGAAATCCATGGTCAATTACCGATTACGAACACTTCCATGTACCTACGTGTAATTACACCGTAATGATAAAGTTTATTGTTGTTTCAATGAAGACCTGTTCCATAACACCGCTGCGGGTCGGGTTCGTTATCCTTAGCCGACCTTGCAGCTGCTATAAATTCAGTTAAATTGACCGCAGGAGGCGGGCATGCGTCACCGAGGCCGATGCGCTCAGATTAGCAACGAAAGCATGATGTAATAAATATATCGACCTATCTGTGATTCCAATGAATTCTAGCTATCAAACGACAGAACCGGATCGAGAGGTGCGCGCACGGAAAGGCACAATTCTGCCATGTAACCTGTAACGGATAGGTGCTAGTTTTTACTGCTTTTGTTACGTATGTGGGCCTATTCATAATGGCGCATACCTTATCCTCTTTCAAATAACATATTCAAATACGTACGTGATACATCCCACGAAACCGCGGCGGTCGCTTTGACCGTCCATCTGTGTGAAACATATTCCGCGTCAGATGTCTGGAATACAATGGATTTTCCCAACAATTCCTATTTCTCGTTTCTCGGTGTGTCGGGGGTGATTGAAAGGCGACGGGTGTCCGTTCTGAAGGCAAGAGATAAATTCCGTAGAACCCAGGCGACTGTCCGCTCGGAAAATTGAAATTTGCGCCTTCGACCTGCAGGTTCATTCGCCATACTTGATTACTATTGGCGTTAGCGTTGGCATTATGTGTACATGAGTGGTAGTCGGGAATCGTAGCCTTGTCAGTGAAGAAAGACAAAAAAAAATTTGCGTTACTTTATCCTGTGACGACTTCAGTCACATTTAGGTAAGACCCCTTTAGACTTGCTTTGACAGAGAATTGTGATTTCGAGTTCTAGAAATGAGCTCTTAATATTTTGGTAAATTTTAGCGCACTTCTATACCAAGTCTAAATCGTTGGGACACGGACGCTAATGTGGCATCAACGTTTCCAATATGAAAATTGATCGCTGAGCGTGTTCCTAACCTATCTAGGTCGTAGCAAACGTCGTTAATGCGGGGCGGGAGGCAATTAGGGCGAGCCAATAAAACATCGCCATCAACGAACACCGTACGTTCCTCCTCGTCCGCTGCAGTAGCCTCGTTATTCTACTATTCACTTATTTTCGGTATAATAAAATAAAATGGTTGGGATAAAAATTTATCGTATCGCGACAGCAACGTGATGGAAAAACACCTACTCCTTTCAGCGTTTGTATCATAACAGAACAGCCAATGGCACTGGCTAACCTTCCATATCCTTCTCGAAACCAATAAATCCTAGTTAATGAAAACGTGGAAGTTAGTAAACAGTTTCTGCGTCGGCCTCAAGGTCCAGCGGAAGACGAGCATGGAGCGGTGTCCCCGGCCGACGCGACGGGCCTGTGTTGCCGTCACCGATGTCAGAGTTAAGTGCCGTCGCACTCGACGTATCCGCACAAAGGCCGCTCTCTCTGCTTTGTTCCGCCTCTTTGTTTGACTTGACGAAGGCAGAGTAAAAAAGTTCAACACGGCCCACATCGACACGGCCGGCCCCTCGGATCTTGCGAACTAAATGTACAGCTTTATTGGGCCTGCCCTCCTCCAGTTTGAATACGAATACGTTTTGCATGATTAATGGGTTCTTATATGAACGAAAAGGGCTCTACCGAAATATGAGCTCCAATCCTTTTGGGCCAACGTTAGTGGTTTCGTGGAATAACGTGTCTAGTTATGTAAATACACTGTGAAATATTCCGTTACCTCAAATTACACTTAAAGGTCCATATCTTCTCAGATATGTTATGAGGCATCAACTTGCGGAAATGATCCATTGTGGTGCTGTCCCTCTGCGCATGGGGTCCGCAGCTATTTTCGTTATGATGATGTGTGTTGATGAAGTGCTCTCTTTATGAGGGGTCCTCAAATTATCCTACTTCATAAACAAGACTCTAGGTCGTTTCAATATTGGTCAAAACTGTTTGTTATTTAATATATAAATTGACATTCCTCCAAATATAAGGTGTATCTATTCATACACGAAATATTTTAAGAGGTACACCTGTAGGTGGTAAAGAAGCTATAGAAGCAAAAAGATTTTTTTTTTATCTTAGCGTTTTTGAATTTTCGTAATTATTTTGAAAAATATTTTTTTCAAAATTTAATATGTATTTATAAATTTTTTGACGCACATAAGAAATACTGGCTCCTTCTTATTTTTTACGGCCCGAGACACCGCGGCCATGTTCGTGCCGTCCGGTCACCGCCCTCGCAGCGTCAGGCGGGCCATTCATAGAATTTGGAGTAAAGGTTTTATGCAAAACGCCTCAAGCAGTTTTAAAATTATAATAACTAGTGATCGCCCATTGGTCGAAATTCGACCGTACTTCATTTGAATAGAAATACATTATTTAATGAAAAAAACATATATAATAATAAATATAAAAAAATATGGTTATATTTGACATTCAGTAACACTATAGACAAATAAAATTAAAAACAAATATTCTCGATATGATCATAGATTTTAAAAATGAAATAGGTTATACATATAATATATCTATAGAATTAATTTATTACCTATGGTTATACTTGACATTCAGCAATAGTTAGGGAGCTGGCGAGCAAAATTTCGATATGATCAGCGCACAAGGCAGACCTTATTAATAGTGATAATTATACCCTAAGAAACATCAAGGACCTCGTCTGCCACTACGGTGGCGCTGCGTTGTAAAACAGCGTTTCAACAATGTTTAAAAAAGGTGTGCTATATAAGGTGTATCTATTCATACACGAAATATTTTAAGGGGTACACCTGTAGGTGGTAAAGAAGCTATAGAAGCAAAAAGAAATTTTTTATCTAAGCGTTTTTGAATTTTCGTAATTATTATAATTTTAAAACTACTTGAGACGTTTTGCATAAAACCTTTACTCCAAATTCTATGAATAGCCCTCCTGACGCTGCGAGGGCGACGACCGGCGGACGAGCATGGCCGCGATGTCTCGGGCCGTGAAAAATAAGAAAGAGCCAGTATTTCTTATGTGCGTCAAGTAATTTATAAATATTAAATTTAAAAAAAAACCCTTTTTTTTTCGTTGCTATAGCTTCTTTACCACCCACAGGTGTACCTCTTAAAATATTTCGTGTATGAATAGATACACCTTATATTATGCGCACACGTCTGCCCCTGGGGCTGATGATCACAGTCATCTTGGAAACAGAAAGAATCGAAAAGGTAGACATCCAGGGCTCTGACTTTTGTAATATTCATTGTTTACTTTTATTTTTATGATTAAAAAAACTCTATATGAAGTGCACACTTGGCAGATTTGAATTGTTCGATTAAAAACAATGAGAAGAACCACGGAAAAATAGTCTGCCAACATGTTACAACAACTATAAATAATAACAATAATCCCATGCAATACCCGCTGTCCCTTGATTCCGTGAATTTCAAAAAGTTATACAGCTGAAAATCAGTGAGCCACATGTTTTTTCGAATCCACAGAGTCATAGTGAATCGTTGGCGCAATAAGAACCGCGTGCAAATGACTTAGTAGAGCTTTTTTTGTTAACATTTTTACAACTCCGTCCCATGATAATACAGAGTCCTGAATGTCTGCCTCTTCGATTTTCTTCGTTTCCAAGATGATTGTGACCATGAACTCTAGAGGCATACATGTGCAAATTATTTAATACCCCGATTTTTTAAGCAACATCTTCAATCCGCTGTAACGCGAAAACGCAGCGACATAGGACCTTGATTAGTTGGACCAAATAGATTCGTAATGATTTAAACTGCAATCCACCTCGACGTGAAACGTGTGCAAATCATATACCGAAATGCTCGCCAGCTCCCTAACTATAAGACAGATGTTCTCGATTGGACCATAAACAAAAGAATATCTATGCATGTGTGTATTAAATACACGGTAATTAATAGTAGTGTGTGTATCGTGTTATTTATTGAAAATAATATATTTTACGCATAATTTAAAAAAAATATTAGCATTCGTCACTTCTTCTCTGTATAAACTATAAGTATGCGAAATTTCATACTCCTCCGTCCGCCCAATTTTCGTAAAAAGGGATCCAAAGTTTTCGCTTCAAGTATTAATATATAGATTACGAAAATTCAAAAACGCTTAGATTAAAAAAAATCTTTTTGCTTCTATAGCTTCTTTACCACCTACAGGTGTACCTCTTAAAATATTTCGTGTATGAATAGATACACCTTATATAAACGTGGGTTTTTGTCATTTAGATTGCGATAGCCATCTTAAGGGCGGTTAAACGCGACCGACATTTAAATGTCAAAAAAATAGTACAGGTGCATTACACACCATTGAACCTCATTACCCTTTGTAAATGAGCAGCTGTTTATTCTCGTTAATTGCGTTTTATTATTATTTATAAATTGAGTTTGCACTACTTCGTAAACGGATGCTATTCATTATTCCTGTATTGATATACAGTTGAATATTTTCCCTGGAACGTGCACGTATTTTCAATGTTTTTTCCGTCAACTGCTTGATATTGTTATTTCCCAACTATCGGTTGAAGTGCTCTTCGCAACTGACTGTGCGCTTTTATCTAATCGATATTTTGTTATCGTCGCACTCCCTTGATTTCCGTACTTGTCTCAATAAATTGCATCAATTTATTATGTGATGGAACACGGAATGGAATGTTCAAAGATTATTTTCAAGTCGTAACTCTTCAACAAACATTGTAATAGCCAGCAAATGTTAGGAAAGTATAAAGTTTTGCGGCGCAATTCATCTTATGTTATTAGATTACAAAGTTTCGAAGGCAATCCTCTCCACCTTAAGAACAATCTGGAATTCATTCTTATCACCAAAGTTTTCTCTTCGCCGACGATGTAAGAAGATAAGTGCTAACTTGTGAGATCGTTAATATTGTAACATGATCGCATTTGTTCTGAATTGCGCGTAATTATGTAGAAAATTTCGGTGGTTCTGTAAACTCTTAATTGTATTTAATCTGCTGGAAACCAGCTCAATTAAATTAGTAGGAAAGGACATTGATTCCTCTCTAGTTCGAGATATCATAGATCATTATGAAGGCTAAAACACAAGCCTCGAATCATTATGTGAGATTGAAGGTTTCTTATAGCGGTTTGTTATTTCAATCGTTTAATTATGGTTTCACACTGGTGTGAGGGGGTCCGAATCTAGGAGTCTAATCAGAAACACATTGTTGTTATGATCACATTATTATATAAAAAACTTCCTTAAATTTATTTTTAGAGCTAGATAAGTGTGTCATAGACACAGTATATAATGTTATCTATGCGCATAAGTTGCTCTCTCATTTATCATTTGAATTGCATTTTATCCAACCCGGATTTATTTTCATTTTTACGAGCGATTCATGTTTTAACATCGCTATTTCGAATATAAGTCACATAATATCGATTCCAAATATAAGTTCAAATTTTGAATTATACGGTCAAACGGTCAGCGAGAGTCCAGTGTCACCATCGTTGGTGTCAACGACCGAATGACTGTACGGTTGACCGGTCCCGTCGCGATCTGATTGTCGCGCCAATAAACGATTTGCATGTGCTGGTGTTGTGACACTGTTGCGTTTGCGCACCCATGCCTCACCTAATTGGCGTTATCAGGTTGGTCAAGCGCTGTTATGGTGATCATATTGGACCATGACGTATTTTGCGTTCTGTATTTTGAATACTTGCGAGTAACAATACCGATTGTCACCTTTGAGCTCTTAATTTTCTTTTTGTGAACACAGAGAACCGCATTTACTTTTATTTTTATACTTACTTTTCTCCAAATTTTAAGTGAACTGTAATTATGTTCTTATTTTGAGAAATAAATGTCTTTAAACCGAATCTTAACTGGTTGCCAAGATCTAACTAAATCCTTTATCTTCGTCCAAATAACACAACGCTCACAAATCAGTCCAAATCTACAAATTCCGCTCATAATCTGAAATAATCGGAAGTGTATATTGTATACTTCCGATTTATTTTAGATAGGTATTACAAGTAATCGATTGTAGCAAATGGGATTCAATTTCCTCTCCCGAATAGTTCCGTATCAACTATTCGGAAAACACTGTTATGAACAACTTTACTATAGTGCAAACGTTTCGGGCCATATAACGCTTTGTTAAGTCAGTTTTAGTGTCAGTGTTGATTTACTGAAGCCGATGGTTTCATTCGGAGCGCACTAAAAGCTTTTGTGCGTAGGTAATGGATATCGGTGATAGATCGCAATACCCCAAGACTTGGCGAGTGCACTTCTTGACGTTTTTAGGGTTCCGTTGCCAAATGGCAAAAAACGGAACCCTTATAGATTCGTCATGTCTGTCTGTCTGTCTGTCTGTCTGTCCGTCCGTCCGTATGTCACAGCCACTTTTTTCCGAAACTATAAGAGCTATCCTGTTAAAACTTGGTAAGTAGATGTATTCTGTAAACCGCATTAAGATTTTCACACTAAAATAGAAAAAAAACAATAAATTTTGGGGTTCCCCATACATAGAACTGAAACTCAAAAATGTTTTTTTTCATCAAACCCATACGTGTGGGGTATCTATGAATAGGTCTTCAAAAATGGTAATGAGGTTTCTATTATCATTTTTTTCTAAACTGAATAGTTTGCGCGAGAGACACTTCCAAAGTGGTAAAATGTGTGTCCCCCCCCCCGTAACTTCTAAAATAAGAGAATGATAAAACTAAAAAAAATATATGATGTACATTACCGTGTAAACTACCACCGAAAATTGGTTTGAACGAGATCGAGTGAGCAGTTTTTTTTTAAAGTCATAAACCGTAAACTGCAATTTACCTTACATTCAATCAACTGAAATATAAAATTTTTAAAAAAACATTTATTTTTAAACCCAGAATACCTGAAGGTTTGTACGGAACCCTCGGTGCGCGAGACGGACTCGCACTTGGCCGGTTTTTTTATCTGCAGTTTGGCAAGCATAACAACGATTTTCGCACTCTATTCCTTTCAATGTCAAAGATTTATTTCCAATTTTAGTCCTGCACTTCACATTTGAAATAACATCGAATATCGTCGAACAGTTCAATGATATTGAGACGATTGTTTTTCCAAACTTTCCATTAAATTTGTGCTGTGGCTCAAAACAGCCCAATATTGGTTTTGTTTTAGTGAAAATGGACACCGATTTTTGAGCGCTTCTTTGATTTATTTATTTATTCATTTATTTGCGTAAAACATGGTATAAAGAGGTCTTGTCTTTTGTTATCTGTGAAATGTTTCCATTTTAATGGATGGATTGCAACTTGTCGTTAATACTGCATTCAATTTGTTGGGTTTCAGTATATTTGGCATTCAATTAGCCCAATGCTGTTGATATTTGCCGTTGTTCAAATAATTGCCTTTATGCGTCAGCTTTTGCGCTGTAAAATAGGTTAGTAGTAAGTAACTTAATTAAATCAAGTGGACTGTGTTGGTTTTAATTTTGCGGCTTACCTGCTGTATGTGTTTGCGGTGTTACTAATGCAATTTAATGCGAAAATGTAGGCAATCCGTTGTATCCGATGTTCCGTCCCGTTTGAATTGTTTAACTCTATGCGCCTACGTTTCTAGACGTGAACAGAGTGACAACTGTCACTTGTCAGTTTGACTTTGACACTCTTTGGTTTGGACTTTGAAAACGTTGGATAGAATTTTGCTTGCGCGTCCTTTGTTAATATATTAACCCTTTTGAATCGTTTGTTTGTGGACAATTTGTCGTGATCCAATTGTTTTTGTGCGTAACCAACCCCGTTTGACGAGATAATACGGGTTCAGTTTGTTTGATTGAAGTACTTTGAAGTGACAGTGACGCTATTGGAAACCGCGTGTTGGAGACCGCATGCCTTTGGTAGCAGGGCGCATTGGAGCGGTGGATTGTATCCTGGAGAATACTCATAACGTCACTACACAACACAATATACACTCATTTACATACATAAATCCAGGTAGGCTCCAGAGCAGGTGTTCTTCTACCATCAGGTGAGTCTTTTGAATATTGTACTGATCAGCTCCGCGCACGGCGGACAATTCGCTACGCCACTCTTGACCCAGGGCCCACGATTATCACGCTTCCACATAATAATTAAAATCCTATGGTCGGGGCTTTGGCCTGGCGTTGAACAATGTTTCAAAATTGAAATACGGATTTTTATGTTTGGGCTTTAAAACTTTTCCCTGACGATAATCCCAATTTTGTGTTACCTCCAGTGAATTGTGACACATCGACATAATGCACACATGCATGTTAGCATATACTTACGTAGTAGAGATTTGGAAAGGTGCTACAAACTCGACCATTAAATGTTCAGACCAGAGAAGGCGCGCATTATGTAAATCGTTCTCGATCAATTTCGATATTCCGTTATGTTGCCCACATACACCTGAGCGAGACAGCCAATTCAACTAAAAAAATCGCATTGCAATCGTGGTCAGGTTTCCGATTACGTGCGATTTTTAATTGAATCCCTGTTGCTGCCGACTATTTTTTGCGGCGCACACGTTAATTGTTGGGCCTTTGGTTTTTCGGCTAATTACACACAGGATTTCGGGCGTGCGCGAAAATGTTTACAAAACAGGACGCAACTGTCATAATAATGGTCTCCGTCGAGCGGTATACAGCAGTTCCATCACATCCATAATGTATGTATACCTGTATTTTCTGTGTACATTGTTTTAAGTTTGTGTACAAACAGTTGCATTATACCCCGTATGAATCACCGACTATTGTTTACGGTCGACAACTCTCGATGACATATTTGGATGTGAACATGTGTTCCGAATGGAAATCTGATAATTAACAATTATGCGTCATGATTGATCTTTCGAGTTTCAGTTGCGTCTATTACCATGTGCGAATCTGGTACCGCGCGGAAAGATAATTTATGTGGTCATGACTTCATGAGATTTAATTTATGCGATTTATTTTTAGCCTCATTTATGATGTCAACGTTTTAATTGCATTTGTCTACACAGAAAAGGATGCATAAAAATGCCAGAAAATATTCCAAGCGTCAGTCACGTTTTGTGTTTGATGAATTTGATTTGTTCATAATTCAAAAAATAAACATGGCTACTCCAGCCCACATGTCAACAGAGCAATTGATGCACGGATAACAAAAGTCATTTGAATTGATGCGTGACAGTAATCGATCCTCAATCATTAAGCAGTGCGGTATCTTTTACGCCCGCATCGATTGACATCATTGTGCACCAAGTGTTAGTGTTGCGACAAGATTATCAAATAGCCTAAATACGACGCGGGCGGTCATATGACTCACTATACCACCAGACTGTGGGGTAACTCCTACCAAGGGAATCTGAAGGACGCTCACATAAGATTGTTATGCCATGTATAATTACATTGTCGTCTTTCTCAGATACGAGTATTGGAACATATTAGTCGATTGCGCAATGTATTACGAAATGTAATTTGTTACGTCGTGCCAACTGTCAATTGTAGTGGAGGCCTTGGATTATGGATAAGGCTTAGCACGCACTATTATTAATCGCGCGTGAATTGTAACTGCTATCAGATATAAAAACCGGCCAAGTGCGAGTCGGACTCGCGCACCGAGGGTTCCGTACAAACCTGTAGGTATTCTCGGTTTATGCATAAGGTTTATGGTTATGAAAATAAATGTTTTTTTTTATTTTTATATTTCAGCTGATTGAATGAACGGTAAATTGCGGTTTACGATGTATGACGTTTAAAAAAAAAAAACTACTTGCTCGATCTCGTTCAAACCAATTTTCGGTGGTAGTTTATATGGTAATTTACATCATATATTTTTTTAAGTTTTATCATTCTCTTATTTTAGAAGTTACAGGGGGGGGGACACACATTTTACCACTTTGGAAGCGTCTCTCGCCGAAACTATTCAGTTTAGAAAAAAATGATATAAGAAACCTCAATACCATTTTTGAAGACCTATTCATAGATACCCAACACGTACGGGTTTGATGAAAAAAAAAATTTTGAGTTTCAGTTCTATGTATGGGGAACCCCAAAATTTATTGTTTTTTTTCTATTTTAGTGTAAAAATCTTGATGCGGTTCACAGAATACATCTACTTACCAAGTTTCAACAGCGTAGCTCTTATAGTTTCGGAGAAAAGTGGCTGTGACATACGGACGGACGGACAGACAGACAGACAGACAGACAGACAGACGGACAGACAGACATGACGAATCTATAAGGGTTCCGTTTTTTGCCATTTGGCAACGGAACCCTAAAAAGTTGCTCTCCAAACATGCGGTGTAATTAATAGACGGTAACGGTACCAAAATCACGCTTTAATTAATGAATGTCCTACACTAGAAGATTGTATGATTGGGATGTTTGTTACTGTGATTGAGTATCAAACATCTCAAACATGCAAAAACGATTGAATGGATTTGGATGAAATTTGGCAAATAACCTAAATTAATACTAGGATGCTTTTTATTCCGGTAGTAGGTTCCCGTGGCATAATTTCCGTCTTCCAAACGGGCGAAGCCGCGGACAAAAGCTAATTTAATTATAAAATCTTACATAAATAAGGCTCAATCAAGTAATTAAAGCTAAGTGAAATGTGCCTTGCATGAAGCAGATACTAACTGAAAACACACAAGTATTGAACGCTTGATAATAAAAACTTTTTAACAAAAAATTAAACCGTTTAATTTTTTGTTAAAAAGTTTTTATTTTATAATTTTTTGTGACTTTAATGTACTAATAATACTTGGCAAGGTATACCCTATCCAACAAAAAAAGAATTATCAAAATCGGACTACTCTGTATAAAGTTATGCGTGGTTATACATTACAATCAGTGAGTGAACAATCAATCATCCCCTGTTTTCCGACCCTTAGGGTTCGATTTAGTTTTATATGGGACCACCTTGGGAGTATACCCTTTCCAATAAAAAAAGAATTGTCACAATCAGACTACCATGTACAAAGTTATGCGTGATCATACATAAAAAAAAAATATATATATACGCGTCGAATTGATAACCTCCTCCTTTTTTTTTCGTCGGTTAAAAAGCAAGCGGTGACCGGGATGACCGTGCTAATATCGGATGACCGAGATAACATCAACCACGTCATCTTCCTAAAAGGTGCGGTGGGTGAGTCGCAGTATTTACTATCGTTATCAAGGTTAGGTTTACGCAAGCACTAGTCACATCGCATAGGTCATTTGAAATACGACTTTTGCTTTCGTGGGATTAGTTCGTGACAAAACGCCCAACCGACACGTCATGTTGGGTTTTCCTTAAAATCAAAGAAAATACGTAGGAATGTTGTCTTCGTTTTTATCACCGACTTGAATGACTTATGCTTTTTCGTATTGCTTGAGTTTGTGGACGGATATTAGTACACCTGCGTAAATATTTTGTAGAATGGCAGAATCACAAATGCTGCTTTACTGCATTAATGTACGCACCAAAATACCTTCTATGCATTTATTTGACTCGTACAACTTAAACGACATTATTTATTAGCTCTCCTTCTTGTGATAGTGCCAAGTAGAAACAAAATCAATAAAACATGCGCTGTTCTCATTGTAATTTTGCAATAATATTTCCTTCAATCGTATTCAAATGAAACAGCTCCTTTGTTGGTCAGTATAAATAATTAATGTTGCATAGTAATTGCGTCTTTATCACGCAACCATTGAGAGATAACCTCTCTGTAGGTGGTGGCACCTCCCCTGAGATACGATGTCCTCAGAGTGTATTGTGTGGGCTTAAAACAATGCCACCTTTCTATTCCCCAATAGAACGCTTCGCATGCCTGATTGAATATTCCTCCGATCGGTACCAATGACGCATACCTACTTCATAATCGAAATCTGCATAATTTGAATGTCAGTTTATACGCAGCTTGTTTATTTTGCCTTATCGTTATCTATGCACTCAAGTTCTGAGTTAAACCTCGTATGATTGACAGCGATATGGGTACGGTTAAAATTGTAGATAATTATGTCTGGTTACATTTTTACGACTGCAACTTTGACATCAATAATGGGAACAGAAATGCAGTCCACAATGTCGATTGAAGAGATATTTCGATGCTGTTGAATGAATTTACCGTTATAACAGTACGCTCAATAATGCTGCACGAATTGTTTGCCTCAATCAGTCCATTTGGCAATGTCAGCGCCAGTTCCATTCCGAACACACGCTGAAAGCTTGTATTGTTGCCTCGAAAATAAAATATCATTTTCACTCGAAAACTGCCAACAAGAAGCTCCAGATGTCCTTGTCAGATTTTTTTATTTAAAAGACAAAATTCACTGTACCTACTCTGTTCGTATCTCGTGAAATATAACAAAAACGTGTTCAATGAAAATTGATAAATATCCGGAACGGTTGCCAAGCTGTGTACTGTACGATATTAAATCATCGCCACATTTAATCGTGTCAACAGCAGCAGGTACATCGCTATATATAGCTATAACCTTTTGCCGTAAGTCATAGGCAACGTTCACATCTATAATTAGAGTGACGTATTTATTTATGAAGGGACTCGAACGTCGCAGCTCCTGGCACGAGGGACTCGCGACCTACATTATCTGTGATCAAGTCGGTTAGAAAACTTGACATTACGTTTAATCACATCGCATTTCAACAAATACAGCAATCAAAATATTAATTGTAGCCAATCTGGTATCTGGTTTTCGATCACATTATACTAAAAATCATAAAAAAGTTTGGAACCCGTAACTTGGTTAGCTATTTCAACTTTTTCAATTGGATTTTACAAAGCGGATTGTATTGAATATTCTACTCTTCATGTTTTTTCTGGTTCTGTGCTATTCTTATTTTTAGGAACCTATTTCTCTATTTCTGGTTACTTACCTTTCTCGATGTAAACTGCAATATGGCTGTATGGTTGGGAGTTCCAACTAAACTTAACATGTCTTTTAAAAGCAATGCATGTTCTTTTTGAAATATCGTAGCTGTAATTTTGCGACCTCGTCTCCAAGTTGTTCTATTTTTTTCTAAAAATGCTCTAACATTTCCCTCGTGCGTAATGAACGACATTTAATGCACGATTTTTAATGGTGGGACCTCATTCAGCGACCTCTTTAATAAGCAACGAGGCTACGTTTGTTTATTTCCTGCATTTATTTATATGTCGGTCAATGCGCGTTTCATATTTTGAAACAGCGGTTTTCATGTTTAAATAAATAATCATTTTAACCGAGTATCCTTTACCAAGGGTGGTAGATGTTGTACACAGTTCAGTTGTGTTAATAAAAATAAAATAAAATTGATTTAACCTACAGGGATGTCTCACAAGTCTGCCACTAACTAAGGGTTGTTACAAAAAGGGTCGTTGGGTAGCCTCTTCAGGACTGAAGCCACCACAATATTACAAAGAGATTTATGGTCCTACAAAATTGCTATGTGAGTGTACAGTATGTGTAGTTAATGTAACAACAAACCTTTACCCTTTTGTCGTATTCAACACACAAACTCCGGCACACAAGTTATGATTAATTAGCAGACCTCAAAACTTCTGTATTTACATCCTTGAATTTCATTGTCACGTTAGAGGACTATTAATTCAGTTAGTCTCTACAATTCGGACTTCTATATTCTGTATGAATTTGTTGAACAGCGGTAACAGATGCCGGGTATCATTAATCACCACAAGTCCTACTATACTCGTATTAACGAACAGGTAATCCTCCTGTTATTAAAAAGCACTTTGCGGTCAACCACTCGTATTGTTTTTGCCTCCACTTATAATAAATACATGATGAGAATTTCGCGACGTGACTTAAAACCCTTTTTTTGTGATTGTATTCGCCACGGGCGGTGACTTTATGTCAGCACATCGATTAATCATGATGACACGACTACCACACCGTGATACGACCCCGATAATAACCTACATCGAGAACATCTTCATTGCTCTTCTAACCCCAATACATTCCCTATCGACATTGATGAATTACTCGAAAAACTATCGAACCGTGCAGCCCTTAGCGTTAATAAGTTATCGGGTCAATATATACAAATCAGTTCCCTTGGTGCTGTGCCAAAGTTGTCTGAATTTAATTATGTTAACGTTTTCCCTGTGCCGGGATTTCAGGCAGATTTAGTAGCTTCAAGTGATCATGGTTTCCGTTTCCTAAATTGGTAACTCATACGATATTTCAGAGAGAGCATCGCCAAAATATTTGCTGTGGTGAATAATAAAGTTGCCAGGCTCCCAATGACAGCGATACGACGCAATAGCGTTTCTCCGGTTTCGGTCGTTACGTTTTGTGTGCGGTTTTTGCTCGGTGGCGCGTGCCAGGCCCGACGGCAATCTAGGCAAATCCTATCCATTGTGCGCGGTGACAATAGTTCCGGTGGTAATTCAAGGACGGCCCGCCATTGTCCCGCGGATGACGATGCGCGCCGCTGCGCCACTCCCGCCCTATCTACCATTCTATACCCACAAACGTTTATCGATTTGTTTTGTCACGGTATAATAAATATTTGATACAATGATAATAACATATCTGTTTTGTAAATGGAAGTCAAATTGGACGACCACGTCACAAGATTTTATTGTTTAATTTATTGGTTCTATTTCCGTCTATTCATGTCCATGTTATGGAGTGGATATTCCATTCGTAATTTTTTTTAAAGTCACCGGACAATTTTGTAGATATTGGAATTTGTATTGCCTTTTTATCATGGATCAAATATTTAAAGATAGTCACAGAAAACTGCATTTTTAAAAAGTTCATAGCTTATTATGTATATTGCCACAAATGTGGTCAAATGAGCGAAGGTATTGTAATACCAACAAACCCTATTCAACGTTATTCAAATTCAAAGCCATTCCGTACCCAATCGGTTGTGCCCCATAATGTTAGTACCTACAATGTGAGTTAGTGAAGTTCCACAAACTGTTGGCGTGTACGGTGTAATGGCTGCGTGCAACTTTAATCGTTCACTGCAGAACCCTCACTTTAACACCCTTTACCGCCTCGACTTGGCGGCAATAAGGTGGGTGCGCTAAAGTCGCCCGCGAAATTCAAATTTTCTTCCGATTTTTGCAATTTGTAGGTCACTGTCAGGTTGTACAGTAACACCCTCGTAATTCATATAATCCCATTTGGTGATTATTTCATGAAAAAAAAATTACAATGGGATAGTTGAACTTAGAGGGTTGTGTTGATAATTCCACATTAAATAAATCTTTCACTTTGAATTGGAAACATTGCATGTCCCACACTATCCACTAAGTATCCAACTTTAATGTTTTTTTTCGGTTTCCTTTTGCGAAATCTTTTGTGTCTTCTTCCATGTGACAGATCGTTACAAATTTCACCACGTCTTTGTAAGCCTGAGTTGATTTATGACTGTGATAATAATTTCCGTGTTGAGGTAGGGCTCGTCTCGCCCGCATTATATTGTAATGGGGCGCTATTTGCAGCGGTGGCATTTGCAGACTTGGGCAAACTCGCGGGTCACGTCGTAACCTATAATGTTAGAGTTACGTGACCCTATGATGAAGGCATAATAACGTCTATTACGATATCAATTACTCGTCCATTATGTACGGTAAACGGGTATCATCACAGGAGTAAGTAATAACAGACGTAAACCTACTTCATCTACCTACTTCACCTAGCTTCTGACATTTCATAAGTGCCCATGTTGGTTTATGTGAAATGAAAATATTTTGATTTTTGATTTGATTTGTACTGGTCGGTTGGCCAGGTCAAGCTACGCTTCCGTCCTTGAAGGGGTGACCATCTCAACATACCAAGACTCTTCTGTGCCATGGAAAGCACTTTAAGCCGTTGGTCCTGGCTGTCATTCGTAGAACTTCGACATTCGTTACGGGTCGTCAGAAGCTTTAAAGTCTGTCCACCAATGTCATCAAGCGTATCGTATTAGCCAGGAACTGGGTCGTGGAGTTCAGACAGGCAATCGCTTCATGTAAAATACTGGTATTCAGTTGCATCCAGTTAGACTGGAAGCCGACCCCAACATAGTTGGGAAAAGGCTAGGCAGATGATGCTTATGATGGTGAAACGGGTTTTAGCACAAAATTACATGGCTTTTTTTTTTGGATGGTAAATCATCAAATGACTTCTCCCGCTCTGCGCGGACCGGGAGGGCATGTCAGACTTTTACTGACTAAAACCCACCCGTGTTCCATCAGTTGCCCATGTGCCAGGGTCACGGTATCTCTTTCGAACAATCACGCGACCTCGGCAGGCATCGGTCCTAGTAGACCTCTACACTGCTGCTGACATCTCTTTGAGGCGCGCGTGGAACACTACGCGCCGTCGACCCGAGCCTGGTCCTTACCGGGCGGCGAGCTACCCATTGCTCGCCGCCCGCAAGCTCGCGCCTACGGTGGCCGGGAGTCCGCAATCGACTCCCGACGCCCGGGGCGTCTCCTGCGGCGGCTAGGGACGTGAGGGCGCAGAGTCTGCCACTCCCTCACACGCCCCGCCTCCTCCTTCGCGAGCATTACTGCTTCGCAGAAGGAGGTGACGGCTTCCCATGCCCTCTCGCTCCGTACCATGGCTCGCACCAGGGCCGGACGCGAGAGGTCGTCGCCGCAGATCGCCTCCACGAGGACACGGCGGTGCTCCGCCCAGGCAGGGCACACCTCCACCGTATGCTCCACCGTGTCCTCCAGACGATCCTCACAAACACCCGGGCGTTTCCTCCCGCTTTATCCTGAATAGGAACCCACCGAAGCACGCATGCCCGGTGAGAACCTGCGTCAGGCGGAAGGTGAGGACGCCGTGGCGCCTCTCTATCCACTCCTCAAAGAGGGGACTTACGACCGCAATTGTGGCGTGCCCAAAATTACATGGCTTGATTATTCTATTAGCATCCCCAGGTATACTGCTGCGGTAGTCATGGTTTATTCATTCAATCTTATTACGCTCTTACACGTCCAAGACCCGTGTACCTGTACACTAATATTCAAACGATTATTATTTGACTTGGCAACGCTCGGAAATCTATTTAAAACATTCATCAAACAGTCTTCAAAGAATTAATTAAACATCAAGCTGTCATTATTATTCATACTAAAGGAAGTTAATAATAAATACTGCTAATAAAACAACATTGAATGTCTTTACCATCAAGACAAGCAAGACTTTTAAAGCGAAAGAAGCTAGCAATTCCGGTTCCTAGAATGTATAAAATAGCTCATTATTTCGTCTCAGATAAATTCGGGAATAAGTTTTATTGAGCGGACGGTTATTCCAGTCGGCGTCTAGTGCCGTTAACATTAAGACTTGGCTGTAATTGGTCCGTCTCGTTACCCACACACTGCAGTGATTGGCTCGATTACTGTTTAGTGCGTTCGACGCTTTCAGACTACAAAGTACAATGTTTTCTAGACAGTGGGCTCCTTAAGTTAGTTTAATAGAGCCCTTTTGTTTGGTTATATTGTATTATTAGTTAGTTTAATGCACCTAAGTATCAGAGCTAATAAGAAAAAGTTTCTAAGAAAACAGTTTCATGCACGAGCTTGAAGAACGGCTTGTGTGTGAGTAATAACAGCTGCTAGGATTGATCGATCAGGTTAAGGTGCGTTTGGGCCGTGGTTGGGTCACCATCTTTATATCTTTAACTCGTGAGCAGACATTTTATCGTTTTCCATCAGGCGTGATTGAGGCCACGAGCAAGCGCATTCAGTAACAATAAAGAAAAAACTTTTTAACAAAAAATTAAACCGCCGAAAAAACTGAAAAGCAAAAAATAATAAACCTTAATATTTTGAGTCGGCGCTGTAACATCAATGAACAAAGATCACTTCAAAGCGCCGCCGACTCATAATTTTAAGGTTTATTATTATTTGCTTTTCATTTTTTTCGGCGGTGTAGTTTTTTGTTAAAAAGTTTTTTCTTTATTGTTACTGAATGCGCTTGCTAAAAAGTTTTTATTTTATAATTTTTTTGTGGCTTTAATGTACTAATAATACTTGGCAAGGTATACCCTAGATCCAATAAAAAAAGAATTATCAAAATGGACTACTCTGTACTTATAAAGTTATGCGTGGTTATACATTACAATCAAGTGAGTGAACAATCAATCATCCCCTGTTTTCCGACACTTAGGGTTCGATTTTGTTTTCCAAATTTATATGGGACCACCTTCGGAGTATACCCTTTCCAATAAAAAAAGAATTATCACAATCGGACTACTATGTAAAAAGTTATGCGTGGTCATACATAAAAAAAAATAGACGCGTTGAATTGATAACCTCCTCAGTTTTTTTTTACCAAGAGCCCTCCGTCCCTCGAAAAGCACGGTATGCTATTGAGCCCGGCCGTCATTCGTGAATCTTTCATAGTCGTAATTGGTAGTCACCAGCCTGAAAGTTAAACAAACCAGTCTTACCACAGGGTATCGTTGCTCCATGTAAATATAATACTGGAGTTCAGCTGCATCCGGTTAGACTGGAAGCCGACTCCAACTTAGTTGGGAAAACGCCAGGCAGATTAATTGAATCAGCTAAGTCTGAATGTCTAAAATGTAACGTAGACAAACTTAAAGACAGTCACACTTTGATACCACTTACTGTTAATGCAATTGGAACTTAGTGAGGCCATAGTGACGTAAGTTAGCGGTTTCGTGTGGAAACGACATTTTACGGCCCCAGTTTGGGCTGCCTTGTAACGCTACTGTAATGGGAAAAGTTTCGGGATCTTGAAAGCGTTTGGCGCCGGCAACACGACTCAGTGCCAAGATATTGTTTTTCTAATCATAATGTTACGGTGTTACAATGCTTTCATATTTCTTATGGCTCTATTATTTTTGCGTATTTTGTTTTAATAATGTTTTTTTAGGTGGCGTTTCAAAATGCTCATGAAAATGTCTGAATGTCAAATCGCTGTCTACTTGTCATCTCTAGCATGTGTTAAAATATTATAAACTACCTTTTGCCAGCGGCTTCGCCCGCGTGAAGGTCGGAAAATATCCTGCGGGAACTTACTTTTGGTGTATGATCAACGTTTGCGAGGATAAGAGCTCGAAAGCGCATTTTCATCCGACTTCCTCCAAATTTATCGTCACTGCTCAGCTCCTATGTGTTTTAGCGTTATGTTATATAGCCTATAACCTGCCCAGGAGTATGGACTACAATCATACCAAGTTTGGTTAAAATCCCTTCAGTTGTTTTTGACCCATGCGTGCACATACAGACAGACAGACAGACAAAAAATTTACTGATTGCATTTTTGGCATCAGTATCGATCACCATTCATCCTCCAATATTAATTTTGAATGTATATTCAATGTACAGAATTGACCTCTCTACAGTTTTATTATAAGTATAGATATAGAATGTAAATGAAAACACTAATTCAAATATTCTTTCTGTTTCAGGTAATTAGATGAAAATCATTCTACGAACAAAATGAACGCATTTGTTAACCGTGTTCAAGGTTTGTTGAAATTGTTATTTTTCTTGATCACTTGAATAAATTTTAAATATTTACTTAGTTTAGTTTGACGATATCACGTGGCGTGGTAAATGCGTGATATATTTGCTACTTATTGGGTTTTATGTTTCTCCTGATAAAGCAGGTAAATTGAAAAATCAACATTTTCGTAAACTAAAAGCTATACGTATTTTAAATTCGTAATTTTCTTCTTGTGCCAGTTGAGGAAGAAGTGGTCGGGAAATTTATTCCCCCGTTCAACGATGGATGCTATTAAAAGTATTAAGTATTTAAGTACTACTGAGTGCCACCGTGAGCTTAACAATATTCTGATATAAATTAATTTGCAACGAAAGCTGTCAGAAAAACAATACACCTTTATGTTTCTATTAAGACTGGCGTGAACATGCTTACACCCACAACAGATGGATGTGTTTTCTCTTCATATGAACTGTTTACCGTTTCTCTTGCCAAACAAAACTAAATGTGCACTGCTCGCAGAGATAAAACGTGAACCCAATTAAATTGCATTAAATTTCGAACTGAAAGCAACAAAAACAAACGCAAACGAACTCGCTGGTCCCGGCGAATTTAAGAGCAAACAACAATTAAACTTATTTCTATTATCTCGATAACCTCATTAATTCTAGAGGTCCTTTGAGCGCTGTTTGAAAAAAAACATCGTTAAGATAAATGTTCAGCTTCACGGGAAATTTGCTGAGCATCCAATTTAAATGGTCTGGTTTTTACAGATGGGCACGGGGTTGTGTCTCGTCTCTCGTGTTTACCCGGTTAGTAGCCGACGAGTTTATTCGGTTGGTTGCTTCAGCTGAAGTGCAGAGGCCACTCTTAAATTGTTTACGTCTCCCTGCTTCGTTACTCCCTGGGCGGTGGCTGTCCCGCCGAGAGATGTCTTACTTTGTAGTTTCTTTTTCCCTTTCCGGCTCATCGAGCCAAATTACTTAGATACATTTTGCTGATGAAAATGTTTTTACCATACTTGGGTTTTACTAACATTATAGGCAAATTGATGTTATTAGCGATCCTTCACATCGCTGTATGCATTATAAACTTTATAAAATGTGATTGAATATCTTTGAAACCGGCCCTTGGTCGGCCGCGAGCGGTTTTGTGTCCATTACGCAAATCGTGACGCGACAAGGCGAAGTTATGGCGTTGCTGGTTTATACAAGCTATCAAACTTGTTTAGATGCTATGCTATAACCGGCCACAATAATGTTCACAATTTTGTTACAACAGCGTGATATTGTAAAGCTGAACAAAGTACACGCGGACAGTTGTAATCCTGTGCTAGACGTGCCGAGTTTAGAAAATTGGTTCAATTAATGGGTAGCTGAAATATTACAATACGAAGCTTTCGAAGTGATCATTTAGAGTGTATGACAGTTGTAATCCTGTGCTAGACGTGCCGAGTTTAGAAAATTGGTTCAATTAATGGGTAGCTGAAATATTACAATACGAAGCTTTCGAAGTGATCATTTAGAGTGTATTTCGGTTTAAGTTTCTGTATCAAAAAGTCGGTGAAATATTTTATCTTTACATAGTACAAAACAAAGTGGCTTCCTCCGTCTCGCTTAAATCGTTTAAACTAAATTTAATGCGGTATTCATCAAGAGACAGAGTGATTCAAGAGGAAAGTTTACATGTATATTACGCTAGCGAAGCTACGGGCAAAAGCTAGTGACTAATAAACTGGAAAGGATTTTTTTTTAATATTGCTTCTTGAAGCGGAAGAGAACCATAACAAAATATAAAAATGTTTGAGTTGTCCTCATAGTAACAGATTCCGTCGGATCCTCACAGAAAACAATTTGTGACGAAATCACAGTGTGTCTGTATGCTGCTTTTCATAGACATGCGTGATAATGATAAAATATGGAAGAGACGTGTTTATTTAAAGGGAGATCTAAACAGACCTAAACAGACGAGGGAAAGTGCGTTGCAGAAGAAAGACACAGTTATGTTTGACAAATGCAAAAGTAAATCACATGCTACTACTTGAAACGATGACTGGGAGACTCTTGTAAACTTAGCAAGTGAACTTGTTGAAGAAAACCGCTTCATCCCGCATCCTACCCAAAGCGATCTATCGCGCGAACACGCGATCCTTGCGTTTATATGCCACACACATTTTGTTCGGAAAACAGAAGGAAACGACCGCGATCATGCGTTCAGGTTCGCCGAGCAAAGTGAATGTGACGGTCGTATGTTCGCGCGACGATCACTTTAGTTAGACGCGGCTCACAGTTGTGACATTTCCGACAAAGATAAACAAGGCAACAGACAACGTAACAAAGCAAAATAACCTCGCCTTATGATGCAATTACATTTCTCTACAGAATAACAGGTGGTTATCTCTGGATTTTCTGTTATCCTTTTTTTCGCTTACCTCCGGTTTTGATATTTTGTTACAATATTTTCCCCGTACATTCGCCCGTGGCCACGCCACTGGGTCGGGCTGCGAATATCCCGCGAGGTTTCAATAAATTTGCTCATTTTCCGCGAGCGCGCATAGATTTAATTTTCACGTTACGGTTGAATTTTTTTCATCACTATTTTTAACATGCCATATTACATTATTGGAATTTTGTTATATTCCAATAACTTCATCATCATTATTTCAGCCGTAAGACGTCCACTGCTGGACTTAGGCCTCCTCCAATTTGGGGGGCTTTGCCATAATCGCCACGCTTGGCAGGCGGGTTGGCGATCGCAGTATGGTGGTAAAATGCATAGAGAACGCTGCTGCCCATTCTCTAGTAAGTCCCTTAGTCGCCTTTTACGACACCCGCGGGAAGAAATGGGGTGGTGTCATTCTTTACGTCCGGCACCACACGGTACCACGGTAATAACTTTAATGCGTGGCATATAAAATTAAGTAGAGCAGTGGTGGGCCGATTGCGACTTACAAGTTTGGTTGTGGGTTCTAACCCAGACGGGCGCTTTACTTTGTGTAATTTATTTCCTGACCACTGCTCTCAAAACAGTGAAGGAAAACATCGTGAGGAAACCGACATGGCCAATGTATGCTGCCAGACTAGACCCCTACAATAGGTTTTAATTATTATGTGGAAGCGTGCTAACCGTGGGGCTCTAGAGACAAGAGTGGCGAGCGAAACTAGTCCGTCGTACGCGGAGCAGACAATATATAAGAGAACAATTGCAAGTAACTTAACTACAATACAACGAACAAAGGAACTCACCTGTTGGTTGAAGGACACTGCTCTGGTGCCAACCTGGAGTTATGTATGTAAGTGAGAGTGTATGTATCGTGTAGTGAGGCTATGAATAAGTATTCTCAGGAACAGGTTACCATTTGCCGCTTCAAGAGGTCTGGCGTCCAGACATGCGGACTCCCACACTTAACCTTCAATGTTCTTTAATGTCAAGAAACTAAACCCGTATTCCTTCACCAAATGGGGTTATTTAACACAATATCATTGGGTCATGACGTATTGTCCGCAAAAACGACCGATTTTCAAGGATTGATTAACAAAAGATCGCGAGATACAATACGGCGACGTGTTCCCTTGTTAAGCACCAAATTCAAGAGAGAGAAGTGTCAACGTCAAAACTGTCAAGTCAGATGTCACTTCGTTACACGCGCATTCCGTTAGCCGCACAGATAATAAACGGGACAGAACATCTACCCCCCCGGACGGGCCTTCCCGTCCGCTAATCACTTGGCAATCCCGACAAGGTTGCGTTTTATCAGTCCACCTGACGCGCTGCTGGAGGATGTGCAAATACTCCAAGCTCCAACGCTTCCAAAAACTCTGAGCGAGCTGCTGCACCAACTGAAACCGCGATAGCCAATTTTGGCTCACATCGACAAAAGGGTGCTCCGGCAGGGCGACAAGTGGCTGTCAAATCAAAAAATGGCCCGGGGTTAGGGCCTCCAAGACGTTCAGGTCCGAAGACAGCGGGCACAATGGACGCGAGTTCAATACAGCTTCAATGCGGCAAAATACCGTAGCTAACTCCTTAAAGGTGAGAACGGTGTCTCCCAACAATCTGCGCCAGAGTCCCTGTGCCGCTTTCACCGCGGCCTCAAAAATACCTCCCCAATGGGGGCAGGCTGGCGGGTCAAAACAATAACAAACAACAAAAACAACCAAACAACAATAAAAACCAAACAACAACAACAATTTAACCAAATGGCCCTCCTTAGGCAACAAAAGGGGGTGACGGCCCCATAAGGAAGGCTAGAGTGCCTCAACCGTCAACAACAAACAACAAAGACCCGTATCGTCCAAAAAGGGGTTCAACTTACTAACGGCTCCCGACAATATCCAAAACTCTCGCTGCAGAATGGCCAACAGCGCATTGCAACCGGCATGCGAGTTCTTAATGTGACGATCAGTCACCGACAATTTAACAACAACAATTCAACAATTTGTCGAGGGAGCTAAATCGACTCAACAAAAAATCAGGGTCCTTCGTTCCAACAGCGAGCACCTTGCTGGGGCTTTATCGGGCAAAGGACCCGACATCAAGACTGGCGATCAAGGTCAATCATCCTCGGGGTGAGTCAGCCAGTCTGGTCCCCACCATAGGGGGTGAGCAATCAAGCGGGGTGCCATGCACCCACGTGAGGCCACGGCGCCTGGGTTCAAATCTCCAGGCTCGTGCCTCCAAATCAAAGGCGTTTCAAAATTTTGAATCTGGGGCACTCGGTACGCAACAAAGACCTCCAAAGAGTGGACGGACGTCTTCAACCAACACAAAACAATTTGACTGTCCGTCCAGGCGTAAGAAGCCCGAATGTCCACAGTTCCACCCAAAGTGTGAGCAACGTGGTTCAATAGACGCACAAGACGCGCCGCCCCTGACAATTCAACTTATGGATGGTTAGTGCCGTCCGGAGGGGGGCCACCTTGCTCTTGGCAAAGACCGGTGACAAATTCACCTGGCCTGTTGCGCAGACGGTGCGCAGACAAACAACAGCTGCATAACCGTGCGAAGACGCATCACAAACAAGGGTAGCAGTGTAGCTCCCAGGGGGGAGGATAGCGCGGGGTAACACGACCTCGTTGACTGCAGGGAGTGCGGATACAAATTGGAGCCAATCTTCCAACAGGGTTTCCCGAATTGGCTCGTCCCAGCCAAGTCCCGCAGTCCAAAGGCGCTCAAGAAAACAATTTTGCCCAAAACAATACAAACAAACAACAAAACCATAGACAAAAGGCAACCCTGGGCTCCCATGTCCATAATGACACGGACCACAACAGAGTCCCCCGTGGGCCCCCAGACCCGACCGATGCCGTTGGCAACAAAACCGTGTCGATCTGAGGGGTACCTTAGCGGGGCAGGCGCCAATGTCCTAACAATGCCTGGGCGGCGACCGATCGCCGCACCCAGGCCCAAGTCTTTCCCGACGAGGATGGAATTCAAATTCCTCGTACGCGCGGTGTCCCGAGCCACGCGCCATCGCTGGATGGGCATATCCCACCGGAGGCCTGAATGGCGGGGGGCGTGACTCCAACCGGGGACGTTCCGCCAAGGAGGGGAGGGCAGGCGGTGCTGGTCTGGCCAGCGTTGCCTAGCAACAATTGCGTAATCGCCTTTACGCGGGGAGACCAAATGGCGGTCGCGCGGCTCCCGATCAACTTGCGCGGGGGGTGGAGTACGGCGCTCAAAATTGCGGGCCTCTCCCCGGTTCTGAACCGGCGAGGCAGAAGCCCGGTGACCAACTCCATGGTACCCCCCCGTACGCGAACCTTCATCAGAGGCTGGTCTGCCAGCGTGGTTCGCGTTAGCGCACAATATGTCCAAATGGGACCCCCTACAAATTCTACAAGGGCGGGGGTTGGGGCAGTCCCGATGGAAGTGAGCCCCCAAACAAGAGAAGCACATGCGGCGTGCATTGGCAATTCGGCGGCGAGCACTCACGTGCAACTTCAAAAAGGCCGCGCAAGTTGCCATGCCATGCCCCGTGTCCCTACAAAACTCACAACCAGGACGACTCTGGGTGCCAGCAAAACGAGCGGCGGGGCGAACATCAACAGGCCCGCGAGCCCTAGTCCGTCCCTGGTCTCGTGGCCGGGAAGACGGCTGGCATGACTCAGTGGCAACGCCAGAGTTGTCCACAAACCGACACTCATCCTCCAAAAATTGGACGAGGTCATCAAATGGGGGGAGATGTGTGACACTATCCCCACCATACTTTTGCTCGAAACGAGCCCTCAAATCGGCAGGAAGCCGTTGCAGCACAACGTGCACCAAAAGGTAAGACCAATGGTCCACCGGCAAGTCCAATTGCTTTAAAGCGTTGGTCGCTGCCACCAACGGGTTCAACAGGTCAGTACGCAATGCTGACAATCCAGTAATGACCGGTAACCCCAAAATCAATTCAATATGAACGTCAGCCAAACAACGTTTATTTTGGTACCGCCGGGTGAGTAGCTCCACAGCGGTAGGGTAGGCTGAGTCAGTCAACGACAGATGCTGTACCAAGGCTCGGGCCTCACCTTCTAGGACAGACAACAAATAGGCCAACTTTTGGGCGGGTCTGAGGTCCGAGCGTGCATCAACCAAACTTTCAAACAGGTTTTGGAAACCTAACCACTGGTCCAAGCGACTGTTAAAGTGTGGCAGTTCCAAGGTAGGCATTCTACTCAATAGTCCGGGACCTGAAACAACCGAGGTCTCCGGTTTGACCTGGACAGGTGTCCGGCTCCCCAATATTTCCCGAGCACGTTGACCAATGACATCCCCCAGGTCCAAGATCTGGTCATAGTCAGCAAGGACCTTGTCACGTGCTGTCTGATCCAGCACTTCCAGAGCCACATCACAAATGTATTCGTTGTTCGCTACAAGCAGAGCATCAACGTTGCCGAGTCTCATGTTCAACTGCTCGAACCGAGCCAGAGTGACCGCTTCAAGATCCGGGCGCTCAGCGGTTGCTGCAGCTGAAGTGAACCACCGAAGCTGTGTGGTCAATCCACTGATTGCCTCTCTCACCGCTTTGTGTGCCATTGCACAAACAATACAATTCAAATAAACCAACATTAAATAATCAAATAACAAAGTTCAATCAATCAATTACAAAATAACTACAAGCAAACAATCAAACTACCAAACTGACTAATCAGCAACTCAAGAAATAACAATATATTGGTTTCAATTCAATTCAACAATAAACTTTTATTTTAATTCAAACCCAATATCAACGTTCAAGATTCTATTTCATATTCAATTCAAATATTCAAATTCTAATCCAATTCCAAATGTTAAGTTCAGAAACCACTTTGTTAATGGTACAACAATAATGAACCTTTATTCCAATTTAAAACAATGGTAATACTAAAAAATGCCAAATTTCAAATATTAATTTTCACAAACAACCATATCAATGGTACAAAACTCAATATTTTAATGTCTTCCTGACATTCAATACAACACAGAGGTCAATTAACAACAACAAGAGGTTATAACATAGCTCAATCTAACCAACTCTGTTAGAATATGCAAACCTGGTTGACCCCATCAATATGAGTTACTCAACTCAATAAATTCCAACAAATTATTTCAAATAACAATTAATTATAGTTATCAAATGTTTACAGCGTATTACTACTTCCCTTATAGAGACTGCCAAGTAATTAGCCTACTGTAAATTACCAATTTGGTGGTTATGTCTTATAACCACGCTCTGCTACCAAAAATGTATGCTGCCAGACTAGACCCCTACAATAGGTTTTAATTATTATGTGGAAGCGTGCTAACCGTGGGGCTCTAGAGACAAGAGTGGCGAGCGAAACTAGTCCGCCGTACGCGGAGCAGACAATATATAAGAGAACAATTGCAAGTAACTTAACTACAATACAACGAACAAAGGAACTCACCTGTTGGTTGAAGGACACTGCTCTGGTGCCAACCTGGAGTTATGTATGTAAGTGAGTGTGTATGTATCGTGTAGTGAGGCTATGAATAAGTATTCTCAGGAACAGGTTACCATTTGCCGCTTCAAGAGGTCTGGCGTCCAGACATGCGGTCTCCCACACTTAACCTTCAATGTTCTTTAATGTCAAGAAACTAAACCCGTATTCCTTCACCAAATGGGGTTATTTAACACAATATCATTGGGTCATGACGTATTGTCCGCAAAAACGACCGATTTTCAAGGATTGATTTACAAAAGATCGCGAGATACAATACGGCGACGTGTTCCCTTGTTAAGCACCAAATTCAAGAGAGAGAAGTGTCAACGTCAAAACTGTCAAGTCAGATGTCACTTCGTTACACGCGCATTCCGTTAGGCGCACAGATAATAAATGGGACAGAACAGCCAAGAACCAAACATTCGAAGACATCGTGACATCTACCAATCTGCATTGGGCCCGCGTGGTAGAATATGGCCCATTCTCTCTCACGGAGCGGAGGCCTATGTCCCAGCAGTGGAAATATTAAAGGCTGATCTGAGCTGGCTGGGGCTGAGGCTTATACTACATACATTTTAGAGGGGCTCATGACTGAAGTTTGGATTAATAAAATATAAGTAACAGCCGCAAACGTCGATTGATGGTTAGCGTAGCTACGCTTGACGTGGTCGGTTCGTGGATCCATGACATATCGAGAGCTCTCCGGGCCGCGGAGAGGTCGGTTAAGCCGTTGGTCCCGGCTGTCATTCGTAGAATTTTTACAGTCGTTACGGGGAGTCAGAAGAACAAGTCTGACAATTGTTGAGGTATCCTGTTACTTAGTAACTGGGTTGTGGAGGTCAGATAGACGGTCACTTAAGGTAAAATACTAGGACAGAAGACATAAAAATTTATGTACGAACTTGGTATTGACAGATGCAAAAGCAAATTACGGTGTCAAGATATATTAACTCTATTGTGGTCAGCTGAATGATCAATATAGTGTTCAACTGTCTACGAATGAAGGAGTGCGTCAATCTTGTTAGACTTGTACTGTAATCCAGTTTACACTTGGCTCATAAGACTTGTCGTACGAGTATTGTGACCGTGAAAATTATAATGAGATACATATTGACACTAGTAATTTAGTCTCTAATGTTATTTTGCTCTGCCAGCGTCTTAATGGCGTCGCTTTAATTTTTTGTGATATTTACACCTTGCAATTGCAATCACCTTACAATCTAGCCTCATTACGTAGCTGATCCGGTAGTATAACAGGATGCAGTTGAAGACCAGTATTTTATATGAAGTGACTGCCTATCTGACATCCATTACCCTGTTAATGCGATACCCCTTGGTCAAACTTGGGGTCAGACATCACAGTCTGGCCTATAAGCTTATTAGTAATTTAAAATGCTATGTAGGTTTAACTGAGAATTAGATAGTGATACTCATTGTCCGGCCATGAATAAAACATTCAGTTTCAGTAATTATCGTTTACGTCCGCGATCGACGATTTCAATCGCATCTCGATAGATGTAAATGTCGGAACGTTTACCCGCAAACTTCCTGTAAACATTACATTTTTGCTACTTTTATTACAAACGTTATAGCTATGTAAACGCTGTGATGTTATTTTAATGTCGCAACGACCGTCGAACGTGATCAAACGGATCTAACACAATGTGCCAGCAACTGTATTTATTCTTGTACCATAAATTACATTTTCATTGTTTAGCTTCGCGTATTATAATTAGGAAGTAATAAACGATAAAATAAACGTGACGAAAACGCAAAAAAGGTGGTACCATTGTTCTGCGAAAGCAATGCGGCAGTCGATTGTCATAAGTAATAACATGACATGCATAGAGCGATACTGAGCGCCGTTATATCGCGAACACACGCGATGTTCGCGCGAACCGCCATCGCCAACGGGATTTATGTGAGCACCACGCTTTTTGTACGTGGAGGGAAATTGGCCAAACGTTTGTTAAATTATAAATAGAACGTGAGAATCGCAAAGGATCACATTGTTCGATACATTTAACTATCACATTTAGTTGTTTACATGCATCTTATTAACCTTTGACTCGATGAGAAAGGGGACGCACGCAGTCTTGTGTACGCTTGTACCATTTATGGTGACGTTTCACTTACAAGTTATTGTTTAACTGCGATCATTGACATTTCTTGCTCGTAGCCAAGCTACGGACGTTGTTTACTGTTTCGGGTCACTTTCCCTCATTAGTAATGATTTACTGATGTTGTACGAGAACACGCAATCTCTGCAAATAGGTCCCGTTTTTTTCTATTTGGTCGAACTCTGCATAGTCTAATAGCTATTAACTTCAGACGCTACCAACAACACTTTGATTTGTTATTTTTTCCAAATTTTGGTTTTGTATTGATCTTTGAAAATCGACGACTAATACAACTATTAGCTGGCTAACTCAATCGTTAACATACACTAATATAGTAAATAGTAGTAACACTCGTTAGTTCAGTATCGAGAGTATATGAGACAGGTTAAGATCCACGTGCGATTTATCATCGTGTTAAACCTATCTGTTACTCAGTAAGTAAACATGTTTTGCTAAGAATGTTGTTGCTAAGCTACGCACGCAACTGATGCAGCTTGATGCTATGTAACAATGGCATTTTGTTTAGCTATCGATCAAACCTGTCTGTTGTACCGATTGGAAAAATGTTCACGTCAAGGACCATTACTATAGCATCCGCAGTGCTCATAGCCTAGAATATTACCTATACAACGACTACACAGCGGCACCAATTGAAATGTCCAATATCCGAATTGTATTGGGAATTGGGAAACGAGAAAGTTTCTAAGCGCACAGTACTCAACTGCAGTGCAATTGATTTTAGTTAGATGAAAACTTGAATTAGGATATTCAGCAAAACTTGCTTTTGAAACTTGTTTATTTTATATGGTATTGAAACAGCTATGAGAGCTACCCATTTATCTAATTGGCCACCAATGTGTCCAATATCCAGGGCCCTATTAATCACGGTGTGTAATGGTACTGCATTCATAGCGTAAAAACTATTAACACCGCAATGAAGTCGGCTGTGTCATTACAAAACGAGGCAAATAAAATTACGGACCATTGCAGTAACATTAGAAAGTAAGTTTCGTCATACAAGTAGCTATTCATCGGTATAATGGGTAGTAAAACGACATCCACGGCTGCTCTTGAGAGGAATAATGAACTGGTAATGCGGCTACGCATAATGCTTGTTGACGTGTGGGAGTCATGCCATTGTGTCTATTGTGGTGAGCGCCATGATGAGCCAGCAGATACGTAGCACCGGGAAAGCGGCGCTCGACCGGCTGGGAACTTGGCCGCAGAATATAATGAAAAAGATAATGCCTGATAAGATTAGTCGTTATAATTAAATACTTCATAAACTGCGTATCTCGGCTTGTATTAACACTTTGGTGCTGTTTTACTAAAGTAACAGTAAATTCTATTATTGTTAGTAACCGTTAAGAAGATTTAATTCATTTAATAAATTCTCTCTTTATTGTAGTTGGTAATGTGGGGGAATTAAGATAAGAAATAGAGAACTTTGGACCCCTTTTTACTAACATTATGCGAACAGAGGAGTATGGAATTTGGCACAGTTTAAATTTATGTGGAGAAAGAGTGCAGAAAGCTAATATTTTTAAAATAATTGTTGAACTTCGACCACCGGGCGATCACTAGTTTAACTAAACACAATTACGTGAACATGAAAATGCGACTGCTTATGTCACTGACACCAATAATGAAATGATATATTAGACCCCAAACGCTGTTAAATCAGCTGTTGAATTGAATGGGACAGACAACAGACTTCGTAATAGTAAAAGTATGTTGGCGGGCCAGCCACACTTATTGGCCAAGGACTATACCGCTTTGTTCTCTGAGATACAGTCCCATTGTCGATTTAACTATTATTTATCTACCGCCGATAAACATTATCTTCTATTTAATTCAAGTAGGTGACTAAACTTGTTTATGATCACACTCGGAACCGAGGGTCTTTGTCATATTGTCATATATTGTTCTTTAGATAATAAATGATAAAGTTATAAATTGCTGTACTGATACTGAAAGAATTCCTGCGTTGCATAAGTTCTAATCTTGAGGAAATAAAACTGTGATAACATGACACGCGTGTTTGTGTTAGGGCTTGATTATAATTATAAAGTCTCCAAATTATTCTCGTCGAGATACATACATACAAACAAACAAACAAGTTTTTGTCTGCATGAGATTCGAAGAGATAATTGTTTAACTAACTTAGCTCTCTCAGTTACCATGGTTAAAGTTTAATGACTGTGTTCGCGGACGAGCCTTGTGATAACCGTAGAGTTGAGGGTGTGAGCGAGTTTGTTAACTCACCAATAAAACTTCACAGCTACTAAAAGCTTTCACGCAAGTTTTACAGGGTGGGAAGGACATTTTTTGTCTATTGGAATTTGTAAGAGAGTAACTTATTTATTGACTACACTTGTTGGAATTCTGCGGAATCATGTAGGACCTTAGCTCCTAACAAATCGATTCATTGGAATTCGAGGCCACATATAGATGTAATTTGGCCAATAAATTCCGACTAAAGCAATTCTATTGAAACTATATTACCCTTACAATGTTTCCAGTAGAAACGTGTGTACTTAGATACACGTGGCTCTTAGATATGAGAGTCTATTGTGCGGTGTGCCCTGTGAGTCAGCCCAATGGCGACTTGGCAAGCACTCGACCTCAAAACTAGATTACCTACACCGTTGTTTTGGGGAGCCGCCTATTGTCTTGCCGCAAACCGTGTCTAACTTCACAAAGTAACACCCAGATTACCAAGTTCCGAGATTAATTAGGAAAACATTTCCCGTTTCTCTAATAGTGGTTTTAGAAGCGTTTAATACTCTTTAGTTTTTATTAAGATCGTGCGTTGTGGCGTGTGACAATGCGTTTTTGTGGTCGTCATGGTTACGCCAACAGCGTCTCAAGTTACAACAAAGCTGTTCTTTGGGAAATGTTTTACTCTTACTGTGTACAAAATTAGTAATTAGTCAAAATCGACTTTGAAGTCTCCCGCAGTTCAAATATATTTTTCCATGACCTTAATTACTCGTAGAAAATTCAATTTAGGTTTCAGTAATTTTCCACGCACAAAAGAGGAAAATGAAGTTCTGCTCGTCTGAACACTGCCGCGTTTAAACGTTCATATTGTATGCAAATATGACATGTAAATCTAATTCGTTTATGTATGTACGATGGAGGTACGGTCACCAAAAGAGATACTAACCTGTGCCATCAGATACAGTCGAAGTGTAGTAAAAAACCGAAAGATGTTTTCAAATAAAATACAGTTAATAGAAAAGAAACAGTTCCTTAATCGAGTTTTTCATTTAAAACATCCATCGTTTAATAAACTTCGACGATATCCGACGACCCTGGTTCCTTATTTATCTCATTTGGTGACTGTACATACTATATATTCTTACTTCTATGTATATTCTTCTGCTTCAAAAAGTACGTGGAATAAGATTACTAGCATTTGCATGCCGTCAATATTCGAAACCGTACGCGTAGGGAGCGCGGTTACTGTCCCGTTACAATGCGATTACCATTACGCTATTACCGGAGGGAAATATCTCCAGGGGTTTATCAAATGTCCTATATCAACTTTGAAACGTAAGCCTGTCTTATCCTGCCGTGGTCGCGTGATTGTTCGAAAGAGATACCGTGACCCTGGCACATGGGCAACTGATGGAACACGGGTGGGTTTTAGTCAGTAAAAGTCTGACACGCCCTCCCGCTCCGCCCAGAGCGGGAGAAGTCATTTGATGATTTCCCATCCTGAAAAAAAAAAAAAAAGCCTGTCTTATCCAAAATCTTTTTCCTAAACATTTAAATGGGAAACCCTTGTGTTCCATTCCGGATTGTAATACCAACATTACATTTATTTAATACTTGAGAGTACAGTTCTCCTGATAAAGGAATGCTTAAATAAAAAATAATGTACGTAAAGGGAAACGCAGCACAGGAACTGTCTATGCGCAAGCGTCTCCAGGGTTTTACCACAACGATGACTCGATAAATTCGGTGTTGTTATTACCGGAGCTATAAAACGAGAGTTATAGTCCGGGGTGGAACGCCTTAACGATAAAAAAAAATGATTCTCTGTGTAATTTTTGCTTCAATTTGATGCGTTGCTTTATGCGTTATTATGAGTCCAGTAAAATTAGATTTGATTTATATTTCTTAAGATATAGAAACATCACTTAAACTTTCTGTAGAACATTTTGGTTTTGTAAAATGGAATTGCTGTTTATTTCATCTTAAACACGCAACCATAAATCTATCTTGGCCTGCATTCAAACAGGCAGTCTACAATTTAGTGTGTATGCTTACAAATGAGCAATGATTCCTCACGCCTTCTTGGCGCCATTCCCAATTACTACAATCGATAGAGTCATATCGATTAGAATATCGATCGTGCATCGTGGATGTGTGGGTTGCAACACAATACAGCAGTCGATAACACGACTTGCATAATGGTTTGCGCTCACTCATCTCACTGTTAGCCGATATTGTGTCATCAGCTGTTATTAAAATAATAACATACTTTCGCTGTTGCGCTTAACAATTAGAGGCGTGTGCTATCAGAACTGTTAATTATATATACTACACTAAGATTTCTAACTTAAAAGATAAAAAATAATGTATGTGAAGCCTTCTGCTAAACACAGGCTCACCATAATCTTGTAAAATAAACTGAGAAATATAGTGTACTCATTCAGTTGCCACGAAAGTCTTAACAAATTACACCGGCAATATTCTACCGAAACACTTGGCCTAAACTAGTTTTACAACTAGGCTAGTTTTTGTTGCGTCATGTCATTAGGCACGCCATACCACAAACAATAGTCATCAAAGAGGGTCAATAGATGAATAACCATTTTGAAATTCTATTTACAATAAGTATTACGCTAGTTTTATTTCTGAAACGACCTACATTCTGGGTGGTTCAATTTATTTAGCTTAAATTTTATGTAGAACCAGATTACTCGGGTTCTACAAATAAAGCTTATTAGGAGCTCAGAGGAGAAATCGGAAGGAACTGAAGCTACATACACCTTAACATTTTGATTACACAGTGTCAAAAACGCCCATACGAACACATAACATTGTAAGACTATTCCTTATCTAAGAGCCTGGTAACAGTCCAAAGTTTTTATCACTACCATTTTTGTGAATCCACAATTCCACAATCTTTATGGGGGTAATTTTATTTGGGTAGCTTTCCCGTAAAACCGGAATCTCCAGGCAATAGTCCTCTGATCTTTTTACGTTTAATTTAAAAATGGTTGCACGACTGTGATCCTACGAATTTTATAACAATTCCAGGGTCTAGTGTCGTTTATTCTCTTTACCTTCGGGCCGGTCACCTTCAAGAATCCTCAAGGGGAGCTTTTATGAGGTGGTGGCTCTGACGGGTTTATGACCGGTAGGACGATGTCGAATAAGGGTTCTTCAAATGTTACTGCGCACATTTTCTTCAGCCGCTACTTTATATACCTTTCTGCTTTTCTTATTACTAATGAAATGGAACTTCGTTATAAATCGATACCGTACCAGGAAATATTGCAGCTTCTCACCTCACGAAATCCATTTTCGGTTATCAAATCTTTCGACACGACTTCGATGTGCGTAGACGTTATATGAATAATTTATTTAGTTATTATCGCGGCTCTTTGTTCTTTTATTCCCTTGTTACAACGAGAAGAATGAGGCTGTATCTCGAACCCCTCGGCGTTGCTGGCGGCAGGCAATACGGCCGTCGCTGCGCAAAATGTTTGCTAGCAAACAGCCGGCTATCGCTGCAATGGCTCTTATCTCTTGGCAACGGGAGACCATCCTACAAAACCCGACTGAAGCATTAATACATTTTCAAACTGCACTATATTCTATTGTGAAATATTTTATTAACCTTCCCTACTTCAACCATCCTTACTTCTCATCTTATGGAGTTACTTGGAGGCATTCGGTCCTTCGGGATAATTCCCCGTTATATGGGGATTACTTGGCGTCTCGGTCGCGCTGCAGCTTATGACAAATGGGAAAATGTCGCCGGGTCTTAACTTTTGCCGTAATACGACATAAGTTTTGGGGAGCCGTCAAAAACTTTTCTAAGTACAAATTACTGGGTAAAACGCTACGTTTGTGTGCGTGTAATGTTATTGTTCCTTTATTGTAACTTAAGTTTGTCCTCCATGGACTTTACCTGCAGAAATGCTTCTTTGTTTATGATACAACAATTTATTTTCACTGTAATAAAGGTCCTTGTATAAGCTAAAATGTTCTCAACCGTAAACAATCTTCGAAATTATACGAATCGTCCGAATATCCACAAAATCTTATATCCCTGCGGTAATAAAATCCGACAGCATGTTACTGTCCCAAGCAATACGGGAATTCTTTATCACTTTTCTGATAAAGGGAGGAGTGGGAATGTGATTTGTACTAATACCGGCTTTTAGGAGCTTTCCCTGTGGACTGCGTTGGGGGATCTGTCCTACGGGCGTTATCTCTTCTATTCTCTCTGATCCCCTGGCTATAGAATATAGAGCTGGCACTGTGCTCTCTCAGTTTGAAATGAAATTGATTCACCCACCGGGTAAATTGAAGTGCACTGAATTAATTTCATCACTGATTGAAAAGTTCTCACGAGTTTAGAGGGCGAATTTGAAGTAGTCGTGATTTACATACTAAAATTAAGGCACGCTATAAATATGAAATGAAATGAAATGAAATGAATTGCACCGACCCCAGCGTGGTTTGACCAGACTCGATTAATCGAATGAACCCCAAGATATGCACTAGCCTTTGAAGCCTCATGTTTCATGGTGCTACATAGGCCATTGCATATCAAGAAGTAGACCGGGGGGCGCTGTAATGGTAGGGAAGACGTGCCCATAGGATAGGAAAGGTTTATGAGCCTACCGACTATGCAGCCTTAAGTAAGCATTGGACTAGTGGAGAGAAGGGTGATATTTGTCTATAGGAGGGCATCTTTTCACGTCGTCGCCGGCATGTTGATCCAGGTTGAGCTTCACCGATGCATGTTTTGGTGGGGTTAACCGTTTGCTGGCTCTTTTCTATGTCAAGGGTTCGCTAAGTTCCGTGTTGTTGTTTTCTTGGTCGTCTTCTGCGTTTTCGCTGCTATCAGTTTCTGGTTTTTGTAGATATCACGAGCCACTTTCTTGATCTTATTTCTTTCTCCAGCCGTGCCCCTTCAAAACTGAAGTTCCTTTTCGAAGTATTTCATGTCCTGTTTTAGGTTGTCATTCCATGTGTAAATAGGTCATCCGACCTTCTTAGGTTTTGCCCTGTACTGCATTGCTGCTTGTGACAGGTGTGGTTCAGAGCGTCTGAAAATGTGTGCCAGGTAGCAAATCCTGTGGTTGTCCTAACGAAGCGAAACGAAAATATAAATTCTAATTAGAGACCCCCTCTCCAATTAGAATTTTCATCCTTGTTTCGTTTATTCGGAGGCTTATTCGGAGGCACTGATTGAAAAGTTCTCACGAGTTTAGAGGGCGAATTTGAAGTAGTCGTGATTTACATACTAAAATTAAGGCACGCTATAAATAGCATAGAAATTAAAACTATTCAGTATTAATTCAATGCATAGGTAATGAATGCACTTGTTTGTTCTTGTGAATTTTAATTAACTAAATGAATGCAATGCTCACAAACTTGATACGATTCTAAATTAAAAACATGTTAAACAATACTAATACTTTTTGTTTGTGCACAGTAAACGACGCTGGCTCAGCAGGTGTCCAGCTATCTGTACTGTGCAACAAAAACTAAATGGCATTTAAGATTTTCTCCTTAGAAACTTAAATTGGCCGCATAGTCGTTGTTTACAGGCGACTAACGGCATCCAATCGTCCGGGAAATTATTAAGGCGGGCGGAAGTTGGGCGGCGCCCGCCCTCAACGCGTTGCTATGGTAACGGAGAACTGGAGCCTTGAATTAGTTAAACGAATGATGAACTCCACCCTTGCTCGTTCACGATTGTTGGCGTGCCAGCCTGCACTAGCGTTTATTCCTAGATTCCATTTTATTGTCACTGTAAAACGAATGTCTGTGTACTAGTTATAATAACTACGTTTATAGGCTGTGAATGGCGTGTTACGCCATTGAAGATTTTACTACTAACTGTTATTTATTTTATAACAGTTCTGAGAGTTCGAAAGACAGATATTGTGTCTCCGAGAAATAATATTAGTTTGGCGCCTATAATCATAATTCCTATTAGTTAAAAGGATGTCAATTACATCAATTACATTATTAAATCTTATGTGTTTTTTATGAATAAATAAGAACATGTAATATGATTCCTTTTTAATCTGATTTATTGTTTGACTTGAGCGAAACCCACATAGTTTCATAGAATATTCTCATGCGTCATTAAGTGGTTACAGAAATAAGGAGTTTACGAGATCACGGTTGTTAATAACCAGTTAAGTGTGTTAAATTAGCAGTTTATTAAGATAATTTACATTGACCGCTATGAGGATGTGCAATTTCCTTATTCATTATAGTACCAGGGTCTATTTGCTTCAGAATCTGTAGAGCAAATACATATACACATGATAAAGCTTATTTTGCATATATACTAACGATGTTGATTACTGAAATGGCGAAGTTTATACACTATATTATCTTCAGAATATTATGTTATGAGCTTGTCTAGTACTGATCGTGATCACCTTATATGTAGGAATTGTCGTTTTTTACACAAAGTCAAGCGCCTCGGGCAGGCGCTTCGAACGGCGGATTCGAACCCACAACTTAATCATCGTAGATCGGGGCTGATACCACTGGGCCACCACTGCTCTACCAATGAATTATTTATTTTCTATTAATTCAATAAAATTTTATTCTAAAACAGTCATCGGTTTCTTTCTAAACGTCCACTATATGCGACGGCTTCTGTTTACTTATCTCTTTTGATGACTGTACCTAATATCAAAACTTTAACTTGTTCGTCTACGTTTCACATGATATAGCGTGCAATTTTACATGACGTTCTTCTTCGTGAAAAAGCTCTATAATTTTTAGTCCACAAAATAAAATAAATAATCCATTTTATTTTATAGCAAAACGTGTTTGAGTCTAATCAACATATTGCAAGTTCACTCAACTCTAAAATGAAGCAACATCATAGTGGACGAAGTTGTTATGAATTAAAAAGTTCGAAGTCTAGTTAACTTTCATAATTAAAAGTCTTTTTAATCCGTCTTTGTTAAAATCTGTCGAGAAAGTAAATAAGTTCATCGTGAAGGCTTCCACGTCTTAACTTATTGGCTGATAATATTGTAATTAATTACTTTGCATTAACAGGTCTTTTATTTAGCCCTTTTTCATATTGAAGCAGCCGCAATTTTAACGTTGAGTTCCCTTTTGGAAGTTATCAGCTCGATTTAATTTAACTATACACTCTACTATATGGGGTAGTGCTATTAAGAAATTGAATTTGTATGTACTATAACCGGTACGTTTTTATTGTTAATGTCCAAATTATAAGTTCGTGACGTAAGCAATTGGCACTGCAGAAGTACTTTATGAAACCTCTTTTTATAGCTTACCCCTGTATAAAGTTCCCGAGGATTAATAGTGCGCTTTCTTGTTTTTCTTTAGTGTATGTCGCGACGGCCAGGTCTTTGACCGACGCCATCGGGTTGCCATGCCAACGATACCTACATGATGGCTACATGCAACCAGCCTTTGGTTACTGCTATGAAAAAGCTTATTATGAAAACAGCCTTTTGAGTTTTTTATTTCTCGTTAAAATTTTCTTTTTTGTAAGTGGCTACGCGCTGCACCTGTAGTCTTTGAAGTTACGAGTACTAATATGAAGTTGGTGAACATCATATTTTATGTAAAATACGGTTTACATGAATATCTACTTAAACTTTATTGATAGTATGATTTATCATTTTAGGAAGTCATGCATATTAATTACCTACTTTTGATAATTACAAGTTATTGAAATTGTTGGCTGAATTTAACTAAATGATAAGACCGACGTGTTCATTAACAACAAAACATAAACTCACGCTATCTTCCCATGGGGGTAGGCAGATCCTATAGAACCCCACCTGCTACTATCCTAACATAAATAAAATAAATACCCCTATTTATTTTAGATTCAAGTAACGATGTGAATTATGATGATAGAGCAAATAAATCAAAGTTTTCAGAATACTTGTTATCGTTGGCACAGTAAGCTTCTCTCGTTTTGCATAATATTATTCCCTGAGACGTACCCACTTGGCCGGATATACGGCTAAAGCACAAATAACTGGGAATGGTATTATTTATCTTTCCATTTCCAATGTAACTCGAGTCTATCTTGTATTATATTGGGTGAGTGGTGTCTTTATCATCGCTTGTTACCGGTTATGGCTTCTGATATACTGCGAATTTTATTAAGGCTGCTAAAGACGAAGTTTGGAGCCCCGAAAATTGTGTAAAAAATATTCAACGTTGTGGTTCCCCATCCTTTATTTGTAAAAAATACCCTATAATACATGATGAGGCTTTGTACATAGTAAAGACGGACGTTTGTGTATCCGTAGGTTTACCTGCTCCGGGAATTTCAGGGAGTTGTTTTCTTTTTACCCCTTTTGTTTGATGTTTTTTCGAAATTTGTCTTTATGGACGTTCAGGCTGGTATTTTCATGCTCCACATAGGTAGAAGAGTAAACGCTGGCCCATAGATCGGTATTCTTTTGATGTACCGTCGTAACATTTTTTGCCCTTGTTTTTAACCCTTTTAACATGGAGAATTTTCAACGAAATAGTGAGATATAAAGGATGTTTTTTTTCTTAACATTTTCTGAATAACATCATGAAAATGAAAAGCCAAAATAAACCACGATCTGTTTGATTCAATTTCTCAAATCCCAAATCATAGCAGGCTAGCCTTTTCCATTTATTTCGCGGCTTTGCGCCGTCAAAACAATCTTCGTTATTTATTCTGGGCTTGAGTTGTGTTTCTGTGTGCGGATACATTTACATGCACGTGCATATATGACTGGTGTAACCCTGACACGTGTATGTGGGTACTGGGTACGTTAGCTGATGGAGCGTGAATGGGTCGCGCCGGATCTGTGCTCCGGTGCGCCCATTGTCGTCTTCCGCGTTGCATTACTGCATGCAGTTCGTGCTGTGGCACTGTCTGTTTGTATGTAGCATCGTACATTGTCACTACATGTGCATTCGTGCACTAACTGTACATTAATTAGTTCAAAGCAGGGAAGGCTAATGTCATGTCAGAGTCAGACCAAACCGGAATTAATTTTAATGACCATGATTTTGAATGATAATATGGACGATATCATTATTGTGGTTAAATTACGATCTGATTTCAGATGGTAAATATACCACTCAGTAGCGACCATCGAGGGAAAACTTTTCAAGTTTTGGCTGTGCAACTTTATTGTAGTAATTTTATGCCCTCGTAAAAATCTTGTAACAATCGGCCAGTTTGATATCAGGGATATTTGAAACTTGAACTGTTCAGTCAGCTGAGTCAGATATTGTTAAGTTATCCGTAAGGTTATCCAAAAAATATAAGTATGCAAATTTTTCCTCTTTCAGCTTAAGTATAGTATGAATTTTGGGTGCCTATATAATTTGATGAATGAGTAAGCGGGTTTTCACTCTACCGACCGACTACATAATTTGTACCTCAACCATTATCACTTACACGTAACTCAGCAAAGTTGATTAATTTAAGGAAACTCGTTACCTACGCACGTTTAGTCGCTTTGAAAGGAAAATTTTACATACAAATGAGTTGATAAAGGGAATTCCGCTTTCGGTTTTAGCAAATTGTCCTATTATTAGAATTATTGTGTTGTATACTTAATTAAAATTAATATATCGGCTTATCGGGATTAATGTTATCAGACTGTGACACAATAACACGTATTTCCATATTTTACCGTATCTTCAATATTTAAATAAACTACTTAACTAGTAGCGGTTTGCCCCTGCTTCGCATGGTTTTTACGACTTGACTCTACATCGAGTTTTCTTTATTTTATGTAAGTTTAATATTTATGTATCATGCACATAAACCTTAAGGAATAAATTATCTAAGTAATGGTGAAAACCGCAATTAGTTTAGAAGAAAACCGCAGACACACAGACAAACGTGAAAAGTGATTTTAATTTAATGTATAGGTACTAGCTTTTGCTAGCGGCTTCGCCCGCGTATTATATGTACATAGTACCTGGCTGACCGAGCTTTGCTCGGTATTTTTTTTTGGTAAATTGTGTTTTTTAGAAATTGTATTTAAATACAAATTACATTTTGTCATATTTCTTCCAATATTTTTTTTTAAATTGATTACTCAGCCCCACAAAAAAAATGCTACGTTATCGATAATGTTGTTTATTGAAAACACGAATAAAACTACATTTTCTAAAAATGAATCCTAGCTAGATCGATTTATCGCCCCCGAAACCCCCTGTATACTAAATTTCATGAAAATCGTTGGAGCCGTTTCCGAGATTCAGATTATATATATATATAACTAGCTTCTGCCCGCGACTTCGTCTGCGTCAAATTTTTGCTCCCGTGACCCTTCCCGTCGTCGCATCGAATTGCCTGCCAGTTTTTCGTCCATTTTTCGTTGCTGCTCCGCTACTTTTGATCATAGCGTGATGTTATATAACCTTTAGCCTTCCTCTATAAATAGGCTACCCAACCCAAAAAGAATTTTTCAATTCAGACCAGTAGTTTCGGAGCCTATTCAATACAAACAAACAATCAAATCTTTCCTCTTTATAGTCGAACAGGATAAAAAAAGTATCCTATGTCCGTCTCCTGGTTCTAAGCTACCTCCCCATCAATTGTCAGCCAAATCGGTTCAGCCGATCTTGAGTTATAAATAGTGTATCTAACACAACTTTCTTTTATAAATATAGATATACAAGAATTGCTCGTTTAAAGATATAAGATATACCTTCCTCTTGAATTATATAATACAATATAATAACGCATTAAAATCCGTTGCGCATTTTTTAAAGATCTAAGGGTACAGACGCGGAAAGCGACTTTGTTTTATACTATGTAGAGCAGGTGGATTGTAGAATCCGCTGTTTAACATAACCGCTAGACGTTTCACAAAACAGCTCCGTTATGTGACAGCTGAAGAAAGTTCAGCTGGGTTAATAGGTAGAACGGGCTAGAGTCCGCAACTCCACGTATGAGCGCATATTTTGCGTACGGGTGGGAAATCGGTTATTCGATCCACCCCAGCTCCTCGAGAAAGGCCAGCAACGAAGAAGAAGTTGCTGACTATCTCACGTAGGGTACCTGGGTTACCGAAGTTCAGCTGGGTTTTCATTGCGTTGGTTTAAAGAAAACTGCTACCCACGTTAATACGTGATGCAGAATGGCTTATCTGCAGTCACAATACGCGTTTGGTGTGGCTTTTGATGTCGAATCGGTCGCAGTAACTAAGCAAGGGCATCTGAATTAATTGGTTAGGTTAGGCGACAACCGCAACCAACCGCGTGCGGGCTGCGCAAGCGCTACTTCCAAGTTTGTCGCACTTACTTGGCTATTTAATATTTTAAAGACTGACTTTTATAAAACTCTTAATACATAAAGTATTCAGAGTTTTATAAAAGTCAGTCTTTAAAATTCAAATTGCCCTTACAATCACTGTGTTCACTTGAATAAGGGTTATTTTCACTCATATTACTCGTTTTATTTGTTTCGGTTTCGAACATCGTTAATGTTGTTATGACATACAGAGACATGAGCGTCAAAATTTTTATGTAAAAGTCTAGAATGTGGCGTTTCATTTCACACTATTTTACAAAAGTCTAATGGTTGACCCACTGCATTGATAAACGCAAAACGTTTATGCAATTCTACATGTTAAAGCTCAATAATTACGGAAAATAGCCAAACGTCATTCAGTTGTTTTACATAACAGACCCGTTTTGTAAAACGGCTAGTGTTTATGTAAAACAGCGGATTCGGCAATTCATCTACGATATATAGATAGATGTGGATGAATACAAAAACGTGCCACCGGGAAGTACCCACAACTCTTGTACGCACTTGAGACTGTTGAAGCTAATCCTTCTCTTTATCTCATAAATAACAAACAAACAAAGAAGGAAATACATAATTAAATACTTACATATGTACCGACTCAGATCTTTCGAAATTCGCATATTTAATAAATGTCAAAACTCCAATAAGTACTAACATCAATTTTAACAATGTCCCGTACAAAACTTATTTCCTTTGGTTAAAACTTTGACAATAAATTATATTTTGTCTCTTTTCAAAATGTTACGGAGGAATGTGTATACTTATTTAAACTTATTGCTCAGATGTTGGCGGATTCTTCTTCCTCGTGTTCGCTATTGAAAGACTTTGGAGAACGTAACTTGCCCTGTCTGAAACTCTGCTGTTTTCTTCGTCCGAAGTTTCTGATACATGAACCTGTTTAGCTTTAGAGTATTTGCATATAAATAGTCTATAAGAGTGGGTATATGTTGGTGTAGGGATTGGGACCTTGCAGTATTGTGAACCTAATTATTAATTCGCTCCCTCATCATGAAAACATTTTCATAACAATACGGATATGAAAACAAACAAATAAACGGTGTTTATCTCTCATCCCAAGACGTAGCTAACTGAGAGAAATGGAGTATTATGTAAATTCTCGACAGCTGTAGGTACTTTGTTAATATCAAGGAAAAAAGTGGAAAAACAGCGTGAGCCATCAAATGTACATAAAATATTTATTTGGATTTATTTATACACGTACTTTTCCATTTTCGAGATTAAATGCTCTCTCATTTCATAGCTTACCTTTTTCTCGTCAGTGTATTTTCATGTGTGCTGCCCCGATTTATTTTCCAATAATTTGTCAAGGCAAGCTTCTGAAAAGGTTTTCGCGGAAAAACATTCAGTTGGTGGATGTTTATGAGCGCATATAAGGTACTTATCACAATTGTACGATATCATGCATGGCCCTGCTAGAGAGATAAGGTACTTGGCGAAAAAACAAACAAACTTGAAGACTGAAGAAGTTTTAGATTCACAAACAACTACATACAATAACTTATGATGACGCATATGATATGAACACATCGTTTACTCGGTCAACAACAGCCTATACTGTATTATATATGCTAATACATTTTCCGAGCTGAATAATGTATATTAATGAGGATTAAACCGTTTTCCTAAAGCCCTAGAATAAATCTGTCGGCTGATACACTGAAAATACTACGGATGAACCACAGAAGAATTTGCCACAAAAGATTTTACAAGAGGAAAAATAAAACTGAATGAGATTTGTAGAAAGAATTTCGTATTTTTACGGGCGAGAAAATATTAATCTAAGCATCTTTGATGAAAATTTTGGTATAATTCTGCAAATATTTTATAAGTTAGCAAGGTGACTCGCCGAGAAAAGTATATCTTTACATTTATGTACTTCGATATATTAAATGTACTAATTATTGACTATATCTGGAGACAATTTTCTACAATGTAGTTTTATTTTAATACCTGCTAGAGGATTTTGTTTCGGCAAAGCAGCGAATAAAAAGCACGTGGACTCATTTTCCTTTTCCCCTTTCCAGGGAACAAAATTATGGATAATAATGGAATATCTCGGTGGGGGGTCGGCCCTGGACCTGATGAAGGCAGGCAGCTTCGAGGAGATGCACATAGCAGTGATACTCCGCGAAGTCCTACGGGGTCTCGACTACCTGCACTCAGAGCGGAAGCTGCATCGAGACATCAAAGCTGCGAACGTACTGCTCAGCGAGATGGGAGACGTCAAGCTGGCTGATTTCGGTAAGTTGTCTTGTAGTGCATATCAACATATCTCCTTCAGTTAACATATAAACAAATTCATTAGATATTTAAATCTTTCTACTATTGCCATGTAATGCATTCTTATTTTTTACGGTGTTCCGTTCCGCTGGATTCACTGTGATCCAGTAAATTATTAAAAGAAAAATTCATCAGCTTTTCTCTTTTTTCACTGCAACAAAGGTTTATTAAACCCGCACTGAAAAGGATATCCAGATTATAATAAGGGTCCAAAATGGTTGTGGGTTCTGCCGACTTCTGCCGTTTCTCCTACATTTTAAAAGGGTAAAAATTTCGTAGATAAGGAATAGCGTCGCTTGCACTTTTTACTTCCATCGTTACCCGCCTTTCGCCTAACGATAAGTCCCTGACTGAGGAAATATTCACAAAGAAAGAAGGGAAATGCGGACCGAATTTAAATAATATTCATATTTGACTAGTAGAATTTTATAGATTTCACTCTTGCCGAAAATATGGCTATTTGTAGCGTAGATATCAATATGACCATTTTATAGAGCATCGAGGGTTTCCCGATGAGACAATGCTAATCTTGGCATGACGTAAGAGGTGATCTACTGATACCAATAGAGCGGCGACATTCATATCATGACTGCTCTAATTTAATTAATACAATAATAAAATTGTAGCAGTGACAAGCATCAACAGTTAAGTGTCAAGTCACTCAAGTGGGGTGTTTAGCACTATACACTCAAGATTATGTATCAGTTGTAGCGTCTCAAGAGCACATTCTTATTCATCAGTGTAGGCCGTTATGTATGTAAATAAACTCGCATAAATAATAACTTTCTTTAACTCCGTTCTTATACATCTCTGTCAGGGTTTTTCTCGCATTAACGTGATTCAGAACGCTATGCAACAGTGATACGAGTTTCGAATATAATCGTTACGGATGGACGGTTGCTCCTGCGCACATAAAACAAACGATTGAACGCTTATCTTAGAAATATATCGGTAATGGAGAATTTAGAGCAATTGTATGTACAGTGTACAGGCGAGTTTCTGTGCACGTTCGAACATCAATTGTTATAAATGATCTTTGAATGACATTGATATCGTAGTGATTGTGGCGACCGACTGGCGACCATATCATTATATATATTAAAGGCTCTAAATAAAACAATATGTGCTGGATGCTGCTGCCTGTCCTCAGTAATGGTGTCAACTTTTACGACGCCCAAGGGAAGAGTTTACACTGACTATACATAATTGACCATAATTTAATCAACAACGAAGATTGTGTGTGCTGCATTGATGAATATGTCGTAAACTCTTGTATCCTACTTAGTTGTCACGATTAAAGTATAAATGGACCATTTTATCAATAAATATCATTGCTTAGCAGTTAATGGACACCATCTGCATTTAATGGGTATAATTTAGCCTGACGAGTTATTTATTAATCTAGGTGTCTCAAGTTTATTTCATTAACCGCACCTATTAAAGCAGATAATAAGAAAATTTGGGACAGCAGCAAGAAGCTATTTATCAACGGTTTAATCTCTTAATAAGTTCGTAAACTGTCATCTCGGGAAATATTGTAGGGCGAGCAAAAAAGTTTAAGATTTTTCGACAGACTTGGCGATTTTATTTTTTGGGAATTAAATCGAGATCAAATCTCACTGGAGACATCTAGTTAAGCACTGTAGATTGTGTGAAGTCCAATACTCATCTTCAATTGATTGCGTTGAGGGTTTTATAGATGTGACCCATTGTTTCTTCTAATTTTCACCCAAAAAAGATGTCAAACCAACAATATGAAAGCTTGCATTATAAGTTAAGCACGCATTGTGGCCATGAATTTTGGCTTGAGGCCAATGTTTGAACCGTTTGCGAGGCAACTGTGAGCCGTGCCAAAGTAAAGTGAACGCCCTTTTGCTTCTGGAAGAGCGGTGTGAAGACTTTCAGGCTTTTCAAACATACATGTTTACTGGATCCAGATTTGTTTGTTTCCACAACACTTGGGATTACTAAAAAAGTAATCTGTTTCTTCTAAAGTTTTATAGCTATGATCTTCGGCACTGAGCAAGACACATTTGAGTGTTTTCGAAGTAGGTTAACAGTCAAGTGGAGCTGAATTTTAACTCCCTAAGTTTATAGCCACTCGACGCCTTAACCTTTAACTTTATGCCGTTTCGTATTCGTTCGACACGTCATATTGAGGAGTTTTATGAGCTAAAAGCACTTTATTGATATGCTTGTAGTACCAATCCGTACCAATGCACTTCGTTGATTGATGGTTTGGTTAACCTTGCTAAGTCGATACCGCAATGGGGGCACAAGAACGCAATGTACTAAGGTACAATCATAGTTCAGCAGAAATTCCATGTCAAAGTAAATCGATGGTCGAAAAGTTTATTAAAAATATTATTGCGTTTATTAGTTTCATCGTTAGGGAAAAGGTATACTAAAACAGTGAGTCACTTAAAATGCCCGTATGACTTTACCGACCTTTCGAATTTAATAAGGCTGTAGGGCCGTGTTACCTTTGCCAAAGGAATATTATTTTTTTATCCATATGCCGTGACTACATATAAAATGAACAAATGCCACGGTAAACCACTTTTATGTCCGTACGTTAAACGAATGCAAAAACAAATAAAAATCATCTATGTAAGAATATCTGACCTATTAGAAACAAGGTAATGGTGCGTCTAAGGCTCGTACAGACAGGCGCGACATGTCGCGCGACCTGTCGCGGAGGCGATTCTGCGATATATCGCGACGCAACACCTTTCACACAGGCGCGAACACTCGTGCGCGAATCGCGGGCGAATCGCGCGCGACCGCTTTTAGTACAGACGCCACCAGGTCAAGCTACCCGAAACTGTCAATTTTTCCCAATGAACCTTGAACCTAATGCTCTAGATATAAAGTCGAAAATCTATCAAAGAAATCTGACAGATTGTAGTAGCTTGATGTGTTGGCGTCTGTACATTTTGGATGGCGTCGCCGTGTCGCAGCGAATTCGCCGCGACACCATACAAAATGTACCAATAAGCTATCGCACTACTCGACGCGGCGCGACCGTGTTGCGGCGCGACAGGTCGCCCCTGTGTGAACGGTCGCGCGCGTTTTCATAGAAATTGTTCTATGGCTATAAATCGCCGAATCGCGCGCGACCGTCGCGTCGCGCTAGTCTGAACGAGCCTTAACTTTACAATAAAAAACAAAATTTTGGGAAACGGATATACAATAATAATAGCATAGTAATATAGTTATAAAAGTACCCAAGTTTCCTTATTATGTGGTTTTCCTTGACACGTGATGTCCAACGATTGATAATGCGGTTTTTATATGAAGGTCTCACATTAAGCCTCCTACAAACCGGCGCGACGCGGCAGCGCGACGCGACACTCGTAGAACAATTTTTATGTGAACTTCATGGAAATTGTTCTACAAGAATCGCGTCGCGCTGTCGCGTCGCGCCGGTCTGAATAAGCCTTAAATCAATTTTAATGTACATATGGTAACTGACATTTTGCCCAGAAAGTTAAATAATGACCCGTTTTACGACCCTCGCGTAAACGTGAGCATACATAAGGTATAACTAAGAGACATGTCATAATATGAAACTTTAATGCACTGTGCTGTACGAGCATATTCCCAGCTCATGAAACTGTAATTGTGATGAAGATGTATGTTTTACTTTGAGAAGGAGGTAGTTGTAGATTCTATTAATTATTTGTGACGTTACTTGAGGCACCTGAAATTTTCCTTTTTAAAGGTTTTTTTACCTACCAACTAGCTGGAGTACGTCTGTAGGCGTATCTTAATTTTCCGTATATTTCTAATCAATCGAAGTTGGTATATTGTTCGCATGTACACATAAATAACCGTGAGTGCTATAGCAAATTAGGAATGTTCCAGTAATATACCACAACAAATTAATCATTCTGTGATTTATTTGTGTACCTTGTTTACTTGTATTTTTATCGTGATTCATTTATTAGAATTCGGAAAGAAACGTCACAACATCTCGTTGCGTATTCTGAGAACAGAATCAAAACAACAATTTATCGATAATCATTAATAGATATGAAACTTTAGAGCAGATCATAGCTTTTCAGTAGGTTCTTGGTAACTTTAACATTTATAATTTACAATTCCAGGTGTCGCGGGCCAACTTACGAACACAACTAGCAAACGTAACACATTCGTGGGCACACCGTTCTGGATGGCGCCCGAGGTGATCAAACAGTCGTGCTATGACAGCAAGGCAGACATCTGGTCGCTCGGCATCACCGCCATCGAGCTGGCCAAGGGCGAGCCGCCCAACTCAGAGCTCCACCCCATGAGGGTGCTCTTCCTCATCCCCAAGAACAACCCTCCGCAACTCACCGGCAGCTACTCGAAACCGTTCAAAGAGTTCGTCGAGGCGTGCCTGAATAAGGACCCAGAAAATGTAAGTTACATACGGACTACGGAGGCGGCGGAAACGGATTAATTTCCCCGACCGACGGCTATCGTGTAGTGTTTTTGTTAGAACCCTCCCGAGTGTTTCGGATTACGCGTGATCCTTTAATCTGGAAGATATAAACGCGTAGTTCATTGCACTAAATAGATTGTTTTAGAGATTCACTGGTCCGTATTTTCTACGCAGACAATCAAAATTCATTAAGAACTTTCAGCATTTCTTGTGCCAATTTTGTCAGAACTTTTCTATATTAACGATGTTTTGAAACATTGTTTGCTTTGTGTTTCAGAGACCGACAGCTAAGGAATTACTAAAGTTTCAGTTTATCAGGAAGGCTAAGAAGAATTCGTATCTAATGGATCTTATAGATAGGTATAAGAAGTGGAAGGCGCAACGGAGCGAGGAGAGCGAAACTGAGTCGGAGAATTCGGATTCGTGAGTATATTTCATATTTTACACGTTCTTTTACTAACGAATCATCAATTTTTAGAGTAAGACTAATTGAATAAACATACACACATACAAAAACCCACGCTTTTTCCCCATGGGGGTAGACCGAAACTACAGACTTTTTTTTGCTTCGTTCATGTTCATACACCATATGTTCATGGTCATAAATTAAATTTGTTCAAAAACATCTATTAGCCGAAAAATACTTTCATTCCTCTAATGAATAATTATTATTATACTTATTAGATAACAATAATAGTGTTACGTAGATCGTAAAGTCTAGAAGCATCATGCTAACTCCGTCTCAGAAAGGGGCAGTGTGACGTAAATCGAAAGTCTAGAAACATCACGCTAATTCCATCTAAGTACGGGGCAGTGTTAGAAACTACTGGAAATGACACTCTGATGCCATCTGTTGTCAAGTAGCAAGTACTACACTAAATTGTACGTAGACGCTACCGCCATCTATCGTCTAATAGTGGGATTAAACAGTTGGCTCCCGAAAGGACTCGAAGCTTCTACGCTACTTGTGGACTGTGGCACAGTATAGAATGTTCCCGAATGTTCTGCTCGGAATATAAATAGCGGATTGTGGGGCCGACAGGCAGTTCGATTTCGGAAGCGAGCGAATACGATTCGAGTGAGCGAAACAAGTGATTCCTAGTGACGTTTCTTGTAGTTGCGATATTTGTGTTTATTTAATTAAACTGTGTTGTGTGTTTTGGTAAATTGGTTTCCATTAATTTATCCCGAACCCCAGCTCGTAACATTTGGTGTCAGAAGTAAGGGATAAATTATGCCAGTTTTACCGAAGGAGGATACGGAAGGTATCCGTACCAGGAGTCAGCGCCAGCAGGAGGTGGATCAGAGGCGGTTTGAAGGAACTTCTAGACAGACACCTGGGGGTAATCAGCCGACGACGGAGCCAGTCTCCCAAGCGTCTGGTGTCCCTACAGCATCACCAGCCATGGATCTTTCTGCGCTAATGGCGATGCTGCAGGAGCAGGCCCACCGACAGGAAGAACAGGCCCGCCGACAGGAAGAACAGGCCCGCCGACAGGAAGAACAGGCCCGCCGACAGGAAGAACAGGCCCGCCGCCTACAGGAACAGCTGCAGCAGGACAAAGAGGAGCAAGCTCGCCGGCAGGAAGAACAGGCCCGTCGACAGGAAGAACAGGCCCGCCGCCTACAGGAACAGCTGCAGCAGGACAAAGAGGAGCAAGCTCGCCGACAGGAAGAACAGGCCCGCCAACAGGAAGAACAGGCTCGCCGACAGGAAGAACAGACCCGCCGCCTGCAAGAACAGCTTCAGCGTGATAAAGAGGAGCAGGTTCTCCTTTTGAAAGATCTACACTCGACTTTTGGCAAGGACATCAAAGCCATGAAGGAGACTGTTCAGGTACATGAAAATCGTATCTCCGAGGCCGAAGTCCAGATCGCTGATATAAGAAAAGCGGTTGGAGTTCTGAAAGCTGGAGACCGGACTACGGCTTCGATAGTTGCTGCACCTTCCGTGCGCGGGTTTAAAGTGCCACCCTTTGACGGAACATCTTCCTGGTCGGCATACAAAATTCAATTTGAAGCTGTCATGGAAGCAAATGGGTGGACAACGGGCCAAGCCATGACCGCGCTTACTTTGGCCCTTCGTGACCAGGCTTTAACTGTGTTAGAGGCTCTCGGCAAAAATGTAACTTACGAGCAGCTCGTTGAGGCGTTAGAGGCCAGATACGGTGACGCGCACCTGGAACACGTTTTTCGTGCCCAGTTGAAGGATCGTGTGCAGCGCAGTGGTGAAAACCTGCAGCAGTGGGCCCTGGAAATCGAAAAGCTGGTTCGAAAGGCGTACCAGACTGCGCCCGCGCTCATCGAGGGTATACTAATTCAAACCTTCATAGATGGCATACGGGACCTGGAAGTAAGGGCAGCTGTGAGACTTGGGCACCATGAGACCCTCAAAGACGCCTTGGCCCATGCGTTGGAGGTGGAGGCAGTAAGGCAGGATCATCGAACCCATCGCATTAGGGAGGTTGCGGCGTCACCTGTTCGTGACCGTGTTAGGTACAGCCCTAGATGCTACACTTGCGGAGAAAAAGGCCACCTTCGGTCAAGTTGCCCGAAGCGAAGCACAACTAACGAAGACCAGACCCAGGAAAGAAGGGCGGCTGATGTCACCGCCCAGCAGCAGGAAAACTAATAAACGCCAGGACTGCGGGGCGGGTGCTGGCTGGTGTTAAAATAGCCCCAAGAATTTCGGTCTCACAAGCCCATGATGGGAACACCCTAGTCATAAAAGGTGAAGTGAACGGAAGACCATGTAAGCTGACATTGGATACTGGAGCTTCTCGCACGGTTGTCAGTTCCCAACTAGCGAATCGTTTTCTTGGGGACTTCTTCGGTAAGCATAATGGCGTAAATTTAGTAACAGCTACCGGTCAGCACATAACCGTCCGTGGTGAGAAGGAGGTGGAGTTAAAACTGGGTAACACAATCTACCGGCATAAGGTCATCATGGCTGACATAGTGGACGACTGCATCCTAGGTCTGGACTTCATGCGACAGCACTGTTGTGAGATTGACGTTAATCAAGGAGTCCTCAAATGTGGGTCAGAAGAAGTCTTCATGGAAGGTGCACCATCAGGGAAAGTGTACTGCTTGAAGAAGATTGTTCTTCCTCCCCGATCGGAAACAATAGTTCCAGTTAGTCTTCCACATAATTCTGGGCAGAAAAATCGATGTATTCTCATTGAAGGATTGGATGAAAACCTTCCATGGAAAATTGCGCGGACCTTGGTAAAGGCAATCGACGTTGCAGCCGTACGCATACTGAACCCAAGTGAAAAGGAGCAAGCAATCAAGAAGGGTACGTTGATGGGTTCCTGTGGGGAAGTAGCTTGGATGCGTGAATGCCAACATCGGCCTTCTCAAAATAACGCCCAAAGTGCAAGATTTAATGTGTTAAATCTTTTGGAAGACTGTCGTAAAGATTTATCGGAAGAGGAAAGAGAGAAGGCTAGGAAGATGCTACTTCAGTATGCAGACATATTCTCTACAAATGATGCTGACATAGGGAAGACTGGTTTGGTTCAACACAGAATTAATACCGGAAATGAGTTACCAATACGACAGCGACCAAGAAGACTACCAGTGGCAAGGGAAAAGGAGGTAGATACCATGATTAAAGGAATGGTAAAGGATGGAGTTATAGAGCCTTCATCTAGTCCTTGGTGTTCTCCTGTGGTCCTGGTGAAAAAGAAAGATGGCAGCATGCGGTTTTGTGTAGACTATCGTCGATTGAATGACGTTACTAAGAAAGACAGCTATCCACTACCCCGGATCGACGACACACTGGACACGCTGTCAGGAATGAAGTGGTTCACCACGTTAGACCTAAAAAGTGGCTACTGGCAAGTGGAAATAGACCCTAAAGACAAGGAGAAAACTGCATTTTCTACGGGAAAGGGACTATGGCAGTTTAACGTTATGCCATTTGGATTGTGCAATGCTCCTGCAACTTTTGAAAGGCTAATGGAGCTAGTTCTCACGGGACTAATTGGAGACGCCTGCCTTGTCTATTTAGATGACATCATCATCGTGGGCCGCACATTCGAAGACCACCTTCAAAATCTGGAACGTGTTCTATCGAAAATCCGAGGAGCCAATCTTAAGCTAAGTCCAAAGAAGTGCTCATTCTTCAGACAGCAAGTAAGCTTTTTGGGGCACGTGGTTTCGAAGGAAGGAGTACAAACAGATCCTGAGAAAATCGTCGCCGTCAAGGAATGGCCAGTCCCGAAAGACAAGACGCAGGTCAGGGCATTTTTGGGTTTGTGCTCATACTATCGACGGTTTGTCAAGAATTTTGCTGACATTGCCAAACCTCTTCACAAGCTTACTGAGGAGAAAAGACCGTTCTGTTGGGATGAGAACTGTGACATCGCATTTCAAGATTTAAAGGAACGTTTGTGCAATACCCCAATTTTAGGCTACCCTGACACAGAAAATGAATTCATAGTTGACACGGACGCAAGTAATACGGGAATAGGCGGTGTGTTATCTCAACGGAAAGGAGATTATGAAGTTGTGATAGCTTACTTCAGCAAATCTTTATCAAAGCCAGAAAGAAATTATTGCGTCACGAGACGCGAACTTCTTGCCGTAGTAAAGACATTGCAGCATTTCAGCAAATACTTGCTTGGACGCAAATTCCACCTGCGGACTGACCATGCTGCATTAAAGTGGTTGTTGCAGTTTAAGAATCCAGAAGGACAAGTGGCGAGATGGATTGAACTGCTACAAGAGTACGACTTCGCAATTGAACATCGTAGTGGGAAGTCTCACGGCAACGCGGACGCGTTATCAAGAAGACCTTGTCCTGAAGACTGCAAGCATTGTGTCAGGCAAGAAGCTAAGGAAACGGTACCTGTCAGGATGCTAAGAACGGACCTTAGTGACGAATGGAAGGAAACCCTACAGCATGCTCAGCAAAGTGACACAGATATCCGGCCAATTCTCGAGTGGATTAAAGCTAATGCTCCCAAACCGAAATGGTGTGATATTGCAGCGATGAGTACCACCACCAAAAGTTATTGGGCACAATGGGAGAGCTTGGTGATCCAGGATGGTGTCTTGTGCCGAAAATGGGAAAATGCTCGAGGGAATAGCTGCCACCTGCAAATGGTAGTCCCAAAAACGAAGGTACCAGAAGTTCTACAGCTCTACCACAATGGTTCTTCAGGAGGTCATATGGGAGTAAGAAGGACTTTGTTAAAGATCCGAGAAAGGTTTTACTGGATCCATTGTCGAGAAGATGTGGAGGACTGGTGTCGTAGATGTACCAGTTGTGCAGCGGTAAAAGGACCACACACACGCAGCAGGGGTGCAATGAAAGTGTACAACGTGGGAGCCCCCTGGGAACGGATAGCACTAGATGTCGCTGGGCCATTCCCTGAAAGTGAAAGTGGAAATAAATATTTCATGGTTGTTATGGATTACTTCACCAAGTGGCCGGAAGTCTTCGCCATCCCTAATCAAGAAGCTTCAACAGTCGCTGATAAATTAGTCCACGAAGTCTTCTGTCGGTTTGGGGTACCCTTGGAAATCCACAGCGATCAAGGAAGGAATTTCGAGTCTCAAGTGTTTCAGGAAACATGTCGGGTTATGGGTACTCACAAAACCAGAACCACTTCATACCACCCACAATCTGACGGAATGGTGGAGAGATTTAATCAGACGTTGGAAAGATATCTGGCAAAAGTTGTAGCAAGCAGACAAAAGGATTGGGACAAGCACATACAACCGTTTCTTCTGTCATACCGAAGTGCAGTTCACGAGAGTACAACTGTGACACCAGCCTTCGCAAACTTTGGAAGGGAGCTAAGATTACCAGCTGATCTAATAACCGGCATTCCCCCTGATTCACCACGGAGTATAACAGATTATGCAAATGATCTGCGCAACAAGATGAATGACGTATATGAGCATGTTAGAGAATCAGGCCAACAGATGTCCGAAAGAATGAAAACTCGTTATGATCGGAAGATGAACAATACTGGCTTCGACGAAGGTTCGCTAGTGTGGTTGCATAACCCAGTGCGCAGCAAAGGAAAGTCCCCTAAACTACAGGCAAAATGGGACGGGCCGTACCGAATTGTGACCAAGATCAACGACGTCACTTACCGAATACAAAAGGGTATGCGAACTGCACCTAAAATTGTCCATGTAGATCGATTGGCACGATACTACGGGAATAATGATGCTCGGGACGAGCATGTCTAAGGAGGGGGCAGTGTTACGTAGATCGTAAAGTCTAGAAGCATCATGCTAACTCCGTCTCAGAAAGGGGCAGTGTGACGTAAATCGAAAGTCTAGAAACATCACGCTAATTCCATCTAAGTACGGGGCAGTGTTAGAAACTACTGGAAATGACACTCTGATGCCATCTGTTGTCAAGTAGCAAGTACTACACTAAATTGTACGTAGACGCTACCGCCATCTATCGTCTAATAGTGGGATTAAACAGTTGGCTCCCGAAAGGACTCGAAGCTTCTACGCTACTTGTGGACTGTGGCACAGTATAGAATGTTCCCGAATGTTCTGCTCGGAATATAAATAGCGGATTGTGGGGCCGACAGGCAGTTCGATTTCGGAAGCGAGCGAATACGATTCGAGTGAGCGAAACAAGTGATTCCTAGTGACGTTTCTTGTAGTTGCGATATTTGTGTTTATTTAATTAAACTGTGTTGTGTGTTTTGGTAAATTGGTTTCCATTAATTTATCCCGAACCCCAGCTCGTAACAATAGGTTCTTTGAATTGTATACTTTGAAAGCTACCTTTGTTACGCAAAACCGCCTAATGTGTTTTCAATACTGACGCTTGTGGGTGGCATGGCAACCGATACACGTGCCGGCTTATATTGACGTTTCACGGAAATACGCTCAATAAACAATTGTCCTTAAGCTTCATAAATAAAATACCCTTACGTTGTGGTACATAATAGTTTGTTAACGTATTTATTATCCAAACATATCATCTATCGGGTAAACGATCAATTCGACGAAACGTAAATTTCGCGTTAGTATCAAGTAACAAGTGTCGTCAAACCTATTTTCTTTTGGTAGCCTAGGCCAACTTCAAACAAACAGAACAGGGGTTAATATGGGAGAGATCTTTGCCTAGCACCCTGGTGAGACATTATAATCATAATTCTCCTGCCATTATTCCAATTTACTTGGGCTCGGCGCAACATGTCTTTTTCTTCCATACTTCTCTATTAGTTGTCATCTCGATAGTACCTCCTCTTCCAGCCATATCATCGTTCACACAGTGCATCCTTCGTTTTTGTGGTCTTCACACAGTCCATCCATCTTTTCTTTCGTCTTTCCATACTCTTATAGCCATTCCATATTTATACTTACACTGCATTCATACTTAAAATTTTCAAGTGCAACAATATAGAGTAATGAAAATAAAAAGGTCTACTTGGTCTTCCACAGCTGGGCAAAGGCCTCCCCCTCCCCTTGTTCGTTTCAAACCTGAACGATTATATGTGAGCAAACATGGACAGCCCTGAAAATGGTCAGAATGTAATCAACTTCACGTGTGTTATAAACAGTAACGGCTTTTGTTTTACATTTTACGGCCTTGCTTATACGGCCTAATCATGCTGATATCCTTTCTATTTTTTTACAGAGAGGAATGCCGAAGCGGTGACGGCGAGGCAGACGAGCCCTGGATCATGACGGTCCGCGGTGGAGCCCTGCAGGCCTCTGCAGAGCGAGAGAACAAACGACGCAATAATCGCAACACTGATGACGACAATGGTATGCGTTCTCACCCTCTTGCATGACTCTTATGGCTCCGGAATATGGTTTAGATTAGTCGTGATATTTATCCACTGAATGAACTATTGACTGGATAAAATCAATAAATGAAACTTTCTCTCCAAAAAGAGATAAAGTCGCCGCAGTCTCCTATGCTTGATAAAATTGGTCACTCGCAGACCAAGAACAGCGATACAAGAATATTTAGGCGTTGGAATAATGTCGCTAAATATTTGTGCAGTTGTTTTGTGAAATGTATTGAAAAACAAAAAAAAAAACAAAATGGCGGTTTTAGTTCTGATTTTAGCTATGTGCTAAGACTCTTGTAAGTATAGCCATACTATGATGAATTACTGTACCACGTTTCTTGTTGGTCAGAGTAAATACAATAGAACTGAAGAGAATCTCCAAACGGAGACTTTCTAACAGCTATCTGTCGGGAAGCCGAGTCGGTGAAGCTGAGTTTGGAATAAACAGCTTAAATTCCTGTAACTTTAATAAACAATATAAGAATAAAGATGTTGTTACAGGTATTATATATATTGGTTTATGTAAAAAATGCGCTTGGACGTGCAGTTGTGAATACCTGCCCGTCGTACTACTTTTATTACTAGGTCTAGAGTAAATAAATGCGGATGTAGCATAAAGTAAAATGCTACTATCTAATATGTATCAATTTGTCCGCAGTGCCGCACCGCGAGCGCGACGCAGTGAGTGTAGGTGGAAAGCAGAACGGCGCGCTGTCGGGCCGCACGTCGCCGCCCGCGCCGCACGCCGAGCCGCCCGCGCTGCCGCCCACGCCGCCGCACGCGCCGCACGCGCCGCACGCGCCGCACGCACCGCACGTGCAACACGCGCCGCATGTGCCGGCGCACACGCATGCCCTCAATAATAATACTAATGATAAGCACCCGGTAAGTCAAAACTCATTCAAAAAATCAAAAGTATTTTTTTCAAATTAGGCTGAGGATCAGCACTTTTCGAACGTCAAAACAACGTAAACACTCCTTTAAGTCTATCCGCTCTCGATCGCGACACCTGGCAGCGTATTAGTTAGACGTGATCCTTATTTTTTCTGGGTGAGAAATCATCAAATCACGCCTTCTGCTCTGGGCGTAGCGGGAGGGCGTGTCAGATTTTTACTGTCTAAAGCCCACCCGTGTTCCTTCAATCGCCTGTGCCAGGGTCACGGTAACTTTTTCGAACAAATTCGCGACTCTGATTAGACATGATCCTAACCTGCTAATTTTGACTGACAACAAAAAGCAGCTGTAAAAGCGCTCAAAATCCGTCGCTCCCACACTGTCACAACTGCGGGGCGAGCCCGGCCTACTGTGTGGTTTTTGCTTTCAAACTGTGATAAAATGTATACATTTTATCACAGTTTGAAAGCAAAAACCGTGATAAAATGTGTGACTCAACCCAACAGTGGTCGTGCTCGCCCCGCTGATTTCAAGAAAGGAACTTTCGTTCCACAAATACTTAGTTTGGAATACACAGAAATACTCAAACTTAAAGTGTAAAAAAAAGCTAATTGTTTATTGTTACATTTTTATATTTAATTACCCTATCTACTATTAATCGTGGAGAGTTTCATCATTAAATTGTCTAACAGATTTTTATAAAATAGAAGACCAACTTATTCTAAAATGTTTCTATCACACCTTCCAGTCTCGGCAATCGTCGAACGTGCAAGTGAACGCAGAACAGAGGAGCGTGAAGGAACGCGAACGGGACCGAGGCGACCGCGACGATCGCAAGGAGCGGACTGAGCACCAGCCCTCCAACAGGGATAGCGTAGTCTATAACAAAAACGTATGTATTACACCACAAAATGTGCACTATTCATATTTTATAAAATTTGATTTGATTCTAATGAATCACTGAGGTTGAGATTACTTGGTATAGGTAGCGCTAGCCGATACCACGATAGACCTAAACTAAGATGGTGGGACTAGTTTGACTACTACCGAAAGAACTATCCAGCAAATAGCGGCCAACAAAACTCGCTTAAAAGAGAGGGACGCTTTTGCCATGGAGTGGGACAATACAAGCTATCTAAACAGAAAAAAGTTGCACGAATCAACAAAAAATATTAGAGAAGCAATTTTCGTCTTTTTAATTTCTAATTCTAATTTCAGTCTTAGTTTTTTTCAAAAATATCTCTGATTTGCTTACATTTTTGACATTGATTCACGTCGAGATGAGATGTGACTAGATTTTGAACTTTTTTTTTAATTCTTTCAGCTTTGGTGTTTAGTGTCACTAACCACTTCATTCCTCGAAAGCCTAGATTATTTTTTCCTACATTATGTGATATTATATTTGTTAATGATGCTAAAAGTTAAATAAAAATGTACAGAATCTTCATAATGTAAAAGCGTGACTGAAAGAGTTAAACGGGAATTTGCCTTCTGTACTGTACACTAAGCTAAGATCCCAAATGAGCCTTAGGATACATCCACTACTGATGTGCAGTGTGTATTTTATCAAGTCGTTATTTTAAATGTATGTACTTATGATTTCAGGCCACGCCTTTGGACCATAGAGGAACAAACAGTGAGGAGAACAAAGTTAAGAGGCATCCTTATCTACAACAACTTATATACCCACTACTGAATGAGGTAAATAACATATATATCTTGTAAAAACTTTCGTTAGGAGTCATTTTTAAGCTGACTTATGTTAATGAGTTGGAGGGACCGAAAGACTAATAAAAAAATGTTTAGTACGTCATCTATACTATATATATTAAATATTAATATTATAAAGCTAAAGAGTTTGTTTGTTTGTATGTTTGTTTGATTGAACGCGCTAATCTCAGGAACTACTGGTCCAAATTGATTTTTTTTTTGTGTTGAGTAGCCTATTTATCGAGGAAGGCTATAGGCTATTTAACATCACGCTAACACCAAGAGGAGCGGAGCAGTAATGAAAAATGTTGCACAAACGGGGAAAATCGCACGGGTAGGCGATTCGACGTGACGGGAAAGGTCGGGGGAACAAGAAATTTAACGCGAACGAAGTCGCGGGCAGAAGCTAGTCTTAAATAACTTATTCTAGTTCCAATTAGCCTTTTAAGCACATAGTTTGCTTTGTTTGCTGCTACGCCGTTCCCAGGTTGCCATTAAGTTATTGAGCCTGTTCAAGGTGATATAAACTTATACAAAAAATTCTTGTTGTACTTAAAATAATTACAAATTATCTTGATCCAAATTGTAGCACGTACTTAGATGGCATTAATACCAAGGTAATAAAATGTACCAAGAACCAAATACATACAAACTGTAAATACCCTAAACAAATGCTTTAATAAATTACTAGCCAGTGGAAACTTTATTGAAACGCTAAAAATAGCAAAAGTAACTTCTATCTACAAATCAGAAAATGCCACTGATCCCGGTAATTATCGTCAGATTTTAGAAAAAATCCACTTTATCACCTATCCCGAATATGGTTTCAGACCAAAATGTAATACCACTACAGCTACAATTGATCTCGTAAACAAAATAAAGCACAATATAGACTATAAAACTATATGCTTAGGTATCTTTATAGACCTGAAAAAGACATTTGACACGGTTTCTCACAAGCTACTTTTAAAGAAACTGGGATCCATTATTAATAATACCGGCAATGCTTTAAAAATTTTAAAATCATATCTAACAAACTGCTCGCAAGTGGTTAAGCTTGGTAAACATCAAAGTGGCTCAAGACTTATGTGGCGTTCCACAGGGATCTATGTAGGGTCCCATGCTCTTTTAATTATACAGTACCAGGATGACCGAGCTTAGCTCGGTTTTATTTTGGTAAATTGTGTTTAAAAAAATAAGTTTGTTTAAGTTGATTATCGATAACGTTGATTATTGGAAACACGAATAAAACGACATTTTCTAAAAATGAATCCTAGCTAGATCGATTTATCGCCCCAGAAACCCCCTGTATATTAAATTTCATGACAATCGTTGGAGTCGAGCACATCGACTACATATAAAACAAGCCCTCGACACTAGTCGGAGCTTTGCACAACATAGTTCGATGTATTCCACGAGGGTTGCGACGCACCATCTATAATTCCCTAGTGAAGCCACATCTACTATACTTGATCGAAATATGGGATAGTGCTTCAAAAAGAAAACTAGCACAACTACAAATTTCCCCGAATAAACTGATAAAAATGCTCTTCAACTATCCGTACTTAACATCAACGACAAAAATATACAGAGACACAAAATAATGAACATAAAGCAACTTCACATTTTTAACACATGTATCAGAAAAATTCTTAACAAAAATATCCATACAAATATCACACTTACCCATCATAGACAAGTTAGTCAACGAAGCACACGACGAGCAAGTTTATTAGTTCTACCAAACCAGGACCAACTATGGCAAAAAAATACTTACATTTGAAGGAGCACAGCTATACATTAAGATACCCTCACGCATAAGGTACCTACACTCATTCAATGCATTCAAAACCCAGCTTAGCCTGTATCTAAAGCGTATGTAAAGGTCAAGTGGCGTTCTGTAGTTTCTGGCTACCCCCATGTGGAAAAACGCGTGAGTTTATGTATGTAATAATATGTTGTGTGTGTTCCAGCTGTCCCGCAAGCATGGCTCGGGCAGCGCCGCCGCCATCGAGGAGTTACGTCGCGCCTTCGAGCACGCCGAGCGATCCGCGCCGCACCTCACGCGCGCCTTCGTGCAGCAGGTATGTACTACACGCAGCTATGTTTGTTGTTCCTTCGTGCAGCAGGTATGTACTACACGCAGCTATGTTTGTTGTTCCTTCGTGCAGCTGGTATGTACTACACGCAGCTATGTTTGTTGTTCCTTCGTGCAGCTGGTATGTACTACACGCAGCTATGTTTGTTGTTCCTTCGTGCAGCAGGTATGTACTACACGCAGCTATGTTTGTTGTTCCTTCGTGCAGCTGGTATGTACTACACGCAGCTATGTTTGTTGTTCCTTCGTGCAGCTGGTATGTACTACACGCAGCTATGTTTGTTGTTCCTTCGTGCAGCTGGTATGTACTACACGCAGCTATGTTTGTTGTTCCTTCGTGCAGCAGGTATGTACTACACGCAGCTATGTTTGTTGTTCCTTCGTGCAGCAGGTATGTACTACACGCAGCTATGTTTGTTGTTCCTTCGTGCAGCAGGTATGTACTACACGCAGCTATGTTTGTTGTTCCTTCGTGCAGCAGGTATGTACTACACGCAGCTATGTTTGTTGTTCCTTCGTGCAGCTGGTATGTACTACACGCAGCTATGTTTGTTGTTCCTTCGTGCAGCAGGTATGTACTACACGCAGCTATGTTTGTTGTTCCTTCGTGCAGCAGGTATGTACTACACGCAGCTATGTTTGTTGTTCCTTCGTGCAGCAGGTATGTACTACACGCAGCTATGTTTGTTGTTCCTTCGTGCAGCAGGTATGTACTACACGCAGCTATGTTTGTTGTTCCTTCGTGCAGCTGGTATGTACTACACGCAGCTATGTTTGTTGTTCCTTCGTGCAGCAGGTATGTACTACACGCAGCTATGTTTGTTGTTCCTTCGTGCAGCAGGTATGTACTACACGCAGCTATGTTTGTTGTTCCTTCGTGCAGCAGGTATGTACTACACGCAGCTATGTTTGTTGTTCCTTCGTGCAGCAGGTATGTACTACACGCAGCTATGTTTGTTGTTCCTTCGTGCAGCAGGTATGTACTACACGCAGCTATGTTTGTTGTTCCTTCGTGCAGCAGGTATGTACTACACGCAGCTATGTTTGTTGTTCCTTCGTGCAGCAGGTATGTACTACACGCAGCTATGTTTGTTGTTCCTTCGTGCAGCTGGTATGTACTACACGCAGCTATGTTTGTTGTTCCTTCGTGCAGCAGGTATGTACTACACGCAGCTATGTTTGTTGTTCCTTCGTGCAGCAGGTATGTACTACACGCAGCTATGTTTGTTGTTCCTTCGTGCAGCAGGTATGTACTACACGCAGCTATGTTTGTTGTTCCTTCGTGCAGCAGGTATGTACTACACGCAGCTATGTTTGTTGTTCCTTCGTGCAGCAGGTATGTACTACACGCAGCTATGTTTGTTGTTCCTTCGTGCAGCAGGTATGTACTACACGCAGCTATGTTTGTTGTTCCTTCGTGCAGCTGGTATGTACTACACGCAGCTATGTTTGTTGTTCCTTCGTGCAGCAGGTATGTACTACACGCAGCTATGTTTGTTGTTCCTTCGTGCAGCAGGTATGTACTACACGCAGCTATGTTTGTTGTTCCTTCGTGCAGCAGGTATGTACTACACGCAGCTATGTTTGTTGTTCCTTCGTGCAGCAGGTATGTACTACACGCAGCTATGTTTGTTGTTCCTTCGTGCAGCAGGTATGTACTACACGCAGCTATGTTTGTTGTTCCTTCGTGCAGCAGGTATGTACTACACGCAGCTATGTTTGTTGTTCCTTCGTGCAGCAGGTATGTACTACACGCAGCTATGTTTGTTGTTCCTTCGTGCAGCAGGTATGTACTACACGCAGCTATGTTTGTTGTTCCTTCGTGCAGCTGGTATGTACTACACGCAGCTATGTTTGTTGTTCCTTCGTGCAGCTGGTATGTACTACAGGCAGCTATGTTTGTTGTTCCTTCGTGCAGCTGGTATGTACTACAGGCAGCTATGTTTGTTGTTCCTTCGTGCAGCTGGTATGTACTACAGGCAGCTATGTTTGTTGTTCCTTCGTGCAGCTGGTATGTACTACAGGCAGCTATGTTTGTTGTCCCTTCGTGCAGCTGGTATGTACTACTTTGTGGTTTTGAGAAGGAATAACAAACATACGCAGTTATGTACAAAAGACTCATTTCGTGGGGACACAGGTACGGTTTAAAGCCAAAATTTTGAACGCATATGACACCACACGCACTGGCCTCACGTGGTCGATTACGGTCTGCTCGCTGTCGGAGAGGTGGCTTGATTGAGTCCAGTAGAATGAACATTTTTGGCTAGTTATGTATTTAATGTGTTTAAGTGTAGTGCAGTGTCGTAAAATAAGACAGTTTTAAAAGTTCGTGGTGATTTGGGACTTAATTCGCTAATGCACGCTGTTCCAAAGGCTCTGTTTAAAACGGATTTGGTGTGATTGGTTGCTAATTTGTTTTGAACATTTTGCAGGTGGTGCAAAGGGTGGCAACACAGTCGCACCAGCCGTCGACGCCCTCCCACAACCCGCCCTCGCAGCAGTGGATGAGGTAGGTACGGTAATATCAACCCTTTATATCCAACAATTTACTGCACTATGGTAGACGGGAGTTTACTTGCACAGGTGTTGGGTATTGGGACGGACAAATAATTAATAATGCGTAAAAAAGCGAAACTACCGCGTCGAAAGTACATGCGGGCTTTGTTGGTAAACATTTGCCATAGTATTTTGTGTAAAATTATATTTTTTAAACAAAATGGCGCCGTTCATTCCGATTTTGGCCACGCGCCAAAAGATCCCTGTACAGATATGCAGTTAGTTTTGCTTCTATACGATTATAACGGTTAACGATTATACAATATGCGCATGAAATTATAATGCTTTGAACTAATTGAGATTGATATTCTGATCTTGTGAAATTTTATAAATGTCTGACAAAAGGTGGTGGTATATTTTAATTAATTTGGTTTTGTTGATATGCAAACATTTTATAGCTTGTTGTTTGGGAATTGTTTTCTGACTTGGCCAGTGTTCTCATAACCGGCTCAGCCAAGTAACACATTAAACGAATGCTTATTGCCAAGATTAAGAAAGAGATTACTGAATGTAGCAGTCCCTTCACAGAGATAACTGTGATATTCGTCACTTGACTGAGTTAGTAAGCCGGATTCACATTTTTGTGGTGTTGTGTGTCATGATGCACTATGACCTCATCGCCGTTGACGTCAGAGTCTTGTCGGTTAGCAGAAAAAAAAAACTACTAAAAAAACCAGAACCGGTAAATCTGGAATCCTCAAATCAAAGTTTTTAAATTTAGATCGGTGTCAGATCTTGATTTTGTGTCTGCATATTGTTTTAAAGAGCAGTGGTGGCCTACTGGTGAAGGCCGCGACTTACGAGAACGGTCTTGTGTTCGAACCCAAGCAGCACTTTACTTTGTGTAAATTATTGCATCACCACTGCACTCAAAACGGTGAAGGAAAAGATTGTAAGGAAACCGGCATGTAATAGAACCAAGAAATCGAAGACATGTGTCATCTACCAACCCGCACTGGATCTGTGTGGTGGATTATGGCCACTCTCACCAAGAGGAGGCCTGTGTCCCAGCAGCGGGAACATTATAGACTGGTGATTACGCAAAATACGCGCTCAGACGTGGAGTTGCGGATACCAGCCCGTTCTATTACACCTATTATAGGCTGCTAATGATTATTGTTCTAAAATGTAATTTTTTTGTGTTCTCAGGGAGCTATAATACCCGTGGCGCGAGTGCGGCCGTCCCGCCGCACACACTGCCTGAGCTCGCTCACCAGCATTTGAGCAGAGCTGTGCTATCGCGATGTCATGGCAACAAGCTGTCTCACCCGGTTTCTGAATTGACAGTTTTAAATTGAAACTTAATGCGGAGCTAAGGTAGCCCGCGAAAATTCAAATTTTCTTACGTTTCTTGTAAGTCAGTGTCAGGTTGATAAAAACATAATTCGCATCCGTAACAAATATGGCTTTACAAAATCATAATGATTAAAATCAGAAATACAGGTCCTTTTGAATATTTTGTCCTTTTGGTCCTTTATGAAGATGACATGAGATAGATGTTTTGATGATTTTAATGATTTTAATTCTATAAATAAATATTTAATACGGCGGCGAATCATATTTAGATCAACAACCTGAACTGACCTGCAAATCGCATTCGCCTTTAAATGAATGTTCGCGAAATTATTTTTTTTTTCAACGTAAATAAGAACGCAAGCTACATTGAAGGTTTTTAAGAGATTGACAAGTGTTCAACTTGAAGTTCTCAATAAAGAAATCTGGTGAAATTATTGTTGTAATAGTTCTTCGGCAAGCTCTTTCAACGCTCGTCATCAGAACTCAGTATCCGACACCTACTCACATCAATTGTCATTTTGTAAAACATTTCACTGTCACGTTTAGAACCACGTATCTACGATATTCAACTAGGGGCCAGTTTCTCGAGCGAAAGTTATACTACTGCCATTGGCTGTTGATAAATCATCCAACCAATCACTGCAGTATTCGCGCGCTTGGCAATATGTCACATTAATTTTGCGATAATTTTCCTTCAAGAAACTGACCCTTAAACCACGTGCAATAAGATCTATTTCTACAATATTGTGTATGTTGATTTCTAAGTCTGCGCATTATCTGTTCCAAAATGTAAAGAATTATTTCGACGGTCCACAGTAACAGTTTTCCTGTTTATTTTAAAGCTGATATTTATAAGATGTTCTTTATCTCGCTTGACATCGAGCCGCTTTGTTCTCATCAAGTCACTGAACGCTATATCAATTTGAAATTCTTTCCAAGTGACTAAATGCTTCTGTGTGCTAAGATTATTTATATACAGCCAAAACAAACTTTATTATCTTACTGTGATCATCATATTTATATGTTGTTAACTGAAAACCTGTCGAAAATATTCTTACCACGTTTTGACAAGGCATTAAACTATTAAAGTCTTTCTGTTCCTCTAACAAAATTATGTTATTGTAACGAAGGTCGACGTGTATCCGCAATCGAGTCACAAAGTTGCAATGCCATAGTGTAATAAATAAAACTATAACGTAATAAATACTTAAGATGGTTATGTCTTATAATATTTTATATTATGTGCATTATTTGTGTAAATATCATTTAGTTGTGATGTTATATCGTTTCGCGGTAACTTAGTTGTGCTAACATGTAACATTACAGCGGCTTGATGCTGTAGTAACATAATTATCGATTGTAACGTTTAGTTCGGAGCTCGTACGCGTAGCTCGTATTTATAAAGTGTGATCACACGTGTGTACGTTACGGTCCGGTCGTGTGGCCGCGTGTTTAAGTTTTCACTGTGAGTTGTTTTAGTATAATTTTCCCGCGGCTGTTTGTTGAGTGCTTGGTGGGTTTGTTTTACAACGGTATTGGATCTTTTTAACTTAAATATTCGTGGAGAGCTCATTCGCTACACTTCGCCAATATTTTGCCATAATTATTCTTTTTTCTAAAATTATTTTTTACTAACACAATCGTTTTGTATAGAGAAGTCTGATTAGCATTGTGATCAGTCGTCTAAATTCTAACATATTTATATGCTTTAGAAATCGATGTTTGAAACTATAGAAAGTGTTAAGTGTCATTCCAAACAAAAGACAATATTGTCAGCATTTATAGATTATTTGTTTGAAATAATTTGAGTTGATTTTTGTGAAGTTGCAACATCTGTGAACTGTGTCCGTTTATGAAAATTGTTAAAAATTCCCGTAGTATAGTTATTTGAAACTTAGCTTTAGTTGTGTTCGGCTACTTACCGATTTGGAATAAATTAGTGACTAATACAAGTTCTAAAAGAATAATAGTCCGATCACTGTTTCATAGTTTTGTTCGTATTTAGGAGAGAATAATGGTAGAGTGATTTGAAGAAGGATTAAAAAGTATTTTGTTAATATAAAATGATGCTGACACCAATGACCATGCGGTGTCGATATAAATAAAAAAAAACATGCTTAATATGCGACAATATTTAGCAATTGGGAGTATATAGAGTATATTATAATGAAACTACAAACATTATTATTGCTGTGTAAAAATGTAAACCTAATATAAATGTAAATTATGTAGTATAATATAAAGCTGTTTTATGAAGTGTTCTTATAAGCATATGGAGAGTAGTTATTGTCTTTCCAATTTACCTATGTGACGCAGGCGAGAGCGCGACCCGCGCTGTGTATAACGTCTAGTTTGTAGAGTCCAGATACCTTGTTATCCTTAACGTAGGAAGGAACATTAAATTGCCTCTGACGCGTAGTTTATAAGTCCCGGTGGGTCGCGCTCTCCGACTGTGCGTATTTTGCCTTGAATTTTTGTTTTGCCATGTGAAAATATCATGGAAGATGTTAGTTTGATTTCGATGGAGGATCAAAAATTATTTTTCCACTTGATCGTATAAATAAAGCGTGTAGTGTTAGAGGTGGGCGATAATTGTTGATTATTGATTAAAATTAGGTGTTTGTGGCATTGGATAGTAGTTGAGACGCGTTGACATCGTTGTGTCGGAGCGCGTAGCGGTGCGTGACGTCACGCGCGAGTACCTCTACGCGCGCCGCGTAGTGGAGTGTAGTTATTGTTATCTTCGGATGTTGCAGAAGTGTTTCGGGATCGCGTCGTTTGGTTCATGGGGTATTTGTGATCATATTTGCATAGTTATTAAAACAAATAAAAATCTATATTATAATATAAAACTCTGTATTGAAACCGACAGTAGTAATCTGTATGTAGTGCTAGTGCGCGCGCCTCGTGATTGCTTCATTTGATCGTTCAGATGTAACATGTAAGACGTATTGGTGCCGTTCGGCCGGGTTATAAATACTCGTCCGGTCATGTTTGTGGCTAATTAAAGGAATAAGAGTAGCGAAGTTCGCAGATGGGCTGTAGCACATTGTGCAGATGTTCAGTTCGTGAGGCGCGCACTAACACGTCATACCGGAACATCCTCGGCCCTCCACTCGTGCACCAAGTTAACAGCTAACGGCGCGTACCATTAGTGTAATGGTCAATTAATGTTACGGCGTCATCATTCTAACACGTTTATGTAGGAAACAAATTTGACTCTGAAATAAAAGAAGTTATTTAATTTTGGAAGTGTTTGTTTCATTTTTTTTTGTGTATTTTTTTACCCAATTTTTTGTTGAAATATTGGAAAGTGTGGTTGAAAGGGATATGGGAAAGTTCTTCCCGGCGTCAATGTAAAATATGAAATCACATTTACCAATAGTAACTATTTAGGTGGAGTGCTACTGCCCTGCTGGGCAGTACTTGGTAAAGACAACCGACCCTTGACATTATTAACCTTGACGAGTAAATCCCATACATTTCGGGGTTGTCATTGATACTTTTAATGTCAGTTTTATCAGCTGCTGGTAAAACTGAAAATTAATGAGAGTTAGCGAAGTATCACAGAAAAACAAGGAAAACAGTTACACGAGTCTTGTTAGTGGTTGGACATTTTAACCACCACTTTTGCCCATTGTCTTTGAATAAAACCGCAGCAAAATATATGGTATATTCTGAATTGACTATAAGAATTTTGACATTTTACCCTAAACCTGAGAATGGGTTATTGTAGGCACCTATACTCATCAATGTTTACAACTTTTACAGTCTCATTTTACTTGGAGTCAGCGAAACAAGTTTTATTTCCTTTCTCCTCTATTAGCCGAAACTCGGTAACTTTCAATACATTTTCTTTCATTTTCCTTACACAAACAATATCCATCATCCATTAAAAATTGATATTCATCACGTTTTTAGTTATATGCGTTTCATCCACGTAGTATAGAAAGAAGACTATTGCTTTCAACTTTATTGACGTTCAACCTTTTTGCAATATACCTACTCATTTCCTATTTCCACTACTTTCCTACTTCTACCAGTCTTGTCACTCCACGCATTCAAATCAACCTCTTCTCACCTGTATGGCATCAAATGACGCCAGAAATCGCGAAAAAACATTGCTGTTGTGTTCACTCAATAATTAAATCGACAAAATGTATGGAGCAGCTGATGATAAGTACAATTACCCCTTTCCAGGTTCAAGGTAAGTAAAAACTAGGTCACAGTACCTATTATTTCAACTGAGTAAAAGTCTAGGAGCAGTCAATCATGCCCGGGCAGGGTATGATTGATTGACCCTCTATCCAGTTTCAGTATCCCTCTATCCCCTTTCAATCACAATCCATAGGTTTTGAAGGAAATTCCTCCAACCATTGCTTCATGGGTTTGAAATAGTCATTGCAATGAACATGGCTGAACTGCCAAAATGAAAGGAATTGTGATCCATCGTCACTTTTTGTGTGGTAGGCATTTGCTTCACTGCAAGAGCCGTAGAAGACGCTGCTAAACGCGGTCACACGCAGGGTTGCCACCTTTTTTTCTTACAATTAAAGTACATTGGTTATTATAGGTAAGAAAAAAATGTACATAGTGTAAAAATAAAGTATGATTTATTTGTCTTTATTATTATATTTAAACACATTTTTTGTTGCTTTTTGCCGTTTTTATCACATAAATTTCGTACAATACTTTATTATAAACTACGGGTGGCAACCCTAGTCACACGAAACTCATCTTTGGTTGTTGTTGCGTACCTAGGTACCTAGATCAAAGGCTAAAATTCGTAGGTAAACATACATGCATAAACTCACACCTTTTTCCCATAGGGGTAGGCAGAAACTACTGAACTCATTCTGCCACGGTCCTTACATAGGTACTGCTTTGTTCATTCGTAGGTATGTTGGTGAAGTATACCGCAGCGCTTCAAGTGCTCTCCAAACGTTTGCCCATTTGCTATGGTTGTTTATTCACACTGTCGGAAAGCCACACTAGATTCTAATTCTAGTCAGTCCCACCGCAAGGCCTAGGCTTTGCTCCTCCTTATGATTATCGCCACAGAACAGATTTTATCTGAACTGTGATTATCGAACTAGATTATGCCACAGTTAACAATCATATAGGGGCCTTTGTTATGTAAAATTGTAGGGTGGGCTGGAAACAATCAGGGCATGAATAATACCAGCCTATTATCGGCCCATTGCAGGGCAGAGGGCAGAGCGTGCTTCTCATCAGGAACCTACAGAAAAGGTACGAGCGTTGATCACCGCCAGCGCATGTCGAGTGTAATATCCACAGTTACAAAAGCCTGTGCAGAGGAACGAGGGACTTTCGTCAGCTAAGAATAAAAGGCATCGTAAAAAAAAAAATAACTGCCGCGTCGCGGACTTAACGCATACGGTGTGCGATCATTTCCTGCTGCAAATTTTTGTGAAGCGCACGCTATGCAAGTAAACATTTGATGTTGTATTTGTAATTCTCATGAAGTAAAAGAATAAAAGAGAAGATGTTTTAAAAGGCAGGCCCAGGATTCGGCCACCCCTTTATTTCGGATCGTTTGTACAGTCTGGTGTTTCGGTGTCTACTGTAATTCGGAAAGACGTTTTAAAACAGAATACTGGGTCCATCCCTTTATTTCTGATCGTTTGTCTAGTCCGGTCTCTCTTTCACGTACTTTTTTTTTATTCGGGGGTCTTTTTGTACGGGGTATATTTACTCCTTAGTGAGCGTTATTCCAGTTCATAAGGGATATAATATATTGATAGACCAAAAAGTACCCCGCAGATAGTCGCTCGTCTGCGCAGGCCTTAATAATTATAAATGCGAAAGTAACTCTTGTCTGTAGTCTGTGTGTTCGGTACCTTTACCACTGAACCGACCGTTCTGAACTTTAACAGTGAAGTAGCCAGGAGCAAGAAATAGGCATCTTTTCATCCTAGAAAACATGACATCACGCCTTGTTTCCCCGAAGGATTAGGATACAATCACATTTTGCCACTTATGTTTAGGTCCCACATAAAAGGGGGCGATCCTTTTGCCATCAACGGGGCACAAATCCAGAATCCGAGCTGCTTATGAAGAATTTTAAAAACTTGTCAAACTCTACTGAATCAGACAACTGCATTCATCAAGGTAGCCTCATAAAAAGCCACTTAATTAAAAAGAAAGGTTGCGATACGTCTGTCTCGCACTTTAATGTGCAGGTGGGTTCTGAACCAATTCAGTAACTAATACAGGCTTCTAAATGCATTATTCATATACATCTTCCTAAAAAAGGCGACCAAAATCAGGTGACTGAATTCAGTCACGTTGAATAGGTCCTTTATGAGCATGTGCAGAACTATAGAGGTTATATAGGTAGGTACCTATGTGTAATGTGTAGTTAGTACTGAAACATTCCGATACCTAAATGTGGTGTTTACAATGATGTAGGTACACACAATTAGCAGGTAAATGCGTTCATGTATTGGTCAGGGGTCGTCGCTGTTCTGGCTGGGATTGTTGGCCCGACGAATAAAACCTATTCTTATAGATTCTGCACTTACCTATAAAACTCCCTGATAAAATCAGTACACCCGTTTCACGATGTCTTGACTTTTTGCCACCGACTCACAGTGGAACGAATGTATGGGAGCGGTTGGACGTAGACATGTCCGAAAAATAAGAGTAAAATTATGACAAACTAATGATGCCATCTTATTCGATTACTTAATGCCTTCATAAATTGTGGTGATGAATTTCTTCATAACTCCCATATTTCGGGAGTAATTTGAGAAAATGTGAAATTTTACTATGAAAATGAGTGTATCGAGCTCTCTCCCTCCTGATTCCGGGCTTGTTTCAAGTAGCGGTCTCTAATATCGTAATGCTATTACTAAGAGCTATATTTAATACTAAGACACATAGTGCGCCAAATGTGCACTTTCTGGGATAAAAGGAAATGAAAATTTAAAAAAAAAAACGTTTTTTCCCCATTTGTATTTACTTTAAACCGCAGACAGACTTATTAAGAGGTCTATAAATATATTATATATATACAGAAATATATATTAACAAAAATATTCACAAGAACTGATGAGAGTATGACTTTTAAGTAAGTTGATAATAAATTACCTAGTTTCATTAAAAGTACAATAAATAATTAAGATGTAAGCTCTAATTTACTAAGTTACACATTTTAAAACAATAACATCATTTAATTATCTTCGTCATCATCATCATCATCAATTAATTCAAATTCAGAATCGATGTCCGCTAAATCATTTATGTTAACAAATTCGATATCACTTTTCTCAGAATCCGTAAGCTCATAAAATTCCTTAAAAGAAGATTTTTTTACAAACTTATTTCCTTTTGGACGGATACTTGTAACAAGTGGATCAGAAGACAGTAAAAGATTGTGCATAATATCTTCATTGCATGAGATACTGCTATGCTTTCGAGAATGCCCCTCTCTATATTTTCTAAAATCTTTATTTCTAGCCTCAGATGCCTCTTCGGATAGAAAACCAATGGGCACAATTGACATGTTCTGAACTATGTCTGGCCCATGCATTAAAATTTTATGAAGTGAAGAAGGCATATAATACCATGGGTATAACTCCACGTAAAGCTTAGCAGTATCAAAGCAGAACTCTCGGAATTTAGTTACGTTGATCTTCTCTCCTGATGAAATACACTGCAAGATCACACAGATTTTTCTTAAAAGCATAGCATCTATTCCGGTCAGTTCAGCAGATTTAGTGTAGTTTTCAAAAAATCTCCTTGCCGAGTTGCCATTGTTGGTGGATCCACTGCCTTGTTTCACAACATCGAGAAGTAAGCCCGTTTCTCTTCTTACAGCCTCTTGAACTCTTTTCTTCCTGTCATCAACTTGCCTTTTTGCTATATCACCCCTTACTTGCCATGATTTTATGTCTAATTTGTAGGAAATGTGTAATAAGCATTCCATTGAGCGAATCCAAGCGTGAAGGGTGCTTAAGCTATATTTATACATGTCCTCGTTTGCGTGTTTATCTTTGATTAACTCTAAATTATTCATTTCTTTAGGACAAGCCTTGCATATGTCACACACTGAAGCTGCTGTATTGGATATAATGGAATGAATTTTACCATCAATCATTGTCAACAGCAGTTGGTGTTTGACACTAATTCCATCAGTGATGGTGGATGGAGTTAAGGCTTCAATCTCTGCTTCGATTTCAGCCATCTCTCTCTGCACATTTTCTTTGGTTTCCTTTATAAACTTAAACAATATTGGCCGCCAAAATGAAGTGGAAGATGGTCGCTCGTTTTCCCAAATTGTTACACCTTTTGAGACGAGCCGCAGTGGTACAAGACTAATAATAAAATTACTAGCAAGATCGATTTGCTCATCTTCACTCGTCCTTTGATGATAAATGCTTTGGCTAGATGATCCGTCAAAACCCCATTTGCTGGTCAATACGAGCTGTTGATTGGGATCAACAGGGGTTTCTAACGACCTAATAAGTCTTCTTGAGGTTAAATCCATCAAGGCTTGTAATTTGATTTTTGCAGAGCTCTCTGTAACTGTGAGATCTTCTTTGGCCGGATAGCACTTAATTTTTTCTTTAACCAACATGTAGTAACTCGGGTATTGAAGAGCTCCTTCTTGAGTGTTGAAATCCCGAAGAGTGTTATAGCGCCATTTCGATAAGTTCATCGATACATAAAGAGCCAATGCCTTCAAAGGGGATATTTCCCGTACCTGAATTGATTTACCTTCAATGAAGGCTTTGATTTTTGAGGCCTCTTCTGGATTCTCCGTCAAGTATTTCATAACATAAGCTGTATCACTTTGTCCTGCCTTTTGAAGCGCCCTTTCGGCCGAAAACATAATTTCAGCGCTGCTACTGCTGCATGAAAGACTATCTTCAGTGCGTCTTCTTTTTTGCCGGTTACTAAGGTCCTCAAAAGATTTACGAGGACTAGGATGTGTACAAGTTGAAGCATCAGATTTAGCAGGAGAAATTATGGGCTCGATGGCGTCACTTATATTTTCTGTAGAAGGTTCCATATTTTCATTCTGTAATTCCGGCCATTGAATTGCAGCCTGTAGCCAAATCTCATGTTTCTTCCGAAACTTATCTGTGCTTCTTCCAGACTGTGTCCATTTTGCATAAATGCGGTAGCAAAATCGACGACACCAGTCTTTTAAACTTGTTTCAGCACTTTCACATAACTGAACACAACTGTTATCTTTTAAAACACTGAACAAATAGTTAAAGTCGCGTAAATCTTTATGTGCGCGTGCGCATAAAGCAACGTGAATATCAAGATTTGTATTAAAATTTGGAAAATACATTGCGAGATTAGCTTGGATACAACGAGGTGTAAATCAACACTGATTTTAAAGTTACTAATAGTGACCTATTTATATAAAATCCAGGTATCCCAGGTATCCTTTGTTAAATATTGCAAGGTAATTAGTTATTGTGATAATTAGTAAATGATGCATGCTAAATTAGTGTATTAAGAGCCATTTAGTAATTAAATAATAGCAATGTTCTTATCAGTAATCATTAGTGCATCAGTTTTATATGTAAACCTTAAGTCCCTAATTATATATCCTAATTAGCTTATATCTTCTCTAATTGGCTGCTCAGAAATGTTATTGTAATAAGGTAAACCTTTAGAAAAACGGTTTTAATCAACAAAATAAACAAAAAATAAAAAAATTGTGTTATAAAATAAACATCACTCTTTATCCCAGAAAGTGCACATTTGGCGCACTATGTGTCTTAGTATTAAATATAGCTCTTAGTATTAGCATTATGATATTAGAGACCGCTACTTGAAACAAGCCCGGAATCAGGAGGGAGAGAGCTCGATACACTCATTTTCATAGTAAAATTTCACATTTTCTCAAATTACTCCCGAAATATGAGAGTTATGAAGAAATTCATCACCACAAGTTATGAAGGCATTAAGTAATCGAATAAGATGGCATCATTAGTTTGGCATAATTTTACTCTTTTTTTTCGGACATGTCTACGTCCAACCGCTCCCATACATTCGTTCCACTGTGCGACTTCCGAAAGTAATTAACAGTTTGTAGTGTCTTCTTTTGGAAGTCGGTTGTTTATTTATTGTAAAACGGTTTTTACTAGCTGAAGTCATCCTAGGTACAGGTGCAAGGGTCAAATATCATGTCGTCGTCGTTTCAGCCGTAAGACGTCCACTGCTGGACTTAGGCCTCCCCCAATCTGCGGGTGTTTGCCATAATCGCCACGCTTGGCAGGCGGGTTGGCGATCGCAGTATGGTGGTAAAATGCATAGAGAACGCTGCTGCCCATTCTTTAGTAAGTAAGTCCCTTAGGTCGCCTCTTACGACACCCACAATATCATGTACTTATAAGTTATTATGTATATGTAGGTCAGGGACTGAGGGTGTAGTGGTTCCAACAGACATCGATGAGACCAAACAATCTCAGTTTGCACTTATGCGCGCATTTTGAAGGGCAATTGAACAAAATAAAAAACAAAAACTAGTTTTGATATTTTACTGACTAGCTTAACAAGTGATACAAATGTACAAAAATACAAAATGCGCTAGTATAATAAGGTAATAGACGTAGACATTCAGCAAGATTCAGCGCAGATCATTCAATAACACTTAAAATAATGAGAAATAACTAATAATTAATCATATCTACTGCATGTGATGTTAATAATTTAATTCTACAAGCTATACGTATGTAAGTATGGAAGATTACAGTTAGTTATTATTTACAGATGCTTATCTAACTGTTACAGTTTGCTAGAGTTTACATTGGACTATATTATTTACATAGATATAACTAACGGAAGTACAATGCACTTTGATAGTGATGTCTACTACATTATACAGACTTAACTGTGGTACAACACACATGTTTGTTTGTGTGTATATAAGTTGTTGGTGGCTTTACAAGATTCTGTAACATTGAGATTCAATAAATGGGGTTGAAAATATAACAAAAAACAATGTATTATTATTTCATTAGCATATTTTTAAGCGTTGTTTTAATTTTCAATACAATACTGATTTTCTAATAACTTTGGTTGAATTGTGCCAAAAATAATAATTGCTATTTTATAATTTAAAATATATCAAATAATTCCTAAATAAATCAATCTTTCGTAGGAACTTATTTATAAAACTTACGTACCGTCGTGTACCTACTAAGCAAATTACTACGTCGCCACTTGCGGAATTGTGTGGTTCATTTAAATAGACATGTAGTCATAATTCTAATGATTAATAATAGGGACGCAGCCAATAGGCGCTGACCTTTACTTTGATTCGGGTTAAAACACGTTAGTCACCAAAAGTGGTACATCCGATCGCAGAATGAACAAAACTGGTCCATCCGATCGAATCTGCCCACTAAGCATTGTAGCACACCTACGTAAAAAATCACTATAGCATCCTACTTTCGCGTTGCTTTCTCCTTAACAAATCATTCATTAGGTCACCACTAATGTTTTAGAAGTACAAAACTGTCTATTTATGTCTGCCAGTCAGTGTACTCGCGCTCCAGTAAGTAATACGTTACTCAGTCTCGGCGACTCTACAATAGAATACTTAACGCAAAAATATTCTAAATTAACGACGTCTAAAAGAGATGGTAATTATGCAGGTCGAAAGAATGATACATGTCGATATTTTTCTTCGTAACTCTAAACTTTTTCAAGCTCAATCGTATGTGAGTCACCCTCTAAGTTATTTACTAATTTGAATCAACCTTGCGTGTGTAGTGTAGTGCACAATACTAAAAGATTGAACTCGTATCATGAATACGTTGTTTTATTATGCGTCAACACGGTTCAATACGGTCTGTGTTTACTGTTAGATTACGAATCAAACAGCGCTCCACGGTGACTCACCCAACATCTCTTATTTTATCATCTTAAATATCACAGAGGTATTAATTACATAATTCAAAAACGTCGGTGCACAGATCACCGCGCTGTGGCTAATACATGCCCTTTCACGGTTCGACATGGGAACGACACATGTAGAAAATAGCTGTATCAAAATAATACGCGTTAACATGTTATTCGCAGTTGTTTTCTAAATGTGACGTCAGATATAAGCGTTCAGCGTCTGACAGTGAAGAGAAAATATCCAGTGCGATACCCACACTAATGGGCAAGGCGCAGATCGTATGCAAAACGTATGCGACGATATTTTAATCCCGTTCCTGTCAGGGTGCGTCTGCGTCGGCGGGCGAGGCGCGCTGATGTGTGAACCGACCTTAATACTTACAACTACGGTATAAAATGTATTCTAGTTACAATTTGCGACACTAACACCGGACGAATGTAATTTCTTCATCGTGGTGTTGATCACAGGCAGTGTTGGAATGGAATATTGGACTGGAGAGGGGCCCCGGTGACTACTACGCGATTATTTTAAAAGCAACGGCTTGCAATTAATGCATCTGATGATTCAGCAGCTTTTCTTTTCAGAAGCGTTGCAGGATTCGCGATAGGTAGTCATGTCCACAGGCCCCCATGTCCGCTTGACCCTGATCTTCGGTCTTCGATGATTCAACCAGCAGGTAACACCTATGGGGAAAAAAATACAAGTTAATGTATGAGAGAGGAGCGCGCATGTCAGTGTGAGTCAGAGGTTATGTGACGCGCGGGTGACTCAAACTTGTTAGCTACGAATAATGGACTACTATTAGGTATGTGCCTTCAAGATGACGAATCTATAGCGTTATGGGGAATGAGGTCTGATAATGTGTGATTGACGACGTGGGTGTTTTGCGGAAAACGCTTTCATGAACACGTTGGTGTCATTGGGAGTCATAATCATCAAAATAAGCAAAGTTTCCGGTTTAAATATTTAAGATATTTAAACCGGAAACAACTGTAAAATTGGTGTGTATTCAGAATAAAGCCTATCCAAACTGAGTTACTCTTGACTTGTTTTGTTTTCATTTAAGTGATTCATTGTGCTATTATTGGAACTAAAAGTTTATATAAACCTGTATGTATGTAGTTTTTGTTTTGTATTAGGTATCTATCTTTGTGAGTGTCGTGAGAATTTTCTTTTTGTTTAAAAAGTGAACGGCTACATTTGCCACTGTTTCCTTTGTGACATAGACGTAAAAGAACAACATGTCGCGTAGTTTCCCAAGCTTTACAATCGTTGCATACAGTTATATAGGTATCTAACTACTGACTATTAGACAATAATACCGCATTGAATTTATAGGTACCTAATCCACACTATCCACACTAATATTATAAATGCAAAAGTAACTCTTTCTGTATGTCTGTCTGTCTCGCTTTCCTGCCAAAACTACTGAACCGATTTAAATAAAATTTGGTACACACATAGCTTAGAGCCTGAGAAAGGACAAAGGCTACTTTCCCGGTAGTACGTTCCCGCGGGATATTTTCCGACCTCCACGCGGGCGAAGCCGCTGGCAAAAGCTAGTACACTATAAAAACTATAATAATAAGCGTTCAAAACAAGAGATTATGTAGTTTGCCAAGGATTATTATGCAAGCTTTGTTAAAAACAATAACTATGACAAATCTTATGTACCATACCATGAATAATACTTGCATAGCTGCATAGTAATGTAACCCATGTTATTTACATATGGGATTAAAATAATATAATAAATTATATTACACAAGGTAGGACTTATCGCAACTTGTAAAGTTAATACCTACACGTTCATTCATGGAGGAAAGGGAATTTTCATTTAGGCCGCGTGTATGTCGGAAATAAAATAATTCTCAATCGTCAGCCTAAACACAAAATTTGAAGAATCTAGCTTCGAAACTGACGGACTTTCATACAAACTTCCACCCCATATTTCACCCCTTTACGTGGGTTTTCTAAAATCCTTTGTTAGCTGACGTCTCCTACTCATAATCTACCTCTGTGCCAAACATCTTATCTTCTCGTCTTTCGATTAATCAGCGAGTGAATAAATATATGAATGAATATTTATCCCTTTCGTTTTTATATAAATAGATTTAAATATAATACATTTTTCAGTTGAATTCTACAAATGTCATCAACTAGTAAATTTGATGCATTTATTTCGATTAAACGATTTTCAGGCACTTTTGAATGGTCAAAAAGTTGGTCAGAAAGAAGCTAGTTCGTTGCCATTCCAAAACGTGGATCTCCAAGTAAAAGAACGGGCAAGAAAAAGATATTACAAAATCCTGGGCACATTCAGTTTCAAAAAGGAACAACTCCAAATATAAGATTAAAAATAAGCCCTGGCAGTAAAGAGAAGACCAGTCTCAACGGTCGGCGCCCGATCACGAACATAAGTAGGTTCCTACGTCCATTCACTGTTGTTACATTATGTTTACCACAACGAATCCAGTTCATTATTAATAACTACCAGTTTATCCGAACCAGAAGCGATACAATAATAAAACCGGTAGACTCCGACAAGTTGACTAATCACTTATATAAAAATGATGAACCATAAAAGGAGTGCTGTTCAAGTGTTCAGCGCTCTACTTTGTCTGTAGCTAATAAAGTTTGTGACACAAACATGTCTCTTGTTTCATATTAGACGGGGCATCCTGCTTACAGGTCCTGACCTTTTATCGGTCGTGTGTATCAAGTGGCCAGTGAGCACTGGCACTGGACGCATAAAATGACCGGCATTCATTCTCAAGGTACGAGTTCGAACGACGCGACTGCTTGTCGTGCGGCTCGAGATACCGGTCGCATGAGCCACATAGTCATTTTGAAAGTGTGCTACGACTTGCGATTTTTTTTTGTTTGCAATCTTTTCGTGGTAACTGTTGGAGTTATTTGCACATGGATAGCGTAGCTTATTTTTTATTTAGTGTTGACACGGAAACGTGGAATAATATTGGTATTATTCAAAGAGACTACTATATTGCATGTCATGGTGATTCATTTTCTTACAAAAATACCAAGAAACCATTGACTGGTTGGTGTAGCCCTAGTCCTTGGTGTTGGTGGTGATGAGGTTCGATTCCCAGGTCGGGCAAAGTCTTATTGAGTAATTCTATCTGGAATTTCTTAGTAGCAGCCTGGAGTGAGGATTTGTGCCCAGTTGAGTGCAATAGGATGGCCCCCTATTGCATGGGATTAAAACTGAACTGACGAAATTTGGGTGTACTATAGGTACACCTCTGCCCATACCTTTGGAGAACAAAGTGTGATATTAGGTTATGACCAAGAAACCACAATGCGGTGTCGTAAAGTCGTATTATTGGAACCTATCCTTAAGCCGTCCTAAAACGGGGAACGTCTTGGTTTCGTCACAAGTTCTATATCTGTATGATGATCATTTTAGCTCATGATACACGACGTGCCCCGCGATACTAACTTATTAACAACTTGTTTGATACACGCACCCGTTCATTAGCTTTCGTTTAATTACGTTGTATTTAATTAGTACACAAAGGAGCTTTGTTTATTTAATGACACTACTTACTTTGTTAAGTTATTTTAGAATAAGCTTAGGAGTCAGAGACATTTGGTTTTGTTTATCTGAATACAAGGAAGTTCAAGGAAACCAACCTACGTAGGTACTAACCATTCTTTATTGCATACATAAAATAATGCGAAAGTAACTCTGTCTGTTTGTTTGTTACAATTTCACGTCGTAACGGCTGAAAGGACTAGAATGAAATTTAGTACACGAATAGACCAAGACCTTGTTTTTTGGTGGGAAGTCATGGAGTGACTACTCCCGCTCTGGGCGGAACGTGTCAGGCTTTTACTGACTAAAATCCACCCGTGTTCCTGCAGTTCATTCCGGTAGTATGGTCTTGTGGGGTAATTTCCGCCTTCCACGCAAATCCGTCGGTCAACGCTAGTTTTTTTTTTTTATAAAGGTTGTTTTGTCCTAATTCTCACGCAATTTTAGTCTGTTGATTTTAGAAATTGAAGAAAACTGTTATGCACTAGAAACCAACAACTTAATAACTGTAAACATCTGTAAGTAGGTAGGTAGGTACAGTTAATTTCAGTAACTGTTCAATATTTGTTGCTCAATTCTTTGTCGGTCAAACTACAATGAACTTATTGCCGATCAATTGACAGTAACGAGGACTGATGAGCTAAGAGATTAGCAAACAGCTTGCAGGGATAATTCAACTCATGCGCATGTAGGTAGAGTCGATAATGCAGTACTATATTATTATGGGAAGTCCGATTTTCCATGATTGAATGAATGAATGACGTAGGTTTGTAATGGGTGCAAAACAGGAAAACTTTTTCATTGTAGGTATACAATGAAGAAGTTTTATAAAATGTATGATACATTTACTTAAAAAGGTCCAATGGTTCGATGCGTCAGTAAGTAAATAAATATTTTACCCGTTGTAGGTAAAGACAACTTTGAAGAACTAGCAGTAATGTTACATTTCCTTATATAATGTGGAAGTAAATACTTTGTGATCTTTAGTTACAGAGAAAAAACAGAACCGACAATATACAGGTTGATTGACGCCATAGCTAAATATAGGACTCTACCAACTACTAAACCGAGAAAGGTAGAAAAGTTTGGTCTGTAAAAGGGTTGTCGGTGAAGGTAAATAAAATTAATTAAAGAAACTTTGCATTTATTTTGTTCCTTCCTGAAAAACTGAAAACTTCGAAATCCTAAACCCTCTCAACCAATAAGGTATTAGGTAATAGTGGCAACTAGAATCATTACTTTTCTTGTAAATAATGACTTTCAAAATCCTTTCATTTTTCATGACTCACAGTTAACTGTTTGCTTGTCAATTTTATTGTAGTTGTTAAAATTATCTTTAAAAAGACATATTACTTAACAAATAACGTTGTGAATCACGTAGTGCCAACAGGTATCTTTTGAATTACATTAGAAGTTATCGAGGACCTGTGATCGATGATTCACGGCAGGTAGTCGCTTCGTGTAAATTGTTGAGATAAATATCGCGTTAGACCTACTTGTACGTACGTAAATTAAGTTGACTAAATAATTGAAATGTTGTAGCGTTGCTCGATAGAGGCCTGGAAAAGCTTTCTTTATAGAAAACTATGGAAAACGACTTTCATCATCACCATCATCATCATCATCATCATCATTTCAGCCGAAAGACGACCACTGCTGGACATAGGCTTCCTCCAATTTGGGGGGTTTGCCATAATCGCCACGCTTGGCTTTAAACGACTTTGGACGAACATATAAAAAATACAAGACGGGGAAGTAAGGGTGAATGCAGTTAGCAATAATTCAAAAAACAAAATGTTGTTTCCTAAGAGAGGTTTCCTTTTCCCATAGCTAGTACCTGCTCTTACTATCCGGTATAAAATATCCACCATGTATATTATTGTCAAGTTAGTCGAATCAATCGGGTTTCTGTCCCGTCTTAAAAATTCTCGTCTATTATTATTGTCTACAGTCCGTTCGCAGTTATTTAACCTCCGACAGCAGCAACCCAACAGCTACCTTAATCTAATGAGAATAAAGATCACCGTGATACTGACAGACTTGTTAGAGGCAGCAACCCAAAACCAACCTTTTCTTAAGGAGCCCAAAAATGACTTTGATTTGGACAGTGACACAAAATCACAGGTAGATTAAGTGTGAACGGACTGTAGTTGCCCCGATTCAATTGTGGCTATCTGTCAAAAATACGCAACTATCTAGGTACGTTACATAATCTTTATTATCTAAAGTTATGTAAACAAGCCGCACGACAGTTTGCTATGGCTTCAAAGGCCTAAAAGATTTACGTCTAGAGCTTAGTTCATTCATGTCAGTACTAAGTCCTTTCCTTTCGTTACCCTCACCGACTGTTTTACATAGTCTACTACCTATGCAAATAGCTAGGCCATTAAGTGAGTATAGTCGAATCGTTTTAGCGTGGCACTAGCGGGCATTGCCCTTCCCCTAATATCTCATCGTAGGAACCCAAACAATAATCGTTATTTAAACATTTTGCAGATCACGATAGGTATGGATTTAGGACGTTTATCATCTGGCTAGCCTTTTCCCTGACCAATCTGCATGGTCTACACATGATTTGACCAAGATTATGTCTGAAACTCTGGACTTTAACGAAACCTAGAGAGTTTTATTTCAGTATTTCTTCTCAGATTAGTTAGATAGGAAACGCCGACATCATTTAGTTTTATTCTAAAAATATGATTGATGTGTAAAAGTGCTTGTACAAACCAACTTACAGAAATAAAATCATTATAGCATTTATGTTGGGGTTAGCTTCAAGTCTAACCGAAAGCAGCTGAATATTTTATTGTATTTTATATGGAGTGATTCATTCAGGACGTTAACTTTATTCCAGTTTTTTTTTAAATAATTTTAGAAAAATGTAAGCGGAGGTCAATAACCGCTATTGCCACGCTAAAGCGATTCTAGTATAGTAACAAGTAAGTTATCTTAACTCGTAGTTACGTGGGTGGCGACTTAGGATACTTGTGAAACCACTGCACTAACTGTTATTGCTAAATTAATATCTTGAACGAGAAACGACTTCAATTTCTAAGAAACTTAATTTAATTTTCACGCTAAGTTTAATTTCCTGGAGCAACTGGTTATGTGGTTGATAGTGTGTTAATATTACTTGTAATTTGTAATGTAGCTTGTTATTGTAGTGTTTAGTTACTTCTATGTAAAAAACTGGTTAAAGTACTGTGGTATACGTAGAAATCTGTGATTTATCCTTAAACTTAAATTTATTTTTTATTAATAAGTTGTCTTTAACTTCCTCAACATGACTGCCTGGTTACAGAGAATGCTGGATTATTAAACTTGTATTTATGTTCAATATCATGTACTGAACGCGTGTTTCGAGAACAAAACTTGTAGTCTGTCTTATTTACTACCATTTTATTCAATTCCGTTTCTTAATTTTTGTGTAGTGAGTAATGGGCTAATTTACGACCCATTATTTCATCCATTACTGCCAAATTGTGTGTATTTGCACGTAAACGAAACAAAGAGACCGTAGCAGGTGATGTTCTGTAATTTCTGCCTACCCCAATGGACAGAAGACCTGGGTATGTTAAGCTTAGTGAAATGAAAAATGCTGAAAATCATGGATAGCCTATTTTGTCGTATAGTGCTATGTATACATTGTTGGTAAATAGGTTTCAAAGGACGGATATAGATGTCCTTTATCAGGACACATTGGCAATGATCTCTAACAGGGCTATGAATATAGCATCATCACTGACGCATATCTACACTTGCAATAGGTAAACACTACGCATATGAGTGATAACTTACTTGTCATGTTTTTTTTTTTGTGTGGGTCAGAAAATCATCAAATGACGTCTCCCGCTCTGGGCGGAGCGGAAGGGCGTGTCAGACTTTTTACTGACTAAAACCCACTCGTGTTCCTTCAGTTGCCTGTGTCAGGGCCACGGTAACTCTTTCGAACAATTTTGACTGGCCTGTTGGTCTAGTAGTTAGTGACCCTGACTGCTATGCCGGAGGTCGTAGGTTCGATTCCCACCCAGGACAAATGTTTGTGTGATGAGCACGATCATTTGTTCTGTGTCTGGGTGTAATTTATCTATAATATGTATGTATTTAGAAATATATAAGTATGTTTATCAGTTGTCTAGTACCCATAACACAAGCAAGCAAGCAATATTATATTATATTATATTATTATTATAATTCCACCAAAGATGTTTACATGTTTGGTTACATGTATGTTACTCAATCCCGTAAAATCTGAACAGCTGAATCCATTTGGCACACAGATAGTTTATAATTTGGATTACCACATATAATATTTTTTATCCCGGTAATATGTTCCTATAAGGTGAATTCAAAACCTGGTATTTTATACGTAAAAGCAAAAGTAAGTTTGTATGTTTGTTCCACTGTCACGCCAAAACGGCTCAACAGATCTGGATGAAACTTGAAACATGGGTAGACCATAACCTAAGTTAGGAAATAGGCTACTGTTTATCCCAATATTTCCACGGGATTGAAACTTATGCGGGTGAAACCGCAGGGCTCCGTTAGTTAGTAAATAAATTCATTTATTAAATTGTATTGTTGACAGCGCGTGAAGTCTCATCATTTATTTGTTCTAGTGTCGACACTGTGCTCCATTTTGATAAGTTGAAAAAATAATAGTAGTAGGTGGATGGGTATGTACAATTACAATTAAAACAGCAATAAATCAATTATAATGTTAAAGAATTTTATTTCAATCAGAGGCAACGTTTAATTACTTTCTGCCAGGGTCGCGAGATTTTTTCGGAAGAGTTACCGTGGCCCTGGCACATGGGCAACTGAAGGAACACGGGTGGGTTTTAGTCAGTAAAAGTCTGACACGCCCTTCCGCTCCACCCAGAGAGGAAGATGTCATTGGATGATTTCCCACCGACAAAAAAAAAACCAAAGACTAAGTTTATTTTTTCAACCTACTTATATTATCTTGATGGCGATATATATACCGCTTTGCATTTTGGCACTGGATTGAGAATTTTCAATAGATCGCTATATGCTTTTCAGTGAATACATTCAGGTGAAGATGAGAAAGGTCATCATTTTGAAATGGGGAAAGTTGGTCAACGCTAATTGTAGATGACCCGATCATAGTGAGGTACCTACGGACTACAATAAATTTGACATTTCGTTCATTCATTCCATTTCGTGTTCATTTATGAGTTTAGTTTTATTCCAATACTAGCTTCTGCCCGCGACTTCGTCCGCGTTAAATTTCTTGTTCCCCGACCGTTCCCGTCGCATCGAATCGCCTGCCCATGCGATTTTCCCCGTTTTTGTAACATTTTTCTTTGCTGCTCCGCTCTTTTTGATCGTAGCGTAATGTTATATAGCCTACAGCCTTTCTCGATAAATAGGCTACCCAACACAAAAATAATTTTTCAATTCGGACCAGTAGTTCAAACAAACAAACTCTTCAGCTTTATAATATTATTATAGTAGTATATAGATTTCGCGAAGTTCGGTGATTTCACTATTTTAAACCGTTCTCGCTCTTTCTTTCAAAAAGCTATAAGTTCTGAAAAATATTACATAGAATGCAGCACCTACTTACCTAAAAATAAAACTATAGGCGATCTTAAACTATTTTGGCAGCCCACTATTTCAATTTGTTTGTACAGTTAACTATTCAAATAGGACCTACATGGCCTAATGGTCAAAGATTAATGACCCAAATCAAAACGATTCGAGAATCTAAGTGGAATAAATTAATCACGTCGTGACGCTAGTGAATGAACGATAAAAATCAAGTTTTGGACATGGATTTTTTCCGTGAAAACAGTGACTAATTTCACGAGAACCCAAAGTGAAGGTTACTTCTAAAATGAGTCATGTTTCTTACGGAACAGTTAGGTTTGTTATTTGGAAATAAAATAATCGGCTTTTCCTAGCTTTGTTTGGGGCCGGATTTAAGTCTAACCGGATGCAGCTGTATACCAGTATATTTCAAATATCGGCTGCCTATCTGATCTCCACAACCTTCTGGGTAACACGATATCCCTTGGTAAGACTGATTTTCAGACATTTCAGGCTTTTAACTAACCGTAACGACTGTAAAACATCTACCAATGACAGCCGGGACCAACGACCTTTTTTTTGTGGATGGGAAATCATCAAATGACGTTTTCCGCTCTGGGTAGAGCGAAAGGGCGTGTCAGACTTTTACTGACTAAAACCCACCCGTGTTACTTCAGTTACCCATATGCCAGGGCCACGGTATCTCTTTCGAACAAATCTCGCGACCCTGGCAGGAGGACCAAAGGCCTTAACGTGCTTTCCGAAGCATGGAGGGATCTCAGTATGGTATGGATGGTCACCCGATTATCAGCCACGAGCCTCTCTATATTTGTTTTTTGCAATGATTCTTTATTCCGCATAGCTTGAATTTCTTGCTTATTTAAATGTCAGTCCTGGTGATAGGTCTAAAAACCTTTAAACGGTTTTAATGGGAGTTTAACAGCTCGAAAGCTTATTCTTGTAGCTGTTAAAGCTATAAAACTTCACGCTGTATTTATGGGGCATTGAGGAATGGAGGTAAAAGTTTATTGTTGAGAGGTTGTCACTCACGACACGAGTATACAATACTTATATTTATGTTAATATGCGTGTGTGTTTCTACTACTTTATAGTAGGTCCATTCATATTATCGTCTACCTAGCCCTTTCCCAACCATGTTGAGGTCGGCTTCTAGTCTCACCAGATCCAGCTAAATACCAGTATACATGGCTCGACTGCCTATCTGACCTCTACTACTCAGTTACTGGATAATACGATACACCATAGTAAGATTGCTTGTCAGACTTTTGGGCTTTTAACGACACGTAAAGACTGTCTGTGATCATTAGAATAAGTTTTACAACATTTATATGTCTCACATTTGTATTTTTTATCGTGTACATATTAAATAGTATTCTATCATCTTTTTCATAGTTGTCTAAGTAGGTACTTAAGTAGAAAAGGCTAAGCTAAAGATTAATGTTTTAAATCGAAATTATTATCGAGATTCTAAGTGGATTAAATTAATCACGTCTTGATGCTGGTGAATGAACGATAAAAATCAAGTTACAATAGTAGGTTATGCTACTAAAGAAAATGTACTAAGTTTTAGTAAAAGTCTTTTGAAATCTAGAATGTCAGTTTCGTTATATCATTTGACCGTTTATTACGCTTTTAGATGTTTTTATACCAGCTACTTTACACCTATAAAAGAACAGGCCTAACCGGTATCTTGTATATTGTAGAATTATTGAGACTTACATAAAATGAAGTCGGTTAAAAATAAAATGTTATCTTTAGGAGAAATTTCAATAGGAAAATAGGCTTTCTATTTGAAGAGTCTTTGGACGGAGGCAATGAAAGCTTTGGACAATACGTAACGTAGTCTATAAATGGATATAAGTAATATGTGGTAATATTATCTAAAGTAACTGCACTTGTTAACTGGCAAATTTAACCGTGTCAAGGTATCACTCCAAAATCGATAGTTGCGATCGAAACGGTCATTAGGTCAAAGATTTAGTTTATTTTATCATTTAAATGAGGTTAACTTAGATTTGAGTTTATGGCTTATGTAATAATTGCTGTTTGTTACATGATTAAAAACTTGTTTCTCGTCACTGTAATGTATGACGTCATTTGAGACCATAACTAAATATTTTTTTATTATAGTTAAAAGCTTTTATTTAACTTAATTTGTATGTCCTGGAATTTTACAAACAATATTTCACCCACTTTCAATGAAGCTTACTTTGGCTGAAATTTGGCTCACACGTTTGTCTCTCTAGACATTGCAAGATACAAAATTTTTCATATGAAAAAAAAAACCCTACAGATGGTACTTTTAACAACGATTTACAATTTAGAAATGTGAAAGGGCAGTAACGCCAATGTCAACAGACTACGATCACCAGTGTCCCAATTTATTGGTGATAATTCTTTTGTCTGGTCAATATAGTATATTGTTATAGCCGCTTGGACCATATTTACCTATATTTCCGAGTTATATAAGAACATTTCACAAGCTGATAATGTTTTATACTGTCTACACGAACAAAATTCTCAGTACCAATGTTTACTATCCACTCAATCAAAAGGGCTTTGAACTGACAACAACTCTATTTATGTAAAGTGTTCTGCACAACTAGCAGTCCGCCCCAGCTTCGCACGGTTTTCAGGACTTGGCAAAATATCAAGATTTTTTTATCTAGACTAATATTATGAAGAGGTAAAGTTTGTAAGTTTGTTTATAAGAAGTAATCCCTTGAACTCCCAGTCAGATTTGAATAATTCCATTTGTATTTGTTAGCCCAATAGGTACCTACTTAAAGAAGGTTGTAGGATATTTTACAGTAGGCTCTTTGCCCCTTAGGAGTCGAGCAAAATGAAAATAAGTCGAAAAGAACGCTAACTATAAACGGAGTAATAGCCCGGGCCGGTCATAGGATACGACGCGACGGGTCCGGAGCCGAAATTTCACGTGAACGAAGTCGCGGGCAGAAGTTAGTTATTCATAAATGTAATATTAATTTATGTGATGGACACAAAAAAAAAACTGCTCCCTAATTCTGTAATATACCAGCAATGACAATCTGAATTGCATTGCCATCCAACGTGGGTACGCTGGCAGACTTTTGGGCACTTTTCACACCGACAGCGATGCGGACGATTTTTTTTATGCCTAGTTAGCTCTTCCTTTTTTTCCTTTATTTAATTGTACATAATATATTTATTTTACTGTTTACTTCATATGTTCGAAAAATGTGTCTGCTCTACGCGTGAAAACCGCATCAAAATCCGTTGCGTAGTATAGAATAATAACGCGGTTAAACAGACAGACACGACAAGTAATGTTAATGTATCAAATCTATATATAGATGATGTACGGAAGTTCCTATTAGTGAAATAGTGAGTAAATTAGATGCGTATTAGGCGACAATGGCCCACGTTTGCAGTTACCGATGACCTCGACATCTCATTTGTGGTGTTAGCACGTATGGAAGGATAGTACTCGCCTGACATTCTCGAAGATAGATATTTTATTAAACAAGTATTATGATCACCATCATCATTTGGTCCTCTTATCTGGGGGCTTTAATCTCCACGCTTGGCTGGCGGGTTGGCGATCGCAGTATGGTGATAAAATGCATAGAGAACGCTGCTGCCCATTCTCTAGTAAGTTCCTTAGTCGCCTTTTTCGCCTTTCACTGGTAGAAATGGAATGGTGGTATTCTTTACGTCCGGCATCACACGAGACATAGGACAGGGACTTGGGAGATTTACGATGTATGTATGTAAACGAAGCAATAGGAGTATGTAACTTATCATCGTAGCAGGTAGCGTTCTGTGGTTTCAACCTATCCCCATGGGAAAAAGACGTGAGGTCGTGTGTGTTAATAGAAAAACTGTGATTGATTTTTTGTGTATCTGTTATACGGGATGTCGAAAAATTTAGATCCGATTTGTTTTATTGTAGTGTATCGTTTTGGGTTCAACTCACGACCTACTCGTAAGTCGGGCTCGATATTACTGGGCTACTGTTGTTGCTCTTGCAGCGACGAAATAAACTAAACCTTTTAGGCAAAACCTCAATTATGACTCAAGTATTAATTACAATACCTATCTCTTAATTGCACATCCAGTACACTTATTAAGTGATTATTACACAAACAATATTCATTAGTAATAAGAGCAATATGTACTATTGAAGCAATCTGTGAAGAAGCCAATGATTTACAGAGCTCATTTACAAACTAGTATTGAGATGAGGATTTATTCTGAAACCTGATATATCTTCATACATGAATACATTGTCATTGCATTCTTAATAAGTTAATACCTTCAATGATAATCTACGAGTGGGTTCGATTTAATTGCTCAGAGATGGTTTTATCATGTACTTTATTAACTTTGCCTGAGGAATTGTCAATTTTTAGTGGACTTACGATAAAATGTTTCGTAAATATATGCATAAGCATATATTTATTTGATTACTAGCTTCTGCCCGCGACTTCGTCCGCGTAAATGTCGCTTATCGCAGACACCGACGAAATCACGGAATAAAAATTAGCCTATCTCCTTTCTTGGGGTTCAAACTTACCCTGTACTAAATTTCATCAAAGTCTGTTCAGTGGTTTAGACGTGAAAGCGTAACAGACAGATAGAGTTACTTTCGCATTTATAATATTAGTATAGATTTGTTTATTTTCGCTCTTACATCTTTTATTACTGTGTAACCTATGACGGTAGTTTAATTAAGTAAGTACGATTTTTTTTCAGTACCTACAGGAAAACCACACGCTGTATCGTAGATCCACCAAAAGATCCGTATGAAAATATGTATATGCTGTAAGTACATTGCTCGGCTTGTTTTTGGCACACCTCGTTTTTTGCTCAGCTCATTTGTCTAGCGGCACTTAATAGATTAAATTGCACACAAACATACATACACATGGACTGTCTTGAACAAAGGTTGGTCGAATGATTTGTTTTTTGTTACTATCACATCACGCTAGACTAGGGGTCGTTGACCGGCGGCTTCTGAAGCCCCTAGCTTGATGTCATAGGTACGTCGTGTTATTTGTTATAATTAATGAAGATATCAAGCAAATTTTTTTTTGCATTAGAGAGTTTTGAAAAGCGTTAAATAATGGCTAAGATAGCTTTTATTTCTTGCCTGTAAATATTTTAATTCTTGCAGTGTTGGCCTAGTGGTAGCGGCCGCGACTTACGAGTAGTCAATTGCTTAACTTTGTATAAATTATTTCATCACCACTGCTCTCAAAACGGTGAAGGAAAACATCGTGAGGAAACCGGCATGTCTTAGAACCAACAATTCGAAGACATCGTGACATCTACCAACCCGCACTGGGCCCGCGTGGTGGATTATGGCCCACTCCCTCTCACCGAGAGGAGGCCTGTGTCCCAGCAGTGGGAACATTATAGGCTGCTGATGATGAAATAGTTTAGTTGAAAAATTGAGTTTTGTATGGAATTCCCTTTTATGTTCAAAGCATACGTGTATCATTGTTTGTTTTTTTCCTTGTAGGTACTTAAGTAAAGGTATTTCAGTAAGAGGAATTAATATTTTTATTCCAATTTAGTGTTAAAAATGTGGTTTAACCAACGGTTATCACCTTGACGTAAGTTACCTAAGTTTATGACGACTAGGTACGCACTTCTATAAAACAATAACAAAAATTAATGGGTTATATTTCTGTATTGACGTTATTTTGTTTTAATTTTCAGATTTATCCTTATTTACCCGTATTTTGTATATAAGGAATAGAATACACGTAATGCTCTTGAACTATAGACGTAGGTGAACTTAAAATGTAAAAATTATTGGTGTTATGATTGTGTAACTTCATTTAAAGCTAAATTCCTCCATAATATAATTAATTATAATATACTTAACAATAAGAGGTACTTATAAGTGCTTTAATTCTGAAGTATTTTCTGATATTTTCAGTAAAGTTCAGTAAGATCACTGTTTCAAATTCCTCTTAAAATATTCTCAATTCTGGATGACAAACAAACAAAAAAAAAAAAAAACTAAAGGATTCTGGCAATTCAACGACCATGAAAACAAATTTTCGGAAACAGCGTTGTTAAAAAAAGCAACTGACTACAGTTCAAAAGATTTTTATCTCTCCGACACCAATTCCAATACCACTATTTGCTATGTAAACAACAGTGGTAGGAAGTATTAGAAAATCATTAAAATACACAAAGTATCAAGTAGGTACGTATAATCGAAGCTAACGCAAAACTACCTAAGCAAAGTTAATAAATTTATATAAGACCACCCCTGAGGCATACCCTATCCATTAAAAAATAATTTCCGACATCCATCCACAATTGTCGGAGATATCACAAAACATACTTACATACAAAAAAAAAACAGACAAATAGAGAACCTCCTCCTTTTTGAAGCTGGTAAAAAGCATTCTCATGTATGACACTTTGACATACATTTTATACAGTACTAGCTTTTGCTCGCGGCTTCGCCCGCGTGTATGTCGGAAATTATCGCAAGAGGACGTATTACCGCGGTAAGAATGTATGAATCCATGTTATACATACATAAAATTACGCCTTTTTCCCATGGGGGTAGGCAGAAACTACTGAACGCCACCTGCTACGATCCTTACATATCAAGTGTGTTTGATGTACTTAAAATAAAACTAATAGTAGGTATTCAGAGTAAGAAGACTGTGCTGTGACATAGGGCTGGATTAAATTGAATATAAGTCTTACTGGTTTTTCTTAACGCTCGTATTCTACCTATACAGACACTCAATTATTTACCAGACACCAAATTAAACATAGTTATAAGAATATTACTTTTGCCAGTGGCTTCGCCCGTATAGCTTACGGAAAATATCACTCGGAAACCTACTACCGGGATAAAGTATCCTATGTATATGGTAAGTATCCAGGATAACCAAAACTCCAAATCCATCCAAAAATCTAAACATCTAAGCAATATTTCGCGGTCTCTTACTTGGAATAATACAATTAGGTTTATTTTGAGTACTTCGAACACACATGATATTCGCATTTACTATGAAGCCAAAGTAATAATGAATTACAATATTACAATCCTATTAATCCTGCACTACTCGACCGCTACCAACCGGGACGCTCGGACGCGGGTAGGCCCGCTAGCCGCCCTGCGGCGATTTTATTATAATCTCTGATATCTTCTAAAATATTAATTTTAATGATATGTTGTAAAGGGCAATTTTGATCTACATGAAATGCACAATTTATTTAAGGTACTTAATTGCATAAGGATTAATGCTGTATTGCTTAAAATCGCATTCATAAATAAGCCATTATTTCTAGTAAAAAGTAAAGGATAAAAATGGTTATTATGGGTTATCCCTAAGAGTTAGACATATACCATCGCGGACTTTTTTGTAGAACTTTTTAAGGTGTACAGTACTGTAGTACATTATTTTGAGCTATTTCGTAGGGTTCAGCCAGCGTTCGCAATGTAAAAAATGTGTTTATATATGACATCACATTAGAAACTTCTAAAATTATCAGCGTTTCTTTACTATATTATGCATGTTATATACATATAAACCTTCCTGTTGAATCACTCTATCTATTAAAAAACTCGCATCAAAATCCGTTGCGTAGTTTTAAAGATATAAGCATACATAGGGACAGACAGACAGCGAAGTGACTTTATTTTATAATATGTAATAAAGATTTGGCAAAGAACAAAGAAAAATGTGCTCAAACATATCACTGCATTTCCGCTGTATGTAGTTGGCGTAATGTCCTTAACCGTAAGTCCTTATTCGAGTGCATTCTCGCCAGGGGTGCCAACTCGACGCGCCGTAGTGCGAGGGTCAAAGTTTTAAGCTGTCTGCGTTCACTGAACTCTACGTAAGGTCATATCTCAACAACCGACTTTATTCCTTTCACATTAATAAACCAAATAAGAAGTTGACTTACGACCGTTTGGAATTTATGATAAGATTTTTTTGTGTGAAGAGGTATGAATTGAAAGAGTGCTCAAGTTGAATTTTAACACGGATTACCAGTTTTTTTGTTGTTGTATATTTAAGTGCAGTTTTTGTGACAAAATCTTACAGGTTTTCCTGTTATTATTTCTTACTAAGGTATTTCTTACTGTACGAAAAAAAAAATGCATAGAAAAACTCAATACACTGTAATTGAAGTTATAAAAACGTATACCAAAGTTATACTGTTGATATCAAGTCATAAAGCTGTTCCCTAAAGATAATAAATATTAACGAGCCCCCTGTGGCAGTGTTTCTCTTACTCATATAGTCATAAGCTTGCAATAATCATTAGACTTTATTGAGGGATTCCTGTCTGGATTGTTTAGTCTGGTGAGTTTACACGAGAACTGTAACTGTACTTTGTACATCAAAAGCTACAACGTTATGACTTACAAATCGCTTTCCATTAAAACTTGTCCAGTTAATAGGTCAATTCAAGGAATGGTATTTTTCAGACTAATTCATTTTCCTCATAACAGGCCACGTTTGGTGTGGTGTGGTGTGTTTCGCCTGTTATGTTCAAGTCCCATGTAATAGGGGCGGGCCTATTGCCATCAACCGAGTAGGTACTAATCCAGACTTCGGGCTGCTATTGAGAAATTCTAGTTTCAGAGATTTTTGTGTTTTATATTTTTTCCAGTGTTTTTCAATGTGCATAATCTTGCCTACTATAAAGGGTTGATTAATATATCAATATTGGTATTCCCCTTCAAGAATTTTTCAGTAGTTGAAAGTTAATACAAGCTTTTGGTAAGGTTAATGCACAGTATCTTTTGCCCATAAATTAAAAAATAAATAATGCTCATTTTTATACAAAAACTCTTAAATAAATAAGACGCATTGGACACAAAGATGTATCGGACGCTAGTACATATAAATTAGTACATGTTATCGCTACAATTTACTGCACATTATAAATCTATTAACGCATAGCGTGGCCTCGCTCCGCTGATAAACCTTTAATGTCACTGCCTTATAAAACGCATAACGAATACTGTGTTGCTTCAAATCTTACTACCTATTAGGTAAGGAGTAATAACAATGTTTTATACATGAACTAATTGATTGTTTGAACGCTATGAGTAATTAGTTGATATTGATAGCCTCCGTGTGGTGCTGGACGTAAAGAATAGCACCATCTCATTTTTCCCCGTGGGTATCGTAAATGGCGACTAAGGGACTTACTAGAGAATGGGCAGTAGCGTTCTCTATGCGTTTTACCACCATACTGCGATCGCCAACCTGCCTGCCAAGCGAGGCGATTATGGCAAACCTTCCCGTTTTTTGGGGGAGGCCTATGTGCAGGAGGCCTGAGCCAGTCTTTAATTTCCAACTTTATTTCGAAGCGGGTAAAGTTCTTAATACAAAAATGACAACTCAGCACCGGACAGTTTGTAAAAAGAACTGCATTTCTATAATGATGGAGTTCTTAATTCAAATTGACTTCGTGGCTTAAAACAGATATACTCGTACATAAAAGCCATGTTTCGTAATAAGTGGGATTTTAGCCCCCTCGAGCGAGGTCGAATTTGAAATTAATAAGTAATTGGAAAAATAAATAGTTTTGTTTTTCATAAAATCTTATGACGGAACACAAAAGAATGTAACCATATACTACCACATACCATACCATGGTTCTGCCACAATGAAGATTAACTTCGTAATTACACAGATAGGATCGCGATTCCACAGATAAGAGATGTTTGTCGGAGATAATGAAATGTCCAAGTTTAAAACTTGTTCTGAAAACTGGAGGCCAAAGATAACTGTATATTTTATTTTTATAGCTCTCTTTTAACTCGTTGTATCTTTAATTTGATTTTACTACTAGATTTATTAATTAATGGGACATAAAAATATGATTTGTCGCTCGCACGTGCTGGCTTTGTGAAATGGGTGTCAATCGAATGATTGAATTTTTCTTTATTCACAAAATAGAAGCCTAGACTTTTCCTAACTATGATAGAGTCGGCTTTCAGTCAAACCAGATGTAGCTAAATACCTATTTTACATGGACCGACTTCGTTTCTGATTGCCACAGCGTAGTTACTGGGTAAAACGAAACGACTTGGCATGACTGGTTGACAGATTATGCTTCCTTTGACTAATCATCACAACAAATTGAAAATCATAATTATTAATGATATGAGTAAGAATTAATTTAATTCTGAACACGATGTAGCTGTCGTATTTAATAAAAATGTAACTAAAATCGGTCTAGATTCAAAGCTAAGTCTTGTTTTTTTGTTGTGATTATAAAATCGCAATAGGGTTACATTACGATATTAAAACAGCACAGTCGATCGTTCTGATAGCATTTCACAAGTAGCGATTAGCTCATCGTTACAAGATGTGCAGAGATCAATATATTATGCTGTATGGTTTAGTCTTGATACCTACGTACATGGACTGTAAGTACTCTGCTATAATTCCCTATCATGACACCTACTATAACAGTGTTCAATCTAATTGTGCAGATTTGGTTTAATCTCTCACTTCCTCTGATTCATTGTCAATTTTTAGTGGACAGGAAATTCATTAATCGCAGCGGACTTTTTTAAAAGACTTCAAAAAAAGGAGGTGGTTATCAATTCAACTGCATTTTATTTTTAATGTTTGTTACCTCATAACTTTTGACTGGGTGAACCGATTTTGATGATTCTTTTTTTATTTGAAAGCTGGTGCTTCCCGAATGGTTCCATATTAATTTGGATAATGGGGTCTATGTGAAAACCATATAAGTCTTAAATTTGCATTACGTATTACCACGATAAATGACCGAATAACGCGAATACATTAGTGCGGAGTATCTACCACAACTAAAAAGTTAAAAAATAAAAACATTTTACAAAAAAAAAAACAACCGACTTCCTTAAAAAAAACACTACAAAGTCAAAAATAACTTTAATTTCGAAAGTCGGGTTCTTAGGCTCTGTATTTAAGGTTTTTGCCACCGACTAAAAAGTTTTTTTTTGTAGTTGTGTTTAGTGATGTGATGACTCATCTGCCTAGCGTTTTCCCAACTATGTTGGGGTTGGCTTCCAGTCTAACCGGATGCAGCTGAGTACTAGTATTTTACATGGAGCGACTGCCTATCTGACCTCCACAACCCAGTTACTGAGTAATACGATACCCCTTGGTAAGACTGGTTGTCAGATTTTCGGGTTTCTGATGACCCGTAACGACTGTCTACGAAAAACAGCCGAGATCAACGGCTTAGCGTGCTTTCCGAGGCACGGAAGAGACTTGGTATGTAAAGATGGTCACCCATCCACGGACCAACCGCGGCAAGCGTAGCTTAACCTGAACGATGAACCCGTGTGGCTGTTATTATTTAGCCACAAGATGACTATATAACAATTATAATATTCTTTATTGTTCTCTCATAATCCCAAATACAGAGAGATTGGTGTCTTGTAGGTAAAACCTGAATTACCGATCACTTGTATTAAAGTCTATGATGTCATAGGGTGGAATAATCTCTCTAGATTGAAACTCTCTTTAAATAAATAAAACTAGTATACTCTACTATACCGGTAGTGGAAGTGGAACAAAGAGTATTATCCTACGTGAGGTGTAGGTAGTTAGTAGTATTGTCTGCGAGAGTGACATTGACATCGTTTAATGTACGCGTGGATAAGTTTTATACGGTATGAATAAATGAATGAAATGAAATGAATTAATAAAATATACCGAACCTAGCGTGGTTTGACCAGACTCGATTAATCGAATGAACCGCAACATTTGCGCCCTTGAAGCCTCATGTTTCATGGTGCTACAGAAATCATTGTATATAATCATGGAGTAGACAGGGAGGCACCGTAATGGTAGGGAATATGTGAATGTTGAAAGTAATTAATCATTTTTTCTTACCACGGCACACAGAGGCGCATCACCATTTATGGCCTAAAACGACCGCACGAAACCACAAAAAGAAGGGGACTCCTTCGTTTTCGAACATAAAGTAATAAATATTGTTCGTAAGGATAGTTGGGAAGCAAATTAGGTTTACGTTGTAAATATCTAAGAGTTATTATAACATAAATCGCACATTACACCGAACTACATTGCTCAACCATGTCATAAAATGGCGATAGAGGAAATAGAGACTATAACTGCAGCTTACGAGTCTGAAGCGAGTCATATAACTACATCTCTATCGATCGGTTAAGAGTGCGAAATGGAAGATAGAATTGAGAGAAATAAGCTTAAAGAGACAATATACCTAATGATTATCTACTTAGTTTTATGGGGTTACCATCATCTGTCTAGCCTTTCTCAAATATATAATGTTGGGGTTGACTTCTAGCCTAAGTGGATGCAGCTGTATTTTAGATAAAGCGATAGGCTATCTGAGTATCTGTCTTCCACAACCCAATGCGTGGGTAACACGATACATGAAAAATAAGTTCAAAAGTCGTTTTTAGAAACTGCACGGTGAGTTGGCTGCCTATTCGTAACTGATGAAGTAGAGCATCATCATCATGATCATTTCAGCCATGAAACGTCCATTGCTGAACATAGGCCTCCCCAAAGGGGGTGTTTGCCATAATCGCCACGCGTGGCAGGCGGATTGGCGATCGCAGTGTGGTGGTAAAATGCGTAGAGAACGCTGCTGCCCATTCTCTAGTAAGTCTCTTAGCAGCCTTCTACGATAACCACAGGAACAAATAGGGTGGTGCTATTCTTTACGTCCAGTAACACACGGAAAAAGTAGAGCATTCAATGATTAAAATTGATTCAGATTGTTAAATGAAAGACAAGTGTAAGCTATTGGGGTGTTTAAAAGAGAGAAGCTTATTATAGCTGGATGTATATAGGTATGTATAGTTCCTATATTCACTGTGTTTGTAAGGAGGTTGTAAACAGCAAAGTGAACGGACTCTGGTGCAGTTTGCTGTTATAAAACATCAAGGTTGTTGGAAAGAGAGTAAATAATAGCGTAAGGTTGTGCGTGATTGTAATTTGTTGGTTACAAATATTCAATACGTACATATTTATAATATTAAACGACCTTCATGGACGGTGCTTTGCACCTAGAATGAATAAGTAGGTAATGTTTGCGAAACCTGGAATTTTATACTATTATTTATTTGTTTCTTTTTCAAGGTACAATTAAACAGAAACCGCGATAAATAGGAAGAATAGGCTTTTGATCGGCTGTGCGAGCATATTTAATTTAAAATTGTAATAATATTGTTATTGTTTATTATAGGTACCTAAGAGCAACAATGATGTCATAAACATCGTCAATGGAACTAGTAAAAACCTTATGAGTAACGAAAGTTATTGAAAACAAATGTTATTTTATTATAAACAACAAATACCTCGATCGCTGAATTTCATTGTTCTTCAAAGAACAATAAGATTTTTACGGCATACTTCTTCGGATGATGTTATAGTAGGTACTGTAGAGTATTTTCAACTAGCTGAATCGATTAAGGAAAATAATGTGGGAATGAGGAAAAGGTTCTGAAAAAATCACGCGAATCAAGTCGCCTCGGTAGAAAATATTTTGGAAAAACTTTCATTCGGACGAAGTCGCGGGTAGAAAATATTTTAGTGAACAAAAAATTTAAGTAAACACATTACATTTGTTTTCATGTAAACCATGTTAATTAAATCAATTTATTATCAGTAAATCTTAACCTATTAGTTCATAAAGGCACATACCTAATCTATATTTATCTTATGCTAATTTCGGACTATAAGTTCCTATTCGGTCAACGCGTTTTGATGGCGTTCTTGTGTTTATAGTGGTGATAAAAACGCACGTCGGCCATTCCTCGTCTGAACTTAGACTTAATAAAGTAAACAGATTTAAAAAAAGATTTACGTTACGTAACAACACGTCTGTATTTAATAAAAAAGTTGGCAGAGGTTTACGCTGTACTCATTCTACCCCCTAAATTTCGTCATTTATTTGTATATCCCATACAGTGTACAGACTACAACTTTGAACCTAATGCTTTAGCAATAAAACGAAAATCTATTAAAGTAATTTGACACATTGTAGTAGGTCGATGTGCTGGCGTCTGTACGTAATAGAAGTGTGATGTTATGTTTTGAAAGTAATTGAGGGCGACCATATTGCCATCAACGGGGCACAAATCTTGAGTTCCTGAGATATTCCATACGAAAAAACTTTTCCAACCTGAGGATCGAACTCAGCGGGGTAATTGTATACAATTACAGCACACACTGACAGCAGACATGGCTCTGATTTTGACGGTTCAACAACATTCATTGCGGCATTTACGTTGTTGAGCAGACAAAACTTGCGAACAAATGAAGCAATGGTTTAGCAAAATCCCTCAAATTGATACGGATTGTGATAGTGTGTTACGATAAGACAAACAAGTCGGCATAAATACCGAAATATGTATAATATAAAAAGACACTCACCATAACTACCACTTGCCATACGTGGGATTCTTGAACGATGACGTAGGTGGTTTATACAGAGGGTTCTCTCCCGTACAGTCTTCGGCGTCAATGTTCTGGTACTGAGGGTCATTGAGGGGCACGGGAGGAACTGTATTCATGTGCTTCCAAAGCATGATGCCGCTGACTGCTGCCACCACAGCTATGACGGCCAGGACTCCCAGGATTATTGGCACTGAAGGAGTAAATGAAGATTTAAAGATGATGTTAAAGATGGAGAAAGATTTGATTGAACAATGCGATGGCTCTAATGGCAGAGTTCATTTTATAATGAGTAAGTAATCAGAAAATACTTTTTACGCAAATTAAAGACCTATACAGTTCTTTTTTATTTGAACGCCTCCGAAACATTGGCTTGTTGACGAACTGGTGAAGATAGACTAGAGAAAGGAAAGACCTAGTGAATCGCGTGTGGTCATTTGTGTGATGATGAGGCCGTGTTCACAGTACATACATGTCTATGATTGAACTACGTTACCCTTCGTTTGGGAATAATATAAATACCCATCACCTTTACAGAGTTTGCGCACTAATAAAATTTATTTTGACCCTGTAAACCCAGGACTGTGACACGGTAATAATATGCTGTGACGTCCCATTTAACCTTGTTAATTTGGCATGGAAAATATCCTCAAATGACTATACTTTTTTCACGACCTGTTTATTGAAATGTTTCAGAAGTTATACAGCAAAAACAAACTTTGGCAAAGGTTGGGGAAAACGCATGACGAATATAGTATTACACTTTTAAGACAGCTCATAAGCAAAATGTTTTCTTTCCTTATATATAAGGAAAGTTAATACACAAACAACAACATCGTATAATGAAATGTAAAGTTGTTTCATTGTAGTATTCCAGTTCAGCCCACTGCCCACACACTTTTCCTTTTCGCTTGCCAAAACAATGCAACTGTGGGCGGGTCTCGAGTATTATATGTATATGGACAAAACAACTGCAAATGGTCACGTAGCTAACAACCAGTATATTAGGTAAACGAACTGGTAAATATCCCTTATTTATGTAGCCAATTGGCTAGGATTTTAATACCGTTTGCCACTTTTTTTTTGGTAGTGACGTCTCGCAAGTCAATGAGGTTGTTGGCTGCATAACCGGACTTGCTTTATATAATTAGGCCTCTAGGCAGGGCTTAAAAACTTATAACTAGAGCGACTACTCGCTAAGGGCACTCCCTGATGAGGCATCGCTGATAGAGGTCAGCAAGGGACGGGCTGAATCAGAATACTCTTTGCAACTAGAAAATGGCTTAGATATAACTATAACCTAATGTTTTAGTGTTTTTAGTATTTATTGTACTGATTCTTAGCTGCACCGGTCGACATCATTACGTCAGCGCCAGCTGTCACTGAAAACCAGCGCTAGGGCTCTGTCTCGCAAAGGGTCACAGCATTATGCTGAGTGATGGCCGTTTTGCGTGGATATGACGCATATTTTCCCACACCTTATTTTTTATTTCTGTATGTTTCTGGGGGGCGATTCTACTAATTTGCAAAGTTACACGCTCAATTGTGTTTTCACAACGGTTAGATTTCGATCGCAGGTCGATGATGTCCTATAAAGTCATTCTACTATTTGATAAGCACAAGGGAAACTAAACTTACGCCAAACCGCAACTGACTCGTTACGAGAACACACAAGTGGGCTTCCTGTGTTACCAACATGCCAAATAGTATGTTTTATTATTACCACAAAGAAAAAAGTTGAATCTAAAAATGTCACTAAACACGAATAAGTGGCAATAAAGGATTTTCTAATATAAAAAGATATCTTGACCATAATTATAGTTTTGTACTGATATTTTTTTGTTACAATAATACAACATTTTAACTTACTAGATAACAAAAATTCAGAAGAACGTTTCGTTCTACGTCCCTAACTAGCTAAAGCTACGAAATCAAACCCTTCGGTTAAGTTAAAGACTCGAAGAGTATTTCTGTTAATCGTATTTTACTTAAAAATTCATTTATTGAAGCGTTTTTAACGATGTTATGATTTTCTTTAGTACATATGTACCTATTTACAGATAGAGGTAGTAACCTAATCTGTTTTGATTTAAAAAAAATAATAATGACGGTCCGGTGTTTAATCCCGTTTTTAAGTTCGCTTACTCTCGCATAAAGTGGTTAAAAATCTTCGTGAAATGGATTGAAGTTTTTGGTGGCTTGTCAGTTTGGCTAGTGATGTTACTACTACTAGTTATAAATCGTCAGGCACTGATTTTCTCAATTTATTTCAAGTTGAATCTAAAGTAGGTACCTCCCTTTAGGGAGGTTTCTAGCAGCTTTGTTAGTTAAAAACGAGACATTAAATAATAACTTAAAAGAAAATAATCATAGCAAAATTCAAAATGCGGCATCCAATCAATATTAGGGCTACAATCGACTCTTGCTGTTTGGGGAGAATTACACGTTATCAACTGACTAATACTTACAGAACAATGTAATGCATAATCACTCTTATTTAAAACATCCGTGATTCAATACATCACATTACTTTGACAGTTTGTTACACGATATTATTAATATTGAATTATGAACTGGTGTAGTTGTTGAAAACTCCGTGATACTTATCTAAACACGACTATAGCTTGGCAAAAAAGAGTCTGTCGTGGTAACCATTGGAACTAAAATATTTTTTTGGTGGCAGCACTGCTTTGTTTATCATCAACAAGTAGCTAATCTGTCATTGCGTTATGTTCATAATTGTATTTTACTTATTTCTAATTAACTATCAATTATTAATGCTTTTGAACATATAAAAAATGAATAAAACAATAAGGAGTAGTGGTGTGAGCTGTGATATACAAAGTTTTCGTAAGAAATTTGGCGGAATCTGAAGCGGAACAAATTTTGTCTCCGATTGACAATGTTTACGAAAGAACTGCCGACACGACAGGTATTTATCCAAGAAATTTATCTTTTATTTAATACCAGTCATTGTTTTTCCTTTCTCATACTAAATTTTATATAAGTTTCAAGCGATTTTATTATTTTATTTACTAATAGATTATTGAGGTTTTATTTTCTAGTTTGACAAATCGCGTGTACGTTAACTCTTGATGTTTGATACTTGAAATTGAAAAATGTACCTACATGGAATTAATATGATTGTCTTTATGTTTTTTTCAAGGTAAATCTCACAGTACAATTAGAGAAATTGTTAATGAAGGTGAAAAAAATTAAGGATTTTTTCTACACCTGGAAGAACACCAAAACAGTTGGCGGAAGAAAGAATTAGACGATTTTGATCTGTGTGCAATTAGACAAAAAGTTCAACACTATAACGAAACAGGCAAGTATTTTTTTTTGTTCATGCCATTATCGCATACCACAGTAAAAAAAGTATAATTTATATTTATTATTTTTCAGGTGCCTATTCTACGTAATATATTACCTATAGTTTGAGGAGATGGGTTGTAATGGGAACCGTAAATGTGTAAGAAAGATTTTTACACTATTTAGATTTCATAAATAAGAAATGTAAAACTGACACATCAGTGTTAATGGAAAAAATCTATCATAGCACCGAAAAGGAATACAAGAATGATGTTATGTCACGTTTTTCTTTTTAAATAAAATCTAACATTTTAGCGTGTTATTTCATTTTCATTGTCATGTGAATAGTGATAATGTTATGTACCCCACATAGACATACCTGACGCCTTCATTAGTCAACTGTTCAAGTTTATTCCATATTACCCGTACCTTTCGAATGCGACATGTTATAGGTACTCTGTGACTTCCGATTAGTTTCCGACAGTAAGCAGCTGTAAGTCACCTTGGCGACTATAAACTGTCAGCATTAACAGAATTCATTCAGCATTATTCATGTCCAATTTGATACAGGCATACCAACCATCGAATGGTTGTGAATACCCTAGGTGGTGACCGCAAATGCGATTGCTGAACGTTATGTCTTGTGTATTGGGTTCAATCGGCAATCCCTGAGTGTAATTTAATTAATTTTTAAACTAAATAAGTTTTCACTATGTTAATATGATGGCAAAATCGCTCTTAGATAAAAGGTTATTCCAGCGAAATAATGCGCAATCTACTAAATACAATGAAAGTAAAAGACTGTGTGCCTATCAAGTCTTGAAATCTTGATTGATGAGAATTTCCGGGATCTCGTGTTTGTGGATTAAAACAGTAAGTATCTTATCACTTTTAGTCCTAGTATACAGGGTGGCCATACCTGCTAAGCAGGCGCCCTCATTTTTTCCAGACTTTTTTGCCAAGCTATACATCGAGTGACAACGCGTGAGAAAATAAATAAATAAAATGATCACGAGCCTTTAGTTACTCGAGTATCGAGTTAAACAAAATCGAATCGCATCACTACCTGACATAGCTTATTGAGAAGTGTCAACTTTGACCTAAAGGTCCAGTTACCAGGTCATAAAATTCAAAAAAAAAAAAAAAAAGAAGTGTCAACTGTCAACTGACAGCAACACTATTTACTTTAGTTCAAGTTCAGAGTTTTAATTGATTTATAATAATACTCTTATTCCTCTTAACATACATATTAAATAAGCAGCTTATAATGTTCCCCCTGCTGCGATACAGGCCTCCTCTCTGTGACTCTGTGAGAGGGAGTAGTTAATCCGTTTCTTTCTAATTGCACGAAATTGATATTTGTTTTCATGTGTGTACTTGTAGAATTATAATGAAAATAGAATCTTCAAGATGGTACAGCATTTAATGCAAAATAATGTGCTGTTAACTGTTCAGTAAGATTTCAACACAATGTGTGAAGATGTTGCCCGAGACTGTTCCAGATTTGAAATAACTTATGAATGTTTCCCTGTCTTCAGTAAAACCATTTAGATGCAGTTTGAGGAAAGTGTGTATTGATGATGCAAGAAGAATTTTAAACTGTTTATTCAATATGGAAATCTGGATACAGGAATATTTACATTCCATGGAAATCTGCAAAAACAAAAACATACTACCTATACCTGTTGACTCAGTGGGGAAAAAACATTATTTTGCAGTAGGTACCAGCACACCGATGAGAAAAATAATAATATAAGTTAGCCACTTCTAACATAAATATATATTTTTTCAGAAACATTACTTAGGTACACCCAAAAATCAATTTCTGACTTAAGAGTTGATCGTGGTCGGTAAATTTTTTGGTAGGCAGACATTCTGTTGACTGTTGTGCACTTATAATGTTGAGCATGCAGTATTAATATATTATGTATTTCTATCTGGCACACGGTATCAACATGAGTGGTGAAACGACCCTACTATTTTAGATGAAATACTAAGTATCTACTTCTCAAGTGGTCTGACGTTAAAATTGATATACTTATAGTAATAAAAATGCTTTATTCCATTATTTGTTTTTTGATTTCATGAACCATTCCAATACTCAATACTTTATTGCATTTCACAATGTATATGCTTAGGTGGTAAACATTGGATTTAGTTACAATTGTGGGACCCTGTCGGGCACATCAAAAGAAATATAGTAGTAGGAGTAGGACTTATAATCTAACTTATTCTAAAATCAAATTAAATTAAAAACATGCTTTGGGCATTCTAACTGCATTTCAGGGATTTATCACTTAAATGTTTGCTAATGTTGGTGCATCTGTACCTACTGTTTCCCCAAATTATTATGCCGTAACTAAGCCATGCATAGACATAGGCGTAATATGTTACAAGGGCAGTCTGTAAATTTGTGTTGTTTTAACTACCAAATATTCCATTATATCTATACTATATAATATTATAAAGCTGTAGAGTTGGTTTATTTGGTTAAACGCAGTAATCTCAGGAACGACTGATCCGAATCGAACAATTCTTTTTGTATTGGGTAGCCTATTTATTGAGGAAGGCTATAGGCTATATAACATTACGCTACAATCAAAAGGAGCGGAGCAGCAACAAAAAATGGACGAAAACTGACAGGCAATGCGGTGCGACGGGAAGGTTCAGAGGAGCAAAATTAGACGCTGATGAAGTTGTGGACAGTAGCTAGTTTATTACTAAAACTCAAGAAATTAAAAGTTTTGACACTGCATATACATTGCGGCACATAAAAAGCCGGTGCAAGTTGCGGTCCAAGATTGAGTCAATAGAGTTTCACGTAGTAACACACTGTAACTATGTTACCTTTTCCGTCATCAATACCGTAAAAACGAAGATTGAAGGGCATGTGTGGTCACTGATCTCGTCAATCAAAGCTCATAAGAGGTCTCTGGAGAATTGGTACCTATGTCGTAACGCACTGACGATCCGTAAGGGCCAAAGCATTACTGCATACTCTTGACGCAAAATTTCTTCCTCTTACCTTTCCAACGTCACCCACATGGGCAAGTTCAACGAAATCTGTATAAACATTATATTTTTAGGAAATAAAACTAAAGCAGTCCTAGATCGATGCGATAAAAGTTGCATTTTACTGACTTATGTTCAACCGCAAATTTTGACAGATGAAATGCCGAAATTCAGCTTTGATTCGATTATAGCGAGTGTCAAAATAATAGCAGAATGTGACTAAACGTCACGCTCATGTACGACTTTGTTAGCAGAATAGATTTTTACATTGTTTCGATCGATCGTTGGCGTCCACTAAAACGTAGCCGCAGTTGGATCGTTGTTCATTAGCAGAATGAGAAAACCCTTAAAAGTCGTGATCCAGTCGCGGTGCTATTGCGATTTTTGCACAAATTTGTTAGTAGAATCGGCCCCCTGGTCTTACTGGGCGTCATGTTTGCCGCAAATAAACGTATTTCCTTTCTTTCTTTTCTTTCTATGCAAGAAATGGAGACTTAAGTATGTTTTCTACTGTGGGAGTAACAGCGATAAATGCTATCAGATATTTATCTTCCCACTCTAGTCGTAAAAGCTGGGTAAAAGGGACTCTGTTATACCATAACGTCATACTCAGAAATACCTTGCCTTTATATGGAAATGGCGTTTGTGAGTGGGCTTATATATGTATATCTCCCTGCACATGTCTCCTATAAGGGGTTTTACTAACTGTCCTTAGACAACTTTATAAATTGCTAAGCAGACATCTAGATTATTTAAAAGGGATGCGCCAAGGTAGACCGAGAAATTCATTCAATTTTCTAGAAATAAGATTGAATTTCCTTTGGCTCGACTGGCGGTAGGTAAAGCAAAATACATCATTTTGGGAAAAAATACCTTATTATAAGTTACCTATTGATATTAATTCAATATACAATTAGGAACAAACTACTTTCAGTTCTTGAGTTTATTCTGTTACTCCTTTTGTATACAATGAGTGTGTTCTATTTGTTTGATTCCTAATATGACTTATTATTACGAAATAATAGAGAGGGGATTCACATAAAGGGTTATTTATACAGACTGTCTTTTTGTTTGGAAAGGAGCTAGAGGAAATATTTATCTTTTGACAAAGGATGTAAAAGGGGTCGATGGCAAAAACCGAATGATTCAGTAAGCTGTTTATAATGACCGTCTGTCGTCCCTTATCACTGAATGTTGTCATTCAGTATCAGTGGTGACTGGGCAAGTAAATATTGTCATAATGTGATATAATTTTCTAGGTCAGTAACAATTTTCTATATATTAATACGTGAAGCGAAAACTTTGGATCCCTTTTTACGAAAATTGAGCGGACGGAGGAGTATGAAATTTCGCACACTTATAGTTTATACAGAGAAGAAGTGACGAATGCTAATAGTTTTTTTAAATTATGCGTAAAAATACATTATTTTCAATAAATAACACGTTACACACACTGCCATACGTTTGACAAACACACACACATAAATTCTCTTTTATTTATGGTTGAAGTCTGTGGTCAAAATGAGAAGAGACTAATATTATTTGTCTTTATTGTCTTTACTGAATGTCAAACAATGGGTCAAATAATTAAGATAATGTTATCATTCATATCATTCAAACCTAAAATTAAAATGAATTATAGTCGAATTTCGACTACTAGGCGACCACTAGTTATTAGATAAAATACCAGCTACATATTATATTTTTGAAGATTTTCTCCTTGTATCAATTTTGGTTTGGAAAGCTGAATTTTGATTTTGATAGATCCAATTTTGATTTGGACATATACAATTTCGATTTGGATAACTCCAAACCGGAATGGCTTTGATAAACGTGGTTAAATTTAAATGCGTTTACCAAATGGGGAGTAGGTAAGACCACAACTAAAAAAAAAACTGTGATATCCCGACATCTGAACATAACGGAATTTCCGGTCAAATGGGATATCCAGTCCCATTTGACCGGAAATTTGACCGAAAGTTTAGTATCATGAGATACTAAACTTCCATAATAATACAAGTGGAAATTATTGTTTTAACACACATACAACGGTAGACCAGGACCAAATGATAAATATAATGATGTATATTCTAAGAAAGACCGATACGCAGCTGGTGTCAGGCGCATATATTTGTTTTGTCATGTCAAAAGGCTGGAATTATTGAAAACATCTGTGTAAATTAATACACATCCAACATTAAGAAAAGACTCTATCTCTTCATACTTAAAGTGCACTTTTCATCACAGTAAATGTATGTTTACGAAATTAAAAATTACTTTTTCATTCATAAGAAGCTGATTGTTCAAAAGTGACTCAAATAAGATACGAAATGAAGTGGAATTCGCTGTGTTTCAATTTCATAACTGAATCGTACGTAATTAACATGAATTTTTGTTTACTCACATTGATTAAACGGTTCTGACAGTCATATTAATTGAAATAATTGATCATTAGGTAACTTGTACAAGTTTTTTGTGGCGGTTTCGCCCTACTGGCAAATTACTCTTAATTTTTCAATAGTGTGGCATGGGAGATCGAGTATTGACGCACATCTTGTTACCATTCAGTACATGATTTTAACACCCTTGCTTGGCGTCAGTTTTTTTTATAACCTACTATTGACAGAGTTTTATTTTAATAAACTACGACTTTGTCGTTGTCCCTGTCACTAATTATTATAAGCTAACTCTTAGAGACTTAGACTTTTAGACTGTAGTTATTTTAGCCGTTATATCTTTCGCCTTCAACCTAGATGATCTGCTTAGTATCTTACCTTTAGTATCAGCTACAACAGCATCAGCAATGATACTATTGCAGTGGTTCAGCATCATCACAAAAATCTCTCCAGACTCGTCTCTCATAGCGTAGTACTCTAACTGACCACAATCATCAATGGTTTCGTTGCACTTCACCCAAATGTTTTGACCTTGACCATTCCTCTCTTTCGTATATGACTGATTGTATCGTTCGATAGTCATGTCATGAATGCACTTCGAGCACTCTCCGATGGTATTGTTGACGAGACAGTCCTCACACTCGCTGGCGACGCTGCAGATGCTTTGGCAGTTGTTCTCCTGGTCGAAGTACTGAGAGCCCTCCCGATCGGTGTAACAGATGCAGGTCTCGCACACACTACAGTAGCCATTGCCTGAACAGTCCGCCTGCAAAAGGTTGGTTTTGAGACAGAGGAAGAGGACGACGTGCATAGAGATAAGATTCAAAAGAAGTTATCCACATGAAACTCATTAATAGGTACTAATAAGAGTGAATAAACTAACTCTGTGAGAGTTTTGATGGCATTAAAGATTCGGCTTCATATTTTTATATAATGTGATACTTACATCGTTTCTTGGGTTCAGTGAGCACTGTTTTATATCTCCTCTACTGTTATGTTCACAAATTGGCTTGTCGCAATACTCGCCCTGCCTGCAGAATAAAATTACTTATAATGACATCGTTTTGGGATACTAAAATTGTATGACAGATACAATCGATACAGTGTTCCCAGGGAGTATCGTATTACCCAGTAATTGGGTTGTGAAGGTCGAATAGGCAGTGGCTCCATGTAAATACATAATAAATACATGGTATTCAGCTACATACGGTTATACTGGAAATTGAATCCAACAGCATTGGGACAAGGCTAGGTCGATGAGACGATGATAAGTTGCAATAAAATAAGTAGCTTATTGCTTTTTTTGTTCAGTATCTTTAGAAAGGCTACGTTGGCTACAGTTAGATATCGTTTTATTACAAGCCAAGATTTTATTTAGCCTTGAAAGATTTCATGAGTGATACAGCGTTTATTCTTAGACAACACGCAAATACTCGAAATGAGGACAGAAAATCAATGTCAAGTGCTATAGAAATATACTTAATGATCTGTGTATGAAAGGAATAGATACTTAAATTAAATGATACTCGACATCAATTTTAAATTGAGCAACAACAAAATCGATTGTAATACGTATTGCCTAGACCTAAATATGTATAATAGACATTCTTTAACGGTGAACGGAGTTATTGATCAAAATCAGGAGTTAATCGATTATATTAGTTCACTGCTGATGGACCTATCGCCGTATCAGAACGTGGTGGAAGGCCTTATGTCCGTTATGTTATACTTAGGGTAGGAACAGATAGGTGAACAGTTTTGCAAGACTTGCATGAATACTAATTTCGTACTTGTATTTGAAAATGGATCCACGTAATGGTCATTGCTAATGTTTGACGCCTTGGTAGAACTTATCCTTACTTTTTCCAAGTGATTTATTTCGTCCGATAACAAAGTTTTATGTTTAGTGAATTTGACTGTAAAATCTTTTCTTGTATGTGCCTATTAAGAATAAATAATTTGGGTATGACTTTCATGTTTGCGGAGGTTTTAATGCAACAAAGGATTTACTGCAAAAATCTACTGTTAAACTGCAAAATTATTCCAATGCATGTTGCATTGGAATAATTTTGCAATGCAATAATTTGATTTTGACATGCAGCTGCTCCTACAAATTGTGTGGCATCAAAACATGGAGCATTTTTAATAACTCTGCCATCAAGATGAAAGGCCCTTGTGCCACAATTAACTTCACATCGATGCTCGAATAAAGATGTTTTTGTTCGTTTGAACTTAAATATTTACCAGCGATAGTATATTTATTTGCGAATATCAACCTTAGCGTGTGGTATTACGACATATGTTGTTAGTTGGATTGAGTCGTGTTTTGCTTCATTGTGTCGACATTTCGTTGAATTAAGTTTACCTATTCTTAGTGTTTTTGATATTATGTAAACTAATTTTGATCGTAAAGTTTCATCAACTAGCCTGACCGCTTATTTATGAATAAGTGTGGCTAATTCCTATCGCGCATCATGTTTTGGGTCAGAATTGACATTCTGACCCAAAACATGATGCGCGAAAGGGATGAATGAAAGGCAATTGGACGCGCTGAGATGAAAATGTTAAGAGGGGTGTGTGGTGTTACACGAATGGATAGAATAAGAAATTAGTACATAAGAGGAAGTCTGTAAATGTCACCAATAGTTGTCATGTTATGGTCACGGTATACGGAGGAATGAGGAAAATGTCGTGAGGAAAGTATTGAGTATGAATGTCGATGGCTTTAAGAGTGGAGGGAGATCAAAGAAACGATGGATGGACTGTGTGAATTATGATATGGATAGAAAGGGGGTGACTACTGAGATGACGACTAATAGAGAAGTGTGGAAGAACAAGGCATGTTGCGCCGACCACAAATAAATTGGAATAAGGGGCAGGAGAATTAGTGTGATACTAATTCATTCTTGCTGTATAATAAACTGTATGTATGGTTCATTGGTAGTTGTTAGGCCACGACCGTTCGCGAAGCTAAATAAGTATATTATGTTTATGAGCTGTGATTTCATGAGCGTTTTGTTTTGTTTGGCTTCGTCCAAACTGCTAGGTTTCACTCATTTACTTTCTACTACTTGTACTTTACAATAGGCATATATTACACAATTCTGTTGTTGCTTTGTGTGTACAAACAAAGTGTCTAAGTTTTACACCATCTTGTGTTTTGCTGGATTAGAGTGAACGGTATCAAGATTGCGTTTCCATATTTGCTCTGTGTAATCTTGATACTTACTGCGTTCTTTCCGGTATGTTTTAGTATACCTATTTTTTATGTTTGTTTTGACTCACACACTCAGTCTTTAGTTAATTTATTCTTCGTCTTCAGCTAAAATACCGTAATTTGTTCGTTCTCGAGTAATTATACGAACAAGACATGTTTTCCTTGATTTGCAAGTAAAATGTTATTTCAATGTCGTTTTTTCTTTTGAATAAGTACTATGACTTTTAACTAAAAGGTTAAATTTGAATTGTGCTGAATAAGGCTGTTTTTGTACCTTTGCTTGTGATTGATAATCTTGGTGACAATGTTATTTGCAGCCTTTGCAAAATCACACTGAACATTAAAAAGTAACTGCTTGGAAAGCACTACAGAAAATAATAAAATGATAATACATACCATCCCGAATCACACGAGCACACTCCACAAGAGAAGTTTCCATTCTTATTACAAATCGGTGAGCTCCTCTCCATTTTCAGACTGCAAGCACACGCGCACGGCACAAAGTACTTTATATGAGCTTCTTCTGGCATTCCCACATTGAACTTCACTTCTAGAGACTCAGTGAGCCCCCCTGACGCATTGCAGAACTCCCGGCTAGCAGTAACTTCGATGCTGGCCACACAAATCGCCTCAGAACACTTTGGCTCATATTGCTTCAGCTCCACCTCGAAGCTTTGCGTCGAGTGCACAATCATCAGCTCCGGCTGCAAAAGTTAATATATGTCAGGAAGTTTAACAATAACTACGGTTTAAGCGAGAATGCATTGCATCATTATTTAAAGGATGTGGATTCTCGATTGGAACAGTGTATACGTGTATTCGTAGTGACTCATAGTTGGGTCATTCTTCAAATCAATATTATATCGTGCGCTCATATTTTTAAACAGGGTTTTTGTTTGTTTTTACTTCAGTTAAAAGGTTTGTAAATACAGGTGGTCCTATATAACAATAGCGGCACACTAGATTATCTTATCCTACTTCCTATTAATATTATAAATGTGAATGTCTGTATGTTTAGATGTTTGGATGTTTTGTACCGTTTTTTGTTATGTACCTACAAAAACAGATTTTTGACATTGCAAACACTTCAATTTTATTTATTTGTACTTTGTACAGATAGACTACGACTAAACGGGCTAAATGGGCAATCAAGCTTTCCCTGGTCTGAATCCAACTACTATAATCATATGAGCTATACGCCCTATTAAAATGTAATTATAATTATAGTATCATTATTTAACATAGTCGGCGGTAATTATTACAATTATTATAATTGTTGTAATTATTTCAAAGGGAACAGTTAAGCGAGGTAGAGATGCTGACGCTAATTCTAAAATTGTTGAGACATGTATGATAAGTTCTCAGTTATTTGCTTCGTAGTGCATGTTGCTACCGTTATGGAGAACGAAGGTTAAATAAAAAAAATGGTTTTCTATGGAAGCGTGTTTTTTGGTTTTTCAAATTATTATTTTTTAATTATTTATTTTATATTTTAGGGCGTTTCGAATTTTGTAATGTAAGTATATCAGCGTAGTTTACGAAGACCGTTTTTTTTTTGCTATTCTGGTACAATAATTTTATTAAATGCCATTATCCTTGCCGGGGCGGCAAGGATTAAGCGGCCAAATTTCTAATTAATCCAACGTTTTAAAGGGGGACAAAATAATGTTCAAAGTTTCCGTTACATAGGCACATACTAACATATAAACATACTTACATACGTATGGAGCTAATAAAAGCGCGTTAAAAAGAGGGCAGGCTCGATTGTTTAAATCATGCCTAAAGAAACTCTATTATTGTAAATATCTGGTTGACCGAGCTATGCTCGGTATTTTTTGGTAAATTGTGTTTAAAATAATAAGTTTATGTTCAAGTTGATTATCGATAAAGTTGGTCATTGAAAACATGAATAAAACGACATTTTATAAAAATGAATCCTAGCTAGATCGATTTATCGCCCCCGAAACCCCCTGTATACTAAATTTCATGAAAATCGTTGGAGCCGTTTCCGAGATTCAGATTATATATATATATATACAAGAAATGCTCGTTTAAAGGTATAAGATTTCCGAGATTCCGATTATATATATATATATATATATATACAAGAATTGCTCGTTTAAAGGTATAAGATAACACTGTACGTTTCTACCTTGATTTTTTAGTCTTTCTTTACATTTGTCGTTTAATTAGTGGGTAGTATATTTTTTTAAGTTAAATGTAAAGTTATTTCCATTTTTTTTGGTCCCTATGTTAATAATAAATTTCATAAAGTTATCAACTGTTTCTCATTGTTCTCGTCATCTGTCCTAAATTAACAAAGTACTACGTGTTATATCGGAACTATTGTTTTTGCCCAAACACCTGCGAAATTAATTCATCTCGCCTTCGGCAGAAACTGGCATGTCTTCACGTACTTATTAGGGCCAGTACAGACAGAATGGATAACACCCGAGCAATCTACTAGATCCATTGAAAATTATACCGTATTAGCATAGTATAAAGTAGAAAATTGTATGAATATTGACACAGTTGCGTGTGGTTCCTATTTTCAATGGCCAGTACATGGCTGAGCCATTTTTAGTGCTGTCTGTACTGATCCTTATACAGTTTTTGTCACTCCGACATCTGTGTCCATACGATAACGCGGTGTGAAATCAACGTTAGGTTTAACAACCATATCATATTTTTAACCAAGAAACAATTTAGGTTAATTGTCAGTATTTGTTGGTCTAAATACATTAAATGAATCATGGGCAAAACTTATTTTGTACTTGTCATGTTCTAGAACGAAGTTTGACTATATCATCAGTTTTATCGTTTTGTTACTTATTAAGTATCAACTAGTCAAGTAACAGGTATTACTAGTCTTTTCTATTATTATATCCTATTCTAAGATGATTCTTGACTTATCGTTGACCTTAACTCCAGGCTCTACAACTCGCGATACAAATACACCATTAAGGCTTCTACAGAGCCTCAAAGAGATGTCAGCAGCACTGAAGGGGTCTGCTAGGACCGATGCCTGCCGGGGTCGCGTGATTGTTCGAAAGAGATACCGTGACCCTGGCACATGGGCAACTGAAGGAACACGGGTGGGTTTTAGTCAGTAAAAGTCTGACACGCCCTCCCGCTCCGCTTAGAGCGGGAGAAGTCATTTGATGATTTCCCATTAAAAAAAAAGGTTTCTACAGACAGGGGCAACGCGACAGCACGAAACGAACTCTTTCCTTGAAATTTTATTTTCATCGAAATTGTACTAATTGAGACGCATCGCGTTGTCGCATGGACCCACTCTGCGGCCTTTAGTCAAATTATTTTCGACTTTCGATTCTCGTAATGTGGATGGGCTTATTAGTCAATTCGCACGAAGTTAATTTATTTCTGGGCGAATAGGCAATTCCAGAAATATATTACAGCTTTATATATATCAGTATTTAAATTGTATGTAACTATGTAACTATTGTATGCCCTAAGGGCGGGATGTAGCTGATATCAACTTAATTATTTTAAGACCTGTGTTATGCACCTACCTATGATCCACAATAAAGATTGAATTGAAAAAAAAAATTGAGTATTAGTCACTTGGCATGTTTTGAATTGTTTTCAATAACATATTTTTTATTCTACTATATTATTTAAAACTGGATTCAAATGTTACCGGCGAGTAAATTCGTGTGATTGACTAATAAGCCTGTGGAAATTATAGATTTTAGTACACAGCTAATTGCAGCATTTTAGAATCATTGTGTAAAAAAGCTGCTAAAAATTAAATTAGACCTTACCTTCTGTTTACTTGTCGCTGGATAGCGGATCTCGATTTTGTTGGGCTTCATGATGTTCAGATTTCTTTCAGCGTAGACCGGGTCGAGGAATACTCCTTTCTTGTCTGGCTCTTCCTCCACCTCTTCGAGGTACTCTTGGCCATTGGGACACCAGCCGTCTTCTGCTCTGAACTCGCAGTGTCGCGACTGTAACAAAATAATTAATAAAAAATAAAAAATATGCAATTTGCAAATGTATAAGATTAGTATAATAATTGCATAAGCCTTCATTTTCATATTAATGGCATACTTCGTCTTGGTAACAAAAAAACCATAAAAAATGCAAACTGCATTAAAGAAAACACAAAAAAAAACTAAACTAAATAAACGCACACCAGCGTGATGCGACAACGTGACTCTCGTAGGTAAATTTCCATGAAGTTTAAATAGAAGTTGTTGCATTAAAGAAGTCGCACCGCGCCTATCTGCGATGGTCTTAAAATTAAGAATCCATTTCAGCCGAAAGGTGTCACCAGCTGAACATAGGCATCCCAAAAAGAGGCTATATGTTTGCCATAATCGCCACGCTTGGCATTTACAGCTTTTATTTTAATCGTGTTGACCTTCGATCAAAAATGTGCTATTATTGATCGAAGGTGTTGACCCTACCAATACTTTACGCATTTAAAATTAAATCTTATTGCCTTGAAATAAGATTTTCTTTGCTTAGTCAGCAGGTGTTAGGTAAGTAATTTTTGGTAAAAATATTAAAAGTTACTGAAATCAATTCAGTAGTCTATTATGAACAAACTATTTTCAGGTTTATTCTGTTACACCTTGTAGAGAAGGATAAACTGATCGGAAGTGCAAATCGTACAGCTGTGTCGTTAGCTGTCCCGTTTTCTACAATGTATAATGTAGGAGGCAGGTGTGTTCGAAAGTGTACAATCGGCTTAGGGTCAGTTGAATAAGATTTGGCACTGTGCCTTTCTACCGTTTTGTGCAATTGGCAGGTCAGTGACGGGTTGCTTGTTGATTAAAATATGATTCGCTACGGTAACTAATATGGCTTTTTCGGAATTATAATAAACTAGCTTCTGCCAGTGGTTTCGCTCGCGTATTATATAAAATATCTGGTTCACCGAGCTTTGCTCGGTATTTTTTGGTAAATTGTGTTTAAAATAATAAGTTTATGTGCGAGTTGATTATCGATAAAGTTGGTCATTGAAAACACGAATATAGCGACATTTTATAAAAATGAATCCTAATAGCTAGATCGATTTACCGCCCCCGAAACCCCCTGTATACTAAATTTCATGAAAATCGTTGGAGCCGTTTCCGAGATTCAGATCATATATATATATACAAGAATTGCTCGTTTAAAGGTATAAGATATAAGCCATCCCTTTCAATCACGCTGTTTATTGATGAAAATCGCATTAAGTTGCAGAGTTTAGAAGATCCAAGCGTACAAATACGAATGCGACTTTGTTTTATAATCATAATTTATCTCATCATGAAAAGTCATTAAAAAAAAACTAATAAACCTAGAGGGTTCTTTATATTATTATAATTCTGTACAGACATTCTTGTTACGGTCGCGAATCTATATTTTTTTCACCTTACACTGACCAGCGAATTACAAAAAAAAATGTAAGAAAATTTGCATTTGCCGGACTACCCTAGCTCTTCCACGTTCAGATTAAATAAAAAAAAAAATATTTTGGTACATCATGATTTTTATTATCAACTGTGTGAGCTGGCACTGCAGCCGGCGCCATTAAAATGGCGAGAAGATCTGCTTCCCTTTTAATTTACGTATAATTGTTTAGTATCGTCGTTTCAGCCGTAAGACGTCCACTGCTGGACTTAGGCCTCCCCCAATTTGGGGGGCTTTGCCAATAATCGCCACGCTTGGCAGGCGGGTTGGCGATCGCAGTAAGGTGGTAAAATGCATAGAGAACGCTGCTGCCCATTCTCTAGTAAGTCCCTTAGTCGCCTTTTACGACACCCACGGAAAGAAATGGGGTGGTGTTATTCTTTACGTCCGGCACCACACGGTACATTTGTTTAGTATACTGTAATATATGGCATAATAATAATTAACTACCGACAACTTGTTATTTATCATGTCTAAACCTCTGTATAATTGCAACAGCAAATTATAACCCTTTCATTTAATATTAATTATCCTTTGTTATGTCACTTTGCCACCTTATAAGTCACTTGCTCACTGATATATCTATTTACACAACATAAATCTAATACTCTAAGCCAATTATAACCATATATTATGAACAAAGGAATGTGCAATACTCTGCTAGTATGTATAAATCTGCTAAATATGGAGTGTGTGTGTTCCTAGACATGTAATTATACATATTGCAATGTTAAATGATGCCGTTAAGATTCAAACTGGTTGAAATCACTAACAATGCTAATGCGTTAACTAGATGTGACAAGGGCGTGTAATTCGTTCTAAGTAGAGCGTGCTCTGTAAAATCTTTTCTATCCTTGTAATTTTATGCAAGAAGGTTGTAGTTTTTTGTAAGATTTAGAAGTTAAGCTCTTGTTGATTTGCCGTTATTCTGCCTGACTACATTTGTCTCTCTCTCTCTTTGTTCCGTGTGAAGCCGTAAAGAATATCAGCATCCCACTTCTTCCCGTGGGTGTCGGAAAAGACGACTATGGGACTTACTGGAGAATGGGCAGCAGCGTTCTCTATGCATTTTACCACCATACTGTGATCGCCAACCCGCGTGCCAAGTGTGGCGATTATGACCACCCAAATTGGGGAAGGCCTATGTCCAGCAGTGGACGTCTTACGGCTGAAATGATGATGATGATGACATTTGTCTCTGTTCGGAGAAAAATCTCATGATTTGGTAACGAAATAATGAAGACGTAACAAGCTATGCAAATTCTTAAACCATAATTGCACTGTTGACAGTTTATACTGTCATATAAGGTAATTAAAACTTCGGGTCTTGAAGAACAGGTCTCAAGCGATAGTTGGCACAAGGCCAAAGATGAGCGTCGTTAATGTCATTAACTGACCGAATGTAAACGAGACACGTATTTTAGGTCGATAGCCGAAGACGCTTAAAGGCATACAAAATGCCGTATTAATTTTGGAGTTGTGAACAGGAAAAAAAAAATATTATTTCCTTTTGTTCGTACTTACGTTATTGCTGTGAATGTCTATATTGTGAGCCATACATGGACGTCAACACATACCTAAATGGAAGACCGTTATATGGGTACAAACCGCAGAATAGCATTAGCAATATGTCATAGTTATTTGTGGGCGTCTTTTTCCTACATTATCTGTGATAAATTTTTCGGGCAATGTACAGACGTCAGCATATAAAGCTACTACAATCTGTCAAATTTCTTTCAAAGATTTTCAACTTTATCGTAAAGTATTAAGTTCAAAATTTGACAATTTCGGGAAGTTTGATGTGCTGGCGTCTGTACCTTCTGTCATACTTTATTAAAAACTATTTCCAAGCATTAGATATAAACTGTTCTTATTAACACTACTCACAAAAGGCATATCCGGTCAATATATTTCCATGTATAATGTCGCCTGGCGCCAGCGGTCGACTCGTTCAAGTAATGACCAAGTTGGCAGCGTTGCTTAACACCAAGTACATCTATACGTTACCTGCCTTCATTAAGCACATTGTTGACTATGGTGCATGAAGGACGTATGAATAATTCGATGGAAAAGCACAAGTTAGTCGATGGTCACACGGACGTTAAAAAATGGCCGCGGGATTTTTCAACTCTTGGTGAGCAGTGCTTTGACGGTGGACTGGATTTTAAATCGAAATGTTGAACTGTTCATTGAGAATCCAACAGAGTGAAACTCAGAGCCTCGAAAACCGAATAGGTAGTGAGTTTAAGCCAACATTCCCATGGATGTAATAACATCGCGGCAGTAATATTTCGCGCACTAAAATTCCAACTCTCGGTGTTGAACATAGCACTGATTATCCAACAGAGTGGCATCTCAGCGCGACGAAAAAATAAGTGATCTACCATTCAAACGGAAAGTTTTTAATTTTCTATATGATCAAGCTTATTATAATATAAATGAGTTTTTAGATGAGAGATTTTGATTATGATTACCTATGTTTTACCAATTCTTTATTTTTAAGGTTCGTTTATTATTGACATTTTTAAATCATTTGACTCGTACATACATTTTAAAATACTGTTTAAATATTTGCATGCCATTGTTTTAGGCAAACGTGATGATCTGTATTTATATCCACTATTAACATCTCTTGCACGCTGACAATTTGTGTTGTATTTCTTGTACTCATGTTTGGGCAAATAAATGATTATCTTATCTCATCTTATCTTACTCTTACCAGTGTCGAAATAATCCCACCGCGATATTAATACGTTCGTGTGAACGTCGACTAAATACAGTCAGATATTCATTGTAAAGTTGTAAACAGATACTCGATATTGCTACTACGCTACCTGGTTTTGCGAGATGATAAATTATGGACGGTCGTTATAGGCGGTTTTGTGAGTCGATTTGCGTACCGCATTTTCCGATTATGTAAGCGATTTGCGATTTTGCCGCGGGGTGTTAAAATTCTCGATTCTCGATATCGATTTTGATCTGGTCTTGTGCAAGTGCTTTTTGCTGCAGGTCATTTTATGGAATTTCAGAACATGGTATCCATTTCAAATACCTACCAAGGAATGATGAAATACGAAGACAAATGGCACATTTTGAATTTTATGATGTGATTTACTATTTTACTTAGGTGTATGTACATGTACATACTTGTAATTGCACATTGCCCAATGCATATTTCTGTGGGACAAGCACGGCCTCTTTGATAGGCCCGTGTCACGCATTTTATAATGGTTATTGTTCCCAATCATTTTTAATGTGTGGCTCAAACCTATAACAGTAAGCCATGCTCGCCCCGATGGAGTCTTCGAAATAACTTAAGAAATTGATATTAAGTCATCATCTACCTAGCCTTTTCCCAACTATGTTGGGGTCGGCTTCCAGTCTAAGAGGATGCAGCTGAGTACCAGTATTTCACATGGAGCGACTGCCTATCTGACCTCGACAATCCAGCTATGGGTAATACGATAACCCTTGGTAAGACTGGTTGTCAGACTTTCGGGCTTCTGACGACCCGTAACGACTGCGACTGTCTAAGATCTTCGAAAGACAACCGGGACCCTTTCCGAGGCACGGAAGGGTCTTGGTAAGTAAAGATGGTCACCCATCCACGGACTAACCGCGGCAAGCATAGCTTAACCTAAACGATCAACCCGTGCGGCTATTATTACTTAGCCACAAGCCGTTCTGCAAGGAAGAAAATGATATTAAGTATATTATTTAAACGTGTTGATCCACCCGATTCGGGCGAATAAATGTGTGCGAATTGACTAATAAGCCAGAATATCTTTTCAATGCAATTTGTGTTAAAATTTTAAAAAGTACAGTAATTTAACAAAAGACAGGAGCGTCATTAAGCAATAATTCATGGTAAACGTCATTTATAATTTATTCGAGTGATTAAGTGCATTATTAACGAAGTACCTAAATGATTGGGTCATTTTAATTAATCAGCCTTTGAGGCCCGAGGGCTAATTATAAATTAATGTAGAACTAATTTATGAGAGTAAGTTATTAGCCGACCGTAAACAAAATAAGTATAGCCCATGTTATCCGTTCCAGATAATTATAATGCAAGAAACGATGGGTGTGGGGTTCGACGCCTACGCGAAAAATACTACGCAAGGAATATGGTTACAACAGGATAGGTATAAAGAACAGTATTATTATTATAAAATTCTTTTGTAGGGATATTTTTATATTATTTTTATATATTATAAAATCTGTGAATCTATGTGTGAGGGGCTTGTGGCTAAGTAATAACAGCCGCCCGGGATCGATCAGGTTAAGCTACGCTTATTGCGGTTGGTCAGAGGATGTGTGGCCATCTTTACCTACATACCAAGACCCGTCTGTGCTTCGGAAAGCATGTTAGGCAGTTTGGTCTCGACTGTCATTCCTAGATCTTTGTCAGTCGTTAGGGGTCGTCAGAAGTTCTAAAGTCCGACAACCAGTCTTACCAAGAGGCATCGTATTACCCAATTACTGGGCTGTATATTATTTAACGCTGTCAGATTCGTTCGATTCGGGTGAGTATATTTGTGCGAAACAGCTAATAAACTGAGACTCATTTCAGAAATCTTCCATAAAATTCTTGCTAAAAATAAGTCTAAATAATTACCACACAATAGGTCCAAGACCAAGACCTGCCGGGGTCGCGTGATTGTTCGAAAGAGATACCGTGACCCTGGCACATGGGCAACTGATGGAACACGGGTGGGTTTTAGTCAGTAAAAGTCTGACACGCCCTCCCGCTCCGCCCAGAGCGGGAGAAGTCATTTGATGATTTCCCATCCTGAAAAAAAAAAAATAGGTCCAAGACGTAAGGATTGCCATAACTAAACCTTCCCATAGTTTATCTTTAGTTTTAAAACACTGAGGGTACTCAGAAACCTGTTCGATAGCTGAGAACCTGGTTAAATTATCGAGTGCTTGAAAATACCAATATGGACATAATTGGCGTGTCTCATGATAGAGCTATACCTTTACTAAGCCCAATGCATTTGGTTCTATAGTAATTTAGAGCAGAATAAAATGGTATTCGGAATTCCTAAATAGCAGCCCGAGGTCTGAATTAGTGCCTGGTAGATGGTAATAGGCTCGCCTCTTGTTCAATCAACTAAGTCTATCGCAGTCCACTCCTGGATAGAGGCCTCTCCATGATGTGCCATAATACCCTGTTACATGGGACTTAACAGGCTAACTGCCATGTTGGACTATGAGTCCGGCACTTTTTGTTTCATTCAGGCCTTCTCGGACTATATAACCGACAACACATACCAAAGCTGAACGAGTCGTTGCTGCCTGGCGACCATATTTTTTACTCTTTCAGCTATATTAAGTGTCCCGTATAGCACAAAAACCACTGTGTCAGTAAAACTTTTGTTTACATTTACTCTCATACACTTTGTGGAAAATATGAAGTCAAAATAAAAGTTAGGAAATAAATTATAAAAAAAGGCTGTATATCCATTATAAATGGGAAAGTGTGTGTGTCTGTTTGTCCGTTTTTCACGGCAAAACGGAGCGACGAATTGACGTGATTTTTAAGTGGAGATAGTTGAAGGGATGGTGAGTGACATAGGCTCAAGGAACTTAAATCCAACCTGGAATGCGCACAGGCTGCCAATACGCGGTCCGAGCGAGATAGCTTCGCGAGAGCCCTCTGTCCCTTTCATTAGGGTGACCAAGCAATATGATTTAGGTAGATACGAATATAACAGGATATAATATATTAACCAATAATTTGATTTTTTTTTAAAATAGTTACGCTTTAAAAATGGATTAAAGTAAAACGCAGTAAACATAAACGCAACGCAACGCATAAACTCTGCTATCGAGTACTATTGTATAACCTGGAATATCTGGCGCGCTGGGCAAATAACCATTTTGTTTAGTATTAATTGTCATAAAAATCCAACAGACGTCGTTTTTAAGAAAAATGGTTGGGACACTTTTTATTGGGCAAATGCGTCAATGGACTTTACCCGTAAATAATCTTATAATTTCGTTCATTATGGGCACCCTACTTCAAGAAAGGGACACAGGGCTCTCGCAACGCTTTCTCTCTCGGAACAAATTTCTCTCTGACCAAGTGATTGTCTGTAATAGAACTTAGTAACATATTCATAAGGTTTATTTTTATAATGGTGTCAAATTGACAATGCACATTCCAGGGGTCGGGTATAAGTTCCTTGCATAGGCTACTTTTTTTTTCTTTTTTAGGTGACTAGGGTGAACTTAGAAAAGCCGTGCCTTTCCCATGGACAAATCGTACGTAGCATGTTTGCGTGTGTCCAATGCCCAGAATCTTCACATTCCATCCCCAAATGCAAATACATATAATATTGTCTACAGTAAGTAGCCTATTAAAATAACATTCTGTTCCGAGTTCTCTTCTGTGTTCTAAATCTGGAAAGGGAAACCGTGTTACCCCGAATTTAACGCGAGCGAAGCCGGGGGCAAAAACTAGTAATGTAATAAATATGATATATGTATGTATTTATGGAATAAACAATCTATTTAAAGTGAAATAACACTAAGTACATTTTTTGACTTTTTCTGATTATAACCATGGCAGTTAACGTGTTAAACATATATCTGACGAAATGTGAGTGTACTCTGGGTACATCTCTACCTAACCCTTTGGGAATTCCTGGCGTGATGTTATGTTAAAATGATAATCTTTCTTTCCATCACGAAGTATCGTAGCTCATTCATCGCACTCTAGGGCAATAAACCTTTAATGGCCCTTAGTGCATACGAAACAGTGCCTGTGGGTGTCACAATAGTAGCTCAGATCTTGACGATTACTCTCGACCTGAGTTGATCTAACCGATACCCCATATTTCTCCTGAATGTATGACTGAGACAGCAATACTTACTATAAAATTACGGAAGTAGGTTTTGATTAGTGCTGCGCCGAACAGACTAAAAAAATCGACTAATTATAAAGTTTGACAAATATTTTAGTACCGAAAAAATGATTGATGAATACCCAGTAATTTACTGTTGTAATAATTAAGAATAAATAAACGTTCATAGCTTTAAAGGCCATGATAAAATTCCTGACTCTGCCTTATCGCTGTGGTTTGCGTTGGGCCATTGTTGACGAACATTACGGAAATAGACTATCAATTGATATGGTTGTTTATTGCATCTATTGAGCACTTGATTTGTGGTATTACGTAAGAATCTGCATTTAGGCTTAGTTCTGTTTGGAAAGACTATTTCCTAAATCGAAATTCTGGCGGCGATTCGCTCGTTCACAAACAAAATAGAAATCAGACGACTGACATCGCTTATCAGCTCGAACGGGGGATGGTGACAGATATGAACTTTGAAAGTTAGAGATATGAAATTAGTTTATACCTCGAATTCTGCCTGATTTTTAGTCAATGCTTTCCAACTCTGGTTATTTGCCATGTTTGCTTCTGGTTATTTGTTAACTATTTATCTAAGTGTAGGAGATTTGAATATAATTTCCGTGCCTATCTTGGCTTACTAGAAGTAAAAAGTTGGAAATAACCTTAAATTAAGTGTTTATTAAATTGTGCTCGAAGGAGTCGGCACCACTATCGACTATTTCCGAATAACTCGAATACTACCAGGTACATCTCTAGCTCAAACATGTGGGCGTTAGGCGATATGACTGCCTATAGAAAGGTTGTCTCCCTGTTGCGACATCACTGGCCACTCTAACCAGTTATAACGTAAATAAAAATAATAAACATATAAGTGAAGAATCTGATTATGTTGTTCTGTTGTGGAGTTTTAGCTTTGGAATCACTAGAAACTTGATTGAGATGATGCTCAAAGAAGTCAAATTCTATTTTGTTGTTTCTCCTTTTTTTTAAAAGGAAATTTCGCGCCTTCATAATTATAGAGACACTTATTAAAACAGAGGGCTCTGTTTATGATTGTGATATAAGGCTCTATTTTAATAAGAGTTTTATCATTTTATGAGTCAAAGATGAAATCTTAAAATTTTTAATAAGGTCTCTACTCTATAATTCTGAAGGTACATATGATGTACGAAACATTATATGCAATTCATCGGTCTAAGATCATATTTGGCGTCATGAACAACGTATATTGAATAGGAAAAGATCCAAAACAAAAGTCAGTTTATTGATTCAACTAGAACAATAGCTGTCCTACCTAACCCTTATTAATAGAAGACAAGAAGTTATTGTTTGTCTTAATGAGATCACCCGCATCATGTTTTCCCGGTAATCCCACACCATTTGAGTCATTTCTGTGGTGATATTTCTATAAAATTATATTCTTAGAATGTATTTTAGTTCACGCTATGTAATTATTTTCCGCGCTGTTTGTCAATCAAGAACCGCAAGCTGTTTTTTAGTCCAATTAAAACATTATGTCTTGAGTGTCGTAGAATGTGACACATTTATTTTAGCTGCAGACTAAAATCACGATGTATTTTCGGTATTTTCAACACCAATAGCGAATGTTTGCCTTAAAATGCTGCCATCACTGTCTGTTTGTTTAAAAGTCAAGTCAAACACGACCATGCATATATTCAGTGCAGTCCGCATTCCGATAACAACGATTATTGTGTTTTAAAACTTCTTGGCTGTTCTAATTACAAATTCTGTGTTTTGCTGATTTTAACATTTTGGCACGTCGAGTATTAAGTTGTCACGTACGCGGTACGACAGCCAAAAACAGAAAGAAAAAAGTAGAAGCGCTGACATACATTCGTTATTCAAAATACAAGACACGTGACGTGTCTTGTTCTTCCTACATTCTGTGACACCGAGGTCGTCGCACTTTGAGTAAATTTCAAGAGAATCGAAAAACATTGGAAGTCCCAGACTTGTAAACAAGTTTGTAGAAAAATCGATGAGTGGCTGGCTGAAATCCAAATAGTTGTGCATCACACTATTTTTCTTTCCTTTCCGGTTAAATAAACTTTCCGCACTTTCCGTGTCAATACAGGAAATATGTGCGGGAAAACAATAGTGAGTAGTTAACAAAACCTTGGGATTACGGGTTTTATCACAGAGATATTCTATTGGAAAAGTGCCAAATTACGTGCCTCACAGTATTAGAAATATATTAAGTAAGTTGCAGGAAAAGTAACAAACAAAACTGACATTACCGAGCAAGAGTCGAGACAAAGGGAAGAAACTCGTCAGCAAGAAGTTATACTCAAAAATAAAAATAAAACAATCTTTAAGAGTAAACCACTGTCGCATTGCAAGTATTCCAAAAAGAGGATGCGAATGCAGGGATTAAGTATCATCAAGATATCTTCAAGAGACTTTTATTAAACTAGAATGTTTGCAGAATGGAGTTGGTGCCAAGTTTATAGTGCCCTGTCGCCTTTTTGTTTAGCCTGAAGTATTCAGTTTCCGGACCTAAGCACTAAAAGATTATATGAAAAGATTTTTGAGTGGTATACAAATACGCAGATGCGTTATCTATGTATACCTTTATAAATATAAAATAATGAAATGCTGTTGGTTAGCAAGTGCATAATTGGAAAAAGGCTTGAAGTGTTATGGAAGGGAAAATTGAAAAGAATCACATTCGGGAAAACTTGACGTCCTTTTTTGTACGGGAAGTTTCGTACAACCTATTCAAATTAGGAAAAAACGTAAAACCGTTGGTCCCAGCTGTCATTCCTAAACCTTTATTAGTCGTTACGGATCGTCAGAAGCCCGAAAATCTCACTAACAGTATCAAGGGGTATTGTATTACCCAGCAACTAGGTTGTGGAGACATTTAGACAGTTGATCTATGTAATATGATGGTATTCAGCTCCATTCGGTTAGACTGGAAGTCGACCCCAACTTTGTTGGGAAAAGGCTAGGCAGATAATATACAAAACATTGATGCGGCAGGGGCCATAGGCCTTCCATAGTTCTTGGTAACCAGTGTATTTTAGCCATCCAAATACATAGTCCAACATCTTAGTTTCCATATCTTGCAATAGTCCAACATCAACCGGAGGTTGTCCTTGGGTGCACTTGTACAGTGTATACAGGGATAACCGCCGGTTAGTGCCTCACTTCATCTAAATTTTCTAAGGGGCCTCTGCGAGTTGGCTTCGGCCCCTCGTACGCCTTCCAAAAGACCGGGACCCTAGGGTCCTGAGATATGTTAACATATATAAAAATAATAATAATAATATTCCACAACTATCACACAACGCCATTTAGTCCCAAGCTAAGCAGAGCTTGTGTTATGGGTACTAGACAACTGATAAACATACTTATATATTTCTAAATACATACATATTATAGATAATGATGCTGATATTGTAATTGGAACTGGACAAGGATTGACAGGTCAGCTAGTAAAAAATAAAAATGGTTCAAGATGTAGGTACCTAAATTACCTACTTGTAACTCAAGTCCTTCTTGGAATAGTAAATTACTGTCCAAATGTGATAGTAGAGTCTTGACTAATTAAATAAGTGACTATAATGATTAGTATATGTACTATTGTGTAAACAAACGCGGACATTTTTTGATACTTAGTTAATGTAAATGATAATTAACTTGACATTAAGTTGACATTGGAAGAATTTGGGTCCCTAAATCTAGCTACATAATTATGTTAACTAAAATGTAATAAAGCTAATGAGTTTGTTTGTTTGAAGGCGCTTATCTCTAGAATTACCAGTCGGATTTGAGTTTGAATTTTTGTAGTCGATAGTCCATTGCTTGAGGAAGATTATAAGCTATTTAACATCACGCTACCACCTAAAGGAGCCGAGCGAGGCAGAAGAAATCGCGGGACACAGCTATTATGTAATAGAGCTTGTTACATTATTTTATACGCGTCAGTTTTGAGACGCAGTCCGTTTGTAATACCTTCTGCCAATCAAAACTATGATATTGCTAAATTCATGTCTATTGTGATACCAAATATAGTAGTATAGTAATTGAATGACATTCATTATGACAGATTAGGAAAGTGCGGTATCGTTATGGAACGCGAAAGAGCGAAGTTTATCTCTTTGTGATTATGACAGATAGCACAGTGACGTCTGTCACGAAATGCATTGTTAGCTTTATTTTATACGCCCTCTGTGCAATTAATTTTATTTAATTGTAACAAACTTTCGTTGGTTTTACGAAGATAATTTTTAAGGGGAAAGATTAGATAGGTTTCGTGAAATGACATTCAATGAACGTAGAGGGTTATATTGATGATTTTAATTACAAATACATTTTAAAATATAAAAAAAAAACAGTGGCCCATCGGCATCCGGAGCAGGGTCCAAGTTGCCGGTAGTTCTAGAGAGAGGAACCTACTGACTATACGTGCCTTGTCCAGGGGTACAGCTTTCTGAATCCTTGACCCAGCCGCAAATTGAGAGCCTCATGAGGTATTTATTGGTCGAGGCTCTTCGCTATTAAGCCATTTACTATAACGATTATCGGTACATGAGTATTATAATTTTTAGATAAAGCCATATTTTTGACGGTGGCGAATTCTATTCCCATCAACATACAGATTGAAACTGACCTACAAAATTGCAAAAAAAAAAAATACGTAAGAAAATAGAATTCCGCGGTAGTTACCTTAGATTATAACAATTCAAATAATTAATATTATGCAGGTAGTTATATTTTGTTTCGTTATATCATGTTAATTAATGTTGAGATAAACAGGTCGTCCGTGATATTAAAATTTGATTGTGTAATTTAAAATATTCCATGACTTTGAATAAAGTTACGTTCATTATAATAGAGTTATTAGTGGTGGGTACTATAGATGCGGCAGCAAAGTACCTACTATGGTTGGACCAGTGGTGACCCCCAGTGGTAAGTCGTGTGATCGAACCCTTGCAGGAACTTCACTTTATATATTTAATTTTCATCACCACTGCTCTCAAAACGGTGAAGGAAAACATCGAGAGGAAACCAGCATGTCCTAAAACCGAAAAATTCGAAGACAGACAAGACCAACGCGAAACGGGCTTGCGTGCGTGGTGGAGGCCTTTGTCCCAATAGCAGGAATGTTATAAGCTGATTGTAATGATATGAGTAACGATGTGGGTATAATAGGATTAATAATACTGGTATGGTACTGGGATTTCCCAATCCAATGCCAGAGCCTCTCCATACTGCATAAGTGCTTGTATGAATTCAACCGCCGGCAGCGAATTGCTTCAGGGCCCCACTGTTGCATTAAATAAAGCGAATAACCAGATGTAGCTAGACAACGTTGCTCTTCACATTAATAACTCGCAATTACTCTACCAGTCAGCTATAATTTCAGATTTAAGGGCATGATAAATTAACTGACCCAAGCTGAACTATGAAGAATCAACTTCATTAACACTGCAGCTCTGATGAGAGATCCTCGGTAATAAACTACTGTTCCGATGTTGTCAGACACTCAATTATCCCTAGACAGCTGTAGCTGTAAGATTGCGTTGTCTTATTAACTCATTGAGCAAGCCAACGTGAAAAAGCATGCCCTTTGTAATACCAATTTTTAAAGGTAAACCTTGCGTAACGTATGTTAACATGAAAAATGAGATGTTTTACGCGCTCAGTGTTAAAAATCTTTAAAACTTGTTAATAGGTAAATGGAGCGCCTGTTAATTGCCTTGATTGATATGCAATGGGATGTTTTAATTTTTCACGCGCACCCATATTTGGGTGTTCCGTTTATTTTTGGTTTTAATCAGCAGTAATTAGTTGTGGCGAGTCATCGATCCGTGTAGAATCTGATTTTTCAACCGACGAAAAAAAACGGAGGAGGTTATCAATTCGACGCGTATATATATATATATATATATATATATATTTTTTTTAATGTATGGCCACGCATAACTTTTTACATAGTGATCCGATTGTGACAATTCTTCTTCTATTGGAAAGGGTATACTTCCAAGGTGGTCCCATATAAATTTGGAAAACAAAATCGAATCCTAAGGGTCGGAAAACAGGGGATGATTGATTGTTCACTCACTGATTGTAATGTATAACCACGCATAACTTTATACAGAGTAGTCCGATTTTGATAATTTTTTTTGTGTTGGATAGGGTATACTTTGCCGAGTATTATTAGTACATTAAAGCCACAAAAAATATAAAATAAAAACTTTAAAAAAAAAAATTAAACCGCCGAAAAACTGAAAAGCATAAAATAATACTTAAACCTTAAAATTTTGAGTCGGCGCTGCTAAATCAATTAACAAGGATCACTCATAGCGCCGACTCATAATTTTAAGGTTTAAGTATTATTTTATGCTTTTCAGTTTTTCGGCGGTTTAATTTTTTGTTCGACACGGTAAAAGTTTTTTTGTTCGACAACTGTACGGTGGTCTCATTTGTATGGAAAATGTACCCACTTTTATCTTAGTGTACATGAACCTTACTACGATTAATTACGACTTTACCAAGAGGTATGTTACACTGTGTCGTAAGCAGTTAGACAAAACTGAGGATAACCAGTTATTGTTAGATTTTAAGCAACGAAATTGTGAACTCTAATCTCTGAAGCTTTGCACATTTTGAACTATACGTCTTCGTTTCATTGTTTGTTGCTATTTACTTGGAGGGCTTTTGTAAATAAGTAGAGATTTCATAATTTTATGAAACTGTAATGTTACTCCGATGCAACGGCAATCGCTTAGTTAAAACTACCAATTCATTTATATTTTAACTAATATATGTGTGAATATGTTTTGTAGCTAGTAAAAAAGACTATTTACTGCGTTATCAATAACGCTGCAGTGTCAATATCCGCAGAGCAACTGTAAAATTATCATTCTGTTTTGAACCTGGGACTAGGAACCGAGTAGATATAATAATATAAATCTACTACACAATCAATATTAATAACTGAAAAAACTACAGACGTAAGACCAAACAGAGGTCTTAATTTAATGGTTGTTCGCAAGAATCTTAGTTGAGTGAAGTTATTTCGTAATTAGCAGTTGCATTTCATGTCATGGTCAGGCAGTTAGTACCTACTGCACAAATCTATCGCTAAAAAAGAGCGATGTAGTTTTAAATCGATTACTTTGCAATAGCGATACTTACAGATAGAGTTTTTAGCGCACCTAGACTTTTTAGGCAAGTTTGAGTAATTTTCTGTGACAAACAAAACCTTGATGTTTTGTTTTTCTAAACAAATAAATAAAAGTGAATCTGTTTGTATTGTTAAAATAACAGTTTCAAACTAAATGGAACAAAAACGTGTTAAAAAAATGTCTGTCTATCTGACTAGTTTTTAAGGTTCCGGCTAATCTCCGAAACGGCTGAACAGAATTTGACGAGCCTTTCACTGGCAGATAGCTAACGTTAAGGAGTAAAAATTTTTGTCATTCCGATCCAACCCGTCCCTTGCTGCCCTCTACCAGCAATGCCCTAAGTCGAGGTCCATACCCCACAGGGTTTGCCCTTAGCGATAAGTCGCTCTAGTTTTAAGTTTTTTAAGGCCTGGCTTAATTTATTAAGGTAGCCACAGGCAAGTCCGGTAACGCAGCCGAAAACCTCATAGGTTGATCTGCGAGATGTCATTGCATAAAAAGGTAGCAGGTTCCCGTCGGATATTCCCGACACGAGCCGGTTACAGCTAGTAGAGCATAAAATGGAGGAAAATATGTCATAGGTATAAGGGATTATATCGTTAAATACATTATAAGTATAATGCAGAGTGGAAGCCCGAAGCCAACAAAATAAAAGTGTCAGCTTACAAACACAGCTTTGTGTTCTAAGTAAAACTAAGTGATTGATTAGACTGGCTTCTCTACAGTGTTAAGTAGTCATCCGTATGGATAGAAATCAAGATTTGTATTTTATTGCTTGGATTTTATAGTAAAAAAGTTTGTTACAAGATGATCACAATTTATTGGACCAGTTTACTTTCACTGGCATTTACATAAAGGGAAATTTAAAGATTTTGTATTAGTATAAAACAAAGTCGCTACCCGCGCCTCTATACTTAGGTCTTTTAAACTACGCAACGGATTTTAATGTGTTTTTCATTAATAGGCAGGGTGATTCAAGAGGAACATTTAACATGTTTTCGAATTAAATTAATAGAAACCAAACGGTTCATTTCTCAAATAATATTTCATTGAAAAACATCCATTGGTTTATTATTAAACTTAAACTATATCCTACGACCCGGGTTACTAATCTCTTTTGGTGACTGTACATAAACACCACGTTAATTTGTTGCAAGAAATCATCAGAAAAAAGTGGACCGTGTACCATTAAAATATGGTGTCAATGAATTGAGAAATAGATAACGAAATGTCAGCTTACTTAAACATTGAGCGATAAACGGGCGTAATTTCCAAACAAATCGTTACGATAATTCTTATAGGCATTTAAAACATGGGACCCTTGAAATTTGACTCAGGGTTTAACCTTTTTACATGATCTGTGTCAGTCTTGTGGGCCATATGCAAGCGGTTCCAAATGTCAGGTGTCGTGGTTCAAGCCCATTCAGAATACCAACATTGCCCAACGATCAGTAACCCCATCAATCAATCTTCACAGGTTATGATTACCCTCAATTTAAAGTATAAGTAACAAAAGGGTAACTCGGACCCGATAGCATTTCGTAACCGTTTAAAGTTCATGCAAATAATTGTAAAACATATTTTTAAAGTGACAAAATGTAATTGGGATTGCGCAGGAGTTCACAACTTATTACTTATAGCAATGATTGATGACATGCAGTGGCGTGTGTTTCATCAAGTGCGTTTTAACGGTTACCCCCGATTACACTGACGTGCATAAAAATTGTGTAACATTTTAATGTATAAAACATGCCCGGATATAGGTCAGCGGGTTGTATTTATAATTTCTCAGAATGGTGTGATTGCGCGGATGTTTGGTGGCTATGCACTTCATCGCGCCTCATGGGTACACACGGCCACAACTCAAGCTATACATTCCCAGTATAAGCTGACCTCTCAATATACGGAAATCCCATACAATGTGAGATCAGCTTATATTGGAAAAGTATAACGTGATGTGTAGCCGTGTGAACACACCACTTAACTGGAAGTTTACTCAACATGAATTACATTGTATTGTATCGATATTATTTGATTTGTTTACCTAACTAATTTAGAAATCTAGGAACTTTTACGTCCTGTGTAATATTTGCATTTGAAACGCTCTTTCATTAATACAAAGTGTACCTTGTTATTTGAATAGTTTGACAATGACGAGAACCCTAATTAAGTAGGTAATACACTATTTATCACAATCTGAATCAGTTTGAAGCTTATGTCCATTTGTCAGGGGTAATTACTTCTGCCAGGGTCGCGAGATTAGTTCGAAAGAGGTACCGTGGCCCTGGCATATGGGCAACTGAAGGAACACGGGTGGGTTTTAGTCAGTAAAAGTCTGACACAGACTCCCGCTCCACCCAGAGCGGGAGAAGTCATTTGATGATTTCCCACCCAAAAAAAGGGGTAATTACTTACACACTAACAGTAGCAATGACTTTAATTTGACTGCTCACCCACATTCATTGCGTTATTTATATTGGTGAGCAGATACACTGTTCGAACGTATGAAGCAATGGTATAGGATTATCCGTCAAAATGATTCAGAGTGCGATTGCTCTAGTTCTAGAGTATGAAGCAAATAGAGTGCTGTTTGTCATAGTAAATAGGGGACAAACGGGAAGCCCGAGTTTTATTCGCGTCTTGTGCCTACGTGATTGACCGCATGTAACTTACCTCGTTCTGTTTGGATTTTTTAGTTTTTAAGACGTAAGATTAGCAAAAAAATTGAAATCCATAACAAAAAAAAAAAAACTGTTTGTTTCTTCTGAAAATTACCGAAAACGTTTGGGGAACGATGCTACTCCTCTTGCGATGGTAAGAATAATTATAGAACCAGTTCAATACTGCCCAGATCATCCTTCATATCTGGCTATCATATACCTTCAAAAGCCATCCATTTCACTTATCTTGATAGCACTGAAACGCCATTCCGTCTGCAGCGAAACTAATATTACCTTTCATTTAAATATGGATGCCGTTATTCCCCGCTCTTCTTACAAAAGGTTATGAATGGCACGCAGCCAAACGGTTCAAAGCATTTATGGCAAAAATAACAATGATTGAATATGAGAACATGATTCACTAAGTACGGTCTTGCATTCATATGACTGTTTCGTGGTTTTATACTGATTAGGAGAAGTAAGTACGAAGGGGTTCGTGGGTAAATAATAATAACTGTACTGGGATTTAATCGTACACTGGAATTTCAACTTTCGGTGTTGAACAGAGGATTGAGACTCCAACAAAGTGCATCTAAGCGCGTCGAAAAAACACACTGTTGGGCCCAGCCATAGATATCCTTTAGTTTCTGTTATCTGTGGGCCCAGCGCACACCGCTGGAGGCGCGGCGGAGCGCATTTTCTTGAAACGCGCGGGCGGAATACGCGGGCGGATTTCGCGGGCCCCGAGGGGCGCCAAGAGTCCTTGAGAGCCCTCGAGAGTGGTAGTGCGGCGGAGCGCAGAGCAGCACGGCGGCGACTGGAGCAGTCGCGCGCATGCTCTTGTAGTAGCTTGAAAGCGCTCCAAACACCGCATGCAATTTATTCTTTTATAGACCGTATGTCAAGGTAGTTAAGGTTTATATTAAATTGTTGTCTTCAATTGCGCTCCGCCGCGCCTCCAGCGGTGTGCGCTGGGCTTAAAAGTATCCTGTCTTGGCGCTAAGAAGTGCGTTGAAGACACAGTTTTCCTGCTAGTCCCAGATTCGTAGATCAGATAGATATTTGTAGATTAGATGGACAGTCCTAACTGGCACTCAGACGCCGAAAAAGTGTGACAACCAGTCTTGCCAAGGCGTATCGTGATAGTCAGTGATTGGGTTGTGGAGCTCAGATAGGCAGTCACTCCATGTAAAATACTGGCATTCAGCTGCATCCGATAATACTGGAAGTCGACTCCAAAACAGTTTGGGAAAGGCTATGCAAACTGATTGGCAGACGTAAATACCTAAAACAGTTCAAGTAACTTTTTTCTCTTCGGCTCTTGTGATACAAGAATTCCTATAGTCTGTGCCAGATGTGAAAAAAATAAAAGTCGTTGACACCTGCCTACCAATGAATTTAAGAGCCAGGGCTACAATGATTTCTTTAACCTAAAGTGAAAAACAAATAAATAAATAATAAAAAAAAACTGGAGTGTTTAAAGCAAAAAAAACTCGATGGGCATTCGAGGGGACTTCACCAATGAAGCTGAACGCGATCAGCACGTCTAAACCACGTTCAAGAGCTGTCAGTCTCATTATCGTTAATGAATACTGACACACAGCTCTAGAACGTAGTTTTGACGTGGACGTTCGGTTTCATTGGTGAAATTCGCCCTAAATGGTATAAGGCTAGACTTGCACTTGGAATTTCTGTGACGTCACTACTTCGTGTCTCAGTCCGGGTGGCGACGGGTTAGCAGTAACTAATTTATTGCTCTTAGTGCAATTGCAGACGTTGCAAGTTCTTATTTTTTTATTTGATGTCTATAAAACCTATTTATAGAACGACTAGATACGGACCGGACCAGTACCGTGTGGTGTCGGACGTAAAGAATAGCACCATACCATTTCTTCCCGTGGGTGTCGTAAGACACTTGACTAAGGGACTTACTGGAGAATGGGCAGCAGCATTCTCTCTGCACTTTACCACCATACTGCGATCGCCAAGCCACAAAGCGTGGCGATTATGGCAATCACCCCGCCCCCAAATTGGGGGAGGCCTATGTCCAGCAGTGGACATTTTTCGGCTAAAATGATATGAGCCCAATGGTATTTGCCCCGACTTATGAGTTATGGTTGGTTATAGTTATAGGTAGTTAGTTGGTTCGAACACAGACAGCGGCTTTACTTACTGGTCTCAAAACGATGAAGGAAAATATCGTGAGGAAACCGGTATGCTCTAGAAGCAAAAACTTCGAAGATATGTAACATGTATCCACTCGCAGTGGGTCCGTGTGGTAGATAGAGCCCGCTTCCTCTCACAGTGAGGAGGGTAGTGTCCCCACAGTCACGTGGGAACATTATAAGCTGATTATGCTATGGGATGACTAGTATTTTAATTTTTAGATCTTTCTTAAAACATTTTCTGAGCTGTTTTTGCGTACCGTAAATAAAACATACATTACATACATAAAACTTACATACATAAAACTTCGCCTTTTTCTCATGAGGGTAGGCAGAAACTACGGAACGCTACGTGCTACGACCCTTACAAACCTACAAATTGTGCCTCGTTTCGGTCATACACACAATCAATATCACCATTTCAGCCGTAAGACGTCGGGACATAAGCCTCCCCCAATTTGGGGGACATTGCCGTAATCGCCATGCTTGGCAGGCGGGTTGGTGATCACAGTAAGGTGGTAAAATACATAGAGAACGCTGCTGCCCATTCTCTAGTAAGTCCCTTAGTCGCCTTTTACGACACCTTCGGGAAGAAATGGGGTGATGCTTTTCTTTACGTCCGTCACCTCATGGATAGACACAGACAATATAGTGTTTTCAAGAAAATAAAAGGTATTTAAATGTTTCACGATATTAAATTATTATGTCGATAGTACCTTAATGTTATTAGCTGTAAGTTTTCACATAAAAAGTAGTTTGTTCTGAACAGCGGATATTGGAAAATGGGGTAGCGCAGGAAATTCGTTTATCGATCGCCATTCAAAGGCACTTCACTTGATTGTGTATTGTAAGCTTAATGAAGATTTTGTACTTATATGCATATTGTTTATACGAATATTGACTCTAGGGAGTTTTTAGACAATGAAAGAACAGCGATCTTTATCGAATAATGTTTCGTTATCATCATCACCATTTTGTACCGTGTGGTGCCGGACGTAAAGAATAACACCACCCCATTTCTTCCCGTGGGTGTCGTAAAAGGCGACTAAGGGACTTACTGGAGAATGGGCAGCAGCGTTCTCTATGCATTTTACCACCATACTGCGATCGCCAACCCGCCTGCCAAGCGTGGTGATTATGGCAAAGCCCCCCAAATTGGGGGAGGCCTAAGTCCAGCAGTGGACGTCTTGCGGCTGAAATGATGATGATGATGATGATCACCATTTTAGCCGTAAGACATCCACACCGGTCTCCTCCAAGCATTTTGAGGGGGGTTGCCGTAATTGCCACGCTTGGCAAGCGGATTGGCGATACATAGAGAACGATGCAGCCCATTCTCTGGTAAGTCCCTTAGTCGACACCGTCGGGAAGAAATGGGGTGGTGCTATTATTTACTTCCAGTACAACACGGAAGAAAATAAAGTGTATAACTTAAAGTTAGGTTAGTAATTAGCTATTCAGTTTTTCTTTAATGTAACAACTTTTTCACATATATGCCCGATTTTATTAAAACTAGGCGTCACCTAAATGAATGCTTTTTGATTCATACGCGCTGTGCGATATTCAACTATCAGCGCTCGGTTTAAAATTCAACATCGTGCGGGCTTATAATGTCAGTATAAGGTCTCTATCATTAAAGTCTGTTTCTGGCACTTAATCATTTTAGTAAATAAGAGTTTATGAAGTCTTAAAAAAAGAGCTCTATATCACGAAAATAGGCTTCTTTTTTAATAAGAGTTTTATCATTTTATGAGTCAAAGTTAAAATCTTAAAATTTCTAATTAAGGTGTGATAATTTCTGATGTTATCATAAGAATGTGAGAGCTCGTAAAGTGTGATAAACGCATGCTTTGAACGCTGACTAAGCATTGCAACGTCATGATCCTGGCTTGTGACCCTGGGTTGAACTTTATAAAATAAACCAAGAGTTTGTTAAATCAGACATTTTGAAGTGTAATTGTAATGGATAGGTTCATAGTTCACACTTAAATGACACCACTTATCTGATATCTGATAAGGTTCGTTATTGGAAAAAACGTGTTTTTTGTTCCCATTTTTGCCCCTTTTTAGGGTTCCGTTGCCAAATGGCAAAAAACGGAACCCTTATAGATTCCTCATGTCTGTCTGTCTGTCTGTCTGTCTGTCTGTCTGTCTGTCTGTCTGACTGTCTGTCTGTCCGTCCGTCCGTATGTCACAGCCACTTTTTTCCGAAACTATAAGAGCTATGCTGTTGAAACTTGGTAAGTAGATGTATTCTGTGAACCGCATTAAGATTTTCACACTAAAATAGAAAAAAAAACTATAAATTTTGGGGTTCCCCATACATAGAACTAAAACTCAAAAATGGTTTTTTTCATCAAACCCATACGTGTGGGGTATCTATGAATAGGTCTTCAAAAATGGTTATGAGGTTTCTATTATCATTTTTTTCTAAACTGAATAGTTTGCGCGAGAGATACTTCCAAAGTGGTAAAATGTGTGTCCCCCCCCCCCGTAACTTCTAAAATAATAGAATGATAAAACTAAAAAAAATATATGATGTACATTACCATGTAAACTACCACCGAAAATTGGTTTGAACGAGATCGAGAGAGTAGTTTTTTTTAAAACGTCATAAATCGTAAACCGCAATTTACCTTACATTCAATCAACTGAAAAATAAATAAAAAAAAAAATCATTTATTTTTAAACCGAGAATACCTACAGGTTTGTACGGAACCCTCGGTGCGCGAGTCCGACTCGCACTTGGCCGGTTTTTTACTTGTTTTTATGGAGTTTAGAAGCAATCAAATGTTGAAAAAGTAAAAGAGTTTTAATATACCAGCGGGATAATTGCGTACTTATCCCACGGGAACGTACTACCGAGATAAAAAGTATCCAGGTTATAAACTCATCATCATCATCATCATTTCAGCCGAAAGACGTCCACTGCTGGACATAGGCCTCCCCCAAGCACCGCCACTTCGACCTGTTCTGTGCCTCCCGCATCCAACGCAATTACGATTGCGCAATTGCGATTTGGTTATAAACTATCACTATTAAATATGATTCTATTCTTATTTGACTTTTCAGGCATCGTAGTCACTGCCAGTGTCGCGGATTTGTTCAAAACAGTTTTTGTGGCCCTGGCACAGGCAACTCACTATGTTCTACAATGCCGAAAAAAGTCCTGCAATTCCCTAAGCACTTTTTGGGAAATATTTTTGCATACATGGGGTCCAGGGGGCCAGAAGTCAAGTTTTGAGTTTCGAAAGGTCAAGGAGTGTGGTTACCTACTTAGGGTCACGGTTGACCCTCTTCGCTGAAACTCGGAGCATAGAACCCTATTAGTATGTAGAAGACAAATTCCAAGTTTCAGCTCTCTAGGTTGACGTTGACCTGAGGTATCTAGGGTCAAACATAGCAATTTTGGCTATAATTGACAACTTCCTAGGGTCAAACACCACACTTGGGGGTGAAATGTAGTGAATTTCTAATTCGAAATAGAATGATAGGACAGTGGACTACAAGATAGGGTAGGTCTGACCTCTGGGAAATCGTGGGAAGTGCGTTAATTATGTTGTCTAAAATTCCCGAAAAAAAAAACTGGGTGAGTTTTAGTCAGTAAAAGTCTGACACGTCCTCCCCTCTCCGCCCAGAGCGGGAGACGTCATTTGATGATTTTGCACCAAAGACTATAGACCTTTGTTTCGTACCCAGAAAAATAACAGGCATCATAGTCAGATTTAAATAAACGAATAGTTCCTACTGGTTTGGATCCATCTAGCCCTCCTTCCGATTCAACGCTCGTCACTCACTCGCGACACGAGACCCGAGGGAAGTGGTCTATTCGTGGTCGTGACCTGCTATACTTCCGCTACAATAAGATACCTATGTACAGTCACCAAAAGACTCGATGTACTTTTAAGGTTCGCCATATTGTATTATGTTTGAACTAGGTCTTAACTTCAAATACAATGATCGATTGAATTGGAGCTCGCTATGAAAACATGTCGTATGTTTTATGATCGATGCACCACTCCTATGTTTCTGATAATTGTATACAGGATAGGTTATGTTTGTTAGATGTTCGTATATAACAGTAAATGGTTATAGATCATAGGATGCAGTGGCCTGGGGCCTTCATATTGGCCTTAAAACTAGCATAAAAAGAAACAATCAGAGTCATCGGATATACACATACACATAACACCACGCCTTGTTTCCCCGAAGGGTTAGGCAGAGGTGTACCTTTAGTACACCTACATTTCGCTACGTTTAAGTTCCATATGTAATACGGGGCGAGCCTATTAGCATCCACCGGGCTCTAATCCAGACTTCCGGCTGCTGCAGAGAAATTCCAGATGGAAAAACCCAATAACACTTTGCCCGACCTGGAAATCGAACCCAGGACCTCATGCTCAGCAGTAGCGTTTGCTACCACTGAACTAACGAGGCAGTCATCAGATATAGTTGAGGTTTATTAAGAAACTTATATTATGTCTGGACTTTCAAAGGGACTGAGACCTCTGCATTTGTTTCGGCCTTTCTTCTCAGAGTAGTCAGGAAATTAAGACCTCATCTACTTTAAAAAAAATTGTGAAATATAAAAGTGTGTACAAATTTACTTACACACATAAAATCATAAAATCATTTACCTATCATTAAAAAACGATGGATATTTTCTAATAAAATTTTATTTTATTTGAACAGCCATCGGTTTCGGAAAACCAACAGTTCATTAATGAAATTAAATTAACTGAACGTCAACTATATCTGACGACCCTGGTAAGTTTTCTTTTTCGGTGATCGTACATGAATTCTATTATTCTCTGAAGTTCTGTAATACCTAATTTCGTAGTATGGTGGATATTTTCAAAATAAACCCAACTTCGCTAAAGGCTTATTGACGCATTACTCCGAAGAATATTTACATAACATCTATCCTTTATGTAGACTATCCATATCGATACGTTTTATGTACGTCCTCTATCCATATGGATAAGTTCGAGAATTACTTCACGTATTTGCATTTTAATGCGTCTTCACTGGTTCGTAGAGTCTGTGAATTTATTGTAATTTTTTATAGCTTTTTGTCAACACTTGTATGGTATCTTGCAAACAATATTTCATCTATACTGAAGGTATCGGGCTGTTTGCCAATCATAATTAAAATTTGCTGAAAATTTTAACTTGAACCAAAATTTTGTTGCTATTCGTTTTTCCACTTGTCCGTTGAAGTTTCCCTTGTACTATGTGTCCCAGCACACATTAAGTTTTTTTTATTATTAACTAGCTTTTGCCGGAAAATATCCCGCGGGAACGTACTACCGGGATAAAAAGTAGCCTATGTCCTTTCTCAGGCTCTAAACTATCTGTGTACCAAATTTAATTTAAATCGGTTCAGTAGTTTTAGCAGGAAAGCGAGACAGACAGACAGACAGAGTTACTTTTTCATTTATAATATTAGTGTGGATTTTGCTAGGACGATACGCCAGTAATCTCAAGAGACAGCTCGTCTGGCTAGATGACTAGTTCTTTAACTGGGTTTTTCTAGTTTAATGAGGTAACTACATATTTGTCACACAACCAAACGAATTAGCAAACATTATATTAGTAAGTCACAACATATCAACACGCCTTTAATCCCTGACGGGCAAGGCAGAGGTTTAAGTACCTATAGTACACCTGTTTTTTTTTTCTGTGGGACGCGGACGTCATCATTTGACTTGTCCCGTTCTACGTGTCAGGGCCACGGTAACACTTTCGAACGACGCGGCGGACTCCTTCGATTCCTGCTGACAACTCTTTGAGCTGCTAGTAGAACACAAACCTATAGTGCACTTAGTACTTTAGTAAGAATCACTACCACTTAAGGTGGTAATGGTAGTCTGCGAAATTCAAATTTTCTTTTTGCAATTTGCAGATCAATGTCAGGTTTAATGTCATATTGATTAAAATATGACATTGACAAATATGGCTTTACAGAATTGTAATCATCAGTCCAACCTTCCAAATTCAAATCCCATTGAATGACCTTCCCATGAAGTAGTTCACGCCAGGGTCACTTCCCCAACAAACTACAAACACTAACAAAATTAATAGTATGGCGAGAGCGGTTCAATTCGAGAGCTATCAGCACTAGTGTAAATTGAGTGTAAAAGTCATTGGCAGCCAGCAAATAAATATATCCTATCTACTACAGGAAGGAACGCAGAAGGAACACCTTCTATATTTATGTGTGTAGTCTACAGACATATATATAAAATGTTCTTTCTAATGTCCTATAACTCTTATAAATGCTATAAGTAAAAATAATACAAAATGTCTTCTAGGACATTTTGTCACTTGTCGTTTAGTCACTTGTTCTCACAAGTGTTCCAAAAAAAAAATGCTGTTAAACTTGGTTAGGTGTACTCATAGCGTTCATTTTCATTGGTGAAATCCGCCCTAAAGAAGCAAGAGTCGACTAGCTTCTGCCCCCGCCTTCACCCACGGTGTCAAAAATTACCCCATGGGAACGTGCTACCGGGACAAAAGGTAGCCCATGTCCTTTCCCAAGGTCTAGTCTATCTCTGTACCAAATCTCATCAAAATCGCTTCAGTGGTTTAGGCATGAAAGCGTAACAGGCAGAGTTACTTTCATGTCTTCTATACTAATACATATGTAAAGCTGATGAGTTTGTTTGTTTGGTTGAACGCCGTAATCTCAGGAACTCCTGGTCCGAATTGAATCAATTCTTTTTGTGTTAGGTAGCCTATTTATTGAAGAAGGATAAAGGTATTTAACATCACGCTACAATCAAAAGGAGCGCAGTAGCAACGAAAAATGAGCAAAAATTGGCAGGCAATTAGATGCGACGGGAAGGGTCAGGGATCAAAAATTCGACGCGGACGAAGTCGCGGGCAGAAGCTAGTTTATAATATATAACAGGCGAAATGCGGGTGTACTATAGGTACACCTCTGCCCAACCCTTCGGGGAAACAAGGCGTGATGTTATGTTATGTAGTAGGGAACGGAAGTAGGGATTGTAAATTATCCTTAGATGAAAAAAGGCTTTGTTTACGATAGTGATGTACAGTCAGGTATGATGCATTCTGTTGATGATCAAAAATAGATTTTCTCGGTCGGTCAGTAAGTACGTTCATTGAATCAATTGTTTCCTTCCGCTCAGCCTGACTCTTGACATCTTCGTTTTTTCTTTGATCAATTTATTGCTCTCTTCAATGTCGTGATGGCCATTTAACTTCCCCTTTTGAGCCTCATTGTGGTAGAATTTCTTTTTAGTTTGTAACAGGGAAGGCAACTATAAAAATGGCGCTATGTTAGCAAATTCTCATGAGGTTCTCGCATGAGGTGGTTTTATATAAAATAAAAAATATTTTTTTATTAAACTTCTGTGATAATCACGATTCCACCATTCTCAGTAAGACCATAAACTAAAAGGACTGTGGCTTTAAGCTATTCGTGTAGATTAAAACAACTGTGTTCTAACATAGAACCAACATGCAACATGCATGGAAAATATTTTGAAAAAAATATTACGAGGAAATATTTAAGGTTTTAAATTTTGATACTTTCCATGATGAAATTACGTAAGGACCTACTTGATTTAAAGTCTTGAAATCACCGAAAATGTCGAAATAGTGAAATATAATCAAAATCCTGAATGTACACACGGCTACAGGTGAAGCTATACATTTCCAGTTTATACTGGAAATGTATAGCTTAATATGTAGCCGTGTGTACACGAAATGGAATGAATGAATAAACGAAATGTCAAATTTACTGTATGCCATAGGGACCTAGCTATGACCACGCCATTTACAATTAGCTTTGCCCGACCTTCATTGAATTCTTATTTCTTACGTATAACGTAACGGTTTTTTTAATAAGTTCTTCTCGTAATCGAGTATTTAATGACATTTCATTAAAGTTAATTGATTTCTTCAAATTAATGTGTCAACGATTATCGGAATCTGAGTTCATAAAATCATTTAGTTGCGTTATAAAAATAGCTATTTATTTCCTAAATCTGGAATTATGTTGCGTGTGGAAGTTGTAGATCATAAAATTTCGATGCAAAGCTTTTAATAAGTTCGGATGGGTTTACCTTTAAACATACTCAATACTTTTCTTGCATTCCACATGTAGGTATATTTAGGTGGTAAATTTATAATAAGTGTGATGAATGTGGCCTAATAATTTCTCAACTGTTTGTGTTGACGCACCGTTTAGATTAAATTATGCAAATCAAAATTGATTGATAGATAAGGGTTAAGGGAGTAACAAGTCCAGAATTTGTGATTAGAGCCTTGTCTGTCAATTTAGAATCATATCAGAATTATTAAGTAGGTATCTTTAATATATTCAGTAAGCTGTGGGCCAAAATAACCACTACGTGGAAGCTCTGAGACAGCAAGAAGTCGCGGCAGACCCCGTAGAAAAGCCTCAGACGAGCTGGATAAAAGGAGAGGTCTTTGCCCAGTAGTGGGACAGGCTAACAGTAACTTATATCTATATGTATTATAAAGACCACTGTACCTTTACAGTGCTTAAGACCGATTTTTCAAACGTAAAGTAACGTTTATCTGAAGAAAAAATGCATAAGGCAGTTTGACATATTATATTCTAGGTAAGAATACCTACAATTACCAGTGAAATTGCAAATTCATAAGTTAAAATAGACGGTAGAAAAATCAGGCTTCACTATTGTAGAGGTTTTCTAATTGGTTTTCTTCCCAACTAAGGTAATTTAATTAGTATAGGCGTAACTCCTAGATCCATGTTTTTTGGTAAGTTGTCTTAAGATAATTAAGTAGGAATTGAACCAATGGAGTAGGTACTTATCTTGAATTATTTCAATTCTATAACTAAGCCAGGAAATTATAAGTAATGTTCAAATTCCCAACTTCCAATTTACAAAAATATTTCGGAAAGAAGGAGTTTATAATTTATTCATGTTATTACCATAATAACATGAATAAATTATAAACTGTCGATTAAACGCAGATGGAGATAAGTTTAGTGCGAGAGTTAAAATTTTGGTTCGAGTGCGACCGGTTTCATCCCACTTTATATTCATAAAAAAAATAAAAATATGACACTTACCCCACGTTCGTTACACCATTGACCATTGCACCGTATACATTCATCGCAGGTAAAATCATTTTCATCACGGTTCAGACATACGTTTCCGAAAACTTTTTGAATTGAAACCAGCACTATCACCGAAAACCACACACTAGCCATAGTTCTCATGTTTAATTTAGTAATTATTGCAAAAATCAACACTACCGGATTACTATTAGTAAGTAAGAAAAAAATGGCGAGTTATTATTTTTCTTTATTTTTTAAAATTCGAAGTCGAAGACGCGATGTTGCGTTCGAAATCCAAAATGCGCGCGCTCGGTGGCACGATTGAGCACAGACTGCAGTGTAGTGTGTGCCGCGAACTATTGTAAGAGTGGCAGAGTGTTCAACCCGCGAACGAGATGAATCATCGCATCGTCGCGAGCGTGCGAGGAAAATTCGCGGAAATTACTCTTTACGTGAGCGTCTCGTCAAGATGTCGTAATAAATTGAATTCGTTAAAATTCTTTTCGTTCTTGCTATACGTCACGTTTATGGCGTCTGGGAATGACGGGATTAAATCTTTGATGGATGTTTTGATATTTATTTAGGTCTGATAATATTTTTATTAATTGTATGTAATCTTTTGATGTGGATAAACAAAGAAATAAAGCATAAAAAATGTGTGGTTCCATCCAAGGTTGGATTTCCGAGTAAACTACCCACTAAAAATATAAAAAATGGTCAAGACCGAGTCGGACTTGCGTACCGAGGGTTCCGTACCATCATATATAAATATTTTATCCTCCTGAGACCCCGCGTGATTTTTTTAGAACAAAATCACTATGTCGGATAGGCCCAGGCTTTATTATTTTTTTTACTGAACTATGTTCCCGCGTACTAGTATTAAGACAAATTATTCGAACTAAGATAATAGTTTCAAACACACCCTTAAAACATACAGACGAAATACCCAACAGTAAAGAAAATATTGCAATTTTTGTCTATGGGTATATTTGGTATAGTCTAGTTTGTGATACTATTAGTACTTTGGGTCACTCTTCAGTCGGCCCGAAAAATATCTGGGTCTCAGGAGGTTATATAGCATTAAAATTCAGCCCGTAGCCAAATTCTGGGCTTACTCTATTTAGATTGCTATCGACACGCCAAGAAGAAGAAGAAGCATTGAAATCAAATCAAAATATTTTTATTTCACATAGACCTACATAGGCACTTATGCAACATCAGAAACTAGGTGCACAGTTCCAAATTGTTGATTCCTATGGAGAAGAGCCCGCAAGAAACCAAATTGTAGTTACTGTTTTTTCTTTTTTATTTCTATTATATTATTGCAGCTTTAAGTCAGCGCCATCTCTTGAACGATAGTGGAACTAATGTAATTTTTGTCTTAGTGCTATTTTGAGACATCGTTTTATTTTTTCTGTAATCTTTACATAAACTTCTATCACACAGAATAATTTAAGATTTTTCTCTAGGCAAACTTCAGAGAGAGAACGGAACGGTACGGGGGTATTTACATCTATCAATGATGTCACATAATTTTCAAAATACGCAGTTTCAATGAATGAACCGTTTACGATTTATGTTCGGATACACTATTCTAATACATACAGTAGGAAATTCCCCGAAATCCATTTTGTTTTCTTAGAAAATCTATGTTTATGTGCTCACTACTTGAACTGAGTGTGTCAAAAGTCAGTTGAAATATGAAACTTTTAGTGATTTCCGATACTCTCGCGGTTTTAAACTCATTTATTAGTATTGTAAGAGCAGTGTGGATAGTATTAATTAAAAAAAAAAATGTGAGGTTATTTGACTGTTTTTGAATAAATAATGGCTCCGAGGCGAATATTAACTAAAGAAGAAAGAACGAAGATTGTTTGTGGGAAAATTGTTTAAAGTTAGTCCAGAAGGTGTGCAAAAAATAATAAAAGAAGACTTTAGAATGTCCTAGTCTTGCAGATAGGCCACGGTCGGGGCGTCCTAGGGGACTTCTGTTGATTATCGACAAATAGTGCGGCAGTGTAAAATCAATCCCAAGATTGTGATACGAGAAATCAAAGATCAGTTGCAGGAAGCAGGAACCTCGGTTTCTGAAACTACCATCAGACAACGCCTGCATGTTGCTAATTTATGAGGTCACGTGGCCAGAAAGAAACCTCTTTTATTCGATCCATAAAAAACTAAGGTTGGAGTTCGCCCGCAAGTATTCGGATAAGCCAATAGACTTTTGGAAGAGAGTAGTCCTTAGTGATGAATCAAAGTTCGAACTATTTAGAAATCAACGTCGGCAAACCGTATGGAGCAGAAACAACGATAACTCTTACAACGACAAATACTTGCAGCCCACTGTAAAACACGGCGGTGGGAGTGCAATGGTTTGGGGGTGTTTTTCTTAGTATGGTGTGGGCCGACTGCAAATAATTGAATGCAGGATGACAGCAAATATCTATTGTAATATTCTCCGTGACAGTTTAAATCAATCTGCTGAAACAATGGGGTTAGGTCGAATTTTCAAGTTCCAACAAGGCAACGTTTCGAAGCATACAGCAAGGAAAACTAAAGAATATTTTGAAGATAACGAAGTAGACTTACTGGAATGGCCTTCAGTGTCATCCTACCTTAACCCCATTGAACATTTGTGGGATTAATTAGACCGCTGGATCCCTGTTTCCATAAGACGTAACAGGATTTTGTTAAGGAATAAAATTCTTGAAACATGGTCGACTTTACCGGGCAAAACATTACAAAAAATTGCAGAATCAATGCTTTGACGACTTAAAGCAGTTCTACAGAATAATTGCGGTCATAAAGTTATGACATTGGCAAAGACACAATTATAATAATAATCCTATGAATATTTTTTCAACAATTTCAACTAACTTTTGGCACCGTAATTTCACTGTTTATCTACATAAACATGACATAAATCATGATTATTAAAGTTGTTATGGTTCTTTTATTGATAGAAATATTCTAAATTGATTATATTTTATTAATACAGTTCTTGAAGCCATGATTTTATTTGGTTTTATTATAACTTCCTCACATTTATTACATTATTGATCATTTCATTTGTATGTATGTCGAAAACTATGCGGCCTAAAAAAAAAGAAAAATGTTTTAGAATGTGCAAATAGCGGTTTTTCATATATGCTATGAATTTTTAAGAAATGTGTTCAGTACAAGTTGCAAATAAATATTACATGTTTTCTTTAGTTTGGCAAACGTCATCGATAACTATTCCAAATTTTAAGTTGATAGCGTTACCAGTTCTTGAGATATCCAGCTGTGTCAGACAGACTGAGTGTCACCATAAGGGTTCGTTTTTACCCGTTCGTTTTGGTACGGAACCCTAAAAGTACGCATCACGTAATTAATAATTTTAAGAAAAAATCATGGACACTATCAGAGAGAGCATGGAAAAAAGCGTGGGGTGCTTGAATATCAATTAAAAAATACCTGAAAAAGCTCCCCACGCTTTTTTCCATTATTTTCTACTTTTTAGTTTGGGTTTTTATGTAAGCGTGTTTTTTTAAACTATTATTTCTTTTCTATTTTTTAGGATGTTTCGAACTTTGAGACGTATGTCAGCGTAGTTTGTGACGTATTTCAGAGTAGTTTGTGACGTATGTCAGCGTAGTTTTCGAAGGCAGTTTTTTTGCTAGCCTGGTAACCCCGGCAAGGCTAATGGCACTTTATAGAACTATTGTATTGTCATCGCTCCTTGATAAGAATGGCAAATTTCGAGTTAGTCCAACGTTTTGAAGAGGATCAACATTATGTACAAAGTTTCCCTTACATACTAACAAAAGAATGAAGCTAATAAAAGCGAGTTACAAAAATATATCTATCTCAAATTTTTCAGACACAAATCAAATTAGTTATGAGCCGCTAAAGACCGGTGTATCTACTAACAGTGCCATTCTCGTCCGAAAGGGGTTAAGAGGTCTGCCGGGGTCGCGTGATTGTTCGAAAGAGATACCGTGACCGTGGCACATGGGCAACTGATGAAACACGGGTGGGTTTTAGTCAGTAAAAGTCTGACACGCCCTCCCGCTCCGCCCAGAGCGGGAGAAGTCATTTGATGATTTCCCATCCAAAAAAAGAAAAAAAAAAGAAAAAAAGGGGGTTAAGAGGTTGACTATACTACAGGGTATTCTACTTATACTACAGGGTCAAATTCAATAAGCTGGCGATAATTTAACCACTTGTTGGGTTTCGACCAAATCACACAGCAGTCAGTGCAGCACACGTAACGGAAACTGCTAAGGGGAATACATTTTCCCTGGTTTCGCAACATGTTTCATTGCTGCTCCGCTCCGATTGGTGGTAGCGTGATGTTATTTAGCTTATAGCCTCTCCTGATAAATAGGCTACACAACATTAAAAGATTTTTTTAATTAGAATCAGTAGTTCCTGAGATTAGCGCGTTCAATCAAACAAGTTTTTTTTTTAATATTAGTATAGATCATGCAGATCAGCTCAGTCACAATCACTCATCAGACTGTGAACGTTCTTAAAATCCTGCCAGGGTCGCGAGATTTGTTCAAAAGAGTTACCGTGGCCCTGGCATATAGGCAACTGAAGGAACATGGGTGGTTTTTAGTCAGTAAAAGTCTGACACGCCCTTTCGCTCCATCCAGAGCGGGAGACGTTATTTGATGATATCCTACCACCAAAAAAAAACATTCTTAGAATTGCCCTTCTGATGTAAGAACATAAACGAGGCAAAAGACGTATGTAAGGAGCTAGCGTTTTGTAGTCTCTGCCTACTCCTCGGGAAAAAGGCGTGCGTGAGTTTAAGTAAGTTTATAAGAAACTTTATAACCGCTTTATAAAAGTTTTGAAAATTTTTGGGAGACTGGTTGCTATCAATCCCAGATGGTCATTCAAAATGAAAAATAATAGAAAACTGTTGATTTTCAAAGACCTAGCCAATAATACCCCCCACTTGGAAACCGGCAAAATTTAATTGGATTTTTTTTTTTTCACAATCTGGTGTCATGTCATATTTAGAGATGAGCCATCATGTTCTTTACTCTGAGGCAATCGTATAAAAGGGAATCAAATCGTCTACATCAGTGGTTTTCGAAGCACGCAGTAAGGAGTGAGGACTACTTACTCCGTGGTCCGATGGCCCTCGCTCAGTCCGACAATGTACGACAGCTCAGCGCGAACGCAGACGGGGGACTATGGGAGGGATGTCGCCGCTGGGGAGAGCAGCCAGTCAACGCACCCTATCCCTAGTCGAGGCCGGCTGCCTTTCGGCTGTCCAGCGAGACACTGCCGGACCTCGACGCGCGCGTCTTCGCAAGGGGGTTCCACACAATAAGGTCAGCGTCTGTGGAGAAGCTGCAGTTATTGTGTTTAACTTAGGGCGGAATTAAGGTAGCTCCGCCCCAGCACTACTTTACTGCGTAGAAAAGGATTCCCCAGTGCCGTACTATCAAACCCATTATACATACAACGCGCAAGTAAACATTGATAGCGCGATGTAGAAATTACGCATAATAAAGCTCTAAATTAATACTATGAATGCAATTCATCGTGAATTTTTAATTTAAAATTAAAAATAATTATTTTTAAATTGATTGCTACCGACAGAATTATCTGTTTTGTGTGAGTCGTTGGCGAAATATCGATCAAACCGCTTCAGGGCGACAGTAGCGCCATCTCGTATCGGAATGAGAAACTATTAGTTATTTTGGCTCATATCAATCGACACAAACAGACTGCTTCGTAGTTTTATAGCCACAAGACAGGTATTTAGCGCAGTAAGTAATACAATAACAGTAATGCGCAAAACAGATTTAATATTACTTAGTGATTACATTTTTTGTATAATAGGTATTATGCCTTGGTTTATTTATTCATCTAACACTACAGTCAGCTACAAAGATGTACGTACATATCTACTATTATGTCTACTATATGACAGTGAAAGTCTCGTCGAGATCGGTCCAGCTGTTTCAGAGATTAGCCGGAACAAACAGACAGACAGATAAACATTTTTAAAAATTTCACGTTTTATTTCGATTCACCGTAATCCTTCTGTAACACTTGCGTTTTTCGCGAATGGTCTCCTGCGCGAATAGACACTTGTTCGAAAATATACCCACCTTATAAATGTTCAAATTCAAATGCGTTTTCACGTTTATTAGAGGCCTTAGTCCAATAGTGGATGTCTTTTGGCTGAAATAATGACGATGCTGATGAAATAGGGTGCGAAGCTGGGTTTAAACAATTTATTGCTAAAGTCATGTGAACAGGCGTTTGCTGTGAAGTATTGAAAATAACGTGTTTATTGTTTTTGTTATACTTCGGAATGGACGTATAGCGTACTCATGACCACGATCCCGCCCGATGTAAAACGACCGATGAGTGAAGAATGTTTCAAGTGCTAGTAAAAATAACCGTTGGTAATATTGTTATCGAATACGATTCGCATGATTAACTACCTAATTCAAAAGACATTTAGTGTTTTTTGCAATGAACACTCTGATCTATAGATCAACAGTCTATAGATTGTTTCTGCACCGTTCTGTTGTTTAAGTTGTTTTACATCGGGCGGGACTAGAGCTAGACTTACCTGCAGGGTGAGCACGGTCTTTGTGATAGGCTAGCTTCACGCATTTTACCACGATTTTTGTTCCCAAACTGTGATAAAAATGTGTGCAAGCCTAACACAGTAGGCCAAGCTGAATTTAACCCCGAGTCTCCAAGAATGATGCCCGAGGTTGGTGCAATACCTTCGATTGTGGATGCAAGAAAAACAAATATCCAGTAGCCACCAGGATGATCGTGGCCACCTTGAAATACTTTTTGCTCGCTCATCATCATTTCAGCCGTAAGACGTCCACTGTTGGACATAGGCCTCCCGCAATTTGGGGGGCTTTGCCATAACCGCCACGCTTGGCAAGCGGATTGGCGATCGCAGTATGGTGGTAAAATGCATAGAGAACGCTGCTGCCCATTCTTTAGTAAGTCCTTTAGTCACACCCACGGGAAGAAATTGGGTGATGCAATTGTTTACGTCCGACACCACACGGACGCTTTGCATGTAGGCTGTTTAACGAAAGTCGAAAGTCATAATGAAAGAGAATGCTTGTATGCAGCTTCAACTGTTTAACGAAAGTCATAATGAAAGAGAATGCTTGTATGTAGCTTCAACTGTTTAACGAAAGTCATAATGAAAGAGAATGCTTGTATGCAGCTTCAACTGTTTAAGGAAAGTCATAATGAAAGAGAATGCTTGTATGCAGCTTCAACTGTTTAACGAAAGTCATAATGAAAGAGAATGCTTGTATGCAGCTTCAACTGTTTAACGAAAGTCATAATGAACGAGAATGCTTGTATGCAGCTTCAACTGTTTAACGAAAGTCATAATGAACGAGAATGCTTGTATGCAGCTTCAACTGTATAACGAAAGTCATAATGAAAGAGAATGCTTGTATGCAGCTTCAACTGTTTAACGAAAGTCATAATGAAGGAGAATGCTTGTAAGCAGCTTCAACTGTTTTTGATTGAAACAGGCGAGCGCCACCGGCGAATGCATCGACACCGGTAACCAACCCCTCATTGCGTCCACTATCAATCAGAATTTGGATCCTTTTGCAGTTTACTGCTAATCCATTGCTTCAGATGTTCGAGAAGTTGTCTGCTTAAACACGTAAATAACGCAGTGCATGTTGCTGAACTGTCGAAATGAAAGCTATTTTTTATTTTATTTATTTATTTATTTATTTATTCACAAATGTAGGTACAACTTATCTATCCTAAACAAAAAACACAATGTACAAGTATTTGGGTACTAAAAAGATAGAGTAAACGGCGGTGACTGTGCTAGTATGAACTGTGTTACAGACACCAGCGCCTTCCTCCTACAACATTAAGTAACAAGCTAACCTGAGACTTAATAATTTGCTACAGTAATAATATAATGAATACAAATATTTTTGGTACAAATTAAAATATACTTATTTAAGTTAAGATATTAGAATAAAAATTTAATTGAATATAATTGAATTTTATTACATTGAAAATTATTTATTTTAATTTTATAGCATGCATGGAAATATGTGAATGTGAGAGTGTGTATATGTGAGTGTGTGTATGTGTATAGGTGCGTGTATGTTTTAGCGCTTACTTTTTACGATTCTCTGGCGAATAGTCTTTCAGTGTCGTCGTAAGTAAGACCCTGAAGAAATTGTTTTACAACGGTTTTACACTTGTATTTTGGAAGGGGATATATCTTACATGTTTTGTTAATTGCATTGTAAAGGCGGCCACTCAGGTTCAAATAGTTTCGACTTGCCAGGGCAGTTCTGATTCTAACAGGAGGACAAACCAGATCTTTACGTCGTTTATTTGCTAACAATTTTGGGTCATAGTTAAGGGAGGAATGTTTACGTAGGATTATTTTAAGTGCACAGAGTTGCCTGCAAGTGAGTACAGACATATCCTTGTATAGTTGGTTCGTACAGTAACGATACGGTTTGTGAAGCATCACCTTCAAAACGGCCCTCTGTGCTCTCTCAAGGCGAAGCAAAAGAGTCTTAAAAGTGCCACCCCAAACCGTAATGCAATAGGTCAAAAGTGACTGAGCTAAAGCATAATATATGGTTTTCAAAAGAGGGAGGGAAACTACGTTTCTGAGCTTTTTCATTGGAAATATAAGCTTTCGAACACGAGATACTGTCACTTCTACATGTTTGTTCCAACTTAGTGTGCAATCAATGAGTACTCCTAGATACTTTACGCAAGATGTCTTTTGGATAGGCGGACAATTGCAGGTGTTATACACTTGATGAGTGCATCTGTGAACCTTTATGTCCGGAATGCTAGGCTGAGTGGAAGAGTTTGCTGAGAAAGTAACATAGTTGGTTTTGGAGACATTGAGTGTTAGTAGATTACAGGAAAGCCAGTCCATTACTATACGAAGAGCATTTTCAGCTGAGCGGTGAGCAGAGGCCCAGGTATCTGCACTTATTATAAGTGCAGTGTCATCAGCGTAGACAAGGATTTTACAGTCCGGTATAGTGAGTTGGCATAGCCTGTTAACGTAAACAAGAAAGAGGGTAGGACCCAGCACACTGCCCTGCGGGACTCCAAAAGATAAGATCTCATCATGGCTAGTGTAGTTCTCTACCTTAACTCGCTGACTACGACCACTGAGGTAGTCGCAAAAGATCTTCAGAGCGGTATCTCTTATTCCTAGTTCCTCTAATCTGTGTAAAAGGATGGGAGTAGAAACCGTGTCAAAAGCCTTGGCCAAATCTAAGAATATACCTATCGTTTTAGTCCTGGTGTCAAGATTCTGAGTGATATGATTCGACAGGTCAAGTACAGCATCCTCTGTTGATTTGCTTTTCCTGAAGCCGTATTGGTTTGAGGCAATTGCATTATTGTGCTCTAAATAGTTCAGTAGTCTTTTATTTAAGATTTTTTCTAGGATTTTGGACAGGGTCGTAAGAACAGATATAGGTCTATAGTTTTCGACACGGTCTCCATCCCCACCCTTAAATATAGGTGAGACTAATGCCTTTTTGAAGGCGTTTGGGAAGGTGCCTTTAGCCAAGCACAGATTGCACACGTGAGTGATTGAGGGGATGAGAACATGCCTCGCAGATTTAATAACGGAAGCAGGTATACAATCGTAGCCAACAGCAGAGTTATGTTTAAGTTCCGTGATTATACTGTTTACCTCAGCAAAGTCAGTCTCAAGCAAAACCAGAGAGTTTCCCTGCGGGTTGGATGGAGAATTAAAATCAAAGGTTGAGCCGTGTTGACTTTGCTGTATCTTCTGAGCAAGATTAGTTCCAACATTTGCGAAGTAATTATTTATATAGTTGACAGAGGCATACGGATCACTGCAGATATTAAGGAGATCCCCTGACTTATTTTTGGGTGAGGAATTTTTGTAACTAATTGACTTTATGATATCCCAAGTTGCTTTGGGATTACCACTGGCCCTTTGGAGCTCACTTTGATCATATTGACATCTTATTGTCTTCAACAGGTTATTGCAATAATTTCGGTATCTTGAGTAAGTTAATTTGTCTACGACATTTTCAGGATCCTCCATTGACTTTAAATGTAGTCTATCACGATTCCGTATGCATCTTAAGAGGCCAGGAGTGATCCATGGCTTAATAATTCTCTTTCTGTGTGGTACATTCTTTAATTTGCTGTGTACGTTTACTGCATCTGATAAAATGGAGATAAGTAGCTCCGCACTTTGATTGGGGTCTTGGTTGTCAAGAATGCCAGAGAAGTCCGAGTTTTCTAAGTGGCTAATAACACCCGGAAGATCAATTTGGCGGACTATGCTTTTAGGTTTCTTGACAAAAGAGACAGATTCAAGGCAAAACAGAACAGGTGCATGGTCAGTAAAGAACGAGTCTAGGACCAACGTCGTTGAACACTTGTCTGATTTGAGAAAGACGTGGTCCAGGCAGTTATCCACGCGTGTCGGAAACTGGTGGGCTGGAAGAAGCCCATGAAATGCCATTATATTTAAATACTCTTCAGAGTTCGAATCAGTATTTCCTGGACGAATATTAATGTTCATATCACCAATCACCACTACTGTTCTCATCGATGAGAGGGAAGACAGTGTGTCATTTAAAGAGTTAACAAATTGTTCAGTATTTCTGACTGATGGTGATCGATAAATTGTCACAACCGCAACGTCCGGTTCCAGCCTTAGAATGAGACAGTTAGCATCCCGGAATATCGGTTCAGTAATCTTATATTTTAGCTCAGACCGAATATAGATAACAACACCGTCGTTTTGGTTATTGAACGAAGATCTTGCTGAGGCAAAGCCATCCAAAACAGGGATGTCAGAAACCTTACTCAGCCAGCATTCGGAAAGAATAACTATATCACACTTAACATCCATGGAGTGTATGAGGACGTTTAGGCCATCAAAGTTCCGGTTCAAACTTCGAATATTTATATGTAAAGTGTTTAGCGTTCGTTTGGAGGATTGCAAGTGCTGTAAGCATTGGTCTGGCGAGCACACAAAGGATCGGGATACATTTAGGGATTCTACAGAATCCATAAACTTATTCATATTATCCACAAGTGTGGTAAAATATACTTATGGTGCTAGTAAAAGGAACAAGGACCGGACCCCGGTAGCAGATGTGGTTAAATACAATAGTAGTTTTTATTCTAGTTAGAGAAACTGATTTTTCCAAACAAATAATGTGAGTGACGGCAGTGTAAGTGGATGTATGTTGGGTACGCTGTGTGTAAGCTGTGTGTGTTAGAGTGACAAGTGCGCTATGTATGTATTTCCAAAAACTTATATAAAATGAAGTGAAGCATGCATATTTTGAAACTAAAATTATAACTAAATTAAGTGGAAGATAGTGATTATTAAAGAAAAATAGTCAGTCTTCAACAATTAGGGTCTTCAAGTCCGATTCGTTATTAATGCAGTGTGCGGATTCTCCTTCCTTCTTGCGTACAAAGATCTTTCCATGCGCAGTCCAGCAGAAGGTGTACCCATTTGTTTTAGAAAAATCTCGAGCTAAAAAGTAGAGGCGTTTAGCCTTGTAAGTAAGATATTCCGATATGTATACAGGCACATCAGGCCCATTCATTTGTATTTTAGATGTTGATAGCTTATTGTCTTTGTTGGCTCGATTGTAAGACTTAATTGAATGAATTATCTTTTCCTTCAGGATTATTGTCGTAAAGTTGACCAAGATGGGCTTGTTTGCTTCATTTTTTGTATTTAAGCGATAAACATCTCGTATGTCGGAAGCGCTAATCGGAAGATTTAAAGCTTTACCAGTGTCGATTACAATTTTTGACAGATCCTCTTTCGTTTCTCGTAATTTAGCGGGTATGTTCCTCAATTCAAGACAAGAAGATCTTTGGAGCCTTTCTAGGTTTTCAACCTTTTCTTCCAGTATCTGAATATAAGCTAAGTTCTCTTTACGTTCTGTTGTTAGCTTATTAAATTCTTTCATCAGATCGTCATATTTTCCTGTCACAAACTCACAAGATTTTTTTATTGAAGCGTTCAACTCTCTAATGTCATTCATAGATACCAGCAGAGCATTGTATTTATCATTTTGTTGTTTTTCAAATTTTGCGAAGAGGTTCTTCATTTCGGACATTACAACGTTCATATCATCCACCTGGTCAAATTTGCGCTTTCGTTGTGTAACTTTCGAGTCCTGATCCACCTTTTCTGTTGGCATATCAGGTTCCGACTCGTAATTTACAACGGTGGGTGGTGGAGTCCGGTTTAACGGCATGATTGTTCAATAAAAAAAAAACGATCGATCGAGTTAAGACAAAATATGGAAAACACAAAAAGAATCCCTTCTAGTGAGATTTGAACTCGGGCCTTTTCGTTTAGACACCACAAGGCTTAGGTAATGAGCCACTTGAATACATGTAAGAGTTGTTAAAATTCTTCTTCTAATAGAACAATTTAAAATGTCTTCAGTGTCTATGCGACCCTAGTACTTTTGTTTTACAGACAGTAATTTTTTGGGTTTTTTTTTTCTCACTCACCCGTTCGTACTCCGTTCTCACAGTCTCTGCTAATCGTCTCAGCTTATGGTAACCTGGTAGTAACTGTTGATGAGATTTCTTCCAGAGGCTTCCCACCTTGACTCAGGAACACTTCTTGACTTGTTTTTATTATGGAATTTACTGTTTTTAATGAAGGACGATTTGAGAAAATAAATTTAATGTAATTAATATGAAATTGATTGTTGAAAATAATTATTTTAAGAAATAAAGGTAACTTAACAAATGCGAAGAAGCAACCAAAAACACGTCTGCTTTCGAGCAATGTTCGGACGGAAGGCTATTGCTACTGTTAGTGTGTTATGAAATTACCCAGCTGTTTCTTTTGTGGTGAGCCACATCGCTGCACGCTGTCTGCTGTAGGAGACTGGCTCCGGTAGCGGGTGACTTGAGAAGTAAGTGAATATATGCAGCATTAAGCCTACCTTAGTCTCTGTTTGTGATGAAGGATCTAAAGTATATGACGCCGGTGGTAGTGACATGCTTAATGAACATAGAGAACAATTAACTTATTTACTTAAAGTTTACACATTACATAAACCTACAGGGGCACTCCACTTATGAAATATCAGTAGCTATGTGCACGGATCCAACTGGTTAATTCCTATGGAGAAGCGCTGGCAAGAAACTCTATGGTTACTCTTTTAAAATAATTAGCTTTCACTACGGCTTCAAATTACAGTATTCACAGGTATGGGAGGACAATGTAGGCCTGTCAACAAGTAACAGGTATTTACTAAAATATAAAATGGTTTACAAATCTACAGTCCACAAGGCCAATATAGTCCAGAATCCATGGTAAATATTTGCACTTGATTACTATAAAGCTAATTTTCCGTGAGTAGCTTAATTTTGATGAGACGCCCAACAATTTCCTGTACGAAACTCTCGATTGTGGTAGCTAACAGAGGTTGTTATCGTTAGAGGTGGATACAATATATCGATTTGATGATTCTCAAATATTTATTACTAACTGATTTTTTTCTCGTTAAATCTCAAGATAATTATCTAAATTATTCGAAAAAATATTTGTCCTACAAAATGTATGGTTTGATCAAAGAGTCCTCTCCTTCCAACATGTATCGATAAAGAGGTCATCATAAATGATTACTAACTAGCTGATTTTTTACTTAGTTAATATTTATATAATTTAACAATGTCCTACAAGAAAACAGGTATGTATTACTAGTCCGACAAGAATTGTCATTTTTTCGTTTTCCTGTTTGTAACATAAGATACAGTGAAAAAATCTTCTTCAAAATTTAAATAATTTCATTTTTTAGTAAACTAGGTACAAAGATTTGTGTATTTGTATATAAAATAATAATAATAAGTGTACAGTATTAAGACTCACAACCCCAACCGAAACCACAGATACTAGCCCAATTAAAATACAGAGAGGAATTTTCCAAGGAGATGCACTCAGCCCACTGTGGTGCTGCCTTGCTCTAAACCCCCTATGTAAGATATTAAACGCTACCTCATTAGGAATCTCTTTAAATTTTACTGCTACCGACCGACAAAGGAATCCACAAAAAGGCGTTTTAAATCATTTACTGTATATGGAATTTTTATTTGCCAGAAACACGGTACAAATTTATTTATATACAATATCTTACAATTATTACATAATTTAAAATCTATATAAAAATAAATGATTATAACATAACATCACGCCTTGTTTCCCCGAAGGGTTAGGCAGAGGTGTACTTACAGTACACCCACATTTCGCCTGTTATGTTTAAGTCCCATGTAATAGGGGGCGAGCCTATTGCCATCAACCGGGCCCAAATCCAGACTCCAGGCTGCTACTGAGAAATTCCAGATGGAAAAACCCAATAAACTTTTGCCCGACCTGGGAATCGAACCCAGGACCTCATGCTCAGCAGTAGCGCTTGCTACCACTAGACCAACGAGGCAGTCGATATTTCGAGGCTCTGTCCTGGAGCCGGACTGACATAATGACGTTTTCATACAAACACTTCAGCACTTCGATGTACCGATAGTCAAACTGGCACCGTGGAAGAGACTGCAGTACAGCCTAGGTTTCAATCGAATCGAAGGCTTTTTCGCAGTCCACAAACGCAAAGCAGAGAGGCAGGTTATACTCTTCGGTCTTCTGTATAACTTGCCAATGTGACTTGAGAATGTCATACCATACGACAAGTGAAACTACAAATTCATAGGTAGTTATTTCATATCTCACTCAATACTTTAAATACTATAAGAACGTAATCTAAATCTAAATCTAAACTTCTAAACTATCTAAACTAATATTATAAATGCGAAAGTAACTCTGTCTGTCTGTCGGTCTGTCTGTCTGTCTCGATTTCCTGCTAAAACTACTGAACCGATTTAAATGAAATTTGGTACACAGATAGTTTAGAGCCTGAGAAAGGACATAGGCTACTTTTTATCCCAGTAGTATGTTCCCGCGGGATAATTTCCGACCTCCACGAGTAGGTTAAAATTGGGGATTCCAGATCAGATAAGATCTGGAAACCCTCAATTTTAACTCATTCATCATTTCATGTATTCATCATTTCATTCATTCAATTGTATGTATTATTCACTTTCAGATTACATCCTATAACCCACAGTTGTCAGTTATCTTTACAAGATACAATTTCATTATCATTCTAATTGTTCATTGATAAATTATGACACCCATTCAACTAGGTATTCAAAGACACGCGTATGAAATTCGAGCAACAGTCGGTATAATCTATCCGACTCGATAGCCTAACGAAAATGGAATGCGCTCGCACCGCTCCATCGCGCTGCCTTATATAATATGTCGTGCAGTGGTTATTTACTTTAAACTTTTTAACCGACTTCAAAAAAGGAGGAGGTTATCAATTCGGATGTTTATATTTTTTTTATGGCATAGAAATAAAATGCAAAATAATATTTAGAATGATTATATTTAAATATCAATTACATTAAGTTGAACTTAACTTTTTAACTATTTTAGTAACTAAATATTCAGTTTCACTCATGATTTCATCAGAATCACTTCGTACTAAGTATTGTATATTCACGCTTGCATTGTCAGGGTCACTGTCTATTTCTTCCGTGTTATGACTGCCATCCACATCATGTACAATTATTCTGATTATTCGTTGAACATGCCCGGACTCTTTACACATGATAAAGGATTTGTTTTTAAAAGATTTACGTTTCTTTATTTTCTTCTTCTTGTTTTTTAATGTTTTCTTTTCTATTTCTTGCTGTCTACTCTCTTCACATGCTTTTGCTGCCACTTCAGCGTACCAGCTTTCTCGGTCTTGAGCATAGTAAAATGGATTTAGAACTGGATCAGAGCTTTCTATCAAATTCTGAAATAAAAAATGATATTGATGAATGATTTTGTATCATTAAACAGCACCAAATGTTTATTCAGTTGCTGGTCAATTAGATACATACATTAAATTGTTGGTCAATGTTATCCGAAACAGGGCTGTAGGATGGTGAGATTGACATATTTAATTATATGTCCAGACGTTTTTACACACCTGAAAAAAAAGATTCTACATTAATATTTCATTTTATTATTCTTTCTGAAAACAACAATTATCATTGAAACAAATTGTTATGTAGAAATATTGACAGTGGTGTAACAGACACCTAATAATAACTTCACCTATTAACGCTTTTAAATCCAGAAACATATTAGTTACACTTACCGATATTTCACGATATTAACGTTCTATCCAGTCATATGCAGAAATTAAATGATCGATTTTAATTAATTTCTTTCAATTTATATAAAATGTATTTAAATCTATAGAGTTCAAAGTCGTACATTTTAATTAGATGTTGATATCCCGGACAAATATAGTATGGTGAAATTGAAACCTCAGAACATCACGGCGCCAAGTATATTATTGTTTACTATAAATACATATCGATAAAATAAACGCTGCGGTACGTTTGTTCATTGTTATTTTTTTCATACATTTTAATGAGAACATTCGGCAAGCAAAACCATCGCATATAAGTAGTTTGTCTAATTTGCAATGTAAGTTCTAATCTCATTTAAGGAGATAGATCAAAGGTTGAGGTTTGTTGATTTGACTATGATTGTAAATGTGTTTGTTCCCGCGAAGAAGTCCTGAGTCAGGATTTTAGGACCACGCGTGCATTACATATATGGAAAAATGTCACGTGGATCCTGGCTATTTAAACACTGGAGAGTGAATTAGGTGCATCACTTCAGTGTCAGGAGCTCCAGATTAACAGCAAGTACTTACCGAGAATCAGCCTGCAGTACCTAAATAAGGAATAAAATGTAAGTAGTTCATTAACTTATAAAGTTCTAGCAACAGCTAAGTGTCAGGGGGTTCGATTCCCCTAATCGAGCAATGAGTTATTATTCCTTATAGCAATAAATCTGCTCTTCTGTTTAGTGTTGTGGTTAAATAGAGTATTTTTTTCTGTGATGCAGCCATCTTATTATAAATATCTGGTTGACCGAGCTTTGCTCGGTATTTTTTGGTAAATTGTGTTTAAAATAATAAGTTTATGTTCAAGTTGATTATCGATAAAGTTGGTCATCGAAAACACGAATAAAACGACATTTTATAAAAATGAATCCTAGCTAGATCGATTTATCGCCCCCGAAACCCCCTGTATACAAAATTTCATGAAAATCGTTGGAGGCGTTTCCGAGATTCAGATTATATATATATATATATATATATATACAAGAATTGCTCGTTTAAAGGTATAAGATTATTGATCATATGCTTCAGTGTTTCCCTGTGTGTACCTTTTTCAATATTAGGTGTAAAAATACAATAAATAATTATTCATTATAGTAGTGTACCTACCTGAAATGTCAAAGTGATTGTATTAATATTTATTTGTGTCTCTCCATTTCAGGTCGTACGAAAACGCCGAGACTCTTTTTCCCTCCGACGTCGACGAGGAACCTCAGGTTCCAAAAAAGAAGCACGACGGACGAAAAAGGAAGCACGCATCAACTCGAACGACGGAGCCGGCACAAAGGTCGTGGTCGTCGCCATCGAGAGCAAGTCCGATGCCCGGGCCGTCCACATCTGCGACGCCTGTCGAGCCGTCGCTGGTGCCACCGTCGTCCCGTCCATCAGCTTTAAAGAAGCCGCATCACACCCGTATTAAGCCCATCCCTCCGAAGAAGTGCACAGTATATGATCTGTTTGGAACCGATAGCGAGGACGATGAGAAAGAGGTCCCTGCAGTTACTGGTAAAACACCGTTAGCTTCATATATAACTCGACGTCTTGCAAACGGCCATTCGCGCCAAATCTATGAAAAAAAGCCGGGAACGCACTATATTGATTTAAAAATATACCGATGCGATGAAATAGAAAAAGTTCCGCCAATGAATAGATGGCGCCAAGCAATTGTCACGGTTAAAAATCAGACCTTCGACAATACAGATGCTTGGCAACATTTGTCTAATTTTATTGTGGCTACACGTAAAGAATATGTTAAGTGCCCACCAACGTTTGTAAGTAACTATTATTAAATTTCTACTTAATTACGTAGTTACTTATCCGGTAAAAACGTAACCCCCCAATATAACACAATGTGTTAGGCATGTCATACCTATTCACTTTTACCATTGACATAATTATGAACAAGGCAAATCGCGATTTCATTATTATAGATAGACACTATTGCTTTACTTATATTATGTTTAAAAACATTTTTTTTGTAATCAATAAGAATAAATATATTTAAGATATAAATTTAGTATAATGTAATCACATGTAATCGTTTATAGAAATTAAGTAATTCATATTACATCAAATTTGATTTAATGTTCATTGTTTTTTTTTTTCTTTCTTACAGTTACACCTAGACCCGGAATCAGAAAAAATAAAAACGATATAATAATACAATGTCAAAAATGTCACATTGAAATACCTAAAACTGAATATCAGTATCATTTGAGAACAAATTTGCATAAATCTAATTGTATACAAAAAACTGAAATTGAAAATATTGATATAATAGCCACAGCTTTTAAAAAGAGAATAATAAGTTACAAACTGAATCCATCAATGGAATACCTAACGCCTGAGGAATTCCTAATTGATAACCAGGATAAGGTCATAAGACTAATTAATGATTGTTTGATAAAACATAATTGTGTTAAATTAAACTTTGAGCTTTTTGCTTATTTCATTCTTCCGAAATCTGATGAACTTCAGCTTAAATCATTTAACACAAAATATGAAATTGTATATTATAACACAGATTTAAAGGAATTATATTTGAAAACAATTAATACATTTGATAGAAAGCTCTCAGAGTTCCAACATCGTGAATCTGGTTGGTCTTGTTTCTTTATAAGTCATCTAGAAATTAACATTAACAAATACTGTCCTTTGAAAGGTGGCACCTATATAGATTTGCCGCCAATAATAAAAAAAACTAGAAGTTGTTTAAATATTAAAAACAGCGATAACAACTGCTTTTTATGGAGTATCGTGGCAGCATTATATCCCACCCAAATTAATGTTTGCAGAACAAGTTCATATCCACATTTTTCAAAAGTTTTAAATATAGATGGTCTGTCATTTCCCCCATCATGTAAAGATATTAAAATATTTGAAACTTTGAATCCCGACATAAGTATCAATATATATGGATTAGATAATAAAAATATGGTCACTGGTCCTTTATATGTGACAAGTTTAAGAAAAATCCAGCATGTCAATTTATTGTACTTTGAACAGAAAGGCAATGGACATTACTGCTTAATAAAAAATCTGTTGAGATTAATTAAACGTCAAATAAGTAAACATAAAGGTAAAATGTACCTATGTGAAACATGCTTACAAGTTTTCACGAGTGAAACGAGATATAATACCCACAATAATTGTCCTATGATTTTGACAATATTACCTGAAAAAAATAGTATTCTTCAATTTAAGAACTACGAAAGAAAACAAAAAATTAATTTCGTTATATACGCCGATTTTGAAAGTCTTTTACTAAACTGCAACATAAAGGTAACCGAAAATACTCGTACCTATCAGGTTCACGAACCTTCATGTTTTGGTTACTATATTTGTTGTTCACACAATACGGATCTGAATAAGTATGTTACTTATAGAGGAGCTGATTGCGTAGAAGTATTTATAAAATATTTAATAAGAGATTTGGAGAACATTCATAGTATCTTAATAAATAAAATACCTATGACACCATTAACTAAGGACCAAGAAAACGATTACAAAAATGCCACTACATGTCATATCTGTAATCATTTGCTCTTTGACGATAAAGTAATGGATCATGATCACATTACATCACAATACCGAGGTGCAGCACACTCTCATTGTAATTTAATGTTAAGAGTTTGCCCATTCGTGCCTGTTATTTTTCATAACTTGTCCGGCTATGACTCTCATCTATTTATAAAGGAATTATCGAAGTATGAAGGTACTTTTAAAATTATACCAAAAACTAAAGAAAGGTATATGTCCTTCACAAAGGTATTCCATACTAAGAATGCTTTAAAATCAAGGCCTATTCAAGTTAAGTTCATAGATTCATATCAATTTCTTAATTCAAGTTTAAGCACATTAGTTGATAACTTGAATGAAACCGACTTTGTTAATTTATCAAAAGAATTTCCAGATATAAGTTATAATCAGTTAAAGTTGTTACGACAAAAAGGAATTTACCCCTACGATTATATGAATGTGTTCTCAAAATATAATGAGACTCAACTTCCATCAAAAGTTTGTTTCTATAACAGCTTGAATTGTCAACACATTAGCGATGATGAATACGCACGTGCCCAATCTATTTGGCAGACATTTAATATTAAATCACTAGGAGAATATACAGATTTATATTTAAAGACCGACGTATTACTTCTTTGTGACGTATTCGAAAAATTTAGACAGACTTGTCTAGATCATTATCAACTTGATCCAACGTATTACATTACCGCACCTAGCTTAAGCTGGGATGCGATGCTACTGTACACAGGTGTTAAATTAGAATTAATTCATTGTTTAGAAATGTATGAATTTTTGGAAAAGGGAATACGTGGAGGCTTGGCACAATGTTCTCTTCGCCATGCTCAAGCTAATAATAAATATTTACCAAATTATGATGCTTCTCAAAAATCAACTTATTTGGTTTATCTTGACTGTAACAATTTATATGGTTACGCAATGACAAAGAAAATGCCTATTTCAGATTTCCGTTTTTTGACAATCCATGAGATAAAAACAATGAATGTCTTATCAATATCAGACGAATCTGAATATGGATATATTTTAGAAGTTGATTTAATATATCCTGAGAGTTTACATAATACGCATAGTGATTTGCCTTTTGCCCCCGAGAGGTTCACACCTCCTGGAGGCAAAACCCCAAAATTAATTGCTAATTTATATGACAAATTCAACTATGTAATACATTACATTCATTTAAAGGCGTGCTTATTGAATGGATTAATTTTGAAAAAAATTCACCGTGTTTTAACGTTTAGACAAGAAAATTATTTACAAAAATATATTGATTTAAATACAACATTGCGTCAAGCTTCTACAACCGCATTTGAGAAAGACTTTTTCAAACTCCTTAATAATGCTATATTTGGGAAAACTATTGAAAATAGACGCAAACAGGTAAATGTCAAATTAGTTACCATGTGGGATGATTGCAATAATAAAACTAACAAGCACCACGGTGCAGAAAAATTAATTGCAAAACCAAATCTGAAAAGTATAGCGATATTTTCTGAAAATTTTGTTGCTATTCAATTAACTCCTGAAAAAATTATCTTAGATCGCCCTATCTACATTGGGTTTACAGTTCTAGAATTCGCAAAAGAACATTTGTATAAATTCCACTACAACTTTATTAAAAATAAATATAACACTCACGCAAGACAGTGTTATACAGACACAGACAGCCTTCTTTATTTTATAAATACAGAAGATTTTTATGAAGACATAAAAAATGATATTGCAAAATTTGATACAAGTAATTTCCAGCCTGATAATTGTTACAGCATACCAAGAGTAAATACTAAAATTCCAGGACTATTTAAAGATGAACTCGGGGGTGACATCATAAGCGAATTTGTGGGACTGAGAGCTAAACTATATTGTATAATAACTTCAAAAATTCGCATCGCAAAAGCAAAAGGAATATCTAAAGCTGTTACTAATCGATTAAAATTATCTCACTATAGTAAAGCTTTAACAAATAATGTCAATTTCAAATGTAAAATGAATACAATTAAATCACTCAAGCATGTACTGTACTCTCAAGAAGTTCATAAAGTAGTATTAAATAGAAATGATGATAAGAGACAAATACTCACGAACCTTATTGAAACTTTACCTTTAGGTCACTATGAAACTTTATTTTGAGAACTAATTTATACATCATTATAAATAATAATGTTTATATTAATAAATTGTAATATTATTATGATAACCTTTGTTAATAATTAGTATAAGTATACCATATATTATTAATTTAGTGAGTGGTAGTGTTGATTGTCTTTTTTAAATTTGTAATATCTAAATAAAATATTGAATAACTGACACATTTTTTTTCTTGTTATGGGCTTACAGTCTTTTCTTTTCATTTTTAATAAACCATACGATCACTGAGCAATACCACACTAACTTATTATTATTATTTGCAACAGACATAAACGTAAATGTTTAAGCACTTTAAGTACGTATACATTTCACTTTACATTTGACATGACAACTAAATCATTTGTTTTTATTATACTTATGCTTTATATTTCTATGTTTGAGTGAAATTGAATTATTAGTCAAAATGAAGTTGATCAAACAACACACATCACTTAATGTTAATCATATAAATCTTGGTGACTCTGATAGCCACATTAGGCATAGCGTTCTGTTACCAAATACGATTCGTTGTATTATATGTGGTCCCTCAAATTGTGGAAAAACAAACGTCGTGCTTAGTTTATTGTTACATGAGAATGGTCTAAAATTTCAAAATCTTTACCTGTACTCGAAAACTAACTTTCAACCAAAATACAACTTCTTACGAGAAGTTATAAAGAGAGTGCATCAAGTTAAGTTTCATGAATTTAATGATAATAAAGAAGTCATAGCCCCGGATGAAGCACTAACTAATTCTGTGTTTATTTTCGATGATGTGGCATGTGAAAATCAAATAAACATTCGTAATTACTTCTCTATGGGTAGACATAAACATATTGATTGCTTTTATTTATGTCAAACATACTCTAAAATTCCGAAACAGTTGCTGCGTGATAATGCAAACTTTCTCTTAATATTTAAGCAAGACGATGTAAACTTGAAACATATTTATGAAGAGCATGCTAGTTCTGATATGTCCTGGAATCAATTCAAGAAGATTTGTAATACAGTTTGGAGAGAGCCATATAACTTTGTTAGTATTTGCAAAGACTCGTCTTTAAGCAATGGAAGGTACAGACAGAATTTAGATAGCTTTTTTAAATTCTGAGCAAATAATGTGTAATTATATAAACCAATAACAGACAAAAATATAACTTAGTAGTATATTTTCTTTGGCTGAATACACTTGTCACAAAACAACATGGAAAAGAATATTAAAATAGAATTAATGAAGTCTGTGGAATCTATAAAGAATAAAATAAAACAAATGAAGAACCAGGAATACTCTATGAACTTGTCACTTGATAAAATGCTAAAAACCGTCACGGAACCCCTTAATGCACTAGTCGATTCGAATATGTCAAAGGAAAAAATAAAGCATTTAGAACATTTACCACTCTCGAATTCTGACGACATTGAATTGGATGACATTAATACTAGTTCATCTTCAAAGTTTGAAGACTGCTATGATCTAAAACTAAAGTCTGCAGCAGTACTTAAAAAGTCTCCTACAAAAGAAATATTAGATGACTTAGAAATATCACTAGAGGGTCGTGATATCCATGATATTTATGACGGTGTAAATATACCGTTTGGAATAAGAAGTGTAAACAAAACATTGCTAATGGGTAATTCTGTAGTCTCATTTTCTAAAATCGATAGTTTGAATGACGACAGTGTCATTTTAATTAAAGTTGGTGACAAATCCTATAATTTAACCCCTGGCTTGAAGGAACTTTTACTTCGAAGAAAGCCTGATTTAAAATTAATATCGAGCAAAGATAGACTTGTCTACAAAGACATGCTGCATTATACAAATGCTCATAAGAGAGATTTTAATCCTGGTGGACAAATAAGAGGCGATAAGGGAATAAAATATCGTGAAGTAATCAAACCATTATTTTCCGAATTATTAAATGAAAATTTTCACACTGGAGGAAGTTTACCAACTCTAAAGAAATACAAAAATAACACTGACTTGGTATATTGGGATGACCCTAACGAACTCGTTGAGAGATTGAAACTATTAGTTGCTTCCAGAGACGCTGGCAACACAAATCATGATAATGAAATATTGTCGATCGTTGAAGAATTGAAAGAAGCTGGCATAATTAAAGAATAAATACTCACCACCATAAAATTTTCATTCAGTATTATAGACGGATTCAAAACAAATGCACTGAATTGTGAACATGAGCAAAACCGACGTGGTAAACGAAATTCATAAAAATGCGAGGGTGAACTTTCCACGCAGATGTGTTATCATGAAAGATATAGATGACTTGTGGCAAGCAGACTTAATCGATATGCAATCAATTTCAAAGCAAAATAAAAATTACAGATTTATTCTTGCTATTATTGACACGTTCTCGAAATATGCGTGGACTTTTCCTCTAAAAAGTAAAACCAAAGATGATGTATGTAACTCTTTTAAGAAATTATTGAATAAAGGGCGTGTTCCTAAAAATCTACAAACGGATAAAGGAACAGAATTTTACAATAATCCGTTTCAAAAGCTTATGCAAACTTATCACATTAATCATTATTCAACCTTCTCAACAAAAAAGGCTTCAATAGTTGAGCGATTTATCAGGACATTGAAATCGAAAGTCTATAAGGAATTTAGTTTAAGAGGCAGCTACAATTGGATAGACAGCATGCTTAATAATGTTATTAACAAATACAATCACACTTATCATCGGACAATTGATGAAGTTCCCGCTAATGTGAATAACATCAACAAAAAACGTATATTAGAGAGATATTCAAGATTGGTAAAAAATCATAATATTAGAAGCAAGTATAAAATTGGTGATTATGTGCGTATCAGTAAGTACAAAGGTACATTCGAAAAAGGTTACACTCCTAACTGGTCTACAGAAATATTTAAAATTCGAAAGATACAAAATACAAATCCTATTACCTACTTAATAGAAGATACAATCAGAGGTCAACCCATTTTAGGTGCATTTTATGAACAAGAGCTTCAAAAGACGAAAAATCCTAATTTATATCTTGTTGAGAAAGTTCTTAAAAGAAAAGGAGACAGAGTTTTAGTAAAATGGTTAGGTTTGCCTTCTTCTGAAAACAGTTGGATTGATAAATCGAATATTTATTAAATGTTCTGTCCAAAATGTATCAGTCTTATGATGTGTATTGAAGAGAGTAGTCTTCTCAATTGGATTATAAATCATTTACCATTTGAATTACATTTACCTGGATACAATTATTGTGGGCCTGGCACTAAATTAATTAAAAGGCTTACACGTGGAGATAAAGGTGTTAATAAATTAGACGAATATTGCAAACAACACGACATAGCATATCATAAGTCTTCAAACCTAAAAGATCGTCACAAGGCAGATTTAGTTTTATTAAATATGGCTAAAGAACGAGCACTTGCCTCAGATGCGAGCGTTGGGGAAAAACTAGCAGCGCACTTAGTAAGCAGCGCTATGTCAACAAAAATTAAAACTGGATTTGGTCTAAAGAAGGATAGCAAAAAGAGTTCTCCTAAAATTAAAAGTGGAAAAGGGTTAACAAATAAATTTAAAAATGTTATTAGCAAAACGAAGAGACATATTAAAAAATTAAAACCAAAATGCAAGAAAGTGGCAATAAAATTAGCTATGGCCGCTGCCAGAGAATTAGCTGATGATTCATCCATTAAACTTCCTCGTGTTATTCCTATACCAAAAACTGGTGGAGTATTGCCTTTGATTCCGATTTTTGCGGGATTATCAGCGGTAGGAGCTTTAGCAGGTGGTGCAGCTGGTATTGCTAAAACCATTAATGAATTCAAAATGGCTAAAAAGTTATTGACTGAATCGAAGAGACACAACGAAAAGATGGAAGCTCTCTGTATCGGAAAAGGACTACATCTTAAACCACATAAAGATGGGCTCGGAATATTTGTATCAAAAGAAAAAAACTAAGATATCGGCTACCCAAACGAGCCTTGACTAATTTAGACATTTTGAAGTATGGAAATAATATTCCCTATTTCAGAGGTGTCTTTATGAGAGATAAGCTCCCTAAATACCCTTTTAAAAAAGAATGTGGAGTTATAAATTTAGATAGCTCTAATAATCCTGGTTCTCATTGGGTAGCCTATGCCAAATACAACGATTATATTGAGTATTTTGATAGTTACGGAAATCTTAAGCCTCCAAAGGAATTTATAAAATACTTGGGATCCAAAGTACACTATAATTATGACAATATTCAGCATGATCACCCTTTTAATTGTGGACACCTTTGTTTAAACTTTTTGAAGAATTTTTGGTATAGTGAAGGAATAAAATAAGCAGCATCTAAAAAAAAGTTCAGTGTCGAAGCATGTCTACTACGGTAACCATCTCGGGTAATAAATCGGAGTTGACTTCATACTTTCATCCACCACTGCAATTATCAGATCAATACGAGTGTGGTTTGCTATACTTTTCAGTAATAAATTCAAGACAAAATATTTCTAGCATTAATAGCAGTCTGGTTGCGATCAGAATCGAATGTGATCTTGTGAACGGATCGTACTGCAATGGATTACCAACTCATTTTATTCACGAATTTGTGTCTGATACTCATCCAGGACATCAGTGCATAGAAATACCGCAAAATATTATTTATTTTCCAGTGAACAAAAATATAATTTCTTCGATATCTGTTAGGATTGTAGATCAATTTGGTCACTGTATGAACTTTGGCGAAGAACATATTCAGCTGCGTCTTCATTTAAGAAAAACAAAATGATCATTCATTATAAAAACACCCAAGTCAATGAAAAACATCTTAGTTCTTCAACGATTGCTAAGGTGCAACGACGTAAGAAAAACGTTAAGAAATTGACTAAAGTAAATAAAGATTTCCTTAAAGCTCTTGGGTTTAAAGTATGAATATACTACAGATCGAATCACCACATTTCGATACTTCCATCGAAAGTTACGAAGTCCATTCATACAATCCCTACAATACCAGCTTTAGAGAAAACGATGAAATCAGAATTCCCATCCACCAGCAAGACATATACGTGTTACCATCGGCCAGTTCAATTTATATTGAAGGACAAGCAAAGCTGTTCGGTAAAGATGGGAATCCGATCAAGAAAACTGTTACATTCACTAATAATTCTATTTTGTCTTTGTTTCAAGACATCAGATACGAAATAAATGGTATTGAAATAGATCGCATAAAAAACTCAGGAATAACGTCAACAATAAAATCATACATTTCATTAAATGAAGCAGAATGTAAAGTTGCCGCCTTATGGGGATGGAATTTAGAGGGACTTCAAAGTGACGGTAATTTTAGTGCTGTAATACCACTTAATAAGGTTTTAGGGTTTGCGGAGGATTACAATAAAATTGTGATAAATTGTAAACATGAACTTATATTGATTAGAAGTAACACTAACTTAAATAGCGTTATTCTTACTGATGATACTGTTAATTTTCAAATAGATATACACAGAGTTCAATGGAGAGTACCGCATATAAAAGTATCAGATCGAGAACGACTTACACTTTTAAAACATCTAGAAAGAGATAAACCTATTCAGATGGCTTTTAGAAATTGGGATTTATATGAGTATCCACTACTGCCAAAAACCACGAAGCATTCCTGGTCAGTTAAAACTGCTTCACAATTAGAAAAACCTAGATATGTAATTTTTTGCTTACAAACTAATAGGATAAATAATAAAACTAAAGACAGTTCAATGTTCGATCATTGTGAAGTAACTAACGTAACGCTCTTTTTGAATTCAATATATTATCCATATGAACCTTTAAATTTAAAATTTTCTGAAAACAAATATCGTATATTGTATGAAATGTTTGTAAAATTTCGTCAGTCGTATTACAACTGTCCAGTAGACCCGTTGCTTGACTTAAAGGTGTTCAAAGAAAAAGCCCCTCTCTTCATCTTAGACTGCTCAAGACAAAACGACAGCCTTAAAACAGGTCCAGTAGACGTGAGGTTGGAAATTGAGTGTTCTACGCCAATACCAGATAAGACGACTGCATATTGTTTGATTATAAACGATCGACTTGTGGAATACAAACCTCTCAGTAACATTGTGCGAAGGGTATCATGATTGCTATTGTAGATATTCAGGGCTTTAAAACAGAAGCAAATGAATTTATAATAAAAGAAATTGCTATAATGCATAATAAAAAACTACAAGTGTTTTTAATTAAGCCACCATTTCCATTTAAAAAATTAACGAAATCAGAAAAAAAGCAAGTTACTTGGCTTGAACGTAACAGAAAGATACATTGGGATGAAGGTTTTGTGCCCTATTCGAATTATCAGACTTTGATTCTAAATATTTTAAGAGATATGTGTATCTACGTCAAAGGTTCTGAAAAGGTTTTGTGGTTAAAGCACATTTTAGAAAATAGTAATAGTAAAATATTCAATTTAGAAGATAAAGGTTGTTCTAGTTTGATAAGTTTGTATGATCAATATAAATATTCTGAAGATATATATAATTGTATTTATCATGACTATGTTTGTGCCTTAAAGAATGTATTGGGTTTAAATAAATGGTGCATTGAAAATAAATTTTTAAAATAATTATTTACTTGTTTAATTTTATTTAAGATAAAATATTTATATCTAAGAGTTTTATATCCCCTCCAAATCCTTTTCAATCACATATAAGTTGCTAACAATAGCAGGGCAACTCATTATAAGTTTATAATTACCCGTGTCGGTGAATTAGAAAGTAAATAAATAGAAAATGTTTCTTATTGAATACAAACCTCGATATAATATGTATAACTCACATAAAATGCGTGAATTTTCATTTCGTTCCTACTGGGGGACGATGAATTCGAAGAAAAGATTGGTGATGGAAATGGCTGACGCTGGATTCTTTTATTGCGGAAATAGAATTAATGATAAAGCGGCATGTTTCTCATGCGGGGGTATCATAGAAGATTGGGAGATTTATGACGATCCTTGGATGCAACATGCTATACACTATCCTAAATGTTTTTATTTGAATGCTGTCAAAGGAAACGAATATATAATTAATACACGCATCTCCGTCGTAGCATTTGACTCTTAGCAGTGCAGTGAATTATTAATAGAAAGGTATTCTTTCAATTTTTACTACCTTCTGCCAGCGGCTTCGTCTGCGATAGGTACACAATTCATCCAGTTACCAAAATCTCAAGCTAATCTTATTGATAGCAGAAAACATTTTCATATTCATAATCTGAATAGATAACTGACAACTGTGGGTTTTAGGATTTAATCTAAAAGTGAATATTACATACAATTGAATTAATGAAATGATGAATACATGAAATGACGAATGAGTTAAAATTGAGGGTTTCCAGATCTTATCTGATCTGGAATCCCCAATTTTAACCTACTTCCACGCGGGCGAAGCCGCTGGCAAAAGCTAGTATTTAATAAAATTTAACGATATATACGGTACATACACTAACGATTTTCTATCTGCAAGCAAAACAATTCCAAGATGACAAGAGTTGACGAACGAAATGAAACACGGAGATTCCCCGAGCGATAGAGGAGCAGAATATTATGTCCCGACCGGTTATCGAGCTGACCCGAGTGCTATGCGATTGAAAAACCGATCTTCAAGTGTTTCCAGGCGCGATATTCAAATGAATTTTTCAATTATGTTTTGAATGAATGAATTAGTTAACTAACTTTATTTTAATTTTTCATTACCATCATAAATAATTAAGGATCAAAATAAAAAGTTTTAAATAAAAAGAAATGTAGTTAAAAAAATTATCTTTTTTTTAATTCCCTTGGGTTGTTGCTTGAGGCCCCTGCAAGAGCGAGGCCCCGGGCGATTGCCCTGTTCGCCACCCCCTAAGGCCGCCTCTGTTAGTGACCCTGACTGCTAAGATGGAGGTCGTGGGTTAGGTTCCCACCCAGGAAAAATCTTTGAGTGATGAGCATCAGTATTTGTTCTGTGTCTGTGAGAGTTCTTTTTTATACTGTTTAACGAATATTCTTGATTATAAATACGCTTAGTATTTAATTGTTTACTGTTTTAAGGCAAAGTTTTAATGTCTAGAATAGTTTTTATGTGTTTACAACCACAATAGATATTAAACTGTTATGCATAAACAGAAGTCCCAATTACTTGGTTCCTTAATAAATAATTTATTAATTAAAAAAGAAAAAATGTTAACGTTTTATTATTTTTGACAACCCTGATGGCATTCACCCGTTTCTATGATAATTTTGAAATTCTTGTGGCAACTTTCCCTATGTATTGGTAGTGCCTGATCAACAAAGATGGTAGTTTCGAAAATAAATATGTACATGGCTTTTTTAGCGCCGGGACTATTAGTAACTTTACGTCGCGTGCGTTTTGGGACACACGTTCAGTATAAGCGTAGGCTAGGTAATTTGCCAAAAATGTGTCAATTTTACCCTGCTTATACTTTTGGTTAATATAGCGATACTATGTGAGATTTAGTAGAATTCATTTGTTCAACCAAAAGAGACGCACCTTTTTTACGATATAAATCAATAATAAAAACTTTTTACACAAAAAAACAACCGACTTCCTTAAAAAAAACACTACATAGTCAAAAATAACTTTAATTTCGAAAGTCGGTGTCTTAGGCTCTGTATTTAAGGTTTTTGCCACCGACTTCCGAAATTAAAGTTATTTTTGACTTTGTAGTGTTTTTTTTAAGGAAGTTGGTTGTTTTTTTGTGTAAAAAGTTTTTATTTTTTAACTTTTTAGTTGTGGTAGATACTCCGCACTAATCTAATCGCGTTATTAGTTCATTTGTCGCGCAAATACATAATGCAAATTTAAGACTTATATGGTTTTCACATGGACCCCATTGTCCAAATGGAACCAAATTAAAATGGGACCATTCGGGAAGCACTAGCTTTCAAATAAAAAAAAATCATCAAAATCGGTTCACCCAGTCAAAAGTTATGCGGTAACAAACATAAAAAAAAAAAAAAAAAAAAAATATATAAAAAAATAATAAAAACCTCCTCCTTTTTTTGAAGTCGGTTAAAAACTTAAAGAGCTAGCTCCGTGTTAGAGTAAATTGCATAAAGGTAAAAAAAAAATGGTAAAGATGCCTCTTTTGACGGTATTATTATTGTTTTATAAAATATTTTTGAATAAGTCTTTCATTCTCACACTCTGTTTTTCTGACTTGTATATGTACCAAAACCGCTAACTGTGCGATAAAAAAAGTTAACTTTGAGAGGCAACTGTAACAAAAGGAAGTCAAATCTTCTACAGCAGTGGTGTTGAAAGCTAGCTCTCTCTCGGTCCGAAAGACCAGGGTGCGACAGTTAAGCGCGGAAAGTACGTCGTGTGTCACTCGCGTGGGGAGCGTAGGCTCCACGCCAGGTGAGTGAATGGCGACCATCTTGGGTGTGACAGGCGTAGGCCTGTCGGGCTTCAACGCGTCATCGCGAGATGAAATCTCAAAGCGATAGACGGGATCCACTCAATTTGTTCCCCCAGGCAAATTGAGCTTCACATGGGGATTTAGGGTAGCTCCACCCGGGAACTACATTACTGTGTAGAAACGGACTCCCCAGTACTTATTCGTCGTGCCTGTAAATACGCAACACGCAAAGAAAACATTGATAGCGCGATGTAGAGTTCTCGCATAATAAATCACTTTGACGCGCTAAATTAGATATAATTCCTAGTAAATTGTCAATATTAAGTGTTACTTCATTTTAAAACTGATTACTTTCAATGAAATTTGCTGTTTTATGTGAGTTGTAGGCGAAAATCCGATGTAAATATTTCAGGAGCGACAGTAACGCCATCTTGTATCAGTATGAGACACTATTAGTTGTTTTTTGTGTTAATGATTTGGCTCGTATCAATCGATTAAAATAAACTGTTTATAGTATGAGTATTTAAATTGGTTTTCAGAGAGATTTCATTTTTTATTTTGATATCTTTTTATAATTTATCATAATTTACATAAAATTAAAAGTTTGTACGTGAATAACTTGTATAACTGTATTGCCATGGTGCCAAAAAAATTGGGTTACTAGCATTCGTCACAAGTTGCGGTTTCACCCTAACAATAGTAAAAAAAAAAAACAATGATTCTATTTTGTTTTCACCCTATTATAAGATCTATGCGTAAACTCGGTACAAAAAAAAGGTACAGATGGCGAGAAAAGTGTTTCGGAATTTAACACCTGGTCTTTATGAAAAGTTTTTCCAAAATTAGAATGTTCTTTTTACTGTATCAGGTTAATAAAAATATTCTAGTAGGTCGATACAATGTACAGCTTGGCAAAAAAGAGTCTGGAAAAAATGAGGGCGCCTGTTTAGCAGGTATGGCCACTCTGTGTACTAGGACTAAAAGTGATAAGATACTGGGTAATTTAATCAACAAACACGAGATTCCGGGAATTCTCAACAGACAAAATTTTAAGACTTGATAGGCACACAGGCTTTTACTTTCATTGTATTTAGTAGATTGCGTATTATTTCGCTGAAATAACCTTTTATCGAAGAGATACGAGTGCCTACAAAATGCATGGTTTATTCAAAGAGTCCTCTCCTTCCAACATGTATCGATAACAACGAGGTCATCATAAATGATTACTAACTAGCTGATTTTTTACTTAGTTAATATTTATATAATTTAACAATGTCTTACAAGAAAACAGGTATGTTTTACTAGTCCGACAAGAATTATCATTTTTTCGTTTTCCTATTTGTAACATAAGATACAGTAAAAAAATCTTCGTCAAAATTTAAATAATTTCATTTTTTTAGTAAACTAGGTACAAAGATTTGTGTATTTATATATAAAATAATAATAATAAGTGTACAGTATTAAGACTCACAACCTCAACCGAAACCACAGATACTAGCCCAATTAAAATACAGAGAGGAATTTTCCAAGGAGATGCACTCAGCTCGCTGTGGTGCTGCCTTGCTCTAAACCCCCTATCTAAGATATTAAACGCTACCTCATTAGGAATCTCTTTAAATTTTACTGCTACGACCGACAAAGGAATCCACAGAAAGGCGTTTTAAATCATTTACTGTATATGGAATTACACGGTACAAATTTATTTATATACAATTTCTTACAATCATTGCATAATTTAAAATCTATATAAAAATAAATAATTATAAAGCAATAAAAAAATCGTCTGCATTGTTGTCAACAGGAAACGTGCCCAAAAGGCTGGCAGTCAGCATTGCCACGTTGTATGGCAATGCTGATTCTTTGCCCAAAAAACAAGCCAGCCCTCTGGTCACGTGAAGAGTCGATCAGCCGCTTGGCAATGTCTCGGTATATTATGTGGGCACTCGGACCCCATGGTCCTAGAGTTTCAACCCCAAACAGCTCAAACAACTGTATATGGATGATATTAAGCTATATATGCAGAAACAAAGAGTCAACTTAACGAATTAGCTAATCTAACAGAAACATTCACAAATGATATTAAAATGAAGTTTGGCATAGATAAGTGCAAAATAAATTCAGTTAGCCAGAATTACCAACATCAATACACTTTAGGCACAGGAGACCGAATAGAGCCATTGTGTTGGATTTCGCTACGTCCCCGTAAGGGGGCGCGGCGGGCGGCGCCAGAGCATCGCTCCCTGGCCGCGGAGGGTTCACGGTGGCCCGCTAATACGGGCCCCTCAATATGTTGCCCTTTGATGGGCCTACAGATATTATTGGACGCGTAAATGATAACGCATCCATGTGAATGATTGCTATATGTGTCTCTGTAGGCGCGCCGCGGCGTTGAGTTATAATCAACGCCGCTTTCTTCACGACATCTTGGCGGTCTGTCCCCGCCAGGTGAGACCCCCGGTTACCCGGGGGAGGCCCGGCGAGAGACGACCAGCGACAAGATGCCGACTCGACGCTCCTACAGAGTAAGGTGCGCGCCCCCGCTTATCCCGTTTTCCAGTGTAGCCCTCGGTGGACCACAATGTCCAGCACGTCCGGCATGTACGAGACAGCTTCTGGGTAGTGGGTGGGTGTCTCTGGGCCGGACACTGTGTAACCGAAGGCTTCGGCATCCGCTAGGAGCCGTCTCCCCCCGGTATTCGTGCGGCACGAGTTCCACGCCGGGTGCTTGCAATTCAAGTCACCGGCGAGGAGAGTAGGACGCGTAGAGCCCGATATTAGGGCCCGCAACTCAGATGTATCTAAGTGGGTTGCGGGCGGCTTGTAACAGGCGTACACGTCTATGTCCTCGCCGGCTACGTGCAGCTGAACACCCAGCGCGTAAAACGTGCCGAGTGACGGCAAGGGGAGTTCTTGGTGGACGACTCTTCGCCTTACCAGTACTACCAGACCACGGTAGTTCTGGAGTGCCGACCGTTCGTCCTGCCTGTAAATATGGTACCCCGGGAACCTGATCCTGTCTCCGGGGCCCAACAGCGTCTCGCTGATTAGCGCCACGTCGACGTCCTGCTCTCTCAGGAGGTGGCGGAGGGGGGCGACCTTGTCCCGAAGGCCGCGGGCATTCCAGTGGATCACCCTCAACGGCCTAGCCATGGTACAAGGTAAGCAACTTGGCCAGGCCGTCGAGGATGACGGTCTCTACATTTTGGCCCTGCCTGATGGCCTTAATCAGGTCCATCAGCAGCTGGATCGCACAGGCCGTGAAATCACTCCTGGTGGTGCCAGGAGTCCGAGTTGTGGTGCGCGGCGGTGCGGCGTGGGCGTTGACGTCGGCAGCGCCGCGACTCGGTTTGGGCTCGGGGTATTTGTTCTTGTTCTTGTTTTTCTTCAGTGGGACCGGTCGCGGCGCTGTGCCGGCGCTGGTGGTGGGCACCACCTCCTCGGCCTGTGCCCCGCTGGTGGCAGGGCCAGCCCTCGGGACAACTGGTTCCTCGATTGTAATGGTCGCCGCGGGGGGTTTGGGCTTCTTGCCTTTCCCTTTTCCCCCGCGCCTCTTCTTCCTCCGCCTTGAGGAGGGCGGCTGCGTGTTTCTTGGCGTGGGCCCGTTGGCCGCCGCCATCAGTGTTGATGCGCCCGGTGGCCCTTCTGGCTCCACCTGCCTCTCGGTGGCCGCCAAGGGCCGGCGTGTGGAGGCGGATCTGGCGGCGGTCCCCGCCCGCCTGTTGCGTATTTCCGCCTGGTAGGCGGGGCACTTTATATTGCACGCGGGATGCGGGCCACCACAGTTGATACAGGTGGCCGGCTCCTCCCGCGGGCGCGGACAGTCTCTCGCCATGTGCTCGCCCCCGCATCGCACACAGGCGAGCGGGCGGTGACACTGGTGCGAGCTGTGACGGAATTGCTGGCACCGGTGGCACTGAGCGGGCCCACGCTTCCCACGCCAGGCCTCGATCTTGACACCCCGCATCATCATGAAGATGGTGGTGTCATAAATGGCCCGGACGTCTGGGGTCTTCTTTAATATGGCGTGGAACACGCAACCGGGTCTTCCTTGTGCGCCCTTAATATGGCGCACGTACTCCGGTTGGTATCCCATCGCACGCAGCTCCTCCTCAATCTCCTGAGGGTCGGTATCCGCAGGCAGCCCCCTTATGGCCACCTTTAGGTTCTTCTCCGCCGGTAGGGAGTAGGCGAACCAGGCGACGCCCTCTTCCTTTTCCAGGCCCGTCAGGTACCTCTGGACCAGCCTGTACTCCTCCTCTGAGTCGGGGGTAAAACGTATCCCCCCCCCGTAAGGCCGAGCGTTAGGAGGCCGGCCCAGCTTGGCGGCGATGGCCCGGAAATGTGTTGCCCAGTTCGGCAACTTCTCCACTACCAGCGGAGGATATCTTAACTTTTTAATTCTCTTACCTGCTGGGGCCGTCGTCGTCGCGGCGCCAGAGGCAGTGGTGGCAGCAGGTGTGGCAGCAGGGGTGGCAGGGGGCCGCGCAGCGGCGCTGGACCCAATTCCTCCGCTCCGGGTGGACGCCGTCGGAGAAGGCGTAAGGCGCGCCGCGTCGGCAAAGGTGGGCGACGCGGGCGTGTCCCGACCTCGCGGCGCGCTGTCGCGCTGTGGCCGCGGCGGGTCGAGGCAGTATCTCTTCGCCTCCTCCTCGTTGTCTCCCGAGCTCCTTCTTCTTCGATGTCGCTGGGGCTTCGGGTCCAATTGAAATTCGAAACCGAACCCCAACGACGGCGTCGGTGAGAAGGCCGGGGTGGCCGCATCGGCCTCCGCTTCTCCCACGTAGGGCCGCTGTCCGGATCGCGGCGTCGTATCGTACGACACGTTGCTGCGACCGGAGGCGGCCGAGCCCGCGGACGCCAGTGACATGCTCGATCCCGCATGGGACGAGCACGGTTTAAGCCATGGTTGTCTTAGACGAAGTCTTACCAAAATTTTTTAACCAAATTTTTTAGTTTTTTTTCGGAAATTCTCAAAATTTAATGTAAACTGCATAATTATGGCCAAATTGAATGATAAATGAATTAATTTTTTATTTATTTAATTAAAGTAATGTGTAAGCAACCAAGCAAAACATGTTTTAGGCTTCTGTGTCATTAGACATTTTTTTTACAGATATTTAAAGCTCAGAAAACATAAAAAATTTGTACAATACGTCTTTTAAAACTTATTTAAAAAAAAAAACGGAGTTTGCTTTTTTTGTTCAAACCTTTTTAAAGACATGCTTGATAATCGCTCTTTCTTTTGAGGTATCATTTATGCGGATATCTTACAAATTATTGAAATTAGGACCTACAAACCAATTCGAGGGAGAAATTTTAAATTTTAGGCAGTCTAACAAAACACAAAATTTTTGTTTAAAAGAATACTTTATGTGCTCGAAATGATAACATTGTTCAATTCTAAGAATTTTTGGCACATGCAGGAACCAATTGAGGGGAACCCATTGAGGGGATTCTCTAAACAATGGCCACCGAGCGCGGTGCGACGGCATTTCCAGGTAGAACGCCCAATGAATAGCAAAAAGCGATAAGAGTTGCTTTTTACAGCAAAGTGGTCTTAGTTACTGCGGCAACAAAGTCGTTTTTCTTTAGTCAGGGTCAGTCGGTCTGTGATGAAGCCGTTACATCTTTTACTTATTAGTCAAACTACTGCCCTTGTGAGTGGACGTTGTCGTGTTGATTCACAATTTACCGTGTTCAGTTGTAGCCTTTTGCGTTCCTGCACGTGTTGTTTGCGTTAGTTTTGAACTTTTTTGTTTCACCATGTCCAGTCGTAGCCTCGCGCTCCTGCACGTGTTGATTTTTGACTTAATTGTGTTGAGTTGACATTTAGTGCGCTCCTACGCCGTTTTTCTTAATTGTTAAGTGACTATGGCTACTTTTTCCAATCAAGAATATGCGGATATCGTATTTATGTACGGTAGAGCAGACGGCAATGGATCTTTGGCGCGACGGATGTATCAAGAGCGCTATCCGAATCGCAGGATACCGAATGTCCGAGTGTTTTACAACACGTTTCGTCGTCTTGCCCAAGATGGGTTTCACCGCGTGGAACCTGGAGTCAACCCGGGCAGACACGAAACTGCCGTCGACGAAGACATTTTAGCAGCATTTCAAGCGGATCCTACTACCAGTACTAGAGCAGTAGCTCGAAATTTAAACATTTCTCAATGGAAGGTGTGGCATACAATGCACCAAAATGATAAGTATCCGTTCCATGGCAGGAGTGTGCAAGGTCTAGTAGAGCAAGATCCTCAAAGAAGAATTCAGTTCTGCCGTTTCCTCCTCAACAGAGACATCGAAGATGCGTGGTTTCTGAAATCAATCTTGTGGACGGATGAAAGTAAATTTTCAAGGGAAGGTATTACAAACTTTCACAACATCCATGAATGGGCCGACGCAGACAACAATCCACATTTTAAGAAGCAGGTGTCATTTCAGATGAAATTCTCTGTGAATGTACGGGCTGGAATAATTGGCAGAACATTGATTGGGCCCCACTTTTTGCCTGATCCATTGAATGGTGAAAATTATTTGCAATTTCTGCAAATTGATTTACCACTGCTGGTAGAGGAATCAGGTGTCCCGATCTTCGAAAGAAACCGAACAGTCATCTTTCAGCAAGACGGCTGTCCAGCGCATTGGACTTTAAATGTAAGGGAACACCTCAACCATTGCCTTCCTGATAGCTGGATCGGCAGGGATGGACCCATCCCTTGGCCCGCTCGCTCCCCAGATCTGACCCCGTCGGACTTTTTCGTGTGGGGCCGGGCCAAGGAACTGGTGTATAACAACATAGAAATAAACACTAGAGAAGAATTGATACAAAGAATAAATTCAGCGTTTGAGACAATGAAGCAGGAGATGATGTTGAAAATAACGAGTACAGAAGTTAGAAGACGGGGCCGTGCTTGTATTAGGAATCACGGCAGTCATTTTCAACATGAAAAATAAATAATTTTAATTCAAATGTTGTTTTAATTAGTCTGCCTAAAATAAAAAAAATTGTCCCTCAAATTGGTTTGTAGGGCCTAATTTCAATAATTTGTAAGATATCCGCATAAATGATAGCTCAAAAGAAAGAGCGATTATCAAGCATGTCTTCAAAAAGGTTTGAACAAAAAAAGCACCCTCCGTTTTTTTTTAAAATAAGGTTTAAAAGACGTATTGTACAATTTTTTTATTTTTTCTAAGCTTTAAATGTCTGTAAAAAAAATGTCTAATGACAAAGAAGCCTAAAACATGTTTTGCTTGATTGCTTACATATTACTTTAATTAAATAAATAAAAAATAAATTCATTTATCATTCAATTTGGCCATAATTATGCAGTTTACATTAAATTTTGAGAATTTCCGAAAAAAACTTAAAAATTTGGTTAAAAATATTTGGTAAGACTTCGTCTAAGACAACCATGGCTTAAATGGTTCTAAATTGTCTGTACTATCTTCGCCTTAAAGCTTTGCACCCATCTTCCAATCACCCTGTATATTGTTAAAGCCTATAGCCTTTCTCAATAAATGTGTTACTCAACACAAAAATAATTTTTCAATTCTGACCAATTGTTCCTGAGATTAGCGCGTTCAAACAAACTCTTCAGCTTTATAATATAAGTATAGATATTTTTAAATATTTTTACAAAAGTATTACAAAAACATTTAAAAAATATAAAAAAATAGTGAACCATCGGCATCGGGAGCAGGTGCCAAGCTGCCGGTGGTCAGGGCTCTAGACAAAGGAACCTCCTCACAATGCGTGCCGTGTCCAGGAGTACTGCTTTCTGAATCAAGCCCTTGAGCCAGCCGCGCAATGAGAGCCTCCTGAGGTGCTGGTCGAGGCTCTTCGCTATTAACCCATTTACTGAAACGATTTATTGGTACAATGATTGCAGAATCCACGTCCCACATGTTGACAACCTCGTGTGCTAAGTCACACACTATTATTATTATTAAATTGAAAGACGACTAGTTCTCTCTAAGATCAAATAGGTTGCTCGCTTTTTCCTAGCGCAATCTTGCAGCAGCAGTGGTGATCCGGTGGTATCGGCCGCAACCTACGAGTTGTAGGTTCGAACCCAGAAAGGCGCTTTAGTTTGTGTAAATTATTTTATCAGCTTTACTCTCAAAACGGTAATGGAAAACATCGTGAGGAAACTGGCATGCCTTAGAACCAAAAATCGAAGACATGTGATGTCTACCAACTCGCACTGGGCCCGTGTGGTGGATTACGGTCCACTCCCTCTCACCGAGACGAGGCCTGTTTCCCAACAGTGGGAAACTTATAGGCTCATTAATGATGAAAAATACTCTTTTCTCTCGTTCTATTAGTTTTATCGATATCATATCGATACCGAACACGTGGTTAAAGTTTTGCCGGGTAATTTAATCTGGATCTGTATATTAATAGTAACAAAAATGGGGCGTATCTTGTTCATACTTACGCTGCGCAAGTTTACGCTCAAAGTTATGAGAATTTAGCGACGAAAAATATTTTTTTGAGCCGTTTTACGATTGTTTTATGATGATACTATTATTATTGTGATACTATTATTATTATGATGATAATATTTTTATAAAATATTTTTGAATTAGTAAGTCTTTCATTCTCACACTCTGTTTTTCTGACTTGTAATATGTACCAAAACCGCTAACTGTGCGATATAAAACTTAACTTTGAGAGGCAACTGTAACAAAAGGAAGTCAAATCTTCTACAGCAGTGGTGTTGAAAGCTAGCTCTCTCTCGGTCCGAAAGACCAGGGTGCGACAGTTAAGCGCGGAAAGTACGTCGTGTGTCACTCGCGTGGGGAGCGTAGGCTCCACGCCAGGCGAGTGAGTGGCGACCATCTTGGGTGTGACAGGCGTAGGCCTGTCGGGCTTCAACGCGTCATCGCGAGATGAAATCTCAAAGCGATAGACGGGATCCACTCAATTTGTTCCCCCAGGCAAATTGAGCTTCACATGGGGATTTAGGGTAGCTCCACCCGGGAACTACATTACTGTGTAGAAACGGACTCCCCAGTACTTATTCGTCGTGCCTGTAAATACGCAACACGCAAAGAAAACATTGATAGCGCGATGTAGAGTTCTCGCATAATAAATCACTTTGACGCGCTAAATCTATATATATAAAAGAAAGTCGTGTTAGTTACTTCACTTATAACTCAAGAACGGCTGAACCGATTTAGCTGAAAATTGGCAGGGAGGTAGTCTAGAGCCAGGAGAAGGACATAGGATACTTTTTATCCCGTTTTTTTTTTTTTTTTTTTTTCCCCTTTTTACGACCGCGTTCCCGTGAGACGTCACATAAAACGTCAAAGAGAATACAAGTCACTATAAAACGTGGTACTATGACAAAAACGTTGCCTTCGAAGTACCAGGTTATCATAACTTGACAGGAGCTTACCAAACAAAGGAGTGTCAGCTAGAAAACGCTTTATGCCTTCGAAGTACCAGGTCATCATAACTGGGTAGGAGCTAACCTAACATATGAGTGTCAGCTAGAAAACGCTTACCAGATCACCACCGCGTACCAGGTTGTCAAACTTGGTACGTTTATAACAACATTTATTGAATCTGAGGCGATACGAAGTTCGCTGGGTCAACTAATTATCTATACTAATATTATAAAGCTGAAGAGTTTGTTTGTTTGATTGAACGCGCTAATCTCCGAATCGAATCCGGTCCGAATTGAAAAATTCTTTTTGTGTTAGGTAGCCTATTTATCGAGGGAGGCTATAGGCTATATAACATCACGCTACACCTCAGAGGAGCGGAACAGTAATGAAAAATGTTGCAAAAACGGGGAAAATTTATTCCTTCTGAGAGTTTCCGTTGCGTGCGCTGCGTAAACGGTTAAAGTAACGCAAAAATCATGTATGACGGGATTGTTATTTTTAAAAAGTTCAAAAAAAAAGTCCCAAGAGCATATGTCTATCTTTTAAGGTTGACTCACTATAACTCAAGGAGCGAAAATGGACGAAAACTAGCAGGCAAATCGATGCGACGGGAAGGGTAAGGGGAGCAAAAATTTGACGCGGACGAAGTCGCGGGCAGAAGCTAGTTAGATATAATTCCTAGTAAATTGTCAATATTAAGTGTTACTTCATTTTAAAACTGATTACTTTCAATGAAATTTGCTGTTTTATGTGAGTTGTAGGCGAAAATCCGATGTAAATATTTCAGGAGCGACAGTAACGCCATCTTGTATCAGTATGAGACACTATTAGTTGTTTTTTGTGTTAATGATTTGGCTCGTATCAATCGATTAAAATAAACTGTTTATAGTATGAGTATTTAAATTGGTTTTCAGAGAGATTTCATTTTTTATTTTGATATCTTTTTATAATTTATCATAATTTACATAAAATTAAAAGTTTGTACGTGAATAACTTGTATAACTGTATTGCCATGGTGCCAAAAAAATTGGGTTACTAGCATTCGTCACAAGTTGCGGTTTCACCCTAACAATAGTAAAAAAAAAAAACAATGATTCTATTTTGTTTTCACCCTATTATAAGATCTATGCGTAAACTCGGTACAAAAAAAAGGTACAGATGGCGAGAAAAGTGTTTCGGAATTTAACACCTGGTCTTTATGAAAAGTTTTTCCAAAATTAGAATGTTCTTTTTACTGTATCAGGTTAATAAAAATATTCTAGTAGGTCGATACAATGTACAGCTTGGCAAAAAAGAGTCTGGAAAAAATGAGGGCGCCTGTTTAGCAGGTATGGCCACTCTGTGTACTAGGACTAAAAGTGATAAGATACTGGGTAATTTAATCAACAAACACGAGATTCCGGGAATTCTCAACAGACAAAATTTTAAGACTTGATAGGCACACAGGCTTTTACTTTCATTGTATTTAGTAGATTGCGTATTATTTCGCTGAAATAACCTTTTATCGAAGAGATACGAGTGCCTACAAAATGCATGGTTTGATCAAAGAGTCCTCTCCTTCCAACATGTATCGATAACGAGGTCATCATAAATGATTACTAACTAGCAGATTTTTTACTTAGTTAATATTTATATAATTTAACAAAGTCCTACAAGAAAACAGGTATGTATTACTATTCCGACAAGAATTGTCATTTTTTCGTTATATAAGGAACGTAATTGTAACATAAGATACAGTGAAAAAATCTTCTTCAAATTTAAATAACTTCATTTTTTTTGTAAAGTAGGTACAAAGATTTGTGTATTTATATATAAAATAATAATAATAAGTGTACAGTATTAAGACTCACAACCTCAACCGAAACCACAGATACTAAGTTAGCCCAATTAAAATACAGAGAGGAATTTTCCAAGGAGATGCACTCAGCCCGCTGTGGTGTGGCCTTGCTCTAAACCCCCTATGTAAGATATTAAACGCTACCTCATTAGGAATCTCTTTAAATTTTACTGCTACCGACCGACAAAGGAATCCACAGAAAGGCGTTTTAAATCATTTACTGTATATGGAATTTTTATTTACCAGAAACACGGTACAAATTTATTTATATACAATTTCTTACAATCATTACATAATTTAAAATCTATATAAAAATAAATAATTACTAAGCATTAAAAAAATCTTCTGCATCGTTGTCAACAGGAAACGTGCCCAAAAGGCTGGCAGCATTGCCACGTTGTATGGCAATGCTGATTCTTTGCCCAAAAAACAAGCCAGCCCTCTGGTCACGTGAAGAGTCGATCAGCCGAGAACTGATACAATACAGAAATAATAAGCCATAAATGCTTTTGCATCTCTACTAGATGCAAAAGCTTGTATCAAGGCCTTTTTTTTGTATTATCATATCACTCAATAAAACAGTTGATTGTGAATATATCGATAGCGGAAATTTCAATTGTCGTAAAGGACATTTTGCCGAAAATGAGTTATATATATATATTTGGAATCAGCGTCGCAAGCTCTATCGATTGGCATATTTAAAAAAAAAACTATCTTTAAAAAAAAGCCCCTTACGACCTGGCTTTCCAACAGCTCTAGCACGATTTTTTTTACTATTTGGGATGTATCGCAAAAATAATTTTCAATAGGGGAGCGTAAAGTATTATATTTACAATCGAAACTCTTACGACCAAATCTATGCTTTGTTTTAACTTACGTAATTAGGGCGTAAAGGACGTTTGTTTTATTTATTGCTCTTTACGACCTTAAATTTAACAAAAACATAATTAAAGTTTTTGTTTCGTTCTTATTACCGACGGCGTACAGAGGTCTGACAAGCTCCAAACTCAAAGAAACTCAGTCAGAAAAAAAAAATTGCTGTGTGTCTGGTATACATACCTTTATGTAATATTAACGTATGGTTAGTTACTCCACGTAATAGTAACTCCAGTTTTTTTTTGTATGGCAGAAAACACTTAAAGTTCATTTATTTGAAACTAAATGGAACTGAAGGGCTGGTGCTCACACGGGGTATTGTACCATACACGGCGATGAAGGTGACATCAAATTCATACACCTATCATCGATGCCGCTTCGCGCGTACCAAATTTTTGAATTTTCGACAGGTGATTTTTCAAATCTTTGACATGGTCCAACGAAGTTGACCATCGATTTACTTGTACTATCGTTAGTTAATAGCCAACTAATGACTTTTTTGATGAGAATAATTAAATGCGTTATTGATCAAATACTTTTTTGTTACAAAATTTCATAATCAGTCATAATCACGGTGATTAACAAGTGACTGAAAACTGATGTTACTAAGTAACTCATTTGTTTATCACCGTGACCAGGGGCGTAGCTACCGCCGTATCTGCCCGGGGGCCCCCGACGTGCGTAAGCAAAAATTAATACAAATTTCCCATTTTTTTTTTTCTAATATAGATAAACAATTACCTAAGAACTTCGATGGGACATGAACGCCTGTCAGATCTGTCACTATCGTCGTAGAGACAGAAACTATAGAAAAACTAAAGTCATGATCAGCTATAAATGATTAATTAAATCATTTTGCCGAAACAAAAAGCAAGGAGAGTTATTTAATTTGAATTTTTTGCAAAAAAATTTGGAAAAAGTGACTGATAGATAATAATGATGAATTAATATTTCTTTTAATTTTATGCAAACATTTTTTTTTCTTTTGTGAGAAATCGTTACCCTTCATAAGGGCCCCCAAACAAATTTTTATACGGGGCCCCGCCAAGGCACGCTACTCCACTGACCGTGACTATGGCTGAGTTACAATGACACGCCTTCTTCCACTCCGCCCAGAGCGGGAGAGGTCATTTGATGATTTCTCACCCACAAAAAAAAGACCTCTAACTTATTCATTTCCGTAGGAGTTGCTTTACATATATCACAAGTCTGAGATGAGGTATTTGATAGATGAGAAGTGATTTTGCCATCAATCATGGTCATAAGTATCGAGTGCTTAACGGAATGGCTTACCATAATAGAAGGCTACAGGTCTTCAATCTCGTTTTCAATCGTAGCTTATTCTTCAACTATGTTCAACTTGTTTTCGTTTGAAAACTTAAAATATATTGGTCTGCAGAACATTGTGGAAGATGGTTCTGGATTCTCCCATATCACTTCTTCGCCACAAACTAAGCGCAGGCACAAACGAACACATAAAAATGCTAGAATCGTCATCCTCTGCCATAGTTTGCTTATACAAACTTTGCCTTAAGCACCATCAAAACCCCACTTGCATATAAGTATAAATTCTTTGCCATCCAGATTCTAGACGTAGGAATTTTCCAAGTCTAGCCAAAGTTTTGTTCAAAATAGCTTGGAGTTTTACTTTAACCCCTCTTTCCGTGACTTCTATGGCATCTTTTGGCGGATAGCAGTTCTTCTTCGCTTCGAGGATAGCTGTATAAGAAGGATACAATGGTATTCCTTCTTCTTTTGCGCAAGATCTTAATGTTATATACTGCCACTTAGAAAGCTTCAATGAAGTCAAAATACCTACAGCTTTATCAGCAGAATATATGGGCATAGTTTTCTATGCCTTTAATAATTCCTTCATATTTGTAGCTTTTTCGGGATGCTCCGAGACTAGTTTAATGATATCTGCTACTTTCTTATTTTGTGCTTTTAAACCAGTTGCATGAGCAAGACTTTCAGTGCTGTACGTTAGGAGCTCTTCCACTCTTCTGTAGCGGGCTTAGCTTCACAAATGGTTTTCTTGGACTCACAAGTGATGTGGATTCCAACACTGCACGTTTCCGGTCCACAGGATGTTAATAATAATATCTTAGGACAATCAACACAACGTTATCTGATCCCAAACTAGGCAGAGCCTGTACTATGGTAACCAGACAACTGATAAACATACTTATATATTTCTAAATGCATATATATTATAGATAAATTACACCCAGGCACAGAACAAATGATTGAGCTCATCACACAAACATTTGTCCTGGGTGGGAATCGAACCCACGACCTCAGCCTTAGCAGTCAGGGTCACTAATCACTAGACTAACAGGCCAGTCAATGTCATGTTGATTGTACCCTCATTTATAGCGAAGTCAGACGTGGAACATGGGTGCTGTTCTACTTACACTACAGAAGAAGTTATCTTTTCCCTCACGACCTTAGGCCATTTCATGTCCTCTTGCAGCCATGTCTCATACTTTTTTTTATGAATGTACGTCTCGTGCGATTTACACGAGATCCATTTATTCCTCAACGAGCACATATAAGTCTGACAGAATTATTTCAATTCGTTCTTTTCATTTTCTGACAAATCAACTATATTCGCAAAAACTTCAAATAACATTTGAGGTTGTTAAAAACAACTGGTGTTTGCCAAAAACAGGAAAATGTCCAAATTGGTAACAAAACCTTCCATCACAACACAATTATAAATACAACGTAATAACGTAATAGCGCAAAACATTTTTTTTTAATTTTGAGTTCCTATTAGAATAATATATTTGTTACTTTTTTACTTAATATTTGAATAATAAATAAAAAATAATAAAAATACTATTTATTTCATTTGGTTTTACTACCTATTGTAGGTATTTCTATTTAGAATTTTAGGATTTTTGTTCCTTTTACCCCCTTAGTCTCTGGTTTAACTGACTTGTACTATCCCTTGATGATCATGATTAGTCCTTTACGACACATCTGACTTTATCATAACCAATTTTTCGTGGCTGTAAAGTACTTCAGTTAATTTTTTTTGGGCTGTAAAGGACTCTCATTTTCGTCAATAATTAAGTTAGGTTCACTTTGTTAATATGTATGGATAGAACACGAAAAAATTGTAAGGGTTTCTGTTGACATCATGAATATAGTACTTTATTTGAAAAAGCTATTAGAAAAAAACAATTATTTTTTTTGTTTTTTGGCTCTACTGAAAAATCGTGTTTTGTCCTTTACGACAATTGAAAGGAGACTGAAACGATTACATACAATCTTGGGCCTGGATGTAAAAAGATAAAAGTGGTGTCAATTAATAGCATAAATATTATCAACCTTTCACTGAAAATTCTGCCGATTTTGTTAATCTGAGAACAGCGATATAAGAGATTAAGTAATAGTGAGGTTATGTTACAATCTTTAACTAACAGCTGATTCCTGAAGTGAAAAATATGTTCTTTTGCACTAATCGTTATTATATTTAGTAGAAAATATATAGGTATATGATAATCATTTTTAATATTATTATTTTTTGTAGGACATCTCGTAGTTAACCTGAAAGATTTTTACTACTTAAACGGATGGTAGCCCGGCGAGTTCTGAAAAGTTACCCTTTTAGGCCTCCAGCCGGGGCTTATTATACTTAAAAACTAAAGCGAAAGCTCTAAGGGTTACCCCGAAGGGGGGTACGAACCTCAGCTTAGGCAATCACTGGTGGGGAGACAGCAAGGGACTGGCTGGATCTGGGTTAAATTATTTAGGGTCTTATTTAAAGCTAATGCCGCAACATCGCGGGTTGGCTCTTGCAAGGGTCGGGAGGGACTATTAAGTCGGGGTCGCGACGACGGACCTTGGCGGCGAGGTCGGTACGGTTTGTGTCTGTGTGGTTTGCTCACTGTACTGGTCTCTTTTCGACTCTCCTGGAGGAGAGTAGTGGGATCGTCAGGATCGGATAGAACGTGCCGCGGACGGCGGACTTTACTGATACGGGAGGGGGTGGGTGTAAGTGGCTGCCGCGATAACCAGAGGGTTGCGGTGGGATGCGGCCCTATCAAAGAAATGCTTCGAAGCGCGTTTCATGAACTAATCATATTTAACCAAGATGCAGCACACAAATACCGATGTTTGGACATGTCGTCCTTGCATCGACGCAAACCTGTGGCGCATCGATAGATGTAAACAACCATAAATCAAAAATCATATCATAATGTAAACGAGCATAAACCAAAAACCCTAAAGTAAAAAATAAAAAACAGATTTAATGAGAAATAACATAAAATTAATTTCTACTATTAGTCCCGTTAGCTATGGATTTAAACATTATGAAAGACAATATACTTGGGACTAACCACGAAAGGGCTTACACAATACAAACAAAGCTTAAAAAATAATTTTATCGTATATCGACAGATTTTTTCCGAAAAGCAGGGTTATTAAAGGTGGTCGTGGGTGGTGCGTAGAGCGGGTTGCTGCAAGGCCCGGACTCATCCTGCTTGTTCTGCTGTATAAACTTGAGGTACTCATGGCGGTCCCGGGCGTCAGTCAGCAGCTTCCAGGCAATCAGTGTGCCGGCCCCGACCAGGAGGAGTGTCACGAGAAATATGCCGCCGAATACTGGAAAAATATCACTTTCGTTTAACATTAAGCTTGCATTCCCACATTAAGAGTGAGTTGCACCAACTAACTTTAACCATAACCAATGCCTTGGTTCTGTCAAATCTCCGGTTAGGGGCCATATCCGTAAATTAAATCACACAAATTTCATGATTATTTGACTCCCATTATTATCATTATTTGATTCCTTGTCACAACTGGTCACATTTGTGACTCAGGGGTAGAAATTTGACAGCTGACAAGGCATTGGTTATGGTTAAAGTTAGTTGGTGTAACTCACACTAAGTAACGTTTGCTAGCAAAATTCTTCTTAGCGAAAAAACACGAGAAAATAATATATCCTTTGGTTCTTGAAGTTTTTGGCCCACTAAGCAACGCGAATATCGTTCGCTGATGCAGCCATTAGGTCCCCATGGGTGCAGGTGACAAGGCTTGCGGTGCACGTTGGGAGGTGAAATGACTCTCCTGTGGAGTGTCGCCGCATATAAACCAGAGGTCTGAGCTATACACGAATCTCCGCTTGTGGAGGTTGTTCTTGCTGCAGCCTACTTGGGTACAAAGTCTATTTAAAGTTTTCCAAGTATGTAGCGAGCAATGAAAACCCAATCATGGACTAACCCAATAAAATGTTGTCATATTTTGAGAACTCAGAAAATTTCTTCCAAAAGTCACGCTTGCAGCTATTAGAATCACAAGGAAGTTTATGTACACTAAAATTATCTGAATATACTCACAAATATAAGTTGGAGCACAATCCGGTTCTTTCGCCACGATCAGCGTCAAACCATAATGAGTGTCGTTGTATCGGTAGACAAAGCTCGTCTCACAGCCGATTTCCACCTTCATGTTACTGCATAAATTCCATAAACTAGCATTTTTGTGCTCTTCTGATAAGGACTCTACTACTTCTACCATCATATGACGGTAATCGCAGGACTTGCAATCCTTCTGTCCGCTTCGTTCACATTTAGCGCAACTTTTCAACTTTCCGCATTGCCTTTCGTGGCAGTCCGTGCAAGGGTTTATTTGGCATTTTTCAGTTTGACTGTTTCGGGCATCCCATTCGGCGGTTTGATAGCATTCGCATTGTCCGCACACGCATTGTCCACGGTTATTGCAAACCTGTAAGATTATTCTCAAGTTAACGTAGACGACAAAGTGATACCTATTTGCGATTATACGTTACAGTATGAAAAGGGACTTGCTTTCCCCAAATTGGGGGAGGCCTATGTCCAACCGTGGACGTCTCCATTGATCGGATAAACAAATGATATACATTTAAGATTAGGATCTTGTACTCACACTGCTGCTATTGTGTTCTTTACAAGGCGTGTCTGGTCTGTAACAGTCGCAGGCGTCGCCGGACCAGTCAGCGGAACATTTGCATCTGCCGCAGTCACATTCACCGTGCTCTGGACCACCGCATACGCTCTGAGGCCAACTCCATTTACTACGGGGACAGCTGTCCATGTTGCACTGGCAAAATTTACCTTTGTACCTAAGAAATAAGAGCCACTTTGAATAGTAATCAGCATTTTATGGAAATTTCAGTGTTACGGTTAAAGATAAGTGAAAATATTTTGTTTTGTTCCGGCCTGATAAAGTAGCAGTCCACCTGTGCCTCATTTTTTTTTTTGGATGGGAAATCATCAATTGACTTCTCCCGCTCTGGGCAGAGCTGGAGGGCATGTCAGACTTTTACTGACTAAAACCCACCCGTGTTTCTTCAGTTGCCCATGTGCCAGGGTCACGGTATCTCAAGAACAATCTCGCGATCCTGGCAGGTATCGGTCCTAGCAGACCCCTTCAGTTTTGCTGACATCTCTTTGAGGCAAGCGTGGAACACTACGCGCCGTCGACCCGAGCTTGGTCCTTACCGGGCGGCGAGCTACCCATTGTTCACCACCCGCAAGCTCGCGCCTACGGTGGCCGGGAGTCAGCTATCGACTCCCGACGCCCGGGGCGTCTCCTCCTGCGGCGGCTAGGGACGTGAGGGCGCAGAGACTGCCACTCCCTCACGCGCCCCGCCTCCTCCTTCGCGAGCATTACTGCTTCGCAGAAGGAGGTGACGGCTTTCCATGCCCTCTCGCTCCGTACCATGGCTCGCACCAGGGCCGGACGCGAGAGGTCGCCGCCGCCAATCGCCTCCACGAGGAGGACACGGCGGTGCTCCACCCAGGCAGGGCACACTTCCACCGTATGCTCCACCGTGCCCTCTAGACGATCCTCACATTGGAAACACCCGGGCGTATCCTCCCGCTTTATCCTGAACAGAAACCCACCGAAGCAACCATGCCCGGTGAGAACCTGCGTCAGGCGGAAGGTGAAGATGCCGTGACGCCACTCTATCCACTCCTCAAAGAGGGGACTTACCGCCGCAATTGTGGTGTGCCCAACCTGTGCCTCATTACACAGTGAAATTGATAGTACAACGATTGCGAATGAAGTTTATTTTTCTACTGGACCATAACTTAGGGAAACTTCTGTTTACAGACATACTGAAGATAAAAGTATCAACTTTTTATTGCACACTTCTCTATTAGCTGTCATCTCGGCAGACACCCCCGTTTCCGCCAGGGTCGCGAGATTTGTTCGAAAGAGATACCGTGGGCCCTGGCATATGGGCAACTGAAGGAATACGGATGGGTTTTAGTCAGTAAAAGTCTGACACGCCCTTCCGCTTGACCCTAGAGCGGGAGACGTCATTTGATGATATCAAATAAAAAAAAAACCCTTTCCATCCAAATCATCATTCACATAGTCCATTGATAGTTTCTTTGGTCTTTCCCTAATCTTATAGACACATTCATACTCAAAACTTTTCTGGCGACATGTTCCTCATTTCTCTGCATCACGGCCCATACCATGACAATCGATTTCGACACAGTTTTTCGGTTTCAACACAGTATAGGTTGACAAAAAAAATAATACTTGTTTTATATTTTGCAACTTTTTTTGGATTACTCAGAGTTAGGTACGCATACACGTTTATTCGTGGGTGTCGTAAGAGACGACTAGTTAAAGGAGTTACCCATTCTCTGGGCAGCAGCGTTAAAGAAAAAGAAAAAAGAGCATAAAGAAAAAAAAAGCATTATAAAGATGCATTTTACCACCAATATCTGGATGACCGAGTTTTGCTCGGTATTTTTTGGTAAATTGTGTTTTAAATAATAATTTTATGTTCAAGTTGATTAATTATTTATCGATAAAGTTGATCATTGAAAACACGAATAAAACGACATTTTATAAAAATTAATCCTAGCTAGATCGATTTATCGCCCCCGAAACCCCTTGTATACTAAAGTTCATGAAAATCGTTGGAGCCGTTTCCGAGATTCAGATTATATATATACATATATACAAGAATTGCTCGTTTAAAGATATAAGATAAGATACTGCGATTGTCAACCGGCCTGCTAAGCGTGGCGATTATGGCCATGTCCAGGACGTCTTTCGGCTGGAATTATGATAATGATATTGATGCACGTTTATTTAAAAAAAAAGTCTTACCTCTCTCTACATTGACAACTGCCACAAATACAGGACCCATGTCCACCACAAACATCCGTGCTGCCTTCCGCTATGCAAGTTGAGTTGTCTCTATAACCGTTTTTCTCACTTTTAACGCAACCGCATCTTTCACCGTACCTACGGAAAAGAATGACTATTGGTCGGTCCCTATCATTGAAAAGAATGTATTTGCCAATGATATTTTTTTTCTAGGAAAGAAATGACTTCAAGGCGGAATTAAATACGCACCGATTCTCACTGCAGCTACATATTCCACAAACTCTGTTGTCTCCGTAACAAAATGTAGAATTGATCTCGACATCGCGTTCACAATCACAGCTTTTGATGACATCAATCTCAAGCGTGAGCTTCTCCCTGATGCCTTCCACTATTATATCTACAACAGCGCTTTCTGCAGAATCATATTGTACTGTCCCAACTAAATGTAGCTCTTTACCATTCTCTACGTCGCAAGCAGGGTTATTGTCATCAGTGGTGCAGTCAGGGTTAAAGGAAATTTTAAAATGTTTCTTACTTCCTGACTTTACCTTTGCCATCAGTTTGATTTTCTTTGAAATGTTCTGTAACGAAGACCTGTATTAAACGAACTGTGATTTCTACAAAATTTTATCATCATCATCATCATTACAGCCGTAAGACGTCCACTGCTGGACTTAGGCCTCCCCCAATTTGAGGGGCTTTGCCATAATCGCCACGCTTGGCAGGCAGGTTGGCGATCGCAGTATAGTGGTAAATTACATAGAGAACGCTGCTGCCCATTCTCTATTAAGTACCTTAGTCGCCTTTTACGACACCCACGGGAAGAAATGGGGTGGTGTTATTCTTTACGTCCGGCACCACACGGTACGGTAAAATTTTATCAAATATGTTTAAAGGGAATTCATATGAAATTGACTTGTCATGGCGATTCACTCACCTCATAAATATCTTTTAAGATAGTCACTATCGCATCGTTATTCTTTGACATATTTCGGGAAAATTTCGCAACTTGAGAACCACTCACGACTTTTTTGAGTTCATCATAGATAAAAGCAACTTTAGAGTCTACTAAGAAGATGATCATAATGTCGCGTTCAGCAGCTAGCTTGTTTATTATGCCGACTGATGGGTAATCCATTTCAAGTTCTTTGGTATAGGTGCCATTTTCAGTATAGCATTGACCATCGTATGGTTCAAACAAACCTGCAGATTTTCCATCACCGGCAGCATGGTACGGCCCATCAGTTAAGAAGACTACTATTTTTCTAGACTCTTTTCTCCATCCTATAATATCTTTGCAGACCAAAACTTGGGCAAGAGCGTCGAGGCCCCCTTCCTGCTTATCACGGCTGACTCCACTTGGCGATTTTGATACCTCCTCTTTAAATTGCTTAAAGTCATCAACTAATTTCAAACGGTGTCTAAATGAGTAGGTTAATTCCGGATCATCAATACTAAAAGAGCAAAATGTACAAGTATAAGTAAAATAACAAAGCAAATAACAATATTTAGAAAACTTTCTGCTTACTTGCTCATGATCGGCAACATTCGTTTGTCTATAAATGTACCGAATCCTAAATGAACGTTTTTAGTCATTTCTTTAATGGCTAAATAAATTTTTTGACCTTGTTCGGCAGTAATATTTTTTATATTTTCCATGGTTCTAGATACATCTAGGAGGAAATATAAATCTACTGGATAATCTTGAGCACCCTGGAAAGAAAAATCCAATCTTTGTGGCATCCCTTGCCGAAGTTTGAGCTTGTAACGTTGTGGCTTCATTTGGATGATGTGCTCTGAGACCGAGCTAAAATTTTTATCTTCCGATGCGTAAACCACATTTTCAGGGTTCTGTTGAGATTTCGGACACCAGCCGTCTTCAATAGCACTGTGGGGCATGCATCTTGTCGTACTATTGAAGTCGTTCTGAAAATATTTATGAAATTCTTTAGAACTATGAAATACATTCGGGAGGCACAGAACAGGTCGAAGTGGCGGTGCTTGGGGGAGGCCTATGTCCAGCAGTGGACGTCTTTCGGCTGAAATGATGATGATGATGATGATGAAATACATTCTGCAGTTTTCAGAACACCGATGATAAGTATTTAATACTAAGACCGTGTATTTTTTTTTCTCTATTAGTTTTCTTCATGGTCTGGCAGATTGAGTGACAGCGGCCTTCCCATTCTATAATGGGTAAGTCGCATAAGTCACTCTCTCACGGGTGATTTTTCATGCGCACATGATTTCCAACAAACCGCTTACCTACATAAAATCCAGTGTCTTTTTTGACGCGCTGCGATGTCTGTTGGATTCCTAGTTCTCGATTCAATATCGAAATATATAGTTAGGAACCAGTTGGTCATAAAATATCGTCTCGTTAAAATAACGCTGATGCGATACTGGGTTTTAAGGGAGACACAACAGTACAAAACGGTAGATATACATACAGGTAAAAGGCAACATTAAATCATGTTTTCCTCAACTATAGGTTCGTTATATGAAAAACTATTTTTGAAAAATAAAAAGCATTTACCTCGGCGCACCACACACAGATGCTGGGATCGCTGATGCATTCCTGACACGTTAACTTTGTCTGACAAGAGTCAGATGAAGAGTCTGATGAGGAAATCAATTGATATTGCAAACTGAGGCCCATACAAAATATAATGTATTTAACAAACATAGTGCCGAAACGTCCGCGCTATACTAAAGATATATACATGACATAGGTACTGTACTGAATAACTACATCATCATGAGGATAATTAAAGTCCCCTAAAGGGGTAAACACACAGTATTTTTTGTTAGGTATAAACTCAAGAATTTTAATTTACATTATAATCAATTTTCATTGATAAGGGTAGCCTTAGATAGGTATTGGAAAAAGGGACCAAGTGCGAATCGGATTGGCACACAAAGAGTTTCGCGTACAACACGTTTCTTGTCCATACAATAAATGTTAAATTTATTTTATTTTGTTCTTGTAGAGTGGCCATAGAGTACCTACACAGTTCTGAAAATTTCAAGTATCTACCTAATACGATTTAAAAGATATAACCATGTGACTGACGGACGGATAAACATAAAGGGTCTCGTCGGCATTCTTCGTGTACAGAACACAAGTAATGATTAAACTTATAGATTACTAGCTTTTGCCTGCGGGTTGCCCGCGTGGATGTCGGAAATGTTGCGTTAATATCCAACCATATGCCTAAATGATGTTTACTTTGAAAAAGGGGATGATGTGCGGAACGTTCTTCACGTTCCACTTCATTCCCCTTTTCAGCTCTTCGGTAGTAGAATGATCAAAAACGCTGAAATACGTATAAATTAATTTTTAATCGTTAGCGTAAACACAAAATTTGAAGAACCTAACCGCATCAAAACTGACGGCCTTTCATACAAACTTTGGTAAAAAGGCCGGCTACCCTTATTTTTAAGGTCTTAGTACCTATAACACAAAATATTTTTGAACTAAATAGTGTTCAAAAAATGGCTTTCATATCATTTACCATAAAATCTTCTTAGGTTATAGTTAAGTCAGTTAAATTCTAATAAAACAGCATGAAAATTTAAGGAATCTGTCATTTTATTATGGACAGTGCTAGTCCGCTCGCTATCGCTAGCGATACAAGGTAAGATAGGTAGAGCTGCAATACCGGATAGGCCGGACATCGTCTAATATGGCCGCACACACAACCAATAGCCTGATAGTGTTCGGCTTTATCTAAAAGCCTGGCAACGCTAAGCGTAGGCAACCCACGAATTTATATTTTGTAAGAAATCTTGGATTAGGTCGCATACTTACTTTGTCGGGAGGACACGGCGCAGTATACGCTTGCAATATGTACAGCTTGAGGTGAGTTGCGCTGTGCCCTCGTATCGTCGTATCAGAAGGTGGCTGCGGGAAGGCAGAGGTAGATTAAGACCACTCTCCCAATCCGTAGCAGGCGCACCGTACGTCGGCAGAGGGCAGATAATCAGATAATGCCCCCTAAATGAATCCAGGGACTCGGGGACGTCCGTTGTGCCTGCTATCATATAAGACCCGAGCTGGGGGCGCGAAATGTTCCACGCGCGCCCCACTAAGATGTCTCGGGGTGAGTCAAACACTTCACTCCCCCTGCTTTATCAGACGGAGCCCACGAGGCAGGTTGGCACTATTCAGGGGCTGCTTTGAAGAGTACCTACTTAAGTGTCTCCGTAGGCCTTGATGAAAGTGTGCGGGGGAACACGGGGTGGTTTTATAACTCTGAAAGACCCCTCCATCCGTCCCAGGGCTGGGAATATCTGTGAGGAATTCCACCTTGTTATAAAAAAAAAGCTTACATACCGAATACCTACAGGCTAACCAACTTTACAATGGTCCATTGTACACCTTGCCTTACTTATTTGCGAGTTTCCTCTTTTGCGGCATAACGTTTTTCCGTTCGTCCAATAACAGTAACTGATACGAGCAGTAGTAGGTGTCATTAAGTGTACCGATATTAAGTATTGTATTTATTAATAATGATGAATAATTATTAATATTATTTGTTTGTTCAAAATCTCGCGTACTATCGTTCACTCACGGTCCATAGTAGGACCAAGTCCCGCTATGAAAAATATTATTACAATGGCGAACTATTTAGTTCCCTTATTGTTTATTTGCTGTCTCAGTTATGCAAGATGTGAATCGGATAACTGCAACTTTCGTACTTGTGGCGACTGCATTAGTTATGAGGCTGAAAGATGCGTTTGGTGTTCCCAAGTAAGTATTCAAATATTGTTACACTAGCTTCTGCCCGCAACTTCGTCCGCGTAAAATTTTTCCTCTACAGACCCTTCCCATCGCTAAGAATTGCCTACCAGTTTTCGTCCATTTTTCGTTGTTGCTCTGCACCTTTTTATTTTAGCGTGATGTCATATAGCCTATAATATTCCTCAATAAATACGCTACCCAACACAAAAATATTTTTTCCATTCGGACTAGTAGTTCTTGAGATTACCGCGTTCAACCAAACAAACAAACAAACTCTTCAATTTTATAATATTAGTATAGATTTTTTGTTTTGTAATAATACACAGTAGACCCGTTTTTTTCCTTAGCCGTAAAAATACCGCGGCAGGATTTTATCTCGCACTCTCGGTTTTCAACTGTCGGTGTTGAAACGAGCATTTCGAGCAGTTCGGTTTTTAATTCTCGGCTCTAAGCAGTGCTTTGAAGAGCTGGTCCACGTAAATAGCCCGCTGAGATATTATTACGTAAATATATGTATGTGTGCACGTCGAATTATAGGTAGTATGGGTATTTAGTGTTAGAAGAACATACCAGGCCACTCAGAAAATATTGCGAAAAGAGGTTTTTTGTATGAGAGACTGGCCAGTTATAAACTATTATAAAAATAATGATTATTTATAAGTAAAAATAGGTACGTTCCAATTTCAAAATTTCCCTCCACATTTTTTGCGAGCTAATTAAATTATCGTGTCTCATTGGAAAATGGATTTGCGCCGGAAACATTTTCGCGCTATGATTTTTTACGATTTCAAGTGTTGCCTGAAACCGGACGAATCATACGACAGACTTCAAATTGCATTCATGGCTGAAGGTCCTTACGGAGGAAAACGTGCTAGCAGTGAAAAATTTAATCCAAGACAATAGGCGAATTACGTATCAGGAGATTCAACACATACTGCAGATTGGATCGGGAAGCCTTCACGAGATTCTACACGTGCATCTTCGCTTGAGGAGGATAGTTTCACGCTGGGTGCCACACAACCTCACCGATGCTCAGAAGCAGGCTCGCCTCGGCGTGTTTACGACATTATTACAGGTGATGAGTCCTAGATTTATCAATACGATCCAGAAACGAAGCGCCAGTCGACGGTTTGGGTGTTTCAAAACGAATCAACGCCTACCAAAGTGAAGCGATCTAGAAGCGGGGGGAAGATTTTGATCGCGAGCTTTTTCAATTTGACTGGCTACATTGTGTCATTCCCTTTACGGAACCAAAGAAGCATCAACGCCAAATGGTATACTACCAAATGCTTAGCAGAAATTTTCTCAGTTGTGAGCAACAAGTGACCAAACACAGGGCTCCGCGGGCTACTGCTCCACCACGACAACGCGCCCACGCACACCGCGCTCAAAACGAGGGACTTCTTGGACAGCACGCCGCGCCGGTCAAACTTCTGGGTCACGCTCGACTCAACCTCGGCTGGAAATAGTGTTTCGAAAACTGGTTCAGACGCATGAAACTTTGCATAGACGCTAGTGGAGAGTATTTTGAAAAGATTTAATACAAAAAATATTTACCTATAGAACACTTCTTTTTATTTTCGCAAAACTTTCTAAGTGTTCGACGTGGATATTGCAAGCGAGACACAAGACAAGAAGGTGCAGTTCGAGAGTTGAGAAAGGAGAAAAGCGTAGTCAAAGCACGCAAACTTCTTTGGCGAATAGACATCCATTTGAGCTCTTAACGTGAAGTAATTCCTCTGTCTTCTTAAAGCTTTATTTTTTATTTCGTGTCAGCTCAATTTTGCAGTGTTTAGCTTTTATTTGGTGAGGCCTATGTCCAGCGGTGACATCTTTCGGCTGAAGTGATGATGATGAGCGTTTATTGATGGTATAATATAGTTTGTTGCTCAAGCTGTACTGGCGTTAAGAAAATACAGCCAGGCAGGGTATAGTGGCTATTACAGATTTGCTATGCTTATTTGTTTTGCGCAGAGAAACCGTCGTTTGCCTACAAAGGATAGATTCGAGCACATAGACCTGGCGCACTGCAAAGACTTAGCCTTTTGGAAAAAAATTGCGACATGGGAAATGTATAGGGTTTTTTTGATCATGATCTTAAGCACAACTCTCTGCGCTTACTCCAACACGAAAATACGCATCTTGGTTGTACTTTCCCACACAGTAATGGATAGAGTCAAGAAATCAAGTATCTAGGTATAAGTTTTTCAAGCATTACAGTCTTTAAGTAGATCCGCCCAAGTACTTAACACTATCCCGTGAAATTACCTGGGATTAAACCCATCGCGGTAATTGCGAAAATGTGCTTTTATGGAGAAATCTGGAAGGGGTTTAGAGTTAGGTTTCAGAGGGAAGGGTAGAAAACTGTTCTTTTTTTAAGTCTACTGGGAGCAAATTTTGTCGTTGCCATGTCATAATTTTGGAAAACAACTAGGTCTATAGGCGGTATAAAGACTATTCGTTCGGCAGTCATTTTCCCGAACACAATAATTTGTACAAAAATACCAAAATAAAAGGACTTGAGAGAATTTAATTTTTGTCCTTATTTCTGACTAACACAAAAAAACCATAACAGAGAATAGCAAAATCAGTGTTACTCTCTGTTTTGGATTTCAAGTGATGCGTTTACCAAAGAACAGCATGTAATTTTTATTTATTTACAATTATTTCTTTTAGGACGTATTCGTTGATCGACGATGTCGCCCTCTAAGTTACACGAACCAAACTAAAGCTTGGTGCAAGGATGAATATCTAGTAAATCCTCAGCCAGAATCGAATGTAACCCAGGATCAACTATTTGGTGAAATTAAAGATGGCTTCGAAGTCCAATTCAAGCCACAGATGATGAAAATGAAGGTTCGCCCAGGGATTAAAATGCCATTCCACATGTCTTTCAAACCAGCCAAAGATTTTCCTTTAGATGTGTATTATCTTATGGACATTTCTGATACAATGAGAAAAAAGATGGCGGACTTGAAAGACCAAGCAAAAGAAATACACGAGGACTTGTCAGCTTACACCAATAACGTTAGACTGGGCATTGGAAGTTTTGTCGAAAAACCTGGCTTTCCGTACTTTGACCCAAATAAGTAAGTTATTTAATTGTGTATATGTACCTTCTAAAATGTAATTAAGCTCCACGCTCATTTATCGGGTTTGAGTTAGTTTAAACAAGTTTTACTATGGAACACCACTGAAATTACGAACTAAAACAAACAAAACATATGTTGCAGAAATTTTGTCCAAAATATTGTTTCTCATGTTATTGACCTACTTTTGTTCTAGGCACAAAAGTCATGCTTTCAAAAACGACGTTCCGCTAACGGAAAATATGACCCTATTCAAGTCGACGATTGACAACATTCAGTTCGGATCCAATTTCGATGATCCGGAAGCTGGATTAGATGCTCTCATGCAAGCAATGACATGCATAGATGCAGTAGGATGGAGAAAGGGTGCGAGGCGCATCATAGTACTATGTACGGATTCAACGTATCACAGTGCAGGAGACGGAAAAATTGTAGGCGCCATCAAACCACACGACATGAAATGTCATTTAGAAAATAACATATACTCCGAAGCCTTGACGTATGACTATCCATCTGTAAGCCAGATCAATAAAGCGGCAACAGATGGAAACTTCAGAATAATATTTGCTATAACTGAAAATCTTCAAACTAGAGTAAGTCCCTACATAAATAAAATAATAATTATCCCACTATTCCAATATGCTGGCCAATTTAAACTGGTACCACCAAAACACGCAGGAGACAGTATTAAAAACAGGGTGGCGGGGATATCGACGCGCAACAGACCCCCTTGCGTTGAATTTTTCACAGGATATCAAAAAAAAAAAATTGTTTTATACATTTTGACGCTTAGGCATTTTCATATAAAACACCTGCTTTTTTGAAACCACGGTAACAGAAGGCCAATTCTCGTAATTAGAAATGTTCAAAATCTTGTCGCAGTCTCATCACGGTGACAAGCATATGTCAAAAATGTATGAAAACTCGAAGTATTTTTGACAAATTGAGACTGAGATCATACTGTGAACATTCTTAAAATTACGAGAATTGACCCTCAGGTTGCGGGTCAACGTCTCTGCCACTATCTATTGTGTAAAAGTGCGTGCGCAATAGTGTACAACCACTCTGCTGTCAATGGTTAATATTTAAATCTATACATTTTTGACTACCCAGCTAATCATCGGTCGATATTTTTGCCTAACGCTTATTTACATTAAAAATTCAGACAACCCCTGAAAAGGAATACCGAGAATTAGCCAACCAGATAGTTGGAGCCAAATATGCAAAATTGGAAGGCGGCCAAAGTGTCATTTCGATTATCAAAGAAGCTTATGAGGTAAGAAAAAATATAATAGACATATAAAGGTATAGAAACCAACTGTGTGTGTCTTACAGATTTTTAAGCGGTTTTATTATAATTCAACTCTCTTTCTAGGAACTTGCAAACAGTACAAAATTGAAATTTGAAGCGCCGTCTTTTGTAGAGGTGAACATAGACCAGGACTGCGAGTCAGAACACAAAAAAAATTGTGAAAGTCCTCACAAGCAGACAGTCAATATAACAGGGACTCTAAAAGTTACATCATGCCCACTTAAAGATGCTAGCAATGCGACACATACCGTTGTGATAAATCCTGAGGGACTAGCTGATAAACTCATCATAGAATTGGATGTGGACTGTGAATGCGATTGTGAGAAGCTTCAAGGAGTGACAAGTACCGATAAATGCCACGGTTCCGGTTATTTGCAATGTGGTATTTGCAAATGTCATCCGGGAAGGTAAAATTTCAAAATACTATTTTTCCAGCTACATAAATTTCAATATCTGCCTATGAGTGGCTAAGTTTCTATATTTAATGTTTATGTTTAATTCAAGTTATGGTGTCGACTGTCGATGCAACGGCTCATCCACTGATCAGACGGATATGGAGAAATGTAAATTCAATGTCGACGACGCAAAACTGTGCAGCGGTAGAGGAAAATGCAGGTAAATTCATAGATTTAATAATATATTACGACGACATAACGATCCTCGGATGATGTCCTGTTCTTCTGGATTTTGTTTATTTTCATGGTTGTACTGTATTTTTTTAATATTTTCTCCTACTCGTAATTCCGCTAACATGAAGAAGTTCTTTTCAAAATCGTAGTTTTAGATTATCTTTTCTTAAACCTGTTGTTCTTATTCAGATGTGGAAAATGCGAGAGTTGCCAAACAGGTTTCTCGGGTGACTTTTGCGAGTTTGATGATAACTCATGTCCTAGACCGAAAAATGTTCTATGTTCTGGACATGGTATATGTCAAAGAGCGCAATGCCAGTGTGACGCACATTGGACCGGGTCAGACTGCAGTTGTCCCGATCACAACAAGGACTGTTACGCACCGTATTCTAAGGAGGTATTTAAACGTTTTTTCTACACTATATACGGAATTAGAGATTAGAGCGGTGGTGGCCTAGTGGAATCAGCCTTGACTTACCCGAGATGTAGGTTTTTAGTTCGAACTCAGGCAGGCACTCTAGTTTATGTATTTAATTTCATCACAACTGCTCTCAAAATGGTAAAGATGTTTTCCATCGTGAGGAAACTGTTATGTCACAAAACCTGTACTGTTGATTACATCCCACTCACTCTCGCAGATAAATGCCTGTGTCCTAGCATTGGGAATATTATAGGCTGATCATGCATGCAAGTGCAAACGGATTCGTGCTTTTTCGGCGAGAGGAAAGGAAAGTTGCGCAACCTATCCCAGCAAATAAACTATAAACTGTATAAAGTCCCTACGTGGATTGAGAGCTATGAACATGAATAAGAAACTAAAAATAATACTTGCATAAACTATTCTGATTGGTTTTAGATCTGTTCTGGACAAGGTACATGTGAATGTGGCGTGTGCAAGTGCGACGCAATAAAAGGTAAAAACGAAACATACTCTGGAGCGTTTTGCGACACTTGTGAGGAATGTGCCGAGAGGCGCTGTAAAGAACTTGAAAACTACGCTTACTGTAATTATTTGCACGAGAATGACAAAGCATTCTGCGACCAAGAAAACAATGGGACGACAAAAGGAATAGATGTATTCTTTGTGAACAAAACTGAAATTAACGGTCCAAAACTGTATATGGCTAAATGGTGCATGAGAGAGCTAGACAGCCATAACGGCACTTATATGGTTTTTAAATACCAATACGAACAAAATTTACTAAAAATCACTATTCAAAAGGAGTTGGAAACACCACCCGAAGCTAATATCTGGAGTAAGTATTATTTGTTTTTCATAGTAGTAAGAAGTAATTTTAGAGTTGTGAGTCGCAAAATTTATGCTGCATGCATTGACATATATAAAGCCCGGCTAGTGCCACATGACGGACGTAACATAATCTGGCATTTGGAGAATTTTATTTTATCATCATCAGCAGCCTATAAATGTTCCCACTGCTGGGACACAGGCCATAATCCACCACGCGGGTTGGTAGATGTCACATATCTTCCAATTTTTTCTCAACACTATTCTGGCGTTCGTTTGGTACTCCGGAATAAAAATCTGTTTTTTCAGTACATTACAATCTGGTTGTATTTTTGTTTGCAGTTGCAGCTGGTTCAGCAATAGGGCTGGTTCTGTTAATTGGAATATTGACAGTCATCATCTGGAAGATTCTAGTGGACTTACATGACAAAAAGGAATATCAGAAATTCTCGGCAGAAGCTTTGGCCCAAGGTTATGATGTTTCACAGAATCCATTGTACCAAGACCCTTCTATTAACTTTACGAATCCTGTGTATAATAATCAGTGTAATTGATGTTGCAAACAAGGATAAATGTATAAAATATGTTTCAATTATATATTTAAATGACTTTGAGGAAAACAAACAGGATTAGTCTAAAATAGTTCTTCTGGAAAAAGACAGGATGAATTTATTTTCCGTGTTGTGTGTGTCAAATTAAATCAGAAACGATGTATAACTATTTTGTTTGTATATTTATAGTATTGATGATATATTTAAAATGTTATTCGTTAGTACACGAAGCTTTTCAGGCTGACTTCCAATTCAGTGGAAACAAGTCAGGACCCGTGAAAGTACAAAATTATGATGTTGAACTCTCTCAAAAAAACATCAGTTTGGTTGGGTTTTTGTTACTGCAGTTTTGTATGACACAGCTCATATTAATTTCGATATTTTACTTCCTATAGGATTGCCAGTAAATTAAGCAATTAAGAAGGTAAATCTGCGAAAAAATCCTAGTGAAGTTTATAACAATAGTAGTAAGTTGAGTGAAAAGTGCATACTGTCAAAGGTCACGCGACCTTTGAACCCTATTCAATATTTAAAAAAAACATTATGTTTATTTGTTTTACTGCAAGTTTTTGTGTTACAACTATAAGTAAAGATAATCCTGATGAGAAATCTTCGCAAGGTTTTTTTTCGCAGCACATTTTTTCTTCCTGGCAGTCAGCCCGTTTATTAAAAATAAAAATCACTTTTTTATTATAAATTTTATTAGGTAGGTACTTAAAATTTGTACAGTATCCTTCGCGTAATTTGAAATAAATATGTAATAAATTATGTAAATAAAAAATAAAAAAATAAGTTAAAAACATTTTACAAATTTTGTTACAAGATGTTCACAGCAGCACACCGACGCCGTGTACGTAAATTACAAATATTGTTCAATAGAACTGTTTTGATGAAGATTGCCTTTCAAAAATCGCGACGGATCCTTCCAAAAGAGAAGAAGTAACTCCGGTCTTATGACTAGTCCTTTGAGTTTTTTTAGGATTCGACATTCTGTACTGTCGAAGGGATAGTATGTAGGTGCAGAATGCCAAATTCCGTTAGTGCGTGTAGTTTACTTTTTGTTTGCGAAGCGAGGCGAATGCCGGTCGTTCGAACGGCGCAGCCGAGTGGGAGGTTCGTCGGTGAACGTCGGTTTTCTCTCGCGACGTTCTTCAGCTTCTGGTCTTGCAAGGGTCACCTGAGATACAATCGAAGCATGAACATTTTGAGTCTGCTAGAATCGATGCCTGTCAGGGTTGCGGATTTGTTCGAAGGGTTACCGTGGCCCTGCCACAGGCAACTGAAGGAATACTGGTGAGTTTTATTCAGTGAAAGTCTGAAACGCCCTTTCGCTTCATCCAGAGATCATCTCATTTGTTGATTTCTCACCCAAAAAAGGGTCACCTGATACAATTGAAACATGAACTTTCAAATTCCCAGATGTGCGAAAAAATGAACTGCCAATTGCATTAGGTAGGGCAAAGGGGAAGACTGTGCTCATCAATTTAACAGTTGTACCAGAACGAGACAGAACTGCGGAATGAAAACGTAAATATTGTTATTATCAAATAACGAACTCTGTGGGAGTCGGGGCGCGGGCGCCGCTGCGGAGCCCGCAAGCCACCACTGCCGCTCGACAGTCTGGGGGCCAGCTCCGCAGACGGACGACTGTGTTGCCCCATATTTAAAGCGATACATCCACAACTGAAAAAATCCAATGATTACAAATTATACATCTACAACATCATAAATCATCAGAGTAAAAATGGTAGGTAGTATATGAAATTGAATTGAATTGCATAATGATGAGTACTAAACACGGTTTTTAATCGCTTCACAAGAGTGTTTTAATACCTACTTATGTACAGTTTCATACACTACTTTATCTACTGGGATTGAACCCATTGAACTGAAGATCAAAGTTAGTAAGATTTTTTTTAATGTGGCGCACTTCGCATATGCTCATTAGAAAAAAAATAATAATGGAAACTCCTTGGTTATAATTAACTTCTTGGATTTGCCCTGGTAGTGGTAAATAAAAACGGGTTTGTTACAACAATATTTTATAAGAGAAAAAGTGTTATAATATGATTTTATTTCGGCATTTCGGTATTGGTATATAATTAAAATTTCGTTTCGAATTTTACGATAAGAGAGATACGTATAAAAGTTGTAAAAGATGCACATATTTCTGGGCGAGTTTTTACAAAAGCCCCAGGTGTACGGCAATTATTTATTCACTCCTGGCAAAGTTCTTGGAGCTTTTACACAGTCATAGGAATTTCATCTCGCGGACTTAGGCTGTCGCTTAAGTCACTTATAATTAAATATAGCAGAGAACAGCAATTAAGTCGTCTTCCTTATCAAATCCTGCGCAGCTAATAGGGAAATGTGAAAGAAAATCATGTTGATACATACGCGTCCCTCTCAGCACTAGCGTTTGGTGCTTGGTGTGATGTAAAACGTTTTGCAGGGTCAGGACTAGGAGTTCTAGAAGATGCAGGAGTTTTGCGACAAACCGCCTCTAGTACCTCTTGCAGGCGCAGGCGCTCCTCCACCACTTTGCGATCTAGTTCCGTAACTGTTTTTAATCATAATAATATGTTTACTAAGTTGGGGTATTTCATTATAATAGTACCAGATTTTGATAGGGGTGTACTCTGATTCGAATCATCTATGAACATGGCGAAAAAAGGTAAAATAAAATGTACTGGATTTGACTCTTGCGTTTGACATGTATGTGTAGGTTTCCTTGTTAGTTCTCTTATTCGCCTCGTTCGTCGATCATGGAGACCTATGTCTGAGAGTAGGGTAGCAAAAAACGTGTCAAGACTCGCTTGCCACGTCGTGCAGTTTGGTCTAGTCGTCGTGCGCCTGTCGCCACAGACGAACGCGTGCGCTGCGTCCTTGTGTTTTCTCAAGCAAAAACGACGAAAAAAATGTGAGTTTCTTTTTGTATTTACTTTAATAATCTAACTCTTACTTAATTGTGTGTTAATTGTATGTGTAAAGTAGGTTCTTGCGCTTGTTTGACACTATTTTTTGGAATTACTTCTCAACGGTTACTGTGTAAAACATAACCTAACATTTCCTAAGGGGGGATGGGTACGCAATGAGCCATTTATCCTGGGTAAGCAATGAACCATGGTTCATTGTGTACTACATCTAAGTGCTTTGTGTTATGCTATAATAAATAGGTGAGGGTAATGTGAGTACAATAACTATTTGTTTATTTTAGCATGGGACGAAACACGGTAGGGAGGGAAGCCCGTAAAAAAGGGTATCACACCGGAGAAGCTATCCAAAGAGGAATAGATAAACACTTGTCGGGACTGAGTATCAGAAAAGCAGCCAAAGATTGCAACCTTCCCTATCCAACACTGCGAAGATACATAACAAAATACAAGAACAATCCGTCGTGTAGACTAGAGCCCCATTATGATGCAAGTACAATTTTTACTGACCAGCAAGAAGACAGCATATAAGAATATTTATTGGATTGTGCAAATAAATTCTATGGCCTAACTTCTAAAGACTGTCGCAGAATTGCCTACCAAATGGCAGTGATTAACAAAATCGAAATGCCGCCATCGTGGAAAGTCCATGAAATGGCAGGCCGAGATTGGATGAGGGGGTTTAGGGTAAGACATCCTGAATTGTCTGTGAAAAAACCCGAGTCTTGTAGTATAGCAAGAGCTACAGCATTTAATAAAATAAACGTGCAAAAATTTTTCGACAACCTTAAAGAAGTTTTAAAGCGCACTCCATCTTTTGCAAATGGAAGCCGAATATATAATCTCGACGAAACCTCCACCACAACAGTGCAATGTCCACATAAAGTGCTGGCAGCTAAAGGACGCAGTGTCTGTAAAGTCACAAGTGGGGAACGTGGAATTTTGGTTACAACTTGCTGTATTGTAAATGCGATTGGCCAGGCCTTACCTCCAGCTATGGTATTTCCAAGAAAAAAAATTAAGGCACACATGCTGTATGGAGCACCCCCAGGGACACTCGGATTAGCCGCACCTAGCGGTTGGATGAATACGGAATTATTTGTTGAAGTAATGAAGCATTTTATCCAGGTAATTTGCATAATATTTGTATGATATTAAAATATCTGTAGATGTGGAATAGACAACTTTATTTTGATTTATGCCTATTTGTTTCAGTTCACTTCAGCATCGATGGATAACCCAGCTTTGCTTATTCTCGACAATCATGAGAGTCATCTGTCTATAGAAGCTCTAGATCTAGCTAAAGCCTCAGGTGTGACTGTACTTACACTTCATCCTCATACCACGGCTAGGATGCAACTTTTGGATGTTGGACTACACGGCCCATTCAAGTCTTTTTATAATGGGGCAATAGACTCATGGTTATTACGTAATCCGGGGAAACCTTTAAGCATTTATAATGTTGCCGAATGCGTCGGTATAGCATATTTGAGAGCTATGACTCCAACGAATATAACTCAAGCGTTCAAAAAATGTGGTATATTCCCCTTTGACGATCAAATATTCACAGATATTCACTTTTTACCAAGTGAGATAACTAATAGACCAGCACCAAACGTAATAGACGTGGAGGAAAATTCTGATAGTAATGGACGTTGTGGGTCACCGTCTATTTTGACACCAGCTATTTACGGTGACGATGATGAAACTGACGCAGAAATTGAGAACATTATGGAAGAATGTCACGATAAGAAACCGTTACCATCCGCTTCATATCGCACACCATCGACACCTGAGGTTGGCATTAAGCCGCAAGAAGAATTATCCCCTGCTATACTGATTGCTTCCGAATCAAACAATATTTTTCAGTCGCAAGTGACGTCTAGTCCCAAGATCCAAACTCAAGAGATTACATCTTGTTCCAAAATTACAACCCAGCCAACTGCATCCACGTCCAGAGTTCAGATTTTATCTAAAATAGAGACTAGCTCTCCAAAAATATCAGGAGCTCCCAGTACTTTTATTTCACCAAAGAATTTCAGGCCACCACTGAAGGCAGGACCCCGTAAGATTACCAAGAGAAAGCTAGGAAAGAGCATGATAGCTACAGACACACCAGAGAAAAATGCTTTAGCTGAAAATAAGAAAAACAAAAACCAGAAACGTGCTAAAGTAGTTAAAACAAACCTATTTGAAAGTAGCCATAAGAAAGAATAATCAGATACTACATCAGATGAGGAAGAGTTTATTTGCAGTGGCTCATCTTCAGGAGGAGATTTTTTTTATGAATCTGCAGAGGAAGAAATTATTTTAAACGACAACTTCTCTCCATTGTCACGGAAGCCTCAACCTGAAGACTACGTAATTGTTGCATTCAATATGAAAAAATCGGAGGTTTATTACGTAGCACAAATATTAGAAGAGTTGGAGGAAGAAGACGGCGATTATTATGTATCTTTTTTCAAATTAAAAAGCGAATTTACTCAAACATTTTCGCTACCACTGGAATCTGATACAGCAGCTGTGAATACGAAAGACATAAAATACATTTTACCTCCTCCCAATATAAATGGCACAGTACGTCGACAAGCCACTTACAAATTCCCTATCGATATGTCCCTACTGAATTTAAGATATTAATAAGGTTTTAGCTTTGAGATTATTGATTTTGATCTTCCTATTTTATGGTTAATTAATATTTTTGAAGCTTTGTTAAAATTGTTGTTATGTTAATCTCTCGTGAACATACTATGACTGAGAACGAGCAAACTGATTATTATTCCTATTTTTTACCTATTGTTAAGCACAATTTGTGATTTAGACATAAACAAATAAAGACTGATTGTGATAAATGCATAGGTGATGTTATAAATCCTCAAAGTAATGTTAATTAGTTTGTATAAACTGTTTTTTTATTTTTTTATTTGCAGTATAGAGTTTATACTTCTCAAAACTTTTTAACCCCTCGCGTGTTTATGATGCACACGTGTGCATCATGTTATTTCAATGCCCAACTGTTTATGATACACCATGTGAATCATGTAAAATACATTTGAATTCCCGCTGTTTTTTTATTGAAAACATGCGAGAGGTTAAAAGTGTAAAATGACTGTTAAAAATTAAGTTTTAAGACTGATTGCGTGGTTTTTATATAACCCGAAACCTAATAAATATTGAAATTTACAAATGTTTTGTTTATTTTCCAGTTAAAACAAACAATCCTCGGTTTTTATATTACTGTGATTCATTGTGTACCACCTGGATCATTTAGTACCACCCCCCCGGTTCATCGTGTACCCATAGGAGTACACTATGAACCATTTCACTTGTTTTAAAAAAACCTGTATTAATTAGGCAATAGCAAATGTTTTCCATTTTTTATAACGCAATTTAGTAGCTTATTAAATAACATAACTTCTGAGATAAAAATATTTTGATAGATTGTAATAACGAGAGTGCTAGAGCTCTTCAAACTTTTGGTGGTTCAATGGCTACCACTCCACCCTATAGGATTTAAATAGGGGCACCAGAGACAGAAATACTGAAGGAATTAATAGCTTGTCTTGGTTTGTGCATGTAATGCGGAAATATGAAACATACATATGTAACAGAAAGAAGTGAATTTAAAGGATAAGAAGAAGATGAGATGTGCGGTTTGTGTATGAGATGATATACTTGAGTGAATGACCCTGCCAGGGTCACGAGATTGTTCGAAAGAGACACCGTGACCCTGGCACATGGGCAACTGAAGGAACACGGGTAGGTTTTAGTCAGTAAAAATCTGACACGCCCTCCCGCTCCGCCCAGAGCGGGAGACGTCATTTGATGATTTCCCATCCAAAAAAAAAGAGTGAATGATAAGGCTGTCTGATTTAATTGGAAGAGAAAACATATTGTGCCGAGTCCACGGCAAAAGTCTATGCAACTTGGAATTGGCGTATCTAATGTTTGTTTTTCAGGGCATGAAATTACATTATTCATTGCTCTGTAACCTTTTAAGTCCTAGTAACTTATTTTAACGTTATCTTGGCACAGGCATCGTGTGCATTTAATTAGGTAACTATTTTTAGGTAACCAAACCTAACTGTCAGTAGGTAATTTGGTTTAAAGATACTGAAAATCCCGATAACAGGAAAACCGAAGCTTAGTAGGTAAAATAACATTTTATTTAAAATATTTGCATCACTAAATACTACTCTAATTTTGTTACGAACAATAAAATGGATAAGCGCTATTTCTGTACAAAAAGGAAGGAAAATTAATCCAAATAACCAACTTACTGTGTTGTTGTGCGTTCCGTTGCTTATTCATGAGTTCGTTTTCCAAAGAGTCTATTCTCCTTCGGAGTGCCTCCTCTTTGGTAAGTTTCGTTTTCCAAGTGCGACATACTTTTAGATGGAGGAATGACAATTCTTGGGTGTCCAAATCCTGCAGAGCGTCATGCTTTCCAGGTCCCTATATGTACACAGTCTCTATTTAAGACGTAACAGACTAGTCAATAAGTCAATTACTTATACTTTTCATAAACTATTGACCTTATTGGTTTAATAGTACCTACTCCAGACCTTTCGGCATTGTCAGGCAGAGACTACTCAGATTCCGTTGAGATTCTATAATATTTATATATATAGTCATCAACGCGGCAGATATTATAGTATACAAGTGTGTGCGCAGACACAGGTCCACTCACTCTCACGAGAGAGATCAGGCGCAGGACCGGCTTTACGTGCTTTCCGTGGCACAGGGATCACAGCGCCAACTTCCAAACTCCGGGCTGTTACTAAGAAATTCCTCATAGAAAAGTCTAATAACACTGCCCGACCTGGGAATCGAACCCAGAACCCCACGGTCTGCAGACGGATTTGTGACTACGAGACCCACGGAGCAGGTACGGAGAGTTACTTGTTATGTTTGTTTAAATCAATCAAATTAATTTACGAAAAGTTGGCCGATGTATTTAGTTTTCAGAAAAAGTATGCGCTTCGTGTTTTAGAATTGGCACAAGCGTCGAGCCCTCGAGGTAAACCTTCTATGTTTTCTACCCGATCGCATCGCATCCTGTCATTCAAAAGTGGACATGTTTTTATTAATGGTAATTAATACGATATAGGCAAGCTGTAACAGCTGTATTTTAAACCTCATAATTACGTGTTCGTATTTCCGAAGCTAGACGATGATTGCCGAAGCGCAAACTTTTACTGGAAGTGATCTAGATAAGATCTTAGTAAATTAAAAATTGTTCTTACTTCTACATTTCCATTCAGTATCTTATTAGCGATGTATTTTAAATATGTGTGTTCAGCCATTTTTCGCTGTTCGACATCAACTTGTTCGAATATGTTACGTATTGTGTCCGATATGTTTACGTCAAGGGAGCACGTACAGGGTCCGTTCAGGCGTGTCTTTGGCTTCACATTAATCGCCTCCACTGTAGTCGTTGTCAACATTCTAGTATCAACTCGACACTTTCTTCGCTTCTTAATTTCCGGGGATGTCATTTTTATTGGTTCCTATATAGTTTAGAGAACTTCTTTATTTAAGTATTCAATTGTATAAAAAGAGGCTGGACATTTCGTGATTGCGGAATTATTTTATTATTAACCGAAAAATAAAGTTAGTAGTACCAAGATCAAACCTTTTTTTCTTCATGTTAAACAAAAACGAATCTAGCATTGCATTTAGTCTATATATTATACATATATTCACTCTATCTCAAATTTTTGAATGCCTAATTTAAATTATAATGTACTACTCTGTTAAGAAAGTGCCGGGAATAGATCAATAATACACAAAATGTTAGTCATTCACCCAAATTTATTTTATAACCTTCAAAGTATGCTTCTTCAGAAACGATACACGCCAACAACTAATCCAATCATCAAAACATTTGTTGAACGCTTTTTCCGGAATCGAGTTCAAGGCTCGCTGCGAATTTTCATTTCATTTTTACCGAATGAAAACAGGTGCCACGAAATGGTAATTTGAGTTTGGGAAAAGAAAGAAGTCGGCTGGAGCCATATCTGGTGAATAAAGTGGTTGCTCAATGTTGGGTCGGAATTGACTCTTTCTAGAAAGTCCTTAGTGACTCTTATGCGATTGAGTTTTTGGCGACATTTCAGGTCTTTCGGGAGTAGCCGAGCGGCAACATGTTTCATACCCTAGGGATTACTTAAAATGGCACGGACCAACTCGTGAGACACAGAAAGTTCGGCGGCTATCTCTCTAAAACTTGAATGAACACGATTTCCTTCACTGCGATGTAAACTTCAGTTGCAGACGTTGATGGCCTACCAGAGCGAGGCAAATCGTCCATGACATCTCCTCCGCTTTTGAACGCTTTTTACCACTCGTACGCACGTGTTTTTTGATAAAGTCCATTCACCGTAAGCCTTCTGTAACATTTTCAGTGCCACCGAACACGAAATTCCATTAGCTATTCAAAATTTAAGACAAACTCTTTGTTCGTTGTTTTTGTCCATTATGAAATTCGCAATACGCACTAGATATGATATAACTAAAAACAACACTGTATTAAATCTAAATAACAGATGTAACAGAAACTCCGCGCCTAAATGGAAAACAGTTGTGCCAACCAAACAAAAGAAATAAAAAAAAATTGGAACCATAAACAAATCAATCAATCCCGAGACTTTTTTGACAATGTATTACTGCCCGCCCGACGCTGCCGTCACCGTCGCTTCGTCGTACTTGACTGACTCGTTGGTTCACTGGTTGTAAGCTTTACTCCTGAACATGGGGTCTTGGGTTCGATTCCCGGGTCGGGCAGAATTATTATTTTTCCTTCAGGAATTTATCAGCTGCAGCCCAAAGTTTGGATTTGTGCCAGATTGATCGTTATAACCTCGTGTATGTAATAAGCACTTTAATACATCTGGCGAAATGTGGTTGTACTAAGATACACTTGTACCTTTTGGTTATTACAGGCGTGATTTTGTGTTAGTCTATTACTGAATTATTTTCGATCCACGCGGACTTTTACAAATCAAAATAATACCTTTAAAGAACTCTAGTGATAAATGTAAATAAATATAGGGTGTCAAAAGACCCATCACATTCATATAGCTTTTATCTACGGATTATGTATCAAACTTAATAACATCATGATCAATAATCGCTGAGTACCTATATCGACTATATTTTTATGAAAAGGCGCTTTTTGCGGCAGCTTGCGCGAGCCAAATATTGTGGAGTCTTCAAGTCATAGGTTTTCATGAAACAATTGGAACTTTGACCTTCAATATCTCCCTAACCACATACACGGGTATCTAGTGTACAATTACAGCAAAAAATTGCAATGACGACGAAGTACAAGGATCTCCGCTTCGTTAAGCGCCTTTTTATACCCATTATTTCATTAATTAAATAAATAAATATCTTAGGACAACCAACACACCGTTATCTGATCCCAAACTAGGCAGAGCCTGTACTATGGCAACCAGACAACTGATAAATATAATTATATATCTCTAAATAAATACATATTATATATAAATTACACCCAGACACAGAACAAATAATTGAGCTCATCACACAAAGATTTATCCTGGGTGGGAATCGAACCCGTCGCACTGTGCCACCCAAATTGACCTGGGCCCCTTGTGGTTTGGCCGGTTGAGGTGTTCTTTTTTTTACATGTTCCTCATAAAATTCTCTATCGATTCCTCTTTTTCGATTTTTGCTTCGGGTCTTCATTTTCGCGGAATTCGAGTCCAAAAATGGGATTGCATGGAAAAAACTAGATTGTTCGCACAAAAATGACTACGGAAGACGAGATTGAGATTTTGTCGGATTTTTTAATGGGGAAATGCTCGTCTTGGAAAACCCTACAAGACTGTCTACTCAGAATCCGGGGAGAAAATTTCCGTTGCCCTTAAAATGGCCACAATCATCCAGAAAATTTCTCATATCAGAAATCGTTTTTCTGAAAACTGTTAAAGTATTGGAAAAAATCCTGATTTGCCAAAAAATATCCCCGGATTCTAAGTGGACAGTCTTGTAAGGTTTTCCAACACGAGCGTTTCCCCATAAAAACATCCGACAAAATCTCAATCTAGTCTTCCGTAGGGTAATTTTTTCCATGCAAACCCATTTTTGGACTCAAATTCCACGAAAATGAAGACCCGAAGCAAAAATCAAAAAAGAGGAATCGATAGGGAATTTTATGAGGAACATTTAAAAAAAATTACCTCCAACGGCCAAACCACAAGGGGCCCAGGTCAATTTGGGTGGCACAGAGGCGCGAAGCACCACTGTGCGTCGTGGGTTCGATTCCCACCCAGGATAAATCCGTCTTAGCAATCAGGGTCACTAACCACTAGATTAATAGGCCAATCAATTGTCTATATCATGTCCTTACCTCATCCAAACACCCTCCAGCCCTCGCTTCTTGAGCTTTTATTTTCAAAGCTCGATTTTCTTTTTCTAATTTATCTGCCTTTCTCATTGCTTCCATACTCATCGTTCTTAAGTTTTCTACTTCACTTTCATGAAGCTTCATAAGGTCTTGCAGTGTTTCTTCGTGTAGGCTTTGTATGCTTTTAACGCCCTGGTTGTGTTCATTTATTATGCTTTTTATGTTGCTGTCATATTGCATTTTGATAGCCTCAATTTTTTTCTTATAATCTTTTTCAATATTTTCTAGTGCCCTTGTTAAAGTGTTTATCTTTATTTCATAGTCATGATTAACATCTAATTTGGCCATAATGCTACGTTCAGTATAAGATTTTGCTGGACTTTTGCCACTAGATTTACTGTTACTTGAAATAGTCTTGTATTCAGTGGATGACATCTTAAAATCACTGAGTTTTGTTGGACTAGAATCAGCTCTTTCTCTTATTTTTATTGAATTGTATATTTCGTCACTCCTGGTTTTGCGCAATTCTTTAGGAGCATAATATTTTTCCACATCGGGATCAATTTCTCCTTGGACGGTATCCATAATGTATTCTAATCCAAAGTTTTGTCTCATATCAATTTGAGGAACTTTTTGATCTTGTTCTGCCTTAAGTAGAAGAACATCGGCTCCTACTCTTGAAAGTTTATGATGAGATTCGTTGCCAGATGGTGTAGAAAGTGTTACCATTTTCCTAGGAATTTGAAAATGCTTTTGTTTCGATGTTTCGCTTTCTATTTCAAAAGCTTCTTCATTCGTCGTCATTATTCTAGGTCTGGCAGCATCTTCATCAGAACCATCTCTTAAAGAATTGTATGATTCTAAATACTGTTTGTCTTCGTCAGATATGGTTGGCAACGAGACCATAATAGTTCTTCCATCTATGCCTTCATTAAATTTAGTGTCAGTGTCAGAAAATTGATTTAGGGATGAGTAAAGTGCGAGAGAATATGAATCAAATGATTTCTTTTCAACATCGGAGCTAGTATCAGCAGAAGCACTTTCTGTTATAACCCTTGGTAAATTTATTTTCAATGTATGTTTTACGTTGCCTTCTTCCGAGTTTTGATCATTTTCTTGATAATTGAAAGAATCTTTTTGTATGTTAGTCCTAGGTTGAATTATGTCAGCGCTTATTCCTTTTTTTGTTGGATGTACAGTTACGGCCTCGACTACTATATCTGGATGCCCTTTTTCTGACCATGCTCCTTTTGGTTGTTCTATCTTATTTTTCTTGTTCTGTCCGTATCGTTCTTCTTTGTTATTGTTAGAACTGCTGTCACTGTCTTTGTAAATAACAAACAAATCTTTGTCAGTCGATTTATCTGATGAAGATCCTTGGTAAGTGTTAATGTCTCTGTATTTACTGATTATGTTACTATCTATTGTATTAGTAGATTTTTTTTGACTTTGGGGCGCTAATTTACTCGTGGTTATATTTTCTGACTCATCATTTCCTTTTGAAGAAGTAGTATCTTGTGATTGTCTATTATAAATATCGATTAAATTATTTCCCTTTCCATTAGCGGACTGTTTTCCAGAGTCTTGAAGTTTTTTGGCTGGGATACTCGTAGTCGCTATATTTTCATTTTTTTCTTTGTCTGTAAAGCTGTTAATGGAATGTTGTTCTATTTTTCCTGTGCTTAATAGTTTCATTTTGTAATCCACATAGCTGCTTCGAACGACATCAAATGTTTGTTCTACAGCTGTCGATAATATCTGTACGTTATTTCCTAAGAGTAGGTTTTTCGCATTCCTTTCGGGTTGAGTGTGCCTTTTATCTAGTTCAAGTGGCGGGTTATTCATTTCCACCATGTTTGTGCTATCAAATTTCTCTTCTGTCATCGTTGCACTTGATTCTGCGGTTGGCATATTGTTTATTTCAACAGATAACTTTTCCTTGTCCGTTTGACTTCCCATATTTTGAGAAATATCCATTATTTTAGCTTGAGCTTCCACGTTACGCGGTTTCTTTAAAATATCTAATTGCTTTTGCAAATCCGCCACTTCTTTCGATTTCTTTACTAAGTCTGATTTAATTTCTTCCATCATTGCTGATTGATTATTTTTATCTTGAGTCATACTTTGCAGCTTTTCTTGCAATTCGCCAATCTTTTCAACAGAGTTTTTATAAAGATCTTTAAGAGTTTGCAATTCGTCTTCTAATTTAGAAATGTAGGCCTGAGTGGATTTATTTATTCTATCGATAATTAGTTTTTGATTCAATATTGATGCCTCTAAATTTTCAATTACACATTTATCATTAGCGATTTGCTTTTCAAGTTTGGCTTTAAGATCAAATAGTTCAGCCTCCATATTCTGTTTATCTATGATTGCTTCTTCTTTCTCGCTAATAATTTTTTGTTTCTCCCGTTCGACAATTTTCTTTGCTTCATCTGCTTTGCTTAAAAGTAACTGTGAAGATGTTTGAACTTTTAATAATGTCCGTTCCAAAGACGAACTCTTGGAAGTTCTCGCTTTGAAGGATTCTCTGATCCTATCTAGTGACGCTAAGATATCTTCAACACTGCAGTTATTTGGTGATAAGGCAGTATCACCGACACTTTCCAACTCAAGTTGCTTTATATCAGTCACAATTATCTCTCTTTCATTTTGTAAGCTTTTTATATGATTTGCGTATTGACACATATTTCGAGAAGATTCCTCAGATTTTATTTTTGTTTCTGATAACTGTTCGGCTAGCATGAAGTTTTCCTTTTGAAGTTTTGCTAATTCAATCTTCATGTTATGTGTTGCTCTTGAGTCTAAATAAAAACATGTAATATAAATTGAAAATCATTGGAGGAAGGCATGTTGGTTATAAAGGACTCTGAACATAAATATATAGACAAGGTTTAAAGTTAAAGTAAATAATAATAACACTCACGATGTGCTTCAATATTTTGTAAGGTATCAATATTATGTATGCTAAAATCTTTCATATGTTCACTAGCGCTGATAACCGCATCCAAGGTGCTGTGAAGCCGGGATACTTCTTCTTCCAATTGATTTATATGGTTTTGTAAATTTGCTACTTTGCTATCCCGACTCAAAATGTCATCACGTAGCCCGGATATCATATCCTCCTAAAAATTTAAATTATAATCTTAATTATAAACATAGTACATTCTGAACCCTAAGTTATGTGCCCGTAAACCCACACCCACTCCTCATTAAATCTAAATCTAAATCATTAAAGCTAAATCATTCAATCACACATCAAAAATGATGATTAACTTCGGACTAGTCAGTAAAAACTTATGCGTGGTCATACATAATATATGTGTATATGGATATATATACCGGATGACATGTTTTACCGTCTCGACCTTCATATGGTGTGTTGTGTAACTAGAATACTCGTAGCAGGCAGGAAGGCCTTCAGATTTATCGCAGGTGACTAAAGGAGCACGGGACGCGAGCGGATGGGGATGCATGTGCAGCTCGTGTGCCTGGGAAAGATCAATGAGGCCGCCTATCGGCCGGCTTCAAAGAGTAGTACCGCGCTACGAAATCATTGATACATGCCGCGCATTGGGTAGGGTGCGTATGATTTGAGTTTCAATAGTTTTTTTTTCCAAATTTCTGTTTTTGTTGTTCTAGTATGAAAATGTTACTTTAAGTGTGTAGTATTTATTGCTAGATCAATTTCATTACATGTTATTAAAAACTAAAAAAAAATAAAAAAATTCTATGCCTATGGCTTCTACTCCGTTCACCACCATTTTTTTTCAAGACGTTAAAATATGTTACCCGGTATATACATACGCCGCATATGGTTCCGTGTGGAGCCAGGCGTAAAAAATAGCACCATTCTATTTCTTCCCGTGGGTGTCGTAAGAGGCGACTAAGGGACTTACTAGAGAATAGGCAGCAGCATTCTCTATGCATTTTACCACGATACTGCGATCGCCAACCCGCCTGCCAGGCGTGCGATTATGGCAACCCCCCCCCCCCCAAATTGGGGGAGGCATATGTCCAGCAGTGGATGTCTTTTCGCTGAAATGATGATAATGTTACATACGCGTCCATTTGAGAACTACCTCTTTTAACCCTTAACCACTGACGTACGAATGACATTCGTCACCCAAATAGTTATTCGTTAAAAACTTTGTTTTGCGAGGGGATCCGTGTTTGTCGTTTTTGGTAGTTTCCTAATATCTAGTGACGCGTGCGCAGCGGGGAAGAGTGGACGTTTGGTGCACTCCTAAACAGGTGAGTTTGACGACCTGACGAATCACATTCGTATGGTTAGTGTTAGTGTAACTTTTTGAGTTTTTTTTTGTTTCTTTTGGAGTTAAAATGAATCGAAAGCGGTGTAATACTTCGCCTGGGCCTTCTACATCAAGGATAAAACAATGAGTACAAGGGAGCAGCGGTATTGGAGACCAAGTATTAGAATCTTGGCTTTGTGAATCTGACCAATCATCCGCAGGTCAAGACTGTTTTCACTCAGACCGCAGAAATTCTTCGGAAGAGGAAGAAGATCACACTGGATCACCAACACAAGCGACTTCAATGGTTCTTGAAGACCCTTCAGATGATGATATTCCATTATCAAATTTTACCCGCTCAACGAACTCTGAAGAAATAGAATTTGCCATCCAGATAAACGAACCAGAGACAGAGGCAGTTGCCGGCGACACGCAACGTTCACGAAAATTTCTATGGCAAAAGACGTTGCATGAAGAGCCATCAAGAACCACTCGAACTCCTGCGCACAACATTCTAAGAGCAACTTAGGGAAAGATATGCCTACTAAATCGAACCAACAAAGCACTGAAATTCTAAAGTTGGAGACCTTGAAGAATTGCTATATGTGTTTCAAGCAAAAACGACGCAGAACCCATTAGGTAGTGGGTGCACAATGTGCGGTCAACCGATCTGCTTGCAGTGTTCAAAACCAACCTGCAATGACTGCCGTTAAAAAGTGTCTAGATATAAAATTTGATAATAATGTGATTTTCATCTCATAAATACCATTATATTTAAGTTATAAATGAAAAAATGTTCCTATAAACGTAAAAATAGTCTTTTTTACGTTGTTTTTTTTAAATTGTTTGTGTTTATTTGGGTAGCTTTATATATGTTGATTAATAAATATTTGTTCATGAGTATTTTTACTATTTTATTTATCTTTACATCTTAAATATGATACGTTTTAATATTGAACAAACAATAAATTCATTAACAATACTTGATTTATGCAACAGAGGTCTTTATAAATACAGACGAATGTCATTCGTACGTCATTGGTAGTGTTACGGTACGACACGTCAGTGGTTAACCCTACAGTGGTCGCGCCCCTAAAAGTCACAAGAGTGGTCGCGTGGATTACATATGTAGACCATTTTAGTTACAATTTTTTTGAAATTAAATGCATCATTGTTCTATTTTTTTTTTAAATATGGCAATAAAACTTATCTACAATCAAATTAAAATTAAAATAAACTTAAAATCAGAATCATTCTTATAAAACTCAACAAAAACATAAACCTCATAAAGGAAAATATTTCATTTTTAACTACCCTGGATTACAATTGTAATCCGCGCGACCACTGCAGGGTTAAGGGTTAACCGCGCACTCGAGTGATAATGGCTTTTGGTCAGGACGCGGTCTATGATAACTATACTAAGAGCTATTTACATTATATTCGAAGGTTAGGGATCTTGAAATATAAATTGATCATTCAATTAAAATTGAATTCTTACGAGTTCGATGATCTTAAGGGCTTATTACTCGATTCGCACGAATTAATTCTCCCGAATCGGTAAGAAAACGTGTTAATTGCCTAATACGTGTGGTTGGAATTGTCCTTTCGCATACAATTAAATAAACGACGTGCGAGTTTCCTCCTATAGAAAACATTATATTGTTTAAAAGTGGTGATTCGCCTGATTGGAGCGAGTTAATTCGTGCGAATTGATAATGGTAAGCAGAGCCCGTTTTATGTGGATTTATAATGATATCTTTATTACTAGTGATCGCCCATTGGTCGAAATTCGACCGTACTTCATTTGAATAGAAATACATTATGAAATGAAAAAATATAATAATATATAATAATAAATATAAAAAATAATATGGTTATATTTAACATTCAATAACACTATAGACAAATAATATAAAGACAAATATTCTCGATATAATCATAGATTTAAAAAATGAAATAGGTTATATATCTATAAAATTAATTTATTACCTATGGTTATACTAGACATTCAGTAAGACTATAGACACAAAATATTAAAGACAGATATTCTCGATTGGACCACACATTTGGACCATAAACAAAAGAATATCTATGCATGTTGTATTAAATACACGGTAGTGAATAGTAGTGTGTGTAACGTTTTATTTATTGAAGATAATGTATTACTACGAATAATTAAAAAAAAAATTAGCATTCGTCACTTCTTCTCTATATAAACTATAAGTGTGCGAAATTTCATACTCCTCCGTCCGCCCAATTTTCGTAAAAAGGGATCCAAAGTTATCGCTTCACGTATTAATATATAGATATATATTTATAATTCTACTGTACGTGTGTATGTCACTGAACTCCTCCTAAACGGCTGGACCGATTTGAATGATTTTTTTTTGCGTTTGGGTGGCACCCTGGATGGTTTAGATTCAATATTGGACCCGGTAGGTTGCGCTGCTATCGAGTTCTAGGAAACAGGACAACGTCTGTACGGTCAGCTAGTATTATTATACATATAAGTAAAGTAAAGTAAATTAATTCACCCAAACAATGTACATAGCTCTAACGTACACAACATTAGAGCCTAAGAGACCTGGTGAAGGCCGTAGTAAATCCGCTGGATGCGGGATGCACAGAACCGGACGGAGGATTGGTGCTTGACGGAACACTATGTCCAGCAGTGGACGTCTTGCGGCTGAAATGATGATGATGATGATGATTACAATAAGACCCTATATATAGTACATACTGAAACTTCTAGTTGGTCGTGAAGGTCCCTTATTTTTAGCTGGTTCTGTCGCTTTTCTTGCCGCATCACTTCGATTTCGTCCATTATGTGTTTTAATGGTTCAGACGTATCGCTGGACTTTATAATAAGCTGCAAAAAAAAAACACGTGCGTAAAATTCCTCATAAATTTCGTGAAAAGATGTAAATATGATGTTTATATGAGTCACCTCTTTCCTTGCATCTATTAAAGCGCACTCTAAGTCCTCGCTATGTGTTAATAAGGTTTGACTATGACTATGCAACTCCAAATTCTCTCTCTCCATCCTCCTGAGATCATCCAATTGTCTGTTCAGTTCAGTTTGTAACTTTTGCTTCTCACGACTCATTTGAGAAAGTTCTCTTTTTAAGTTTTTGTATTCTGTTTCTATAACTTCATAGTGTTTTATTTTATCCACTAAATCGGCACTTTCTTTTTTCATTAAATTTAGTCTACTTTGAGTCATCATTTTCTCGCCTCGTAAGGTTTGTATAGCATTTGCAGCTGTGGATTGTCTTGCCTCTAAAAATTTAATATGTTCCATTAGTTCCCTATTCTCTTCAATTTTACTCTCCAAAGTATTGCATAAATGGTTCAATTCCTCCGATTTGTTTGCCTCTAGTCTTTTTTTATCGTTTGATAATTCAGCATAAGCTTTCCTCAAATCTTCTAGCTCTCGCTCTAAACCATCAGCTTGAGTGCATTTCTGTACTAATTCTTCATTTTCTAGTCTCAAATGATTCAAAGTATGCAGTAAGTTGTCCATATCTCTTTTTTTCTCCATTAGAGCTTTTTCGACTGAATTTTTCTCACCATACAGCATCTGATGAGCTTCACGAATTCGAGATAATTCGCTATGCTTAGAACCTTCGGACTGCTGTAATCTTTCAATAATTTCCTCGCTTTCTCTTTTACTCAATTCTACAGAACGTATTGTGGTCTCAAGTTCATATGACTTATCAAGCAATTCATTTTCGAGGCGCGTTTTCTCTTCTAAAAGTTTATCGTGTGAATCTTGTAATGTTTGCAGTTGAAGTGTTAAATTTGCATACTCCATTATTTTATCTTTTAGCTCGCCATTTTCTCTTTGCATTAAATCCAAAGACGTTTTATATCGCGTATTTTGATATTCTAAAGTATGGATGCTCTCAATAGCATACTCCTTATCATCATGTAATGTTTGAATCTCTTGTTGAAGAACAGAGTTATCGTTTTCTCGCATATCTAAATCATTTTTCAATTTTCTGTTTTCCTCAATCGTAGCTCTTAATAAATCTTGTAGTTCTTTGTTATCCTGTAATTGTTGTTCCAAAGATTTAGTTACATCAGCTTTTTTATGGATGATCTGATCATAATCTTTAACTTTATCTAGTAACTCTTGACTTTCTTGTCTGGCTACCTGTAGTGATTGTAGTGCTTCTAACTTTTCATTTTCAAATCTGTCTCGTAATTCATTCACTTGTTTGTATAAGTTTCTGTTTTGTTCTCTCTCCTTTTCTATGTCTTGCATTAATTTATTAATTTCTTGCGATTTATTTTTGATGACACTTATTAAATTGTCTACGGCATTCGATTTTTCATCCATATCTTGGTTTAATTGTCTAGCTTCTTCTACTAAACCCTCATTATATTTTTCCAAATATTCATTGCGTTGTACAGTTTTTTCATAAGTGCCTAAAATTAAACAACTTTCCTTCAGTACTTATAATAGTTAACCTTTCAGTAATGAACACAGCCGATATAGCCAATTCCAAATCATATCATCATGATCATCATGACAATCATAGCCGTATGATACCTGATTTGACTTAGATGACAACACACATATTCCTAAGAGGTATTTTGCATAGTTGACCTCGTATACTGTGGGTTTGAATGTCAATTGCACGATCAATGTTTATTTTGTTCTTCAAGACTAATGTGAAACTTAGCTTACGCCGACGTTTAAAAAGAAATTGAAGTATCTCAATTAATTTTGGCCGTCGCGTCGGCTTCGTTCGCTTTGCAATGTTCGATTTTATTAGCCACCAGGAAATAAATTAGGCATAGGGTCTAAGACAACTTTACACCGGTATACGATATGCGTGGCTATAAGATTCGAGACTACAAGAAATTGCGACCAATATGAATAAGATTTTGATAAAAACTACAACGGAATAATTGCATTTTTGAAAAAAGAAAAATTTGCGTAAGGTCACTCGTACCTTAGTTATTAAAAACTTAACAATCTAAATATACAGTTTTTGAAATGTAGGTATGAATATCTATTAAAAACCGACAAGTGCGTGTCGGACCACGCACAGTGCAGGGCTCCGTAGTCTGGATGAATATTAACACATGCACAGTGGGTATTGATTTTTGCCTTTTTTTTTGTTTGAAAATTCACCTCGTTTAAGGCATATTAATATTATTACGAATTTCTTTACTTTTCCAATCTTCTATTTCCAGCTTGAGTTCATTGATAAGTTCTAGGTGATGTTGGTAGTGTTTATGTATGTCTTGTTTTTCTTCCTCATTACAGAGCAGGGCATCCCTTAGATTTTTAATTTGTTCTTTTGAAGATTCAATTTCATCTAGCAACGCTAATGAATTCGTTTCTGGTTCTCGTGAGTAAGCCTAAAAAAGAATGTTTGTATATAGATGGATAAAGTAGATAAAACATTAATTGATCTACTAGTATTAAAATATTAATTCAAAATAATCTTAATCTTGCTTGAAAGCAACGGTAGTATTAGTATGAGAATACATGTGCATCTGAATTGAGGGCCCATTTTTTGAAACCTTGCGTACCGAAATAAGATTTATAGGGAAATTAGTTAAAAATAGTAAAAACTTAAAGCAAAGGGTCTTAAATTTCTTAAACGTGAATTAAACCTGTTATGATGAAATAACTTGGGCCCTCAATCCAGACGCGTGCATAAAGTGGCATAGCCTATATCTCAGTAAGTACTATCTCTGGGTTAATAATTTTTGTTTAAGCATTTAGTTAAGAATTTCTTAAATATTTTAAGAAATTCCCAAATCTGTAAAATATAACATTACCGATTTATGGCGGCATATCTAGGGCCCTCACTTCATCATTGTTTGTACTGAGGAATCTGCAAAACATGAGTATATCTGAAGAAATACATAAATACGACTTTAACATGTTTTACATACCTATGTGAATTAGTTAAAAAGAAATAAGGATACAAAACTTAATTGTTAAGAAGTAAATGAAAGTCGAATTTTACTAAAAAGTCTGAACTGAGAGCCCAATATTTTCGGCTTTATTGACTAGGCTCCTCATAGATTAACGCAAATTAGACTAAAAGTTTTAACTATTTCTTAATTAAATTGTAACATATCGTTCGTTCTTCTAAATGTCGTACTTTATGAGAAAATTGATTTTCAATTTTTTGTAAGAGAATTATTTGTAGGGTGACCATAATTTTCAAAGTAAGTACCTGTCCATTTTGTAAAGTGCATTCGGAAAGTCATAATATTTGCAGCTAAAAGTACTATATACCTACTAATTACAATTTGGCTTTCCTTATTTTTAATGTAATTTCTATAAAAATAAATAAAAGTAGAACTAGAATTTAGCTTCAACAGTCATCATCATCATCAGCCTATAATGTTCCCACTGCTGGGACACAGGCCTCCTCTCGCTGAGAAGGAGACAGCAGGTCGTTCTTCAACAGTGTTTGCATAAAATGAACGGCAAACTAACCGACTAGTAGTATGTTATACATGTAAGTATTTATCGTATCTATGAATCACTGTAGCACCAGATCAAATAAATTGTGATAAATAAAACACGATCGATATAATTTAAAAAAAAAAACTATTTACTTCACATAAATGTTACCTTAAAATAGTGTTATATCCTAAAAATACGAAATTGCGAACGAGCAAAGTAATTTTTAGTGATGAGTGCAACTATATCTCTGATTAAAAAAAAATCATTTTCGTTTTTAGTTTCTTTTTTTACTATTTTTTTTTATTTGTTTAGGCAACTTGGCTCATAGTATTACCTTCAAGAGTAACACACAAATAGAAATTACATTAAAAATAAGGAAAACCAAATTGTAATTAGTAGGTATATATAGTACTTTTAGCTGCAAAATTATTATGATTTTCCGAATGCACTTTACAAAATGGACAGGTACTTACTTAGAACATTATGGTCACTCTACAAATAATTCTCTTTCAAAAAGTTGAAAATCAATTTTCTCTTAAAGTATGACATTTAGAAGAACGAACGATATGTTACAATTTAATTAAGAAATAGTGAAAACTTTTATTCTAATTTTCGTTAATCTATGAGGTTGAGCCTAGTCAATAAAGCCGAAAATATTGGGCTCTCAGTTCAGACTTTTTAGTAAAATTCGACTTTCATTTACTTCTTAACAATTAAGTTTTGTGTCCTTATTTCTTTTCAACTAATTCACATAGATAGGTAAGTAAAACATGTTAAAGTCGTATTTATGTATTTCTTCAGATATATTAATGTTTTGCAGATTCCTCAGTACAAACAATAATGAAGTGACGGCCCTAGATATGCCGCCATAAATCGGTAATGTTATATTTTACAGATTTGGGAATTTCTTAAAATGTTTAAGAAATTCTTGACTAAATTCTTAAACAAAAATTATTAACCCTGAGATAGTACCTACTTACTGAGATTTAGGCTATGCCACATTATGCACGCGTCTGGATTGAGGGCCCAAGTTATTTCATCATAACAGTTTTAATTCACGTTTAAGAAATTTATGACCCTTTGCTTTAAGTTTTTACTATTTTTAACTAATTTCCCTATAAATCTTATTTCGGTACGCAAGGGTTCAAAAAAAGGGCCCTCAATCCAGATGCACATTGAGAATACGTTACGTCAAGACATATACAGCCGATCCATTTCGTAAAAATCACACCGTGAAAACTTAGTCCTTTCACAATTAATTTTACTTTTGATAGTAGATCAACAGGAAACTTAATTTAATGACACTAAAGAAGATTTGTCAGTGGCAGCCACCCAACAGGAACCCTTTTTAAGGTCTTAGCACACGTATCAACTCGAAAAGGGATCGTCACCGTATTAACTCGAGCCGTTCAGTATTATTTGTATGAAACTCCCTACAGCAACGCACACTAATCGGAATCGTAACATGATGGCCTCGCCTCGGGACAAGCTCACGAACCGCGGTGCAGTGTGGGGACATGCAATTCCCGCGCTTACGGTTCTCCGTATCCTAGCTTACGGCTCTCCGTACCCTAGCTTACGTCTCTTTGTTTACGCCCCTCCCGCGGGCTGCGTTGCCGAACGTGCTTTCATTGGCAAAATGATTGAACTAGTGCCGCCTAGCTGTCAACCAGCGGTCGGTGAGCCGTAAGCGCGGCGTCACCTAGCTGTAGCCGAGTGCGACGCGCCGGAGCTTCTGATCCGCTTACGTTACGTGAACGCCTGTTTGACGCCAAGGGGAAAGGCGAGGCGGTGACGATCTGCTCCTGAGTTGATATGTGTGCTGTTAACCTTAAAGATAACAAAAGATCACTGTGATTCTGACATTGATGCAAAATCACAGGTAAAATAACTGTCTCAGAAAAAATACTGTAGGTGAATAGACTTGCCAATAGTTTCAGTCCCTAGCGTTAGATGGAATGACAGCTCACTAAACATAAAAGTTTACACGGTGAAATTTTCACAGAATTGATAGAAGTTGTATTCATAAAATAATTATTGTTTAGATTTTTATATAAAAAGATTTCATGTCTTATTGTGCTAAATATTTTGCTCCATTGTTTTTCACTAATCGATGACAGTTCACAAATGCATTAGTAAAAACGTACCTTTTCTTGGTCATGATCAAGCAGGTTATCAATCTGTTGTAACAAACTTTTAATTTGTTGATCTTGGCACATAATTTTGCAATCAGCTTCCTTTAACTTGCATAGTAAAGCATTTTTCTCCTTTTCAAAATCGATTGAAGCCTCATTTATCTTTTTCTCTAGTGAAATATTTTCAGAACGCAAGCTGTCGATCGCTTTAGATTTCATGTTATTAATTTCTTCTTCAGCTTTTAATTCTGTCTCTAAATTGGTAGTCTCATCAGTTAGTATAAGATATTGTTCTTTCAGTGAGTCAAGATCGACAGAGCGCTTTCGGAAATGTTCCTTCTCATTCCATAGAGAATTATATTCGTGCATTTGTACTTTCATGCTTTCAAATTCTTTTTCCATTTCTTCATATTGATTACAACGTTTCTCTAAACTATCCTTTTCGTGTTTTATGGTTTCATAACATGTAATTAAATCCTCATAATTATCTTGTAGATTTTTTATCCTTTTCAGGTTTTCTTTGTCTATATTGTAATTTGTATTATGATCGACAACTACAACTTCGTCTTTAAGATCTTCATCAGGTACAAATGAAACATTTTCTTTGTAGAGAATTTCTTTCATTTCGTCATTTTGTATAATATCAGCAACAAGTTGTGCTCTTTTGTTATCTAGGCTCGGTTGTTTTGATTCTGCTGATGTTAGTGCGTAGGTTGGTTGAACACGAGATTCTGTTACGTCAACGCGATAACAAGCACAATCTTCAGAATGTTGTTTTGGGTAAGCAAAGAAATCTTGGGTACATGGAGCTATCAATGCGCAACAAAATTTTTCTAAAACTTTCAGTTTGAAGAGTATTTTACCTTTAATATCAATGCAACTAACATCTCTTCCAGCAGTCTAAAAAGGAAGGAAATTAAATATTATACACTAAAGTGGAGTCATTTTAATAGGTAACATTTGACAATTCATCAAAATTCAACAACTTAACCTTGTAACGGCAAGCATAAAATCATATTTTTTTTCGTTTTGTTAGAACTGCACAATTGCTTAACTTTTTTCAATTACGATTACATATTTATTGTAATAATGACCGATATGAGTAATTTTACGATTTGCTTTCATATGAACTGACAGACGTCAAATGTTACCTATTAAAATTACTCCACAATAAGTCACATATAATATTGCTGAATTTATAAAGGCCAGAGCACTGGGTGACCAAATTTTCATGCATATAAAAGTGAAGCGGTCCCTGCGGCTAATAAACAGTGGTGACTACAGTCGTGGTCATAGTCAACCAGTGCCCGAGATATTCAATAAAAAAAGTGATCGTCATTACAAACCAGTAACTTCAAGTACTGTCTATACTTTTCATTTTGGCAAAGAATGGCAAATATTTTTTCTAATGCTGTGTATATGTGAGCATATATGCAATAAGGTTCGTAAACATCATTTTCCATAACCTGTAACAATATTAGTAGATTTTAAACCTGTAGCTTTAGATATTACATAAACAAGCAAATAAGGTAATCGTTACATACAGCAATTGTATTTTTCATAGCATTTAATTTTGCGTCTTTTGTAATAATCATGTCTTGCATTTCGGCGATTCTTGGATCTTTTGCGACTGTTAATAAGAAATGAGAAGTGTTATAAATATATAAGAACTGAGGTGAAATCGATCTTTATTATAAAACGGGAGTCTTTAGTGCATCGTTACATGTTACGTTTAAGGATCAATTTTTAAGGTTTTAACTGAGGAATAGATTTCTAAAGAAAATATGTCACCCCGCGATATTTATGATTCAGATAGGTATTAGTTTTGTGTGTTTCAACCACTGAAAATTGGAATTAAATAGTTACATGACGTGTCTGAATATGGCAATTAGTCTTCTTACTAACGGCTGTAGTTGGAGACTACACTTAAAACAATCAATCATTAACTTCAGTTGACTAGCATAACTTAGCACATGTTAAAAACACTGAATTGTTCTCAATCTACTTTATTTTTATTGACAGCGTCCCAATATTATAGCTAAACAATAAAGTCATTGATTGACTAATGTTAAGTAACATCGATGAGTGAAAGAGAAGTAGGTTTATTTGTCACACACAATCAGCCTATAATGTTCCCATTGCTGGGTCACAGGCATCCTGTCCGTGAGAGCGGGCCGTATTTTATTTCGTAAGATAAACAAGCCACTAAGCCAATAGTATATATTTCTTTTTCTCTGAAAAATCTTTATATTTAGTATTATGCTGATTTAATTGTTCCTTACGTGTAGCAACTTCACAAGTACACGGGTCATCATTTTGAACGGCTTTAGAGTACTTATTCGGATACGGCTCCTGTTAAAAAAAAAATTGTCAACACAAATTAAGTCTCCTGAAGAAAGAAGGTAAGTGTCAGGCTGCAAGGTGAACAAAATATGATTCTTGACCGTACCATGTATGCATTCACAGAATTATCAACGCAGCCCAATATTTTGTGGGGTCACCAGGATTATTGAAGAATATTAAGTTAGTAAGACAGGCAGATCATTAAAGCTCTCGATAGCATATTTGACTTTGGGAGGAGGGGGGGTCATGACCCCTAAACTTGCAGGAATCCGCTGGATGGGAGCAGCACAGAACCGGTCGAAGGGGCGATACTTGAGGAGGTATTTGCCCAGCAGTGGATGTCTGACGATTGAAATAATGATGATGACGATACCTCTTGGTAAGACTGGTTTTCAGACTTTCAGGCTTTTGACGCTCCGTAACGACTATCAGAGATCCACAAATGATAGCGTGTTTTCTGAGGCACGGAGGGGTCTTGATGGACCACCCGTGGCAAGCGTAGTTTGGCCTGATCGATCGACGGATCCGGCTGTTCATACTTTTCCACAAGATATAATTACGATATGGAACTCAAATGATGTTGAGCAGGACACCTGACAAGACGCAGCGATGACAGAGTGGAGTAAAGATGTGACTGAATGCGTCCCACGACTGGAAGTTGAGATGTCGGTGGTCCGGCGGCCACGCGGGTGGATTGCTATCGCGAGTAAAACCTGCATCTGGATGAGGCTGGGACAGGAACGTCGGGATTGGCACAAAGAAGAGAGGTGCCAGAGGAGGCTAGCAGTGGGTGTACTCAGGCTGTGGGTGATGACCAGTGATTGGATATTCGGATGCATATTTACCTAAAGTTACTATTTAGCTGTGAAAGCACGGAAGCGGCTTCGTATTTTTTATTAAAGCCGGGTTTCTTGGATCATATTTATTTAGAACTAAAGTTTAACCCCAGATGCAAATATATATTAAGGTGGTATGTGTTAGTTAAAACAACACACAAAACACGGTAAAAACGCGCATTCCATTTTAGCCAACATTTCAACTTTAGGTGAATATGCATCTGAATATCCGATCTCTAGTGATGACGATTATGATGATGACGAGAAATTGTAGCCTGTTAGAGGACCTAACTTTATCTAGTGTAATACTTACTTCAAGAGTATCTGTATTTTGTTAGTCAGCTTATAGTACATCTGGATCCTATTTAATATAACTTAAAGCGACTTATTTGTCAAAATTGAGAATATTTCACGACAGGTGATATTTATTAGAGCATCAAAACTATAAAAAACTTTGAATTTTTGCTAATGTTTTATTTAAGGCTTGTTAAAAAAAACATCAGGTGATGTCGTTTTTTTAAACAAGCCTTAAATAAAAATATTGAAGTCATATTTTAGCCCAAATACCTCATCTCCCCTCGATTTGCCGGTCTGAAAAAAAAAAATAAAAATTGTATCAGAACAATTTTTTTTTTTGTTAATCAGCAGCATAAAATACCAAAATGATATTTACCGCAAACGCTTCAGAATCGAGTGCCTGAAAAAAAACAAAAGTTGGTTTTTATTAAGTTCATGAATAGGACATTATTTTAAGTTTTTAGAGTTTAATACTGACCTCCGTGTAGCCGGATAAATCCAGATCTAAGAACTGCAACCAAACAGGAAAATTAGTGCGAAAATCTTTTTCCTTGGATTAACTTTTTATGTTATTAGGTATTGTTTAAATTTTACCGCTGGCGCTGATCGAACCATTGTTATACTTGTAGGTACCGTTGCCACATTATAAATATAGAAATAGTGCCATATAAATAAGTGAGGATTATCATTTTAGCTGTTTAGCCTATTTTTTTTTCTAAAATTAGTGAAATACATTGATGATACTTCTAAAGATAAGGATGGTCATGCGTTAGTTATACCTCATCTCAAAATTCCATCATGTATACGTCAACAATGTGTGCACAATGAGGAATAGTCAATTCAGTAAATAAGGACAAGGTTGATCCACAAAAAATATTTGACCATCTCCTTTCTGTAGTAGCTAGAGTGCCCTGACCAAACGGGTTGGCAAGGTTGAAACTGTGATCAACCGCGCGCAAGCCGAGCGAGTAAAGCGAGCTGCGCCGCAGCAACGGCCGGCGAGCACTAAATCCAAGATGGTCGCAGTTACTTGGCTATTCAGTATTTTTGGGACGCCAAAATAGGAATTATTTGACGTTCATAGAAAGGGGCGGAATTATAATTTTTTGAAGTGTTCAATAATATTTTTCGGAGCGCAAGATGGGCATTATTAGTGGTTAGATTATATACGCCATAAATAAATTAGTAGGTTCAATATTTAGAGTTTTGCTCTCACCAATTCGTCGAGCTCTTTATTGGCCGCTTTTATTGCTGCATGCTGAAAAGTAATATGATGTAATTGGTATCATATTGATAAGCCCATAATAAATCAAGAAGAATTATAAACTTCCGATATTTGTTGTACGAGAGCGTGTCAGGCAATGGACATTATTTCGATCATGATGTAATATTCTCATGGGTTGTATGGTGGTACCCACACACAATCAAATTGTATCTAATGTACGAAGAGATAGAATCTAATATAAGTTTCCGTTAAAATTTTTATGAATCAAATAATGGTTTCTCTCTATTTAGTAAGGAACGAATGAATGAGTGCATGCTGTATCTAATTTAAATTATATTATGCCTCCTTACGTCGGAGCTCTTGCCATAACCCGTGAGCTAAAATTTGTTATAGTCTATATAGTTCAAAATTTTGTTTGGGTTTTGATAAATTTCATCAATTACAAGCCCCCTTGAACCTCGATTCGCCAAAACCTTTTCGCTTAGTCTCAATAAAAAAAACTGTTAAAATGTGGGTACTTATTTTAGACACATAGATACCTAGTTTTACTGAAAATAAAGACGGTTGTTTTGTAAAACATATTTGTTTAATTATTTTGAGCTTCTGTTACAATATGTTTATGTAACTTTTCTTAGAAACCTTTCAAAACAAAATCCTTTAGTTACTAATGTTGAAGTAGAATAAACACGCTTTTACTAACTCAAACGAATACCGTACTTTGCACAGCCAAACAAAATCTAACTAGATACACAAACACAAAAAGTGTCATAAATTAGGCAATACTAGGAAATTGTTTTTGTATCCCGGTTGTAGGTACTTTGCCAGCATTTTTCGATTTTTCTTAAACTTATTAATTACCTATCAAAAGAAACAGTTTTTTTGCGTTTAGGAGATTTCATGAAATTCACATACAGGTTTTGGCAAGAGCACCGACGTTGCTTACTTACAGCATGAGCAATTTCGCATTTCTGATCGCACGAAAGCTCCAGTTGATCGTACGCGTTCAACATTTGCTCGAACTCTTCAATTTTTCGCTTCAACCGCGCGATTTCAGCATTTTTGGCTACCATAAGCGTGTCAACAATCACGTCTGTTGGCAAATACTTCGGCCGGACCGTCTCGTTGTTCCTCTTTATAAGGTCCACCAAGTGCTCGCTTTTATCCGAACTGAAGTGGGACCAGGCTCTCGCGTCCGTACATGACGCGTAGGCCTTCAACTTCCCTTCGTTTCTTGCCGGCAAATCGAATAGGTCGTATTCGTTGAACACACGCTCCCTTTTCGTTATGAAAGACATCGCGATGCCAACTGTTTAATCTACTTATAGGGTAATATATGATTTTTCTAAACATATGCATGTATATAAATATATACTACTTTTCTCCGCCATCCATTTTACGCATAGTGATACGACTTGAAATGTTTTTTTGCAATTAACTTACGGCACAATGTGTATAACGAAAATTATCAAATATTTTGAACTGTCAAAAGAAATCGAGGCGGAATGGTGAATTGAAATAGAATGTCAAATTTAAAATGTTTTTCTTTGTGTTTAAAATGCCAGTAGGCAGGTATTAAAAAGTTAAAAAGTTTGTATGTATTCACATGAGATGATGAACTGAAACTCTGGAGACTTCAAATATTGTAGGTACCTGGCGTTCCAATGTGACCATAGAGTATAGTAATACATTGGGAATGTGACACCGTCACGCATACGCTTCACTGTGGGCATCATCATTTAGGATCTCAAAATTTTACGTCAACATGGGAACACGATTGAAAACTAGTTTGAAAAGTGTTTGAATTCAATGATTCACATAGCGGGTCATAGCAACTTACTACTTTGCTCACGCAACGAGGGTAAGATCAAATCATTTGAGTCTTGCCGCGACGTCAGGGCATGGAGTCATGACGTACGGGCGCGCGATCGCTACCTCAGGGAATGGATAAAGTGCGATATGCCTATTTGCGTATTACCCACGGGCACTTTAGCCAGATTTATGAGAACAATGACGAACAGAAGCCGAGGCAGGGTGAGATATAATGAATTGTTCACATTATGTTTTTATTGTTTCATTTTACTGATAATCCTCATAGTAATTCTTCCCAGGCTACGCCTCGCTGTCATCCAGATTGTAAATCAAAAGTCGTGCTAGATACCATTTGCAACTCATGCCATGCAATGAAAAATTGTTTCAAAAATGAAGAGCATTTTGAAAAGTATTTTGACGATGTAAGTTTTTTTACTACAAGACTCATTTCAAATAATCGAGGCTATGAATTTATTTATGAGGTACAACTAACAGCTTAAATTTATAGGAAGAATTTGAAACCAGTCATTGGCCTTGTGACCGCTGTTTAGAGGCTCTTAAAAGTCTCAAGATGTTTTGGAAAGTAATTACTGAAAAGATATTTAATGTAACTATTCCGAAAGATGATGATCTAGAGAAAAAAAAGTGTTGTAGTACTGATAGTGTGCGGTCTGTTGCAAAACTTTGGCAGTCTGAAATGACCCAACAAGCTATGTATGTGAAAAATATCACGTATACGAATCGTTCTGGTGATTTTCCAAATGCCTGTATTTGGGAAGACAAGACATTGAAAAAAGAAACCACCCCTTGTGGTATTCAAGATCATACAAGTAATGACATAAGTAAAAGAGGAGCAAAGGCTGACTATAGGTCTGGTCACGTAATAAAATCTTACAAAGTTAAATCAACAGACACTGATTGTTTATCAAACCCTTTGGTAAATAGATCAACCAAAACAGGTTCGTCGTTAAATAGTCGAAGACACAGTAGATGCAGCACTCCGAAAGCAAAAATGGTAAATAAAGGATGCGATTGCAATGAATTTATTGAAGAAATGAATGCTCAGAAAACTATTTTGCTGAATTTGCAAGATAAATGTCACTGTCAAGAGCAAGAAATAGACAAACTGAGAAGAGAAAATAGTTCCTTAAGAATTGAGCTTCAAAATATTTACAAAAGTTCTTCATGGAAATCCGCATTTTTTACTCCTTCAAGATGTTCTAGTAATCATGATAGTATTGCTACAGTGCCAAACCCATTTGACTGCTGTGCAGTCGATAGCGTAAATACGACTAAAGTTAAAGGTGTGGAGTCGGAAATGATTATTACCATGAAGAATGGCAAAAATGAGGTAAATCCTTAAAAAATACGTGTTATTGGTTTTCAACCTGTAATCTAGTAATTTGTATAAAACTAAAAGTATTTTTTTTTTCAGGATTACGGACACATTTCTTTGTTACAAGTTCTTCATAAAACCAATAGTCCAATTATGAGAGAAATAAAGCTTGGAAAAGCTTGTTCTAATCAGAAAGAGGATCCTATTGAGCTGTTAACCAAAGGTAATCTATTAATATTTGTTACAACTATAACAATGGAGCTTTGTTTATTGTATTGAACGCTTTGTTATCTAGGTCCACAATAACTTTATTTCCATTATTACATAGTTGTGTGGCTTTTATATTGATGTTTTATGACATTTTTTTTTAGTACAAAACACTTTTGGTGCTATCGTGCAACGAGAAATGGGAATAGCGAATAACAAGAAGGACTGTGAAAGTAAATGCAATATTGATGCCACATTCAATAAAGTGAACGCTTGCAAGTCTGCACCTTTATGCTCAACAACAACACTGGCTAGTTCTGATTCACGATTTTGAAACTCTGATGATTATAAATGACAAACACGGACAGACAGCCTGTAAGTAGTTTTATTTATTTTATTTTTTATTTTATTTATTTGGCTTACCAACAATTGAATACACTAATACAATGAAAACAAATACATTCAGTAAACTTATGATCTAGTGTACCAATTTCTTACAGGTAAGCACAACATGCATCACTTATTTGTTGAATTAAATTGGGTGCCTACTTAAAAATTAAATGAGTTCATAAAATCCAATCAAAAACAAAACCAAAATAAAAATCCAAATACAATTAAAATCAAAATACAATTGCTATCTAAATACAGTAGTGATTATACTTAGTTCTTAAACCGTATATATATGTCGCAGTAAGATAGATAAAGCCGTAATATAGTTATATCCCTAGGGATATAATTATATACCGTAACATAGTTATACGAAAGCGATTCTTTACTATCTCACTAGGAATATAGTTATAAAACGGTCCAAGTTTAGTGATATACTTATATTACTAGATTAAGTTTAGTGAAATAGCTTTGAACAAATACTTTTTGTGTAGTTTGCGGCAAATAATGTACAGGAGCACATTCATGCTACTCGTGTGCACGAAAGTCTCTCAGCCCAGTTTGAATAAATGACTTTTGATTTTGATTTTGAACTGTTCACGTAATTTGTGGAATAACGTCATGAGATGAAGGTTACGGATTGCAGCTATTATGCTTTTTATGCAACAGCGAAAAAAACATTCAAGACCAAAGAGACAAAGCTGCCGAAAACTTAAGAAAAGCCGCACAAAAAATGAAAACCCACACAGACATTTCCTGACATTGACGTGGGATCTTCAGTTCTTATAGAGATACCAAAGATAGATCGTGGACCATTGGATCAACAAAATGTATTAGGAAAAGTTTTAGAAAAGCGAAATGAAAGCCATAAAATTGGAACATTCTGAAAGATTGGTTACCCAGAAATGCAATACAGCGTTCAAACATTACTTTGAATGATCCTATACCAAATGAAAACTTGTCACTGAGAGAAATATGCCAAAAATTGTCGCGCTTTGGTGGCCAAGGTTATTTAAAATGTTCCTGTAAAAAATCGAATATACAGTGTTCTACTAAAAGATGTGCCTGTAAAAAGCATTCATTGGTATGTAATTCTAGATGTCATGATTCCTCTTCTTGTCTGAACAAAAATTAAAAAATACTTTTAAAGAAACCAAGATCTACTTGTTGATAAGAAATAAAGATATCTCGAAACTGTTTGGCTTTAAAAGATTTTTAATGTTTGTTTAGTTTTAATTGTATTGTTAATGTTTAAATTCCAAAAAATATGATCGTTTTAATTATAATTACTTTAATACGTGTTAATGTCACAAAGTATTGCAACTAACTGCAGGATACATAAAGTTGATTTATTAATAAAGATAAAACCAATAAAATTTTGTTTTATTTAATTATATGTATATGGTAGATGTTTATTTCACTATGGGTCTGTCTCAAAAAAGTGGCACACTTTTGAAATTTTTTCAATTTTCAAAAATGCTTTAATATACTACAATATGATGACAATAATATGATACAATATGACTTTTTTGAGACAAACCCTAATATATGTATTTATAACACTGAACTTAATCTAGTAATATAAGTATATCACTAAACTTGGACCGTTTTATAACTATATTCCTAGTGAGATAGTAAAGAATCGCTTTCGTATAACTATGTTACGGTATATAATTATATCCCTAGGGATATAACTATATTACGGCTTTATCTATCTTACTGCGGCATATACATTATTTGATGCTACTTCTGTAACAAAAGAATACTCTTCTGCATTTCAGATTCGAACAAGAGGTGCAAATGAAAGATAAGGCTTGTGACAAAAAAAAAATGTATTTGTATTGTAATGTCAAGTTTTGTAAAATATAGTGTCTTAGTTTATGGTTCGTTTTTAAATTGCGCCATTATATTCAGTAGTCGGTTGTAAATTAATTCCGTCGCATTTATGGCGAACACAAAATCTAAATGATTGAACTTTACCAGAGGTACTTTGTATATTCCGATTGCAGTAGGAATTTCCAAAGCTAGTTTCTTAACATCTCTAGGTGTTGATAGCCAATCGTTGTCAGCATAATGAAGAAACACAGGAGTTCTAATTTTTTTTAGGTCATATGCCGGTGGTTTGAAGCTACCGTATATAATTTTGTTCGAAATCCAACCGTGGTCAAATTGTACAAACTTCCCCGATTTGTATAATTGACCAAAATGAATGAGTTGTCTGGTAGAAGCTCCTGCTGGCGTATGGCCTAGCACTACTGGTAACATCGTCTGAAAGAGATATTAAATAGCTTATTAGAATGATGTTCTCTATTAATACTTCTAGTATTAAAAGCCTAATTAATTGAACCTCAAGATAAGACATCTTGTGGAGAAACCCAATTAATGGCTAATTAGTCGATACACACGAATTTACCCGCCCGAATCGGGCGAATCGTCACTGTTAATGTAATATTTTCAATATTCCACTCGAACGAAGTTAATTTATTTATGGGCGAAACAACAATTCCAGAACTAACGTAGTATTAGGCAATTGGCATCTTTTGAATAAACTTTAAGGAAACAATGAAAGTTAAGGAAAACAAACTAACTTTAATACATAAAATACAAATTGTTATCTACGCCATTACATTACGCCAACTTTTTATTTATTTTGCTTAAAATCTGCTTTTAACCTAACTGTTGTAGGAACACAATAAACTTACTGTGTTCAGTTGCTCCGAATTAAATCCACAAATAAGGAATAAAAGATTTGTACAAAGAGATTGAGTTATAGCTTCTTCTACACACAATTTTTGTCCTGCAAGATCATTTATTTTGCCATTCGGCAGTATTTCATTGGTGCCTAATATCTTCAATATGATCTGAAAACAAATAACTATTTTAATATGACACTGGAGGTAATTGATTGACGGACTTATGGCTAAGTAACAACAGCCGCATGGATCGATCACTAGGTTAAGCTAAGCTGGCCGCGGTTGTTTCGTGGATATACGTGGATACCTTACATATGGTGGTGATGATCCTTACATACCAAGATCCCTCCGGGACTCGGAAAGCATGTTATTCCGTTGAACAGGTCACCAAAAGGCCGAAAGTCTGACAACCAGTCTTACCAACCAACTGGAAGCCAACCCCAATATACAGGGAAAAGGCAAGGCAGATGATGGTGAGTTTGGGTAATTGATGAGAAACTCAAATAAATTCGTCCAAAGTTCCCAACTTACCTCAAGGGAGTTCGTAAAAGGCGCAATAGCTTTTATAAGAGGACTCTTAATATTTCCCACATACGCCACAGGTGCTAAAGCTTGCATAGCAATAATTTTCGCATTGTATTCTGGTCTTGTGGACATCAAAACCCAGAAAACAGTGGTTCCTTGAGAGAAACCTATGTAATGGATCTTAGATGCTCCAGTGTCTTTGAGAATGTAATCAATCATGGCAGGAAGGTCATAGTAGCCTATTTCATGCCAACTGAACTTCCAGTAAGCGGATGATGTGGGTTTCAGAGAGACATGCCTATGCGAGTAGGTGTTTCCTCGCGCGTTGCCCATCCATACGTCGTAACCAGCGTCTGCTAAGATGTATGCTGAAATGTAAATTTGTCAGTGAATCTATCGTGAATTTCGCGTTGAAAAATGATTTAATCTTAGTACTATCAGTCAGTAAATGAAAGGGCCACAGGATTTGCCATGCAGATAATATAACACATAATATCTATTTAGGTACGTTACTCAACTTTAATTAAAATTAATCCTTAAATCTTCATACCAAGTCCTCGGCCAGGTGTCATGAGCACCCATTCAGCGGATGAAGACAATAAGCCATGCTGCAGCAGAACCACGGGTGCCAATGGTGAGTCGTTCGGTATCCGATGCATCTCCAGTATATACTTATCTTCCGTGTAAACACGATGTATCTCGCACGGATACCCATATTTTCTGATCAATGAAAACTGCGAAGAAAATTGTGAGTCAGCGCAACTGTAGACCAGACGGTTGTCTACTTAGAGTTGCCAAATTGCTGAGTCATACCGTATTTCATATCTACGGGCGGAAATGTGAGGACAATATAGGGTGGCTGGGACATAGACGCTCGCCCACGTTACCATGGATGGATTTAGTACATGATTTTGCATTGAAATTCTTTGTTAGTTATTAATAACCGTCAAAGAATTTAAATGCTGGGACAAAATAGACTCCGATCTCAATACGGCCGGACCAAAGATAATCTCCACAGATGGGGGTCAGATCTCAAGTGTATATGCGGTACCTACTCACAGACAATGGCCCACCTTTCATTCTGCGACGCATGCCTTTTTCACCTGTGCATTTAATAATCCTATGACTGCTTCAGTAAGTGGAGTTTGTGCTGCTTAATTTTGGGCCACACATTTTCGTTACTAACATTTTTCCATCGAAATGCTAATGAGGTTTAAAAAAAAAACTGCTCAGTACATTTTAACCAAAAAGGTAAGTATTGCACTTTTCTTTGAAACAACAGATTTTTATTATAAACTATTAAGAATTTATACGCTAGGGTGTCTAGTATCCTGCCAGGGTCACCAGATTTGTTCGAAAGAGTTACCGTGGCCCTGGCATATAGGCAACTGAAGGAACATGGGTGGGTTTTAGTCAGTAAGTCTGAAACGCCCTTCCACTCCACCCAAAGCGGGCGACGTCATTTGATGAACTCCTAACCCCACAAAAAAAGTGTGTCTAGTATCATGTGCTGAATTCATGGTAACAGGATGCCCGTAGATGTTTCTGCCACCCTGTGTAGTTATGGCCATCTCAGTAAATTCTGCTCAAAAAGGCATCGGGACCTATTTTATATTGGAAACGAATGTTCCATCTGAGACTTTGTCAGACGAGATGAAAAAATGCAAAGATAAAGAAACAAGGCATAGTAATGGAAATAGGTGGTCTATGATGATAATGATAAAGTACTTACCGTGTCTAAGCGTGCGTCGTCTAATATGTCAGAAGAAGTATATTCTGACGAATTCTCTTCAGAAGAAGTATAGAATCTATAATAATCAAATGAATGAACAGTTTGGGGAAAAATCACTAAGACCACATAAAACATCAATTTCATAAAACAATACATTTCGGAAAGCAAAATAATTATTTAGTAATGATTGAACAGTTTTATCAAATTTAATTTATAGTAGATGAAGAGCCGTCAATTGTTAATCATAGACTGTTGACTATAGTTGAGACAATAGTTTCATAAGGGCTAGATTATTTGATTAGCTACGATAAGCCCATTTTCAGGGCAATGCACGGATATTGTTTGGTGACCTACTTATTAGTTATTTCCTTAACAGTTTGAAGTAGCTACTACAACTATAATTTTATCGGTTGTACAAATATCGGATTAGTGTTGTTGATTTTATTTCATGTTTAACTACTTTTTGTCACTCTCACTACCACTTCCCACATTGTGCTTAGTCAACACACTGAAGAACGATTGCTTTTTGATGAAATAATACATGTAAAATTTAAAAAAAATGCTACTGCTGTTAGAGTTGTTTCTTGAGCATATGTATTTTTAAATAAACACCAGCAAGTTTGAAATTACAAGATGTAGAAATAAATTGAAAACGAATGTAGCAATAATTCAAAACGAATTAATATGCACAACAACGTGATTTCTACAACCGTGGTGACAAAATCCTGTAAGGTACAAATCAATTGAATAGGAACGTTGTTTTGTTACATATGTGACTAAAAAAGTACATAATTATAAGGGTTAGGTTGGAAATTATCCCGCGGGAACATATTACCGGGATAAAAAGTAGCCTATGTCCTTTCTCAGGCCCTAAACTATCTGTGTACCAAATTTCATTTAAATCGGTTCATTAGTTTTAGCAGGAAAGCGAGACAGACAGACAGACAGACAGACAGAGTTACTTTCGCATTTATAATATTATATATAAATATATTATATATTATATATATAGTGTGGATGTGGATGACACACAAATAACATCATTGGGTTCGTCGCTCAGCTCCGCCTCGCAGTTGCCGGAACCTGCTCCGGACGTGAGTCCAGTGATACCGGCAGAATACCTCTGCAGTTGCGTTGAGATCGAGTGACAAATACTTCTCGCCGGCCAGCTTAGGACTCCGAGGCCCACCGGCCTCAGATAGGGAGACCCTATCTCCGCTCCCGGTGGAAGTGTGCAGCGCATGAAATGAACACAATCTGTCAATGAAAATGTCATGCGCACATACTGTGGGTATGGACCCGGTATAATACAATATTATACAGGGTCAGCTGTTTAAATAAAATAAATACATTACTTCATGTAATCTGATACGGTGAATATTTACGTTACATAGGTACCTTCTTACGTTCTTACTAAAATATTTCGAAATCCAGTAACAAGTAGCTGTCTGCTAGCTGAGGATCAAGGCTAGAAGATAAAATATAAATACCTAATCGTCACTACAATAACAAAACGTTTGCGACATTCGTTGATTACATATATAATCAGTTAGCGAGTATGTCGTAAATCGGTCTAATTAGGTACCTAAGTGTTCCTCGTTCGGGGTTAAGTTTTGGCCCCCACCCGGATTGCGTCACAACCCACCACCCGCCTACGCTATAACTTCATTTTCACTTAGAGCATTATTTCCATCTTTTTTTTCTCTTGGCCGGGCTCCTAAGGCTCGTGCTGTGATGCTAAAAAGCCTATGTATAATATTTATTTACTAGCTTATGTTATTAGTATTGGTCATTTATTAGTCACCTGCATACACATGATACGCACACTGAAGTTATAAGATCAATAAAATAAAAACAGAAAAGGAGAAAGTATACCACCCGGAGGCACGCCAGTTTCCAAATCACACCAAAACAGTAGAAATCTTTCTACAATCTGTAATTTTGTCTATTCTTCCGTCGACAAAATCCGTTTCTGTGCTGGTGTAGCATGTCCGGTTCTTTCTCTATTCTACCAAGTGCGCGTGCAGTAAGAATAATAATCTCCAACATGAATTGACTGCTGAAGTTCCTGAAGGTAAGAGGAGAACCATTCCAGAGCTCCGGGAGACACCATAACGTATGATAGCATGGCTAACAGGCTGTCGTGACTGACGGTATTAAAGGCATTCGAGAAATTAACCAATACTGGATGAGTAACTTTGGTGTCTTCCAGTCCTGCCCTTAGGTATATCGCCAGTCACTTTGAGGGCGGAAACAACCTATAATCTTTCTCAAGAAATCAATGTGACTGGTAATCTCAGAGATAACACCCTAAATATTGCATAAATTTAAACATTTTACTTCTATAACATACCTACCGTAAAATGGGGCTATTTGGTACAAAAAATAACTTTAAATCGCTGTAATTTTATATTTTTTATGTTATTTCACAAAAAAAAATAATTGCATATAGTTTCGAGTATATGTTTATAGATACTGGGCTTTTCATGGTCATTCATGCTTTGCAACTAGGTTTTTTTTTTAAAAGGTGGGCCTTTCCAAATTACCCTTAGGGTGGGGCTAATTAGAATCAACCATTTTTGTGCTCAAAACCAGGTACATTTTGTTCAAATTACTACATAAATTTAATCATGCAAAATTTAGAAAGTAAGTATAAGAGTGACAACATTAAAAAAAAAAACGATAAATCACTATTTTAAGGTAGAAAATATTTTTTATTTGAAAAATGATGAAAAAACTTATGAAAATCTATTAAAAAGTAATAAAACCTCTTCTAAATGTTGACAATTTACGTTTAGTATATTAGGTCTTTACCTATGAAATTGCCGTTCTGCAGTACTGGCCATTTCAAATTAAAATACTTTTTGTTTGTCTAAGAATTCTAATTTCAAATTAATATTATTTTAAAAACATGGAATTCTTTTTCCAAAAGTAGTCATTTGTTTATTGATTAGTGTTACATTTTCATCGCATTTCAATCTTTTTCGTCATGGATACGTTAAATGGAATGGAATATGAGTACCGTCGTGGCAGCAACGCGGCACAAGCGGCACTCAACATCAACGGCGTTTATGGAGCTAACACTACAAACCAACGCACCACCTGTTATAGGTTTGCTCGCTTCCGTTCTGGAAATTTCGACCTGAAAAATGAACCTCGCGGTCGTCTGAAGACTTTGGTCGACAATGACGAATTAAAGGCGAATGTGGAAGCTGATGATACACAATCTACGGCTGAATTAGCAGCAGCTTTCGACGTTAGCGTCAAAACAATATTGGTCCATATGCGTCAAATTGGCAAGGTAAAAAAGCTTGACAAATGGGTGCCCCACGAACTCAATGATCGCCAGCGCGAAGTACGCGTCGAGACGTGCCTTGCACTGCTCAACAGACACACAAATGAAGGAATTTTGAACCGCATTGTTACCTGCGATGAAAAATGGATTCTCTTTGATAACCGCAAGCGCTCAGCAAGTTGGTTGGATCCTGGTTCAGCACCTAAACAATGCCCTAAACGAAAACTTACCCCTAGAAAAGTGATGGTCACTGTTTGGTGGTCTAGCGCCGGTGTGATTCATCACAGCTTCTTACCAAACGGGGTGAGCATTACTGCAGATGTGTACTGTGAAGAACTGAACTCAATGATAGAGAAGCTGGCACATCTCCAACCAGCATTGGTCAATCGCTCGTCTCCGCTGCTTCTGCACGACAACGCGCGACCTCATACTGCACAGCAGACGGTCTCCAAGTTGCAAGAACTGGGGTTGGAAGCTCTCCGTCATCCGCCCTACTCACCAGACCTTGCGCCTACAGACTACTACTTTTTACAGAATTTGGATAACTTCTTGGCGGGAAAAAAATTCAATACCCGAGAGGCAGTACAAAATGCCTTTGAAGAATTTGTTGCCTCCCATCCAGCTGATTTTTTTAAGAAGGGCATCAATAAACTGCCACTGCGTTGGCAAAGATGCATTGATTGCATGTGTGATTATTTCGATTAATACAAATAAAAAATACATGATAAAAATTCGTTTAATTTTTTTCATACAAAACGGCATTTTCATAGGTAAAGACCTATTATAATCAGACTTTCTAGGCAAAACGAGGAACTTCTTTTTAACTTAAATCACTTGGGCATATTTGATAAATATTTCTTCTTCAATATTTGAGAACAGTGTAGGATGACCAGATTTGCGCTGGGTACAATTTTGCTCTCTAGATTTGCGAGATATTGTAGCAATAGGGACACCGTACCGTTCAGAAGCTGCTGTTAAGAGCCATTTTACAAAATTTGAACGCTCGAGTTTAGGTAAAAGACGGCAACCTTATGTATGTGTGCGTAGCTATCCACACATGCACAATACAAACAGTGTAACGCGAGTGTCGAGCCGGTCTAAACAATCTTGAGCCGTTAGAATTATAATGCGGTATTTAGAGATTTATGAAAATACTTTTATTTATCCAGTCTGAAAGAAAAGATTTCTAGACAAAAAATACAAACGTATGTTATGTAAAGTATACAATAAAAATAACAAAATTAAAACAATTACATACTGGTGCCGATTCTGTTGTACACCGAACTAAACTATCTCTAAAATTCCTTACTTTTAGCTATGAAAATTTTTACGCTATTCTGCAAGAAATAATCTCTAAATTTAAAAATTATTTTGACACGACTAAAATCAAATTTGACAATCGCGACGTGTGCGCTACGCAATGAACTTGTTGAGAGACGAAGGCGCACGCAAGGGGACAGCCTGGACGTGTTTTATATAGAACTAGCTTTTGACCGCGACTTCGTTCGCGTAGGGTTCGTTTATATCGTAGCGTAACGTAGCGTAGGCGAGCGCTAAGAAAGGAAGTAGAATTGCACGGACAAAGTCGCGACCAAAAGCTAATAAACTACAAAACTTCTTTGTACACCATTACTGTGTAAGTATTTAAGTATTTCCTAAGTATTTCTTTTGGTTTTGCCATTTTATTAATTTGAAAAAAAGAATTTTTGATTTGGTTGTTTATTTTCGTTGTTTTTTAAATTATGCATTTTTTGTTCAGGCGTAATTTTGTGCAATTTTTTTTATAAATCTTCTTTTCTATTTTGTTTTACGTTTTTGTGCATTTTTGGGAAATAGTTGCTGTTTTCGTAATTAGCGACCCGATAAACCATAAAAACGATACCCATGTTGATTTTCAGAATTTGTCACCCCTTTTCCACCTTTCAGGGACTGAATTCTGAAAAAGCCTGAAACACTTGTTGACTCATTTATTGATAGGAGTACTCATGTGAAGTTTCGAATAAAATAGTTAACTAATCTTGTTTCCCAATACAAACTTGCAAGCCCTTTTTCACCCCCTTAGGGGTTGAATTTTCAAAAACCCTAGGACATTTAATTCTTTATTTCTAATCATTAACCAACAAATGGGGTGTAAGGGGGAGCACATAACAACCGGACTCCCCAAATGTCAACCTCACCTGCACGCGGTACACCCTGCCACTGACAGACGAGGCGCTGGCGACCGACTGATGGCGGTATAACCATCCAACAAGCCAACCTAAATTCTCCAGAGCGATGACGGGCACCAGCGTCATTGCTGCGAAAGGATTGGCTCTGCGGTCACCAACCCGCTTGCCCAGCGTGGTGACTACGGGCATTAAACCTCCACATGATTAAAGTGCCAATACAACGGCCCCCAGACCGACCAAAATGTTAACCCCTTTTTCACCCTTTTTTGGATGGGAAATCATCAAATGACTTCTCCCGCTCTGGGTGGAGCGGGAGGGCATGTCAGATTTACTGTACCACCCGTGTTCCTTCAGTTGCCCATGTGCCAGGGTCACTGTATCTCTTTCGAACAATCACGCGACCCCGGCAGGCATCGGTCCTATCAGACCCCTTCAGTTTTGCTGACATCTCTTTGAGGCGCGCGTGGAACACTACGCGCCGTCGACCCGAGCCTGGTCCTTACCGGGCGGCGAGCTACCCATTGCTCGCCACCCGCAAGCTCGCGCCTACGGTGGCCGGGAGTCCGCTATGGACTCCCGACGCCCGGGGCGTCTCCTCCTGCGGCGGCTAGGGACGTGAGGGCGCAGAGACTGCCACTCCCTCACGCGCCCCGCCTCCTCCTTTGCGAGCATTACTGCTTCGCAGAAGGAGGTGACGGCTTCCCATTCCCTCTCGCTCCGTACCATGGCTCGCACCAGGGCCGGACGCGAGAGGTCGCCGCCGCCGATCGCCTCCACGAGGACACGGCGGTGCTCCGCCCAGGCAGGGCGCACCTCCACCGTATGCTCCACCGTGTCCTCCAGACGATCCTCGCAATGGAAACACCCGGATATATCCTCCCGCTTTATCCTGAACAGGAACCCACCGAAGCACCCATGCCCGGTGAGAACCTGTGTCAGGCGGAAGGTGAGGACGCCGTGACGCCTCTCTATCCACTCCTCAAAGAGGGGACTTACCGCCGCAATTGTGGCGTGCCCAGCACTGGCTTGCGACAATCGTACCCGCCATGTCGCCATGAGATCACACCGGAGCTCTGTCCGCCGTGCCGCGATTTGTCGCGGCAGCGGAGTTTCACCCCGGCGTTTCGCCTCCTCGCGCCACTCCCACATGTGGGCGAGGACCTTTGCCTCCAGATCCCATTTTCACCCCCTTAGGGGACGAATTTTCAAAAATCCTTTCTTAGTGGATGCTTACGTCATTACAACTATCTGTATGCCAAATTTCAGCGAAATCCGTTCTGTAGTTTCGGCTGTGCGTTGATAGATGAGTCAGTCAGGTTCGCCTTTTATATAATAATATACCTTTATTTCAGACATACGTCCATACATTTTTACAAAGAAAAGAAAAGCGTTAGTAGGGTTGTTAGTAGTACACAAAAAAAAAAAAGTAAAAAGGTGTTAGTAATTTGTTAGTAAACAAAACAAGGTGCACAATAATAACTAAGACTATTTCCTATTTCTGTGCAGGTGTACACTTGCCCAGTACACAGTAAATGGACTGTTAATTTTGCACGCTAACGTTCTGAGGACAGTGTTGGTGCTACCACGGACCCTGCCCATCATCGATGCAGTTCTTTTCCTAATTATGGAGAAGAAATCATCGATGGAAGCATCCGCAAACATTGCGGACGCACTGCAGTACCGAGGTTTTCTCAACACTGCCCTCAGAGCGTCATTGTACTGAACACGTAGGGCGTTGTAAGCCCGCCGCGTAAAGTTGATCCACAGACTGCACGTGTAGAAAGACTGACAGAATGCTCTAAACAGTAACAGTTTTACATCTGTGGTACATCGTGCGAATCTGCGGGCCAACATATTGCAGCGGACTGCCAACGCCCTCCTTTCCCTCTCTAAGTCTTCATCGTCCTGTAGCCGATCTGTCAGCATGTGACCCAAATATTTAACTTTAGCTACTCTCACTAGTGCCGCTCCACCGATCTTGATTGGCGGCACGTTCGACGGAGCCTTGTTCCCTGCTTTGCATAGCATGAGAACACTCTTACTAGCATTATATTTGAGTCCATGTGACAGGGCATATGATTCACAAATGCCAAGAAGTCTCCTAAGCGCACTCACTGACGGGCTCAACACAACCATGTCGTCCGCATAACTAATATTATTGATCATATTTCCGTCTATTGAGCATCCGACCATGGTTCCGCTGAGCCTGCTAATCAGCTGGTTAATAAAAAGGTTAAACAAACTCGGAGAGGTCAACCCGCCCTGCCTAACACCGCATTTTAGATAATAGTCCTGACTCAGTGTGTTGACCCATCTGACAGCATTCTTTTGATTACTGTACTAATATTTGAGGAGAGATACTAGCTCCCTCGGTACAGTGGTCTCTTCAAGCAGTTTATTCCAAAGAACGTCGTAAGACACCAGGTCGAAGGCCCTCGAAAGATCAAGGAAACACGCGTATATTGGTGTCTTCCTGTCGGTATAGTACCTTACAGTTTGTTTCAGACACATGATTGCCATTTCCGTTGACAGATTGGGTCTGAAGCCAAACTGCAAGTCATGTATCTGAAGGTGTTTGTTCAACTGCGCGTTCATGAGACTGTCAAGGACCTTCGCCATGGTTGTGGCTATATATTTAGATTTTTCATTTTTTGTTTGATAAATATCAAAAAAATATTACCTACGTGTTGAGATTTATATGTGTGGGGTTTTTAAAGGGGGTATATCATTATTTTTGTGATACGACACGCCATTTTCGAGATATAAGCAAAAGAAAAAAAAATACAGTACTGTTTTTGCACGTGAGGCGAGGCGTTGGTGTAAATTTTTGTTCATGACCACTAGTTTTATTCCACACGTTTTTAATCGCGATTAATAATAGTCAGATTTAGTCAAAATAAATTATTTTAGTCAACATTTTTTTACAATCTATTAAAATAATGCTTTCATTGATAATAAACGAAACTCTTATCTTATACGGAAATATAAAATGCGAAGAGTAGCAAAATGTTGTAGTCGTAGTATATTTTTGCGTTCACGATACGAGTACCCGAAAACTGAGACGCGGGAAAAAGTGGCACAGGTCATTTCTCGTTGGGCGCTTGCGCCGTACTAAACGCTGCCCGCTTGTGCATCGTAATTTATTCTAATTTAGAGTGATTTCAAAAACGATATTATGTCTAATTAAATAAAAGGATTTAAATAAAACTTGAGAATTCGATTTTTTATAGAGCATACTTTATATTGACATGAATTTTTTAATGTAATTATCCTTTATTCGAACCAAAAAAACGCGATAAAATTGTGAATAAATCGTAAAAATTGCCATAAGACTTAAAAAAAAATATTCTAGTACTAAATGTAACAACTAGATTATATGTCTGATGCTTTGTGTATTTTTTTACTCAAATTTCTACATATTAATGATAGATATATGAGTCTGAAATTGACCCTGCGCTGATTTTTAAGAAAACTAGTTGTGGGAGATTAATTACTACGAAGTAAACAAATAAGTTTTTGTAAAGGTGCTACTAAAAGTGACAAAACAAAAGATTGATCTATTTTTTACATGTATTCGTCAATGCCAGAGTATTTATAATGATGAGATGAGCGGTAAATAAGGCGACTAAAATCTTAGATATTCGCGCAAAAATGTAAAATGGCTCTTAATGTTAATTCCTTTTTTTGCACAGAAGGTATTGCTTATTGGAGAGCTTTGTCGCTGTATGATCCGTACGGTTGTGATATTTTCCATTCCATATTATACTTTGGTTAGTTGTTTTGTAAATGCGGACCATGGCGGAAATTAATTGAAAACATTTGCAACAAGCAGAAATATAAAAATCGCTTATACATTCTATCCATCTGAACTCAGATATTAAGGGGTTATTTGGAAAAGGGGCTAATAGTTAATAACCAAATAACCCCATTTTGTATTCCAAAAAGCCCCATTTTCGAAAAATCATCAGATCACAAAAACTATTAAAGCAAACCAAGCTATAGTAATTACTGATTATAAATGGTGAAAAACAGAAGAAAATTGTGTGAACTTACCAAAACAAACGAGCGTAAAAAAAAAACGACGGGTTGCACTCCGGGAGTGCCGGCAAAAGTGAAAACTTGAATATTAACGTTGTGCATTTTTGATATTTTGGAATGGTTAGGGCATAATTTTGCACGAATTGCTTTAATTATAAGTATAAAAGTACTATCATTTATGTGGTACAATACAATATTTATTTATTGCGCTATCGTACACAAACATGACAATTTATATTACACTAGCTTTTGCCCGCGGCTTCGCCCGCGTGTATGTCGGAAATTATCGCAAGAGGACGTACTACCGCGGTAAGAATGTATGAATCCATGTTATACATACATAAAATTACGCCTTTTTCCCATGGGGGTAGGCAGAAACTACGGAACGCCACCTGTTAGGATCCTTACATATCTTGTGTGTTTGATGTACTTAAAATAAAACTAATAGTATTCAGAGTAAGAAGACTGCGACATAGGGCTGGATTAAATTGAATATAAGTCTTATTGGTTTTTCTTAACGCTCCTATTCTACCTATACAGATACTCAATTATTTACCAGACACCAAATTAAACATAGTTATAAGAATAGCACTTTTGCCAGTGGCTTCGCCCGTATAGCTTTCGGAAAATATCACTCGGAAATCTACTACCGGGATAAAGTATCCTATGTATATGGTAAGTATCCAGGATAACCAAAAATCCAAATCCATCCAAAAATCTAAACATCTAAGCAATATTTCGCGGTCTCTTACTTGGAATAATACAATTAGGTTTATTTTGAGTACTTCGAACACACAATATCATATTCGCATTTACTATGAAGCCAAAGTAATATGAATTACAATATTACAATCCTATTAATCCTGCACTACCCGACCGCTACCAACCGGGACGGCTGGACGCGGGAAGGCCCGCTAGCCGCTCTGCGGCGATTTTATTATATTCTGTGATATCTTCTAAAATATTAATTTTAATGTTCTGCTGTAAAGGGCAATTTTGATCTACATGAAATGCACAATTTATTTAAGGTACAGACGCCACCAGGTCAAGCTACCCGAAACTGTCAATTTTTCCCAATGAACCTTGAACCTAATGCTCTAGAAATAAAGTCGAAAATCTATCAAAGAAATCTGACAGATTGTAGTAGCTTGATGTGTTGGCGTCTGTACTTAATTGCATAAGGATTAAAACTGTATTGCTTAAAATCGCATTCATAAATAAGCCATTATTTCTCGTAAAAAGTAAAGGATAAAAATGGTTATTATGGGTTATCCCTAAGAGTTAGACATATACCATCGCGGACTTTTTTGTAGAACTTTTTAAGGTGTACAATACTGTAGTACATTATTTTGAGCTATTTCGTAGGGTTCAGCCAGCGTTCGCAATGTAAGCGCAAAAAAATGTGTTTATTTATGACATCACATTAGAAACCTCTAAAATTATCAGCGTTTCTTTACTATATTATGCATGTTATATACATATAAACCTTCCTCTTGAATCACTCTATCTATTAAACAAACCTGCATCAAAATCCGTTGCGTAGTTTTAAAGATATAAGCATACATAGGGACAGACAGACAGCGAAGTGACTTTATTTTATAATATGTAAAGATTAAAAAGTTTATCTCTCAGAAAAATCAACTTCTATCCATAATTTCGACGACGGCAACTACACAGACGGTCGAGCCATCAGCTGTCACCATCCATGGTTGCGCGTGGCACGCTGTAACATAAACACACACGAACATTCGCGCAAGCGTCCTGCGCCGCCTAAACGAAACAGCAGGCGCAGGCATACATTTTCGCCGCGCCGTAGAAAGAGAGGGGGATACTTCCTCTCCTACTCTCTGTCCGTCTTACGAATTTTCGATCAGGGTCACGTGTTCTGACGCGAGTTTAACATTTTTTCCCATTACAAAAAAAGTGCACAACGCCGCTAAAGAAGTTTTTACTTCAAAAAATCGGGCACCCAAAAGTTTTCAGCTCACAATTTGCACGAATACACTTCCTTTTTATAAAAATCCGTTTACATTTTGACAACTAACGAATTAACGTTTGTGATTGGTTGTTTTGAAATCGACACTAGCACCCACGACAAAATTCTGTAAACTCACGATGGTTGCTTTCAGATTTACGAAGAAATTATGGATGCAATCTTATTTTTACTTTTTCTCAAATAGCCCCTCGTTTTTTAAATAGCCCTATTTTACGGTACTCATAGGGTTTACCTTACTATAGTTTTCTCGTCAGAATTAAAAGCTTACCATGGTTCCTCCTTTTTAACAGGGTTAAACGCTACTTAATTCTATTTAGGTACGTTTAGTAAACTAACCGTGAATTCAAACATTCCAATAAAGCTCGAAGTCAAGTAGTCGAAGCTATGTTCCCTTTCTAAGTGCTCGAGGATGACGTGTGAGTATACTTCAGTTTATCGAAAGTCACGTACCTTTTCATTCTTTCATGGAAGTCGGAGAAAACATTGTTAGAAACGGTCTCAGTTTCCTTACATTTTTTTTTTGTTAATTTGCATCCATGTACAATTTATACTCTTCTTTAATCTTATATCACAGGTTTGTTCGCTAATCTAACACGACGAAAAATAAGCTTTTAAATTTTTACCGCCAAGGCGACAACCCACTAACACACGTTTCTTTTCCTTTATTTATTTCATTGTATTGAAAAGTGGTCTTTTAGCACACGCATAAAAAGAAATCTTGTACCTACTCAAAAGTTAAAATGAAATAATAAATTGTATAATCAGAACAGTGATAATCGATTTATTGAAGCCATAGAAGCTCATATGAAGCATTAATTTAATTTTTAGAATTAACTTTATACTTAAAATGAAACGCTATTTCTTTTTTATATATATGCTCATAAAATGGCAATAATGAGTATAATAATTCGTTATCGAGGAGAAGGAAAATGGTGATTGGCGGGAAAGATACAAAAAGTTTTCAATAATTTTATATTTATCAATATAATTCAAGATATGGATGAAAAACCAAATAATGTTGAAGAAATTGATGTTAACAGTTCAGATTTCTACGAAAATGTTAACATTGAAACAGATGCTTTATTCCACGACGAGATCTTCTATGATTTGCTACTAATTGAGAACGAATCACACGAAAACTTTGAAGATGAAGAATGTGAAGATGAAACGGAAGAGAATACAACAAAAACATAAATACATATTTTAAAGTAATTACTGAAGACATTGAAGCTAAGATTCATCAGTGAAAGCAAATGTACCTATTGTTCTGAAGAAAATGCGGATATAAAACACGTTAGACTGTGAATCGTTCGCCATGCAAAGACTGTTACTTGTCAGTGAAATTAGTGGTATAGCAGAACAAAACTCTTTTATGTGTTCCCCGCCACGTTCAGGAATTACTTTCCAACACAGTTTATTTCAATTCATTATTTAGATATTTACTGAATACTGTAGAAAAAATTTAATTGTTTCGGGGTTCATTAGATTGTTTTTTTTTTATGTTTAACTAATATTTTGTTGATATTAATTAGATAATTTCATCGCCTCTCAGATGTACTTAGCTCGTATGAGCGGTAAACACTTTTGATGAACTTGTTATTGTTTTATGTATTTTTATTGAGATATTTAACTAATATTTTGTTGTTATTAATGAGATAATTTCATCGCCTCTCAGATGTACTTAGCTGAGAATAAGAGTAGTATGTTTAATGATTACGACTGAAGGACATGTATCCATGGTCAGGAATAAATTAAAAAAAAAAATCGTTATCTGTGGCATTGTTTTCTTTCAATCAAAGCAATTTTGCGTCGTTTCCTATATTCATTTACTATTATTTATTTTGCTTTATTAGAATATTAAATTAACATATTTCCCTATGTTAACTTAGTGGCTCATAATGGCGAATCAGGAAATAAGTTTAAAATGGAACGGGTACCAAAGCAACATACTGTTCAACGTAAAAGAATTATTCAAAGACGAAGGCTTGTCGGATGTGACTTTGGTTTCCGAGGGCCACAGCTTTAAGGCTCATAAAGTGATATTATCGGCGAATAGTTCAGTTTTCAGGACGATATTTCAGGTAATTTAGTAAAAATGCTCTGCCTTTATATGGTTTCCTAACGTGAGGTTTTAGTATAACGCCCACACGTTTTTTTCGTAGCAAAACCCCCACAAGGATCCAATTATAGTGCTTCATGACATCAGTACGGCCTCGCTGCGGACGCTACTGACGTTCATGTACAATGGGGAGGTGAATGTGACCGAAGAATTCCTGCCAATACTGTTGAAGACTGCAGAGACATTGAGAATTTGTGGTTTGTCTACAGGCGAAGAGGATGTGAGTTTTTGTCTTATTAGCTATTTTGTAATAATTTTTATGATTTGCCGAAAGAAACACTGTGTATAGTTATTGCTATTAATAAAAAATTCATAGTGCTACATTACATTTTCCACACAAACTTGTTACTATAAAATACAATGGAGAAAGAATACATTCATAATTGCTTTTATTTCTATGTGCAATAGCACTATGATTTTAAGTGACATGTGATTTCTTACAATCTTTAAAATAATTTATAGAAAACTACAGGAAGCACTGTGCCAAAAAAGCGTAAAAAAAGTGAGCAAGAGGATGTGAGCGGCAAAAGCAAGAAATGTGTGTCTGCACAAAGTAGGCAAGATGCAGTTCAGAATGTAAGTTACATTCTACTCATACTGCATGTAATACTAGCTTCTGCCAGCGGCTTCGCCTGCATGGAGGTCGGAAAATATCTCGCGGGAATGTACTACCGGGATAAAAAGTAGCCTGTGTGTTAATCCAGGTTATAAACTAACTGTGTTCCAAATTTCATCCAAATCCGTTCAGTAGTTTTTGCATGAAAGAGTAACAAACATACACATACATCTAACCTCACAAACTTTCGCATTTATAATATTAGTAGGATTAATACCAAAATTATTATCCCACTGTTGGGCAAAAGCACAAGCATTGATCATTATGCTTGCTCAACACAGTTTAGCGTTTTAAAACTTATAAAGGGTATGTCTCAGACATTGATGCACAAACTTTTACCATGAAGTACATGATTCTGAGTTCCACTACGTTGAGATTTTTCATTGGTCATTAAAAGAAAAGCTGTTCCATAAAATTTTACCATGTACGTATTGCTCGAAAAAGCAGATTTTAGGTTTCAAAGCATTTATTTAAAATAGGCAAATATAAGGCACTTTTGAATCTTAACGTTTACATTAAAATAGAATGTACATCATACTCCACCTTGATTTGTAACTTGTTTCATTACCAATGAAAAATTTCTATGCCTATAATTACATGCTCAATTATTCATGATAACAATATATGCTCTTCAATGTCTCTGCCACCTGCCACCATTTACTATAACTTTACCAAAGTCAATAATGTCTAAGATAAACTTACGGTCATGCATATTTTTATGAATTGAAAGTCAAATGCATAACATGACAAATCTTAATTAAACAAATCAAACAGTGTTTTCATTATATTTGAACTATTTGTTGGACGCCAAGGAGGAACCTATATTCTTTCAAATTAATCTAGCAGTTTTTTTGTCTAGTGAACCAAGTCTATATCAAAAGATTTTAGTAAGACCCTTAAAAAATGAACAACTTTCTGTATTAATTCTCTTCAAAACAACCTGAGTAAATTCTGAATCCAGGTAAAACATAATGTTAACTATTAATTTCTAATGATTACAGAACCTAGTGCCAAAATTAGAACCAGCAGAATCACCGTTTACTGATTATTCCACTGAAAATACAAATGAAAATGATATAGCAGTGCTAGAGGATGTCGTGGAAAAGAAGCAAAATGTAAGCATTATTTTGATCATTGATATTAATAACATGTAATTAGCATAAAAATCTGTTGATGTATCCATTTTTAACAAATTTACAGAAATCATTAGGAGCTCAATCAAAGAAACGGAAAAAGGCTGAACAAGACAACAACAATAAGTGCAAAAAGTGCATACCAACTATTGATACCGAAAATGTACACAAGATTAGCTCAGATAGCGGAAAACAATCTGTAAGTGGAACATTTTTGCTGTTCATAACTTTTGTGTTTGACCTAATAAAAAAGTTTTAATCTGTCACATCCTCTCATTTTTCAGAATGTTGTACTCAAAATAGAACCCATAGAATCACCCCTCACTGACTATTCCGGAGATAACACAAATGACACAGACATAGCATTACTAGAAGATACATCAGACAAGAAACATGTGAGTGTAGAAAATTGTCTGAACAAAAGGACATACATGTTAAATGACCGAATTGATAAGAGCGAAGTTAGTAGTACACAGCCTTGTTTGAATGAGAAGATCAATGGTGGTAATGCATCCGATGAAATAATTGAAATAGACAAAGAAGTGGAAACTGTTTTGCAAAGTGGAACAAGAATTGAGTCGCTAAGTATAAAAACGGAGAATCTTAATTTGGTGTCCACTGATGCACAGAATTGTAAAGGTACATCACTTACTTTTTCATTTCTTCCTAATACCTGAACTAGCCCACAAAAAGTATAAAAAAAATTGCAGATTGCTGTATTAAAACAATTGAAGAGAAAAAAAAAGCCATAAGTGCTCCACTCCTTTTATATTATTGGAATAATTCATCTAAGGCGTATTTCACATTATAATAATTACACTGGTCAACAAGGTTTTTGCCCAATGATATTGAGTTGTAATATCATGAAGTACGCAGCAACTACCCACCAACCATATACGTTTCGCAGCTAGCTTAGCTCGAATTTTTGAGATTATGCTCATGGTGTGCCCGTTGAAATTTGTATTTGCTGCGCGTGACCACAAACATGTTCTTGCTTGTTCAATGCACTATCTCCTAATGAGTGTGATATACAAATACAAACTAACAGAGCACTTTGATTGAACATGTATATTGTTATATCTGTAGCTAAAAAATGGTCAGAATCGTTTATAAAGTGAATTTTATCTGTTTTAATTGAATTTTCTATACCTATTTGTTTTCATTTAAGTATATCGATTTGTATCAAAGTATTTCATCAATATAATGCCTCGTTGTTGTTTAAGTACTCCAGACAATTACTGTTACGTGTGCGGTAATTTTACTATGAAAGGGAAGAATGAAAAATTAACTCCTATTTCTCTTAACCGCGAAAGAGATGCTTTTCAATAGCGTAAAGAAAAGTTCGCAAAAAAATACAGATGCAAAATTATAGGAAGAGATTTTTATTGGACCTCAAATACGAGGGTTGATTAAGGACAATACATTTAATAGTCAATTAAATAAAAAACAGAGTAAGGCTTAGAAATTTATGATACAAGTTTTTACTAATTTCATCAGAAATATGAGAGCTCAAAACTATAAAAAAACTTCTGAAAGATGTGATTGTGCCTTGCACGATACTGGCTGTAAAATGTCCCTCTAAATACATATTTTGAACTCACATTAGATTTTTTACCTCAAAATATGGGAGTCGTTAGCGATGAGCATGGTGAGCGTTTCCACTAGGAAATAGCAGGCATTTTTTTTTTTTCAGGATGGGAAATCATCAAATGACTTCTCCCGCTCTGGGCGGAGCGGGAGGGCGTGTCAGACTTTTACTGACTAAAACCCACCCGTGTTCCATCAGTTGCCCATGTGCCAGGGTCACGGTATCTCTTTCGAACTATCACGCGACCCCGGCAGGCATCGGTCCTAGTAGACCCCTACACTGCTGCTGACATCTCTTTGAGGCGCGCGTGGAACACTGCGCGCCGTCGACCCGAGCTTGGTCCTTACCGGGCGGCGAGCTACCCATTGCTCGCCACCCGCAAGCTCGTAAAATAGCGGGCATGGAACGGCCATATCAAAGAAAGTGGAGTCTTACTTTGCTAGCAGATTATTGTTGGATGTTAAGAAAAGAAGCTGTAGATCTCAATTATAAAAGAAAATGTAGTTTAACACTTTTTTACACTTTTAAAATTATTAAAATTTATTCATACAATATTTTTTTTAACTGGGTCCTAAGTCTTTATATTGATATCCACAAAAAACCCGAGCTAACCAAGACGTAAAAATAGTATCACTGTGAATGCTTTTTAATGCTTTTTTAAAATCAGTTCAACTTATTTCATGGGCTTACAAAAGTTGGTTTTTTGTTGATCAGTGTTATTATTAAAAAATCTACCTACTTATTTTGACTTTATGACGTGCGCTGTTAGCAGAGGGTAGGTTGTAGGCAACCGGACTTAACTATTCACAAACAAAACAGTTCTTTAACCCTTTGAACGCCAAGCGCAGCTCATAGGAAGTTTGCTCTCCACGCCGAGTCATTTATTTACTATTAAATACCTACAAATGCTAGTGATGGGGTATTCACAAATATCGATAAACCTTTATCACTGCTACTACAATCGATTCTCCATTTAAAAGTGTTAAATTTATCAAATAAATGTTACAATAGTAGCATTAATTAACTTACATACATGAAATAATCAAATTAACCAACTATTTTCACAATTAAAACTTCACTGAAAGAAGTTTTTATCGAACAAAGCGCATCCCTAAAATGAGATTGACGTCAATACGTGTCGCTTGAAAGCGTCAATGGCGTATGGCTTCAAAGAAAATACGGATATTTCAGGGATGTGGTAATGGTTAAACACAATAATAATAATATATAAAATATAATAAACACGTTTATAGCAAACTGTTGTATTACGGATCTGTTATAATACGGAAAGTTACGGAAATTCATTTTCGCCACGGCAACTCCTGATCGTATTTATGAACTGATAGACCTAAGATCTTTCTTCAGGCCTTATTTTTTCTCATTCAAATGCAACCAAACTAGCAAAATATTCGTTTCTAATATCCGAAGGCCTTTCACAGATAAATCTTGGAGGTTGGAGTGCATCGACATTCACTTCTATTTCGAATTCGGATGTTCGTCTGTAATTGACGAAACATTCTTCACACTGAGTTGTCTGTTCAGCAGTTTTCTTTCTTTTTTTCGGCAAGTTGGATAGTAAACTTATATATTCTCATCATTTTTAGCCATATTTGACCAACATGAATTGAACCTCTGAATAAAAAATGTTTGCAAATCGTCAGACGAAGACTTTTGGCACTATTTAAATTCTATTAACTCCACAAAACGAAATACTAAAACGTATCACGGAGTGATCCGATCCTCTATAAACCATAGACACAAAAAATACTCTAGTGTAGTAGAATAATAGAAATTACAATCGATCGATTTGTTTCGTCCTGAAACAAAATCGATCGATTTTATTTTTCCGACTTTTATCCCAAAGCAATGAGTTGGGCATAGTAATGATAACAAATAAATAATTTTAAAAAATTGGTACATAATCCTGTTTATTTTCCATAACAATTTTGAATTTGTATTACACAAACAATTAGATTGAAAAAATTGAAGAAAGTTAAATTACCCCATCACTAGTGTCGCTTCAAAGCGACAATGGCGTCTGGTGAACGTATATTTAGAGGTCTTTTCTTCGCCGAAAACAAGTTCAAATTTGGAATGAATACTAAAAGATCAAGCTTAACTTTAGTACAATTTTATTTAAGTGACTTACGGAGAAGACTACAAAATTTAAAAAACATAATTCTTTTACCTATTTTCTATAATATTAGATTAAAAAGTAGCACATCTATTTGTCGCCTAAACTCGTCGTTGGCGTTCTAGCGGCCGATTACGTTTGTCGCTTGTAAGCGTCGTTGGCGTTCAAAGGGTTAATAAAGATGTTTACAATTTTTTTCAAAGTTAAGAGAAGTTTCAACATAAAAAATGTATGGTGAAACACTTGCCGATTACTACTAAATTATTTTAAGCAATATGTATGAATAAACACCTTTCCAGGTCCATTCTCCTGTGACAATTCAATGAGGAAATACTGGATAACGCTTAGCAGAAAATAACTGAACTATAACGAAGCCTTACTTGTCAATGTCAAACAAACTTAGTGACTTCTTGGTTTTAATTTGCAGATCCATCATTTCCTTGCCCGTTCTGCCCTCGCGTGTACAACAGCTGGGGGTATAGGCGAAGACATGTGAAATCTAGACATGTTACCAACAGGTAAGCGTTATTACTTAACTAGCACCGCGCCCCTGCTTCGCACGGTTTTTTAACCTCCGATGCAATAAGAGGGGAGTTATAAGTTTGACTGCTATGTGTATGTGTTTGTGGCAGCGTAGCTCTTAAACGGGTGAACCTATTTAGGTGCGGTTTGTTTAAATTCAAATGTACATTTCTAGCAGTGGTTCTTAGACATTTTATCAAAATCGGTTGAGTCGTTTCGACATGATGCTCCTTTGGGCCAATACGTATATTTTTGTTTTGTAGTGTTAACAGAAGAGAGAACCCACAAAATAATTATGCTGTTTCAATGACAACCAATCCAAGTCACTGTGACGTTGTATGCGTCAGAAGGGTCAAAACGCAGCAGAAACGCGACCATCTTATTTATGACGTCGCAGGGGCACTACGATAGAAATCTTTGCTGTCATCAGCTGAAAGACGTCCACCGCTGGACATAGGCCATTTGGAGGGTTTGCAGGCGGATTGCAGGCGGATTGGCGATCGCAGTACGGTAAAATGCATAGAGAACACTGCTGCCCATTCTCTAGTAAGTCCCTTAGTCGCCTCTTACTACAACCACGAGAAGAAATGGGACGGTGGGATGGGTTTTGCGTGGATATGACGCATATTTTCCCACATCTTATTTTTTATTTCTGTATGTTTCTGGTCTTACTGTGCGTCATGTTTGCCGCAAATAAACGTATTTTCTTTTTTTTTCTTTCTTTTTTTTCTTTCCTTACGTCCGGCTACACATGGAACCTGCTGTCATCTCATCATCATCAGCCTATAGCAGTCCACTGCTGGACATAGGCCTCTCCAATTGCACGCCATTCAGCTCGATTCTCGGTAACTCTCATCCAGCTGCTACCAGCCACCCTGCGAAGATCGTCGCTCCACCTAGCCTGAGGGCGACCTACCTTACGTTTGCCGATTCGCGGTCTCCACTCAAGAACACGTCTACCACAACGGTCATCGGTTCTACGGCTAATGTGACCGGCCCATTGCCACTTCAGCCTGCTAATCCATCCTATTATTATTATTTATTAAGTTTCGGATAACAATACAATCCCAATACCACATAACTAATTTTTGTAATACAACACGATCAAGATCAACAACACATAATGAATGAAGGGTCCGAGGCAGGTTGCGCAAAGAACGATCAAGCAAGTCTACTACCTAGTTGACAATCCTCTTCACAAAATGCCTCAGAACGGGAGTAAGGACTCTCCGCCACTGTTTTCAAGATACTATTGTTACTGTCCCGCGTTCGATGCATCAGTGAAGCAACTTTTTTGCGTATGACTGCGTGGAAACCGTCAGTTCGGTTTTGCGAAAATATTTCTGATGCATTACAGAACCGGGGCAGTCCCAACAGCATCCTAAAAACATTATTCGTCACTACAACGGGAGAATCTGTGGGTCAACATAAATTACCTCGGACCGCTAGACGACTACTACATCACTACTTTTTTTTTGTGTGTGGGTAGTCATCAAATGACGTTTCCCGCTCTTGGGCGGAGCGGGAGGGCGTATCAGACTTTTACTGACTAAAACCCACACGTGTTCCTTCAGTTGCCCATGTGCCAGGGCCACGGTATCTCTTTCGAACAAATCTCGCGACCCTGGCAGTACTACATCACACTTTATGCCAGGGACTGAATTACCCAAAAATTAAGATACCTTTAAATTTCGGTATGACGTCATCCCGTTAAATTTGGGTAACCGAAATATTTCGATACCGTAACGTAGGTATATCAGCGGAATTTTAAGGTTGGAAATACATACCGGTATATTTCGGTAGAAGTACCATAACCTTTATAATGATTTCGGTAGCAATACCTAAACCTTAATAAATAGGAGTTTTCTTTGATGCACCGCCTCGTACAAATACTAGTTCTAACGTGATCGACACCCCTCTGCACCCGCGCCACGTCATCTCTTATGTTTTTCGCTACCGAAATCGTATAAAGGTTAAATAACTATTAAGTCCAACCTTTATTTGTAAAGGTATCGGTATAGCTCAACCTTTATTTTAAACCGGTACCTGTATATTTTTGAGGTATCTTTACCTTTAACCGTAACCGCTTTCAGTCCCTGCTTTATGCTGTCATCGTTTGTGTGAATTGCAGGCTGTCTTGCAAGTGGTGCGTGTCAGTGTTGCCGTCGACAGGCGCGTGGTACACGCACGCGACTCGCTCGCACGGCGTACCGCACGAGGAGGCGCGCAACTCGCTCGTCGTCATGGTAGAAGCTCACGCCGTTCTGACGCTCAACGAACCTAATGTCACCCAGTTAATCGTTTGAAGTCCTTGGAAGAAATGAAAGTGGAGGTATGATATACAGATTGTACCTAATTTTTTTATTTTTTTGTAACTTTATTTTATAAAACAGTTTGTAATGCTACGGTTTTTCCTAGAAGAGAAGAGCAGTGGGGTCAAAAACCGCTATTTACGAAAATACAAAATCTTACTTTCATCAAAATAATGGTTTAAAAAGCTAAAAAAACACGCTTTCGTGGAAAACATACTGCTTTTTGAGGTATTTTTAATTGATACCAAGCACCCAACGCTTTTTCGATTATTTCTAATTTTTTGTTTGGTTTTCGAGAAAGTATGTTTTGTTGCTATGCTGGCCAGGATAATGGCACAAATGAATAAAATTATTGTATTGTCCTCGGTCCTTGATACGTGTGCAAAGTTACAAATTAATCCAATGTTTTGAAGGGAGTGAAAATGACGTTCAAAGATTCCGTTATACATACATACATTATATACCAAGCTAATAAAAGTGTGTTAAAAAGTGACGTCATTCGCCTGTAAACTTCAGACGATCTGTGGCGTCTCCAACTCTTCTAGGAAACCGTAGCTTAAGCGCTGATAAAACTGATTATCGTGAAGAAGCAACAATACTTTGACAGTCAAGCAATCTGTCTGGTCTTTTCCCAACAATGTTTAGGTCGGCTTCCAGTAAAATTGCGGAAGATGAAAAAGATAATTTTTTTTTTGAAATTTTCACTTTTATAATGGAAAATACTTGTTTTTTTTTTCATACTTATAATTATTCGTACAGGTGACATGTATACCTGAGAAAGTTTATCGAATATTTCGTAAGTGAATGAATGTTCAGCGGCGCAAACAAATGGACGAGTATATCTTCACTTGACTCTCTCAAACCCTTTTGTGAGAATGTGTCCTCTTCATCATCATCATCATCATTTCAGCCATAAGACGTCCACTGCTGGACTTAGGCCTCCCCCAATTTGGTGGGCTTTGCCATAATCGCCACGCTTGGCAGGCGGGTTGGCGATCGCAGTATGGTGGTAAAATGCATAGAGAACGCTGCTGCCCATTCTCTAGTAAGTCCCTTAGTCGCCTTTTACGACACCCACGGGAAGAAATGGGGTGGTGTTATTCTTTACGCCCGGCACCACACGGTACCCTCCTCCTTCACCTCTTATCATTACGAAATAATTACTTTTTTTGTTACCTCCAAATAGGAAAGGGATGCGTAATGCTAATTGATAAATCAGAAGATTGCTTGCCTTATTATAAAATGTTTCTTTGTTAAATGTCGTTCATATACCACCTCGCACACTATGCGACTTGCGATTGTAATAGCTCGGCGACTATACGCAACGACAGGCTACGGCCGACAATTTTCATATGCAGGGTGGTCTAAATAATGACGTTTTAAAAAAATAAAGACATATTTCATGCCCAGGGGTATCCGAAAATACCCCGTGTATGTTCCGCGATTCTTTTGATACTTTTCTAGGTATCATTATTTTTGAAACCTTCTTGAAACTTTTCTTAGAACTGCTTTAAAAAAATATTAATTTTTACACGGCTTTTTCATATTCTTCTTTATTAATTTTAATTGTTATGGAATATTCTTTTAGACATCCTGACCTAGACAAAACAATGTCGCTTCTCGCGTTTGTACGTTTCGATCGTGTAAACATCGCAGCGGATTTAATGCGGTTTTCATCAATAGGGAGAGAGTGATTCAAGACGAAGATTAAATGTATAATACGCGGGCGAAACCGCTGAAAAAAGCTAGTTATAAATAATCATCTTCCTTCCTTCAATAATTCAAGATACAACCATTTTGGTCGAAAATTAGGAATTTACGTTCGTTATGAGTTCGCTGGAACGGGCGTTGTCGGTTTAAAACATTTGTAACCTTTTATAAGTTTAATAACATAAATAATTTGATGTCTCTAACATGGTCTGTCGTTGAGCTGTTGCATATAATCGCACAGTGTGCAAGGTGGGTTATGGTTTAAACACTAGGTTTTGAACGAGAATTGGCCTTCAGTTCTTGTCCGTTTTTATTTCAATATATTTTAAATATTATAAGTATCTACCGTACGGCCAGTCTAAGCATTATTTGACAGTAACACGGTCAGTAACAAACACTTGTTTATTGTTTATATTTGCACTTGTTTTATGGTAAAGGTTTTTTTTTAAGGTACTTGTGAATAACTCGTGGTATTGTTTTTTTTTATCGGTTACTATGCAAAAGTCGTGTAGAATGTGTGCCAAGATATTGTTAATGATTTTAATGTTAGCCTTTTTCCGGTAAGATATATTTTTGTGAGCCATGACGTATGTGTAAGGTAGGTTCAGACTGTGGCTATCGTCGTCTCGGTCTCGCCTAGAGTAAAAATATTTTTGATATTATGTAGGATAACTTTGCTACTATATATTTTTTGTTTGTTTGTATTTATTGTTTAAATTTTAATTATAATTAAGGTATGTGATGATCTCAAAGTTATGAAGTCACGGTTCTAGTAACGTAAGCGCCATAATAATTGCTTCTAAATAAATGATTAATAAAACTTTACATTTTGTATTCTAAGTCACTATTTGCACGAGATTAATAGCTTTTTTAAAATAATTTCTGTGGCAACCCTAATCAATTGTTTAGCTTTAAAGGATTTGCTGTGAAACTTTTTGGCAATCATTGTACCAAGTCATACTATTGTAATAAAAGTTTTCAGAAAAAATGTAGAACCTACCATTAAATGGATCCCTGTTCTAAATTCTGGGGGGCAATTCCCGTATTTTCATGAACGATTGAATTCTGTTAACGGTTTCAAACTGTCAAAAATACTTGTCATTTTCCTAAATGTTTGTCAAGTTTTTGACATTAGTTGTCACTGAGACAGAGCCGTTTTGAACGTTTTGAATCTTCGGAAATTGCTCTTCTGATGAACCGATACCGCTCCGTAATCAATGAAGTATTGCTGCAATACACTATATTTCAGAGAATTGTCTTCGATGTTCATACCGTAGATTTAAAGGGTTTCTAAGTATGTAAGTCGTACACTTACCTTTAACATAACTAAACTTTATTTCGATTCAGGTAAAGTTCTGAATACAAAAATGCCAATTTAACACCTGACTAAATTGTCAGTTTTGTAAAAAGAACTGTATTTCGACCTCTACTAGGTTCAGAGACAGTCTCGATGTTCTAAACCATATCTAACGAAATACCTTGTTTTGTAATATAACCGTTTATGTCTGAATGGTGTCTTAGGCAGTACTACTTAGTTTGTCAAATTCCTTCATACTTGTCATATATTGAATGAGCCTATAAATTTCTTGAGGAAACCCCCAGTCCTTTATTATCGATGACTATATTTCAATAGCGTAAGTAGCGCAAACAGTTTTGGCCTCTTGAACAAAAAACCCGCCCAAAACTGAGTTCGTCTTTACGCAAGTTAAAGAGATCTCTTTTGATGTATCTCAAAATACAACAAAAGAGATCTCGTTAACTTGTATTTCACCATTTATAAAAACGTAAGATTTAGTTAGTATTACTTCTTTAGGCGGATACGTCAGGGTATCCAACGAAATCAAATTTATTTAAAGTTTTTTTTTGCAAACTGCGAGTCAGTGCCGCGTTGTATGTTGATTCAAGACCATGATAAATATGTCTTTACAGAATTATAATCAAGTTCCAAATTCATTTAATCCCAACGAATGACAGTTTCATGAAATAGTCATTTCAATGTGATTAAATGAACTTAGACAATTTTACTGATGATTTTAATGATTATTATTATTTAATTTCGTACGTGTTATGGTGACGAATCATTTTTTAATCAACAAACAACCTGATACTTGGCTACAAATTGAAAAAACGTAAGAAAATTCCGTAAAAACTTATGAAATATGAATTTCGCCGGCTACCCTGGCGTCTTCTCCAAAATTTTTCATGTGTTTTCTTTCAACATGAGATAAATTAAATAAAAGATTTTCTTTCTTTCTTTAAATAGAAGTCAGAGTGGTGAATTCTTTCTTTATTTAAATAGAAGTCGGAGCGGTGAATTCTTTCTTTCTTTAAATAGAAGTCGGAGCGGTGAATTCTTTCTTTCTTTAAATAGAAGTCGGAGCGGTATCGGCACTGAAGCTTTAATTTAAGCAAACATTCTGTACCTACAATCTATTAAACACTAACACATTGACTGAAATCGTAGAGCTTAAGGTTAATAATATAACGTAATAAATACTTCATATTTTTGTAACCCTTTTGATGTATTTTTCTAACTAGTTTTTAAGTCAATTATTCGGCAATAAAATTAAGGTGTGATTTCGAGAGATATATGAAAAAAAAATTTCGGAAATTAAATATTCGATTAGAAACTATGCGTGGCCTAAATAAAAAAAAGAAATATTTATGGGAATGAGATTAAAAATTAAAATAAACGTATATTTTGGTACTTTATTGCATTAACTATTTAACTATTTTTCCAAGTGTTTTTATCATGTAAGGCAGTTGAAAGTTTGTGGTCGTAAACACTTTATGTGATTATTTTTGTCACATTGTATTATGGTGGGTGTACACTCAAGTAGCACGTTGTTTCGCAGTCAAATGAAGCATTTCCTTTATTTAAACCCCTCTAAGGTCCGTTGTACACACACGTTTTTCTTTTTGTGAAAAATTACGGTTAATTCGCCGTGTGTTGGCACGGTCGACATTTTTTATGGAACCTTGCGGAAGCTTGATGACACACGGCCACACAAAACCAAGCTCAAGCTATACTTAACCAGTTTTAGCTGACCTCCCTTTGTATAGAATTTTCATGCAATGAGAAGTCCGCTTATACTGGAAATGTATAGCTTGATTTCTTCCCATGCGTATTACTGTACGGTCCTGTCGCCGTAGAAAACCCTTGACGTATACAACGGGCCTCTTAAATATACAGTTTCGAATACATACTCACTATAGCAGGAGAAACAAAATCTGTGCACGACTTTCATTTGAACTTGAAACAACGTGTAAAAATATTTCATGACGACAGGCTAATTGGGCAAACGGACATCTCGTTTTGCACCATAACGATGTTAGCCAATCAACGGGCTGTTTAAACATAACCTTTTAAATATAAATTAAAGTTTTGACAAACATATCACACTGTACAAATTATTCGATCGAGCTTCTTAAAAATAATAACAGTGAGCTTATAAACATAATGAAACAAACCTACTGTATTCTATTTATTTGTTGTGATATATGAGCGATACATTCAGTAAAATAGAGTCTAGAACTTAAATCTACATTCTTAGGGCTGATTTTACCAAAGCGAATGTAATCTTTTATCTGTGGAATAAAATTGACGTCTGACAGCTCTTTCAGTTTTGGCAAAACTATCAAAAATGTATTCGCAGGGGGCTTACTCTTAAGTGTAAAAACTTTGGTGAAATTCGCCCTTAGTTATATTAAATCTTCAATTCTTTCTAAATTCTCAACTGCTACAAATAACACGCTTTTAGAATAAATTAGATGTTTTTTTTATTTTTATTATTAAATAAATAATGTATCGCTCATAAGTAAATGCATGGACATACACTTTCATGGACCATTCATAACTGTTTTATTCTGTGGTCATAGTAACCACGTCACCATACTCTAGTTTATAAGCAAATATAATAATTAATAAGTTACCAAAGCAATTTCGGTTAAGGTATTGTAAGATTTAATATAAAACTTGATATATATTTCTACTATGTGATGGAACCTTAAAAGTGTGTTAAGTAAATACAACGTTTCGCCATAATTCGCTTTAAGAACATCTTTTGTATTTAATATACTTAACTCTATTGAGATATAAATTATATACTTTAGAAATTAACAAGAAATCTTATGACTTACATATAACATATGGCTTTAAAAACTTAATGTCAAAAACAATATTAATATTGTAACGCCATAATAAAAGAATAATGTATGCGGACTTCCAATGCAATGGAGATTAAATATATTTTTTACGGAAATCATTTGTTTTATTTTTTATAAATCTGTGACGGTACCCTCGACTGTGATCCCTGGCGCTAATTCCACTTTCTCGCTTTCCACTTTGTTATCGTCTGAGCCAATTAGATCAGTTAATGAGTCCCTCTTTTTCAAAGCTGCAATGATAAGGTCTTTTGAGTTCTGTCTGATGATTTCTCTGCTTGAAGACCGTTGTGGAGGAGGAGTGACTTTGCTGGGTGGAGGAGCTTCGGGTGCCATATTGCATGGTGGAGCCTCGGGCGCCATTTTACATGGTGGAGCCTCGGGCGCCATTTTACACGGTGGAGGAGTAGGCGCAATGCGTTTTGTCGCTGGTGGAGACGGAGGTGGTTTACCTTGCGGATGCGTCGGTGGGGGCAGTTTTGGAGCTGATGGTGGCTTAGCCTTACTCGGCGAGATTATATGCTTGGCAACCACCTGCTTCTCCTCCAAATCATCTCCCAACTCATTAGACCTCTTCATGGACGCCCTGTTCCGCGGAGTTTTCTTCAGCATTGCCTGGAAATTGAACGGAGGATCGTCCTCGTTCATATCATTGGTGGATTTAGCCATCGCTTGCAGTTCCATTATCGGATCTTGCGCTTCAGTGTCAATGGCGTACATGCTTCTGGTGTAGTTTGACTTTCGTAATTTGGGTGCCGTGTCTTCGAGAATGTCTGTATCATCTCTTACTCCTGCCCAAGGTTCTGGTGGTTGGTAGTAGCTTTGCGGTGCTTGGCCTGGTTTCTTCTTGTAAACAGCCGGTCGGTTGGCAGGTCCGTCTTTACGTGTTTGTTTTGGTGCGGGTGGTTGGTCCGGTTCATCGGGCGGTAGGACGGGGACCGGCTGCGTGGGGTCTCTGCAGAATGGCACTGTGATGAGCGTTTGTGTGCTCGCCGATGCTTTACTGGTGTCGGTTTGTGCTGAACTAAATCGACGTTTGAACGGTTCGTCCCACTGCTCGTGGTCGGAGTCGTATTGATTTGCAAATGTGTCGCTACAAGAAGAAATTGGACAGGTTAGTGACTAAGGATAACTTTAATAAAAAATCGCCTAGTTCTTTAGATAATCTTGCGAAATAGGTCTCAATGTTGAGTCCATAATAATAGGGAAATGGGCATTTGATTAGTTTTGTTTGATTCAAAATACATTGTCTAATTTTGAGTAAGCTTGGTGCTGAATGCGTCACTAAAAATCGAACTAAGTACTTACTTGCTCTTAGCAGAAGGGTCACACATAAATGAGGTATCATAATACTGCAGCTGGTCGATCCTGAAGGGAAGCTTCCATACAGTAGGAGGGCCAGAACCGAGAAAGTCACCTTCCTTAGAATGAGGATCAACTCGGTCGAGGAGGACCGAGGTACTAGTACTTAGCAGCGCTTCCAAAACTGCTTGATTGTAGATATGCACCTGGAAAAAGATGAATTGGTTATGTTATGGTGTTCCGGGGACTATGACAAATAGTTGAACACATGAATGAGGTAATCGTATATAAGGTTTAGCCGAATGCAGGTCACTGTGAGAAGGTATGTATCAATACAATACAATAGTTTCGGCAAGTAGGTACGAGTAAATATGGGCTTTGTATAGGCAGTATTGAAAAGTTTCAAGTGAAGTAAGCCATAGCATTTTCCTTTGGAAAAGAAGACTGAACAAGGATAATTTCATATTTAGGTGTAGTAAATGACGCATGCGCATAAAAAGAGGTTGACCCCTGTGGGAACTTACCCTATTTCATTAGTGGTTGTATGAGTAACACAAATAATATCAATTAACACATAGAACCAGTATTTTATTGTATTTATTTTGTCAAAGTTAATCGATTGTAGCACTAATTTGGAAAAAAACATTTTTGAATGATAAAAACTATCGGTGAAATATTAAGCAGCTCTGTGAGTAAAAAAACTATGTCTAATGCTAGACTATAATGGAAGTTATCTAAATGTTAAGATAGTTTCTGATACCACCCGTGCTTTTTATGTGAACCCAAACTCGACAGCCTAGAGAAAACATAATTGACTCCACATTTGTCAACAGCTTTTATCTTAGAACTATCACCACTTAATTCTTCGTACTTGACCGTGTGTTGTGACATCTCAGTCATACTTCTCTTTATCTTTCTCAGGTATTGTCTAGGCATCTACAAAGTCAGACAAAGAGGGCAGATGTTACACTCGTACCCACGAAATAAATCCTCCCCTTTTCGCAAAAAGTGATGCAAACTGAACTACAAAACAAATTGAGGGGGGATGAATCAGTTGGTGCAGTCAGCCTCAAAAAGATGTCCCAATACATCGGAAAGACCTTGGTTTCATAGTTTGTATCAATTTGTAGCCACAAATCAGGGATCCGCTGGATGCGAGAAGCACAACCGGTCGAAGTGGCGGTGTTTGGGGGAGGCCTATGTCCAGCAGTGGACGTCTTCCGGCTGAAATGATGATATCTGTATACCTAGCAGGACCCTACGTTTAATCTGATTGTTAAATGTTAACGTGCGTAGTATTTAGTACCTTCCGAATCGTAAAGTAAAAAATTAGTACCTCAATTGTTACAGCGTAATCTTCAATTATATTCCAGCAGAACCCTCCGCTGTTTGAAGGTCTATAGACAAATCTTATATGGTCCAGTTTAGTGGTGTATTAGTACCTTAAAAATACCTTAGTTTAATTTTAAAATCACGATTATTTAATGAGGAATGACCCTGTAAAACTTTTATCATGCCAGCAGGTTCCTATTTTGTTTTGAGGCTTTCAGTCCAGACAGTCATATTTCTTATAAGAATTTTATTAGTACTTTTCAAATAAACTTAGGTTTACTTCAAAAAGTTTGTAGTTTAGCTGAAAATTTGTTTTGTTTTTATTTTTTGTACTTTTTCAGGGCTATTTCAAAGCACACACACACAGCACAGCTCACAGCTTTTAGTACATATGGTGGCGTTAATCAATGAAAGAAAGAAAGAATAAAGAAAGAAAGTGTACGTACATCATTTAATAATAAACTGTTATGATATGATCTGTGTATTTAACATCGGTAAAAAAATAATAAATGATGTACATATACTTTCTTTCTTTGATTAACCACCATACGTAGGTATGGTGGTGTTAATCAAAGATAAAAATCAAAAATAAAAGCTGTGAAAGCTTATACATCGACCAAACGAGACGTTGGTTCGCTGAAAAAGTACAAAGTTTTATAAAACAAATTTTCAGCTAAAATACAAACTTTTTGAATTAAACCTAAGGTTATTTGAAAATTACTAACAAAATGCTTATAAGAAATGTGACTGTCTGGACTGAAAGCCTCAAAACAAAATAGGGTCCTGCTGGCTTGACAAAAGTTTTGCAGTTGCATTCCTCATTAAATAATTGTGATTTTAAAATTAAAGTAAGGTATTTCTAAGGTACTAATACACCGCTAAACGGGACCATATAAGATTTGTCTATAGACTTCAAACAACGGAGGGAGGGTCCTGCTGGAATATAATTGAAAATTACGCTGTAACAATTGAGGTACTAATTTTTTGCTTATACGATTCGGAAGGTACTAAATACTACGCACGTTAACATTTAACTTTCAGTCAGATTAAACGTAGGGTCCTGCTGGGTATACAGACATGAAATGATGACGTAGCCACAAAATATTAGGTTTTAAACATTGATTACTTAATTGTAGCTACACATTGATATAGTATTATGGAACACCAATTGGACACAATTAAATATGTTTTTGTCCAGGTAGGTATACCTTTTTGAAACTGTCTGTAGGTACGTATGGATAGATGGATCTGTCTTACCTGCTGTGAGAAATGCACTAGATCCTGATAACGAACGGCTCGATATTGCAACAGAACTTGAAAGATGGAACGGCTTTTCCATCTCATGGCAAATCTCTTTAGGAATGAGGCTGTCTCTTCGTCTATCTGTCCCGTACTTCGGTTTATGAGCGGCCCGTACGCTTTGCGAACCATGTATCCGCGGTAAGCTGTAACAGAAGTTATGTATTCTGTGAGGAAGTAGCTTCGATTGTAGGTCTTTTATCCTAGATAAAAATGTATCATGTACCTAAGTTTAATTTTCAGAAAGCAAGCTGTCATAGATAAGGAGGTTATGGGTCGTATTTTTGTTTATAATGGCATCAGTTTGATTTCGATAAAGATCAAGAGTCAAGATTTTCCTCCTGTACCATGGCACTTAAAACATGACTGGCAAAATATGGGTAGGTACTAGTGTACCTACCCACATTTTGCCAGTTCATGTTTCCCTGGTGTGCCTATAGGGACATCACTGTTTTACCCTTCGGGAGTACAGGTGTCATGTTATATTATGTTTAGAATAAGCCAAGAGATCCTAATAGGGTTCAAATGGATCATAAACATACAATATTGGACCAGCAGACTGGCTGCTTCGGCGGAGCAGATATAATTGGGAAGAAGAATCATAAGAAAAGCATGGAAACAAAATGTAAGTAGCTATTTGATTTTATTTACCTTTTTGTATCAATAACGCAGCTTCATCTTCAGTTACGTTCATCGACTGTTGTTTCTTGAGTTCTTTTACTGAAAAAGACAGTATGTTATAGTATCCTACTATAATTATTCATTTATTTATTTTCTAACATAATAAGTATATCTTAAATATTTTAACAACAATCTAAAAAAAGACATTTAAAAATATAAAAAATAGCGACCCATCGGCATCGAGAGCAAGGTCCAAGCTGCCGGTGGTCAGGGCTCTAGAGAGAGAAACCTCCTGACTATGCGTGCCGTGTCCAGGAGTACCTACTGCCTTCTGAATCAAGCCCTTGATCCAGCCGTGTAATGAGAGCCTCCTGAGGTGCTGGTCGAGGCTCTTCGCTATTAGTCCATTTACTGTAACGATTATCGGTACAATGATTGCAGAGTCCACTTCCCACATTTCGACAACCTCGTGTGCTAAGTCAAGGTACTTGATTTTTTTTATCTTGCTCAGCTTTCACGAGATTCTCGTCATGAGGGACAGCGATATCAACAATCATTGCACGACGCTCTCGTCGATCTATCACCACAATATCAGGCTTATTGGCTAGAATAGTCCTGTCTGTGATGATAGATCGATCCCAGTACAATGTGGCGTGACCATTCTCGACAACTGGGTCGGGCACATACCTGTAGTATGGTACTTCAGATTCCACAAGGTTGTACTACAAAGCAAGTTGCTGGTGGATGATCCTAGCTACTAGATTGTGTTTGTGCCAATAACCGCCGTTAGCAAGACGAGAACAACCGGAAACAATATGTCGGATTGATTCACATGGACGGTGGCATGCCCGACAGATGTCAACCGTACCATCCTTGACAATGTATTTCCGATAATTCTACTATAATTATATTATATAATATGAAAGTTTGCAAGTTTCGGGTTTGATATTCAATCACGTAAAAGCGGATTTGGATGCTTAGGATAAAAAATTAGGATACTTTTTATACCGTCCCCATGGCCACGGCAAAAGCTAGTGAATTCATACATTTTGTATGTATTTTTTAAACATTACATTTATGTTATATTACAATGTAATTATATGAGCTACAAAAGAGGCGGATCTGTGCATTGTTTCAGTGTTTTTTGTCAGATTTGGTCTACCTATTGTTATTTACAGTCAATTTACAAAACAGATTATTGTAATTAAATGTCCTTTTTATTGATCAATACTCACTGTGTTTTGCTTTCGATTTGTCCTTATTAGCTTTTCTTCTAGCCAAGAAAGCCCTCATCATACACTGGACTTTGATGATTTTCTTCACTTGGGTTTCGTAGAGCCTGTAAATAATATGAAGTTAGATTCCCATTTCCATCTTCTCATTCATCGCTCTCTAGTATCTAATTAATATTTACCTTGATAAGAATTCCTCATTATAATATTTCAAAAATACTTTAGTTTTCCCTAAGACCCAACCTTCCATCTTCAGGCGAATCATCAGCAATCTGCAGTTTTCTTTTGTCATTTCCACATTTTCATCGAAATCAAATGCCAGGAATCGGTACCTATTCAATCAGAGTAAATTCATATTAAAGTAACACTTTGCCGACGACTTCGTCCACATATATTCGTATTTTCCCCAACCAACTAACACTCCTTTACCCTTTTTTCGAAGTAATTAAATAAACAAAAATTATATCCACTTTATGATTTACTTAGATAAGTATTCGTGCCAAGTTTCGAGTTTATTAGGTTTCTAAGGAATATGATTTTTCATACAAACGACATCACCCTTTTTTACTCCCACTCAGTTGAATTTACAAAAAGCCTTTCTAAGTGTTACATTATTAAAGGAAGCTATATGCAAAATTTCACGTTCCTCGTCTCAGTAGTTTTGGCTGTGCGTTGGTAGATATGTATATCAAATTGACAGTCAGTTTCTCTCTTTCTGTGTATATGTTATGGACCAGGTGATTAATGCGGGCATTATACATAATGTATGAGCATTATGAATAATGTCTAGCTCTATCGGGCAAAGTGATTAATACTATTTTAACTTCATTATTTATCACATTGCACGGTCATTATTATATTGCTACTTGATAATTGGGCAATTTGATAATAAAGCTAAATATGACGCGGTGTGAGGGCAGGGAGGGAGGCACGCATGGCGTGGCACGCTTTGACCAATCAGAGACCGCCATTATGACTTTCCTTAAGTTTTAAATGCAAAAATTAGTGAATTCTTGATGTAGAAGTTCTTGATAATTAATCCAAATAATAAGTCTAATTATTTACATGGTTTAATATTTAGTTTATTTTAAGTTAAATCACAATAACAAAAAAAAATAGTAATTAAATACGGGAATTAATTTTTACAACTGTTTAATTTTTACAAGTATTGTCTTATAAATTCAATATGTTGTGCTGCATTTAGTGACAGAAACGAATCGCTGCAAAACCGACTGCACGTAGTCTTTTCTGCCCTACCCCTAGAGTGTAATTTAAAACCGCGTAGGCGCGGAGGGGCGAGGCGGCCCGCGAGCTGAGGAGCAGGTGGTTTTGAGTTTTGAGCTTCGGCTCGCTGGCCGGCTTCGCCGCCCAGCCTCAGCCGCGGTGGCGAGCGTAAAACACATCTGCGACGATAAGCTCGCGTGGGACCGTCGGAGCCCCGTAGCGCCGGAGCCTTGACAGAAATCATGCCTGCTGCATATTGCATGCTTGCTTGCATGCCTCATAGTTTATAGAACTGCTTAAAATAAAATTTATTACTAACCAATTACGATTTGTTAACTATACGCGCCTAACCGCCCAGTTCAACTATTCCACGGCTCAGTATTTATTGAACTGCCCGTTTAAATTATTTTAGGACTCATTTTTATTTAGTTTACTGCTCAGTTTTTACTGCTAAACTAGTTTGCAAACATGAGTTTTTATTTTTTTTACCTACCATTACTCAAATATTGAACTGCCGCTTTAATTCTATGCCATTAAATATATTTGTATTACTCTGCCCAAAAGGTGATGGGCATTATGTATAATGCCCGGTCAATTTGGTTAATTGAATAATTATTATCAAATTGCATTCTCATATTGGGCATTTTTCATAATGACCGGGCATTATGTATAATGCTCAATTTCTCACTTGGTCCATAACATATAGATAAGAACCCAGATCGTTTTTTACTTTCTGGGTAGGTATTGTCTGACTGCGTTGACAATCCGAGTGATATTATTTATTTGATCTTACAAAACTGGTTCTGTTAACAATTTGTTAGGTAATATTTAAGACCCTTATTGCGACACATACTGTCATTAATAATCCGTGGGGTTTAAAGGATATGTCTTAATGCATTGTTTCATAGGTTTGAAAAATTCGTTTGCTCAACAGCATGATAACGCAATGAACGTGTCTGAACTGTCAAAATGAAAGCATTACCATCAAATGTCTCTATATGTGTATTATTTATTTATTTAAACTTCTCGCACACAAAAAGGTACAAAGGCGGACTTAATGCCTTATGCCTTGCCTTGTGTATAAACATAGTTTCACCGCAGGAGAAAAACTGTGAGCCTATTTTCCCTGAACCAACCTTCGAATGAATTCCGCGAATGGTATACGACTGGAGAATCCACTCTGCCTTGCTATCGCCGTGTCTAATATTGCCAAGGCTCTGAGTTGCTGTCTGACCACTTCAGTTTGGAATCCTTTGGGGTTGTCATTTAGATCTGCCCTGATGCAGCGGACGTAATGTGTGCCTCCACTGCCAGGACCTACGGACAGCTGCTTTAGGATTTCCAAACTGGTGGCTCTGTAGGTTGCAGCAGCGGTCCTCATTCGATGGACTTGAGAATATTGGCCTTTGGACCCCGTGTTGTATTTCTGAAACAATATTTATAGAAAGTCTTAATTTTTTTATAAAATGCAGTGCAGCGGCGAGGCGTAAATTTTTCTAAAAGAGAAGCCGAAGCGAAGTCGGCCTTAACTTACTGACTCATCAATAAAGAATACTTACTATCATTCTAAAATTATTATAGGAATGTAATGAATTAAATACAATTAAATTGAACAGCTGAAAACGAATAAAATATGCAATATTCCTCTATCTCGTTCTCGCTGACGCATTTTTCTATACCTGTCTCTGTCATAACCCGTTGTACAGCGGATTGCTCTCGTACATATCAAGCGGTGCCACGTGACCTAAAGTGACATCATTACGGGATCACTGTTGTATGAATTTTTAGTTCCCGATTATGACGTTTTGGCGCCGGGTTAATTTAGAACATTTCTCTTTTGTTGTAATACAAAGCTATAAATAACCTTTTTTGTTGTTTGAATGTTATGGTGAATTAAATACCCGTAGTGTAACTATATTTATTGACAATAGTAGCCACTATTTACATACTATTGTATTTTTAATAGTGATAGAGTTGCCAATGCGAATCCCCGAAGGCAAGCCGGTAGGGATCGTGTTATATGGTGCTTTCGCCACTGATGCAGTGCATTAAAATTATATTATGATGTCTGATCCAAAAATTACTCGTAATAAAGATGTCTTATGTGTTTCATGCTTGTGTGACTTACTCTGGCTTTCAGATTTTCCATTTCCTTTTCAGATTTAGACCTCACAACAGTTACTTTTGGCTGGCTGGACGAAACAGTTAAGTTTCCAGTTTTGGTCAATTTATTCCTAAAGAGTTGTTGCACTGTTACATTGGTGGAAGCCCGCATAGTTTCTATCATTTCAGGAGGAAGGAAATCCTTGTTTTTGTCTCCCATTTCTCTGCAATCATAGTTCACTTTTCCTGTGTAATGCGCTACGCTAAATTCGTGACTGCCTGATAGTTTGATGTAGGGTCCTTTGCAAGTCGTTCTAATTGTATCTGGCAAAAAATAAAGGTATTATTTTCCGTCTTTAATATATTCAAAAAACCTTGTAAAAGTATACTTACTCATAATAAACTCTTGGCCACTACTAGTGCGACTGGCTTCATCTAAAATATAAAATAGTCCAAGAGGTCTTCCCATGAGTTGATCCACTGAATTCTTATTGTCATAGAAATGTAAAGATACCACCGGAACTTCTTCATCTGCCGTTTCCTGCATCTCCCACGCAAACATCCTCTGGTTGTATAGAAACTGAATTTGTTCGTTCGTTGTGTTAACAATAAGCTGTTCCAATCGATTTCTGTGGTAACATTCGAATCCAAACATGTCGAGCAAGCTCACTGAATATTTATCGCCGCTGTAAAATAAATTCGTTGATTAAAATATTAGCTACGTAAACCAAAAATATGAATGTTGAAATAATATACGTACAAAACAGATCTCATAAATGATAGCTTGGAGTTTATTAAATTGATCATCCAGTCAATAAGCCTCTTGTATAGTGCACTTGCCAAAGTATCTCTTGCGTCTCTCGCCTCATCAGTGGAATGTCTTCTTTTCACAGCAGTTCCGCTTTCTATCAAACAATAATTAAGCAATGCCCAAAGAAATTTGACTTCCTCTAAAGATAACAGTTTAGCAACTTTCTTCGCTTCATCAGGATTCTCTATTTCTGCTGTACCACTTTTTCCATCTTTGAACCTTACGTTACCAAGAACTAGAATTGCTGCTAAGACTGTTTCGAAAAATGATATGTCTTCCACTTCCCAGTCAAGAGTTTTGAGATTTTCTATAAATTCAGTGTAGAGTGCCACGTTATTTTCTGAATTTTCCCTTACTCCTTTAATAACCTTAGTCGATTCATCTTGTATCCTCAAATATCTATGTTTTTTGTTCTTTTCTAAACAAAATTCTTCCGTGCGATTCGCAGCTTCCATAGCGTCGTAGAAATAGTACAGTAGATCAAAGTTGGCTTGAGACCTGAAACACTTATTTGACTTTTATGCCTATCGGTAAACGTAACAAAAATATCACTATATTCGACTTACATGTCAGTAGACGAGACGCGCCATTTTTCTAGTTGATAAAGCCAAAATATAGCCCCGCTTAGTTTTCCCGAACTGCCGTAAGTGACTTGTATTTGGAAGATTCCTCTTGTAGAATGAGGATTTAATGGTGTTGCTCCAGTTATAGCGGCTTGTATAACTTTGGTTGCTTTTTGAATCCTCTCAGCTGTGTTATTCTTCATTGATCCTAAGAAAGTGAGGTGGTCTAATGCGTGTAGCATATTGGTAGTCTTCCCTGATTTACATTCACCAGAAAACACGACATGCTGCGGCTCATTGTGATGAAGAGCATCTTGATATGCACTGTCTGCTACCGCAAATATGTGGGGCTCATTATCAGATCTTGATTTGCATTCATATTTTTGGTGGTACTGAAATCGTAATTTTATACACGTGTTTTATATATTTACATCATTTTTGTATCGAAAAGAGAAGAAAGGAAGAAAAAAGCATGTTAAGCCGACCTCTTATAAGTTGGTATTAGGTATATATTATGATCATGATCAAAATCAAATGATTTCAATTCATATAAACCAACATAGGCACTCATGGAACGGCAGAAGCTAGATTCACGATTTCAATTGGTAGTTTCCTATGAGGAGCCATTAAGAAACACTACGGTTACTATTTTGTAAATAATGTTTTCGAATTACACTGTTATATGGGAGGAAAGGTATAGGAGGACAGTGTCAACAAGTACAAGGTATTTAACAACATAGAAAATGGTGTACAAAGTGTGTAGTGTGTTTTCTTACTCACAGTTTCGTTATAAATATCATCGCTTGTATTCGGATTAAGAATGAGGAGAACATCTCCAATAAATGAAGTAAATGCTCCTTTGGACAATTTAGTTTGTAACTCAGTCAATATATTGTCTTCTGTTAATTTTTCTAATGCCGCTAAATCTTCTACTTGCAAGGTCTCTGGTTCAGGAACTCCTTGTGTTGTAAGTAAACCATCTTTCATCATTCTCTCAGGAATTTTATCCGCTAGAGTTATATCCTTCATGTCTGCTGCTAGTACTTTTAATTCTGTAGTAAGCTGTAAAAAACCCATAGTAATTAGAACTCGTTATTTTTATAAATACTTATACCACCAGTTAGATTTGGAAAATCTTTTTTCAATTTGAAAAACCTATTCTGGAGGAAGTTTACTGCCTATTTAATATACGCTTCGGCCCTAAGATACCAAGTAAAGAGAAAAAAGATAGAACACGAAAAGAAGCACGGGCGAGCGATAGGACGCGACGCGAAGTCACTTGCATTATTTAGTTTGAAATAAACTTACATGAAAATCGTTTTCTGGAACAGATTTTATGAAAGGATGCTCTTCTAATTCGATCATGTAGGGTCGATGATCAGGATTCTTCTCGAGACATCTAAGAACAGAGACTGCTTAAAAATGTGGGAAGGTTATAAAAATAATTAAATTAATATTTGAATTCACAGAACACTTACTCGGTAATGAAATCATTAATGTCATTAGACCACATTGCTGGTTTTAATAGTCCTAGTGGTGGATTTCTCGCAATTTGAAAAAGTGCTCTTGTTGGATGCATATCTTGATACGGCGCTTTGCCATCAGCCATTTCTATTGCTGTTATACCTAAAGCCCATACATCTATCCTATTCCCGTAACCTTCTTCACCACACGTCACCATTTCAGGGGCCATCCAGCTCGGCGATCCGATATTCGTCGTACTCGTATCCAGCGTTCCATTCAATTTGCAAGACAATCCAAAATCGGTCAACTTCACATCGCCGTCTTTCGTAATCAGAATGTTGCTGCATCTTATATTGCGGTGTATCACTTTGTTCTCGTGCAAGTAAACGAGCGCCTAGAATACAAATGAGTGAGGTAGAATTGATTGCACCAATCGAGGCAGTCAACACGGTAGTTTGACAGGCAGTGATGAAGTGACCGCCCCTAACGCGGAGGACTCGTGGATTGTTAAGACGGTTGGGCGATAGCAACGTCAGCGTCAATCAAGTCCCCACGCCCCGGAGATTCATTGGGGCATATTTGCATACGTATCGGCCGTATCGGGGCTTCAGTGCTGTCGCAGGCGGGCTGTCCGCGCTCTCTGTTGTCTGATATATCAGCTTGTTTAATGCGTTCATTACGATCGTTTAGTTGTTAGTGGTGTACGGATTGTTTATCGATAGTTTTTGGTGATCACGTTTCGTATGGTTCTTTTTTGTTTTGTTGCTTTTCACCTTTTTATAAGAAATCAAACTCTATTCATTTTGGCGAGTTTTTTTTAAATTTGATCCGTTTTATGATTTTTGAAAAAAAATATTATCACTATTGTTACAAAAATATTTACTTCTATGTATGTATGTTCTTCGACTGCGATCGCTAACTCAACTGCCAAGCGCGGCAATTATGGCAAACCCCCCCAAATTGGGGGAGGCCTATGTCCAAAAATGGACGACTTTCGGCCGAAGTGGTGATAGTATAACCTATATTTTTATTAGGACCCATTACCTTGAAAGTTTGTTAACATTTATCTGCCCCTGTAACGGTTGTCTTCAACTACGGTTGTCATTGAAGAAAACAATCGATATTATATTGCATGATATTATCGACAACGATGACAGCCCAAGTTCGACTTTGATCGTACTTTACGAGATGCAACATCGATAGATATGCGTGGAAGATCTGCCTTACGAAGAGGACAGAGCACCGGTATTGTGAACCAAGTGGCTTGCATAAAGATAATACGCATTTAACCTCTCCGATAACTTGAGAGCTCGAAGGACGAACAGGCATCGTTTTTATTGAGCCTTAAGAAAACGGTGTAAGAAAGGTTTTCGATTGACTGATCCGCGTTAGAGAGATCATCGGCTACTGCGCTCGAGATCCGTATATCTTGTGTGCGCGAGCATTATTTACGATAATTGAGCGATGCGCCGCGATGGGGGGCCATCATGGTGTTGTCGGGCGCGCACCGACATTCGCATCGACAAGTTCGACTGTTCCGTCGCGAATCACATCAAATAAAGCGGCGTGCATTTTAAGTAATGGCTCTAGATTGTATTCCAACGTACGTGGACATTCGCCTGGCAATATTTTATTCGACGTCACGCGAACGACAGAAATAGCTGGGACACAGATCCGAGAACAATTGAGTTTGCATTCAAAGTACCTACCAATTGATTCAGCCGTTGAAAGCTGGACTGGCAGGCCCTTTGTTTTATAAACAGCCATCTCGACTCGTATGTGACGAGCGACATGTTTATAGTCAGTTGAATATGGTCTTACCTTGATCGTATATTTGAGGATGTAAGCGATGTGTTCCTCGGACATTTTTCTGTCTGCTTCTTTCAGTTTACTGACAATATCGATGACAGATCCACATTCGCACAACTGGAAAATAGATGATTCATTGTGTTATTTGAATCATGACGACTTTTGCGAAAGTAACTGCAGACACTCGGACATTTAAATATCATACAGACCATTATTTTCTTTTGCCTTATTACAGAACTTATATATAGTTTATGTTCTATTTTTCTGGAATTTTGTATTCAATGTAGTATTAGATAAGAAACAAAATTGTCCGACTTACTTTTCCTTGTGGTGCCGGACGTAAAGAATAGCACCTTCCCATCTCTTCCCGTGGGTGTCGTAAAGGCGACTAAGGGACTTACTAGAGAATGGGCAGCGGCGTTCTCTATGTATTTTACCACCATACCGCGATCGCGAACCCGCTTGCCAAGCGTGGCGATTATGGTAATCCCCTCAAGCTGGGGGTGACCTATGTCCAACAGTGGACGTCATGCGGCTGAAATGATGAAGACATACCTCAAGCACGAACCAAATTTTCTTCACACGATCCGACTTATCACAGAACACTCCATAGAAATCTATCAGGTTTAGATGATTTGTGAAATCTCTGAGTATTTTATATTCTTCTTGTATATGATCTTCATTTTCGTCTGTGTATGTTTGTATCTTGACTGCGACATTTTTGCCATTAGCCTGTGAGTCTGAAGCTCGGTATACTTCGCCGAAGATGCCCGATCCGAGCTTACCTTCAAGCTTGTAACGGTCGAGGGGGTTCGACAGTGACGATACATTGAGTCCGTCCTTCATGATGAACGGATCATGTATCTAGTAGAGAAATCCTGTTGAAGATTTGAAATTATAGGCTGGGGTTGTTTCTTTGCAAGGGGCCATCCATAAATTACGTCACATGAATTTCCTGATTTTTAACCCCGTCCTTGTCACAGCTGGTCACATTTATGAGAAAGTGTGACGTCACATATTTTACATCTAAAAATAATTATTTAATTAAAACAGCAGTTCCGAAATTAGTTTTATTTCAGTTTAAATTATTTTTTTAATAAAATTAACATCAAATCAAACATTGCAAGAAATTTGAACCTTGTGTCTTATTAATAGAGTTGCAAATGTTTTTGAGTTTTTCGTTAATAGTTCCTAGTTCTTGTTTTACTTATCACTTAGATTAAAATAGATTTTGATATGTGACGTCACGAAATTTAGGACCCCTCCCCCCACACAATGACTCTCACACAATGTCATACTTTGTCAACCCCCTCCCTCCCCTTTAACGTGTGACGTAATTTATGGATGACGCCCAATTACATTAGGGGTGGTTCTAATGGATATTGTTTAGGAATGCATATATTGAAACAAACTTATTTTCTACTAAACCTGTTTTCGATCTTTTCACACAAGTCTATACTGCCAGCTACTGCAAGTACCTATGTCTCGTTTTTCTTTTTCACCACTAATTCAATTAACGTCATTAATAAAACCAACAACGTAACCTCAAATAAATGACCTGATACAAACCTGAAATAAATGTTTTGATGAGAATGAGAATTTATTTTTTCTGATGCACGTAATGCATTCAAAACTTTTAGTCATTGGCATCAGTTATCATCAACGTCCTTTGCTGCAAAGGGCCAAAACATATCTTTGCAAGAATAGGTGGCCCACATACCGCCAAGTAGCTAGTAGAATACCAGAAGGCAGATCTACTGTATTCAGCTGCATCTGGTTAGACTGGAAGCCAACCTCTACAAGGCAGATTATAATGATGACTGTCCTTTCCTTCTTGTGGGTAGTCAAATCTCATGTTGAGATACACCGATGATTATTTGTTATTAACATATTTTGGCCACACAATCACAATTTAGGTTCATTACGTTTCATAAAAACTAAACGATTTGATAGATGATCTTATAACAAGCTTAATGACTCCAGATCTTCAATTTGCGAAATTTAAGCTGTTCCATTCCTTTAAACACTTTTTCAACTAAATTAAAACATTTTAAAATCCATAAAATTTGAAAATAAATAAAGGTAGACTCACCAAGTTTCCCGCCAGTCAGTTCCAACGACTCAACACGGACAACGGTGCAGGGCCGAGTGTTCCAACCATCGCGGAGAGCTCACAAGTGCCGGGGCTTCGGTATTAAGAACACTGCTAATCCCCTTAATAGTATTAGGTCATAATGCCCAACGACCTTCCTGCATGCCTTGGATACAATTTAATTGGGGACGCCTTTAATTGTAACTAGTGTTTGTTTAGTTTCATTATGTACTTACCGGATTATAAGCATATTTTTTTAGTTCATACGCATGCTTTTGTGCTTATTCTGATATTTTTGATAGTCCTTGACTTTATGAAAGTCTAGGAAGATTGGTACAGTTTTTTCAAATTGCTGAACGTTAGGGTGTCTCTCTAGATGTGTCTAAACTTCTTATAGTACCCATTAAAGTGATTGATTTGGCTGTCGTTACTAGACCGAAGCATGCAGGTATTTCAGTAGTAGTAACGTGCTTTGAATTCCATCTAGGTCAGTTATTCCCAAAGTAGTCCAGGTGGACCAAAAAAAGAAATAATGAAACAGATACCTAATGAACTGCTAAAGACTTTTCTCCGAGCCGAAACCAGCAAATTTTTTAAAGTAGTTTCCGAGAAAATAACCTTTGGGAACATCTGTTTTAGACCTAGAGCAGACAAGAACCTAGTTAATTTTGATTTCATAAAAAAGAACGCTGCAGTTCAAATCAATCTCAATCTGTATAAACTCTACCATATAAAATTTGCCGTTCCAAATGACGGGTGTAAAATCCTTGTTTAGGTAACAATCATCGAAATTAATTCGCAACACCCACTCCATGCCATGATCTATCTTTTTCTTAAAAAAATCGATCCGTCATGCCAACAAGTATTCGATCAAGCGCATTTAATACTAAAAGCCTAAAAGCGGAACATCAATGAATACAAAATGGCCGAATACCGTTAACCTGTCAAAAGTATTCAAAATCTTCAAAGAGAGCTGTCAATATACAGTTAGGGAAAGATGTATGAATGAGGATGTGTATTTCGTATTTATTGAGGGATGAAAACGGAAGGGTAAAAGTAATTTCGATTAGCGTTTTTGGGGACTTGGCTTTTTGTGTAGTAGCATAGTTTATTATTGGTAAGTGATATTGCTTTCAGAAAACTTACTTTCGTATTTTGTACTAGCTGTTACTATTTTAAGAATGTATACAACGCAAACCCTTCTAAAGGTCAAGAAAGAATATGTCTTTGTACAAAGTACACATACATAGACTAACATAGTTTATCCCACGAGCCTGCTTTAGTGTCACGAACGTTGACATATTAACTCATCTCTTTTATTGGCTACTAGCTATTTTGTATCCCAGGGAAACGTGCTACCAGGGACAAAAACGATCTTATGTGTTAATCCAGGTTATAAATTTTATGAGTGCCAAATTTCATTTAAATTCATTCAGCCGTTTTCACGTGATTGATTTAAAAAAAACATATTCAAAAAAAAATATTCTATTCCATAAAACACCACCCATCTCTCAGTGAAAGTCCTGTCAAAATCGGTGCAGCCGTTTCAAAGATCAGCCAGAACAAACAAAGAAACAAATTAAAGTAAAAACTATAACCTTCCTGTAAACAACGGGGACATCACATCGCTTACACTTCCTATGCATTTAGTAGAAACCTTATATTTTGACATTACCAACAGACACTTAAATTTTATTTATTTGTATAAATTTTACAATATCTGGATGACCGAGCTTTGCTCGGTATTTCTTGGTAAATTGTGTTTAAAATAATAAGTTTATGTTCAAGTGGATTATCGATAAAGTTGGTCATTGAAAATACGAATAAAACGACATTTTATTAAAATCAATCTTAGCTAGATCGATTTATCGCCCCCAAAACCCTAAGTATACTAAATTTCATGAAAATCGTTAGAGCCGTGTCCGAGATTCAGATTATATATATATAAGAATTGGGCGTTTAAAGATCTAATAATTTATTGTTGTTCAAATAAGTTCTCTTACATCTTCATCATTTCTTTCGTTTCTTTTTGTTACCTACTTCAAAATGTATCTTTTTAAAGGTCTCTTTTATTATGCCTGAAATGATACCCATCAACAAAGCGTCAAAGCACGAGGGTACTTCAGATGAGAGGTCCAATCAGCCGAAAGTAACACGATAATTGTGGGCCTACTTGAAAATATCGCTTCTGTATAAGCACCTACTTGATACTGAAGTGTTTGTAAGCATGAGATTCAGTTCGATTTTGTTAAAAATGGTTAGTAAAAACTTGAGAAATTAAACGAATTTCGATAAAATTTAGGAAAAAGTTCTTACTGAGGTAGTCGTACCTACTCATTGGGAAAATATTTTTAAATTAAAAACTTTTATTTAACCTAACTTGTATGTCCTGAAATTTTGCAATCAGTGTTTCACCTACTTCCATTGAAGCTATCGGGCTGAAATTTGGCACACACGTTTGGATATAGGCTATTAAATATCACGGTACGACCCTAAAGAGCCGAGTAAACGGGAAAAATAGAAATAACGCTAAAATAAAACAAAGTTATATCGCGGGCGGGCGATGCGATGCAATACGATATATGTCAACACTAGAAATTTCACGCCGAAGAAATTGCATGAAAAAGCTAATTAACTAAAAATAAAGGAATAGTCTCACTCCTGGAACACAGGCCCCTTCTCGGTGAGAGGGAGTGGGCCATAATCCACTACGCGGGCTCAGTGCGGGTCGGTAGATGTCACATGTCTTCGAATGTTTGGTTCTAAGATATGCCGGTTTCCACACGATGTTATAAAATAATTTACACAAAGTAAAGCGCTTGCTTGGGTTCGAACTCACGACCACTCACTCGTAAGTCGCGGCCGTTACCACTGGGCCAACACTGCTCCCTGCTGCTGAGGAATAGTATTAACTACGAATTAAAAGCTACATATTCCTTCATAATTTTTATTCCCTCAAATAAAAACCGTCGGTACAAAGTCTTAGATCTACAATAAATAGTTAATTCAATAAATATCACTGAACAGGAATGCTTAAGTACAATATTACTTATTTATATGATTATTTACATAATGGAATGTGGGTAGTTGTTTACTATCTGTCTAGTTAATACATAAATACATTAATTAAGGTTAATACTGATTTTAATAACAACTTAGCTTAAGATTTATATTTGAAGAAAACTGCCTTATAAATAATTTTGTTACGTAATTGTAAATATACAGTATAAACGATTGTCATAATATATCTATGAAGAACATAGGAATACTGAGTGGAAATTGTATGGTGACCGACGTTAGTAACTTATTGCAGCGCCATAGCAAAGTCACTTTTATTGTTGTCAAAACAAGATCACTTTTCGATTATCAAGCAGACACAGGCCATCAATCTTGTTTGTTATATGATATACGTGCTCAGCCTATATTGTTCCCACTGCTGGGACACAGAGCACCTCTCTTCGAAAGGGATTGAGCTCTACTCTACCAGGCGGGCAGCGTGCGGGTTGGTACATGCCACATGTCTTCGAAATTTTTGTTCTAGGTTTCTTCACAATATGTTCTTTCATGGTGGTGATGACATTATTTACACAAAGTTACAAGTTAATCGCCTGCCTGGGTTCGAACCCATGACTCGTAAATTGGGGCCGTTACCACTGGTCGCCACTGCTCTCTCAATCTTGTTTTCTTTGACTTATGCTGGTTTTTTGTAATAGGTCTTTCGTAACTGGACCTCTTTCTCAAGAACAATAATTCTATCGACAAACAGAAATGCTGGATTCCGGTTCATGCTTGTAAAATTATAGGTAAGCAATTGGCAAATCCCTTGAGGTGTTGCAAGTGTCCATTTACGGAGAGAAAATGAGTCGTGATTGACCCATTATATATATAATAGTAATAATGAACCAGATAATGATTGTCCCACTGCAGGGCAAAATTAAGTAAATGATTACCCATCTACATATTAAGTTCTTTTACCCTTTCTATATTATATCCTTGTCCTTAGCATAGTTTACAGGTAAAATTACTTAACAAAAATAAAATCATTATTTGGTAATTCGTATTTGCAGTGATACATCTAAGTATTGGATTAATCTACTAATGGAATGTACAGAGGAATGTTACATTGATATATCGAGGAATAATATTATTATAGAAGAATGCACAGATACATTTAACTATTACGCTGTGGCCTGTGTCATAAGCGGGAGCGGGAGCGGCAGCGGGGCGATGATAAGCGCTTGGCATCGCTGCCACGCTGTGTCTAAAGATGATATTCATTTTTAACCCCCGACGCAAAAAGAGGGGTGTTATAAGTTTGACGTGTCTGTCTGTCTGTCTGTCTGTCTGTGGCATCATAGCTCCCGAACGGATGATGCGATTTCAATAAAAAAAAATATGTATTAAAGGTGACTTATCTGCGAGTGTTCTTAGACATGTTTGATGAAAATCGGTTGAGCCGTTTAAAAGTTGTGGGGGGGAAAGTGGGGAAGAGTAACCGAATGTCAGCAAATATACTCGAGTGGGGTCTCAAATGAAAGCGCACTGAAAGAGAATATTGATGAATTAATCGAGAGTGTTCTTAGCTTCGTTTGATTCTACATTATACTAAGTATATACCTATAAAAAGTACAAAATAAAAAATTAAATTAAAAATTTAAAAGACCCCCGACACAAAAACCTAATTTCCCTTTAAAAAGTAAAAAATAACTCAATCTTAAAGTACCTAAGAATGTATTAATAATTCAAAAAAAAAACGTCGCGTTGGGGGACCGCTCCGCGAGTGCAGACGTCGTTGATAATAAGACTATTAGTAATTAAATTGTTAGGTTTGAAGCGGTCCCCCAACGCGGCGTATTTTTTTGAATTATTAATACATTCTTAGGTACTTTAAGATTGAGTTATTTTTTACTTTTTAAAGGGAAATTAGGTTTTTGTGTCGGGGGTCTTTTAAATTTTTAATTTAATTTTTTATAAATCTTGAATCAGTCGCTCCGCTAGGCACCGCTACCGCCCTCACCGAGACACTGGTCACTACCTTAATACTTGATGACCAATTCCCGTATTTACTTAAAAAGGTTCATAATGTAGTCGCAGTCTTATGTCAGCAACTCACTCACATCAATGTCAAAAAATTGTCGAAAAGCAGGTATTTTTGACAGATTAAGAATAAGAACGTTAATAAAAAACGGGATTTGCCTGGTCTCTCAATAACTACTTACAAATGGCGACCCACTTATCATCACGACACCTCTCGCAGTCGACTCGGCAGCACCAGTGGAAAGTGCAGTTGCATGGCTTTATGCTGGATTTCCTGATGAGAGCATGTCCTCGTCCGCAGCAGAGCAAGTCGCAAGAGCCGGTCCTGGACGTCCGACCAATGCGGCAGACTCGGCCTGATGTGCCTGCGGAGTCGGTGCGAGGGTCCACTTCACAGAAACTTGGCGATCTAAGAGAGAGAACTTAAAGTTAAATGCGAGAATGAAAGAAAATAAAGAAATTTGGTTCAGTCTGCTAAAATAAGATGCACGGCTTAAAATAAACACGTATAGGTAAAGTAGGTACTCAACAATTAATATGAAGAAAAAGAGAAATAGAAAAGTTTAATATTGTCTATTGCCAAGTCATTGGAATTAATTGGCGGAGAAGTTGGCAACGTTTACTGGAGTTTTAATTGAAATGCTGGTACAGTAGAGCGTCGAGTATCCGAACGTCGATCCACCGAACGACCGCTTATCCGAACTACTACGCCCGCGCGTGAATTCCACCTCCCGCGCTACATACACGCGAAATTGTCTTAAACTGTGTTAGTTGTACTCATATGTCACTCCCAAGTAGCCGTTAGTTGATAAACTAAATTTTACCGCGTGAAAGAAACGATTTGTCATTAAAGATATGAAGGGCTAAGGGGAAGAATCGGCTAAGTCACATTTGTTTTCAAATTTATTTTGTATTGTCTATGGTCACAAAAATCCACATTTTACCATACGCGTGTCTAAAACAAGGCGAGAACTCGAAGATTCGCTGGGTCACTTAAAAGTTTGGGCTGTATTTTGTATTTGACAGGCTGAGCTTTGTTCATGACTAAGCCACTTCTTCCCTGCAAAAGCGAATGTGAAATGGGTAATTTTTATGGAGATGACGATCCCAATATCGATAAAATACCATATTTCTTTTTAAAATCGATTATTTTTATATGAGACATATTTTTAAGTTAATAAAATTATATCAAAACTTTAAATGACTGACAAATTTGGTGAATGTGACTAAGCCAGTTCTTCTCATTTTGAACAAAACCTTTTGTTAAGACATATGAAGGGCTACCTTCATATGTCTTAACAAAAGGTTTTCATTTACCTGTACAGAAATATGTATGGCTCAATCAATACAGTTCGATTATCCGATAAAATCGGTTTTCCGAACACTCCTGTCCGTTAATTAGTTCGGCTCTGCACGTAGCTTTAATAAAATTTTCAATTATGTCGCCAGTTGTCTTCTTCATTTGCCACCGAGGGGGTAGATTGTAAGTTTTGTTTCAAATTTTCTGAAATTACTTACTCTGCTTTTGCCCTTTCTTATTCTCCATTCGCTTTAAGTTTAGTTAGGTCTGTAATCTCCTTACGCACTGATTGAGAAGTCTTGTTCGCGCGTACTAAGGCAGTATCCGCGGTTATATTAAGGACCTTTTTGAAAAACTTGAACCTTCTTTTATGATCGTACCTTTCGAAGAATAGCAGACTGGTCTTAGGAGCTGGTCGTGCTTTCCCTCGCCTCCTGCCTCTAGGTCGACCCCTTAGTACAGAGGGACTATTGTTCAACTCTTCTTGAGCCACCAACAATGCCTGTAGAATCGGAGGACTATGTTAGAAAGTAGCACGTTCAGAAATTCTACAATTGTTTCAAAAGATTACCTCCACCGTAGATTATTTTACAAGTATACATATCAAAACAATCTTGGGATTTTTTAATTTATACAGGTTAACTACGAGATGTCCCACCACAAAAAGGGATTTTTTAGTTATTCATGTATTGAAAAGAAACTACTTAGAAAACCTAATATTAAATTTATGTCAACATGCGCAGTAGAATTTTAATAAGAATCGAACTTTTATTTAAATGAAGTCGGTTAAAAAATTGCTTGTATAGTAGTAATAATTTTTTCATCCCCCCATCTCGGAAAGAGAATTTTTGCCCTTCGATACCTGAGTGCAAAAGCCGTTTTTATCCACTAGAGGATAAAGTAAATTGAATTTAGAACATCGGGTGTACTAAGTTTGTGAATTCAAAACATCATTAAATCTATTTACTTCTATCTCCATGGTGCGGAATTTATCATTCAACCTTTTTCTAATTTGTAAAACTTAGACTCGGAACCAGCTTGATATACTTTTTTTTTAATTTGCTTTGCGCGCGCCATTTTAATTTTCACGTCACCAACATTACAGTAGGTACCTAACAAAAATATTACACTCGACTTTTGGTAACTGTAGCAACGTTACTTTCAATTTTTCTTAATTATACCTAAGTATCATTTGAAATAATTTAAAGATTATTCTGTAATACTTACCTATCATAATGTAGTACATAATAAATGTTAATACCTAAACTGAAATAAAAGTATCTTGTGATTGAAATGCTTTTTTTTGCATATTTAGTCATTTCCTCGCCGAGGTGGGATGAAAAGTTACGTGTTGCACTCGAGTGCAAAGATTTTTCACCTCGTGCTCTTTTGATTCCCTCGCTAACGCTCAGGATTCTAATTTTTGAATCACTCGCTGCACTCGTGATTCAATTTTAGAATCCTTCGCTTGCTCGGTCATCAAAATTGAGCACGCGGTTAAAAAGTAACTTTGCACTCTTGTATAACAAATAACTATTTTCTTATCAATGTACAAAAAATACGTACTTCTGTCGTAATGCTCATTATAAGCTTGGTACCTATCCAATGATCGTTCTTATCAGCAGAGGGATTATAGTTAGTATTCTAATGAAGTCAATGATTGCTCCCATGTTAACATTTTCCGAAAAGCGTTTCCTTACCTTTCTATACTGTCTTTTGATGGTAGACGCGACTGCCCTGAAGTCTGGCGTGGCTCTCCAGCATGTCCTGAGTTGGCAGCTGCCTGACAATCCATGGCATTTGCAGCGCACCTCCATGTGTGACGATAGAATCTGGAAACAAAATATCAAGAGATGATATAAATAAATGGAAGTCATAGGTACTTAATAATTTAATCTTCTTAACCTATCTATTCTGACTAGTGGTCGCCGAGTGATCGAAATTCTGTGGACTATAATTCATTTAAAACTTTATTTAGGTATTTCTAATGCTCTCTGCACTCCTTCTCCATATAAACTTTAACTGTGGCAAATTTCAATATTTCATACTTCTCCGCCCCCGTAATTTTCGTAAAAACGGGTACAAAGTTATTGCTGCACATATTAGTAAATCGACTAACGCAGTTACCGCGATCATATCTAGATTAAAAGATACTGATATAAAACGGTTTGCTCTTAATCAACCTCAAAAACCTTAAAATGCAACCAGCATAATAATCATACCTTCTTAAACATTACAAGAACCTGTCCAAACAAAAAGTGGAAACAACCTCAACGAAGAACTCAATCTCAATCTTCACATATTACTAACAGAATGACCCTCAGACAACCAGCAGAACAACAGACTATTTGCAACCGAACGCAAAAAAAAACCGAAAACAATAATATTATGATACGACCACGCTCTCACATCGCGTCGAATCGTAAATCTGTTGTCTATAGACGTGACCGCATCGACACTCCGCACTGATTGTGCCACCCACCGCTAGCTTCACATTTACATAATTAAACGCCTTACTGCAATCATACTGACGTCTTAATTTCGCCAGAGCCGCCGGCCGAACAATTTCCCAAATTGAGTCGGAGCAAAAATTCAAATAAATCGGCATCGTCCACGCCCCTACGGACCTCGGACCTTAATAGCGTAGCATTAAGAGCGTTCGCGATAGAATTCGCCACCCAAGACGTTTGTAATACGTTGTAATGAAGCCGGAATATTAAAAATGGTTCCGAACCGCTTATTATGTTCTCACCTCGACGGGGCGGCGGACTCGTGAAATACGGCCGGCTAATACGGAGCCCCGGGCTTCACAGGCCTCCGCCACTACCAATAGTTCCTAATTGTGGCGCTATAGGAATACGGCTCAATTCACATGATCACGACTTGATACGTGATGGGGAATCTTAATGTTTTATTCTTTTGTATCTGTTCTTCTCCGCCTAATACAGATATTATCTTGCAAGAATTTAATATAATATTCTTCTTAAATGCAGGTTTTCAGGTGGTGAACGGTGAGGTTTGATTGAAATGATCTGAGGTTGAATGATTGTACAGGTTCTAGTTGCCAATATTTTACGACAGAGGGTATCAACTGCTACTAGTTCAGTGTAGGGTTACCAAGACTGAAAATAGGAAACCCGTTCGCAAGTTAACCATCCTGATTTTTTATAAAAGACCGGTCTTTAGCTCAAAATAATACTTAGAAGATTAAAACAACTTAGTAAAATGAAGAAAAAAATATAGGCCATTTATTTTACGCATTATATCTTTATCCAAAGGGCAACAGCTTTTAAAAACTTTGTCTCTCTTCATATTTTACTATGAAATTCTTCACAGGTAGTGTTTTGAAAGTTATATTGTGATCGTATCATGCCTAGCTCTCACAGACTCTACTGACAGTCTATTTCCTTCTATCTTACACGCGTGCTGCAAGGACGGACCTGATAGTGAGTCTAATGAATATTATAATTTTGCCCCGGTCTCAAATTAAATCCTGGTGGAATCCGGTCTAAGCTCCTACAAGCCGGTCAATACCAGATTTATCCAGTCACATGATAACCCCATTCCACCACAAATAGCACATTCGACGTAATTACTCGTACTTATAATTCAGTTTAATTCCATAGAAATCATGAGAATACCTTTAACCATGGTATTTTACCCACTTAAGTCCATTAATAACACTATAAATCATTTAATTTAAGTGCTAAAAATAAACAGAACGTCTGAGAACTTCGCCGTTCTTAATTAAACACCAGGAGCTTCGGAGGACTCAATCATCGGTACCTATCATCAATCTAAATTACCTTTAAGCACTATAGTTGATTTGTTTACTTAATGACTTCTGCAGGCCCTTAAGTGCAGACTAAACATGTTATCATTCAAGTGCTGTTAAAATATTATACTTTATTTATGTTCTGCTGAGAAATGGCTCATTAACGTTTGTTTTGATATCGGGGAATATTGGTATTTCTGCGAAGAATAATTAAAACAGCGAAATGATAAATGGTTTTATTTCTGTAAATAGGTTTGTATATATACTTTTGCACCTCAATTTGGAAAACTACATGAAATCGCCGTTTCCTATATGACTACTCTGAGAAGAAAGACCGAAACAAACTCTGGGTTCACAGTCCCTTTTAAAGTCCAGACATAATCTTGGTCAGATTATATGAAGACCATGTATATTGGTGCCTGAAATGGTATTTTGAGGAAAGTACAGACGCCAACACATCAAGCTACTACAATCTGTCAGATTTCTTTGATAGATTTTCGACTTTATTTCTAGAGCATGTTCAAAGTTCATTGGGAAAAAATGACAGTTTCGGGTAGCTTGACCTGGTGGCGTCTGTACCACACAGATTGAGTGGATCTGTCCAGTCAGTGCACGCATTTGTCAGTAATCATGTAGCTCAACACATTGATTAAATGTGTTGAGTAGTCCGTTTGCTTTAAGAAGCATGATTATTTTGTTGTAATTGTATTAGTTTTTTGTATTCATTCGTAATGGTACGTTTCCGAAAATATATCTACCTATTGAAGAGACTCAAATTATGGTGACGTAACCAAACAACTTATGAACAGCGGTTTTAGGAGAACCCAAACCATAAATATTTACTGAAAAATTCATCATCATCATCATCATCATCATTTCAGCCGAAAGACGTTCACTGCTGGACATAAGCCTCCCCAAAAGGGGGGTTTGCCATAATCGCCACGCTTGGCAGGCGGGTTGGCAATCGCAGTATGTTGGTAGGATGCATAGAGAACGCTGCTGCCCATTCTCCAGTAAGTTCCCTTAGTCGCCTTCTACGACACCCAAGGGAAGAAATGGGATGGTGCTATTCTTTACGTCCGGCAACATACGGTACAAATTAGTCTCTCAGAATCATTCCCAAGAAAATGTTTTCCAAATCTTCCTCTGCCTAGCCTTTTCCCAACTATGTTGGGGTCGGCTTCCAGTCTAATTAGATTCACCTGAAACCCAGGATTTTACACGGAGCCACTACTTACGTGACCTCCACAACCCAGTTAATAGGTAACACGTACACGTTACATCTTGGAAAGACTTGTTGTCAGAATTTCGGGATTCTGAGGACCCCTAACGAATGTCAAAGATCCACGAAGGACAGAATCATCAATTGTCACCTGATATGACAGTTGATGATTCTATCCTTTGCGATGTACTGTGCATATAATTTTTAGAATGACTCAACGTGTTGTCATTTTATTTAAATTATAAATTGCACCATAATTCTATCATAGGCTGACTTTTTCGTCAGTGACAGGTAAATTACGAAATATAACATACAAATGGCAGATTGATCTTTGACGACGCTATCCTTTCGCAGTTATTTTACCTGTGAGAGGAGCAATCCAAAAGCAACCATAATTTAACGAATTTAATGATCATTATGACTTTGTTAATTATGCAAGATCAGAGATAAATTATCAGTGAAGGACTGTAGTTGGAGCAGTCAGGGGCGCGTCACAGGTTTATACCCACGTCTCCCTTTCCTCGCTACGACCATGAAACTGTCATCGAAAATCGAAAAAGTCAGCCCATATCACTTCACAACACAATAATAGATCTTGGACCAAACACATCTACTCTACAAGTAAAGAATCGTATAGATATACAACTAGCCATACATTCGGTTAGCGTTTGAAATGTGAATCACAACATAATCTCGGTGCCGATTAACAGACTAACGCTAATAGGTTTAAGATGACCGTGGTTAATCTGACGGGCAAATTAACCATTAGTTAAACCGCACACGTAGAAGGTGCAGCTTCTAACTTTGATAGGGTTGTCGAGTAAGCGAAGATGGTTATTTGTGTGAAGCTTTAACTTTAAGAGCTTGTTAGAAATAAAAAGGATCCTCTTGTAGAAACGTCTGAACCGATTGTCATGAAACATGTCTAAAAACCACCGCTAGAAAGCCGACTTTTAAATGACATAAAAAACCGCACCCAAATCGAATCACCCGTTTAAAAGTTACGGTGCTATAGACAGACACACATTGCAAAATGTACCTAGTTCACTGTCGTGCCATCAACACGATATGCTATTCTCAGTATATGATACTGAGGCATAGACTAGACATGTCAAACCATAGTTTTCGTGGTCTCACTAGCTAAGAAAGTAGGACCTCCAATCTTTCGAGCAACTACGAGGAACAGAATACTGCCAGAAATAAAATGCAAGGGTGTGGTATAAATCTGGCGGAATAGCAAAAAATGAAAATTGCACTGCAAAGAGTTTGTAAAACACTATTTTTTCGATTGAAAACTGAATTCTATATAATAACTTTATAAGATAAAGGTGTTCAACATTTTAAATCAGTAGCGAAACTCAAAACCAATGTTGACAACCCTAACAGAAGCAAAGTTGGAATTCTGTTACGGAATGACGTAAACTTGTTCCAAAACGAGACCGTATTTATTTGGTTATTCACTAGTCTGGAGCAAACGCACTAATTTTGCGTCCAATTCGGTGATAACTGAATTTGACTCATGTTTTTGGGTCTTCACGTATAAATCGATGGTACTTGTTCTATACAAATAAATAAAATTGAAGTGTCTGTTTGTAATGTACAGTTTTTTAATAAATGCATATTATTATGTATGAAAGTTTATAAAGTACCTACTGTATAAACTATAATAAAAACAATTTTGTTTTTTTTTTGTCTGTCTATTTGTTGCGGCTAATTTCTGAAACTACTGGACCGATTTTGATGGGATTTTTACTGACAGATAGCTGATGCTATAAGGCTGCTCATTTTTTTTCATCGTATTTGTCTCCCCCATACGCCTTTTATTGGCATTGCGTAATATAAAGCGCTGAGCAGACCATAGACAATTTAGAATTGTATGGTAATCATGGGGAGTCTTTTTGTCCTACGTGTGCGTTATTGCATAAATTTCCATACGTTCTATAATCGTGGACAAATTGTCCGCGGTAAAATTTTGCATCGTCTGCTCAGCGGCTAAGTGGGAATTTCACCAATGAAACTGAAGTTCCGCTTAGTTAATTGCCCATAGTTCTCCATACGAATCTACCTTATGGAAGGGGCGACTAGATTCAATTCTATTTTATTGTAAATGTTGACGTTCAAAAGTGGCTTTTATGTCCCTATTTGAAATACATGTTTTGACTTTGGCTTTATGGACATAAATGAAAACACTTTTAAATTTCCGTCTACCATAACGTTATATCATGCACATAGGATCGCATCGCATCTTTACTTTTTATGGACGTTGATGTGGACCTCTATGAGTAATACCGTCACGTACAAAATTATAAAAGTGCGCTTTAGCATAACCCATCAGACATTCTTAAAAAAAAAAAACAATATCAAACAATGATTAAGCAACTCACATCAATTCTAATTAATCTTACGTAACAAAAACCCAAAAAAATAATAAACAAAACCACGCATATTTTAATCGATATTGGACTCATCGGAACAACGAAATATTAACTCATCGTATAGATTTTTTATAACATAATTATCACCTCGGCTCTAATATGGTACCTAATTTCTTGTGTGGGTCGAAGCGAGATCTTTTATAGACCCCGCTGAGGGGCCTTGGGGTCCGCCTATTACACCGCGATGTATCTATTGGTGGGCGAGCGAATGTTACGTTCGGTAACATGGCATTATCATAATCAGCCTATAATGTTCCCACTGCTGGGACAGGCCTCCTCTCGGTGAGAGGGAGTGGGCCATAGTTTACCACGCGGGCGTCGGTAAATGTCATATGTCTTCGAATTTTTGGTTCTGTTTCTTCTTTTCCTGCACCGTTTTGAGAGGAGTGGTGATGAAATTATTTACAAAAAGTAAAGTGCCTGCCCGGGTTTGAACCCACGACCTCCAACTCGTAAGTCGGGGCCGATACCACTGGGCTACCACTGCTCTAACATGGCGTCGATGTACTTCACACATGTGGTAGTTCTATCACTGAAACGCTGAAACACAGGTTGGTCTACTTTGATCATGTTAATGTATTGTGGTTCACAATTATTCTTGGACTTATACTATACGGTTCTAAAGATATTTAATCAAGTTACCTAGAATAGCCCTAGATCGGTTTCTATCAAACAGCAGTAGAATCGATTTAGCACTTAATCTAAATGACCAGAACCGAACGCCTTGTATGGATTATCTGTAAACGATACAAAGCTTGCAGAGATTAATTGTTATGTATAGATTATGATAATTTTCTATAAACAACAGGTAACTTGTAACTAGTAATATTAGCTTTATTTTGCTTTCTTTTAGATTCTCAAGTCGGAAGCAAAGCAGCCATATTGAACAGTCACTTTTGAAAAAGGAATATTCCTTAAGTCACAGCTGGGTCCATAAACCACTGCAGCTGGCCAAAACACCTGTTTCGGAACGGTGTGAGCAATTCCGACTTTATTTTGACATTAATAAAAATATCATCGCGGGGTAAGCGAGCGTGTCTAACAGATCCCTCCGGGAGGCTGTTAATTATGTGGCCACAAAACAAAATGTCGGATCCCTCCGGAACAATGGTCAAGTGTGGTCGGGACCACCGGGTTCGCTCTCACCTTAATGGGTCAATTTACCTTCACGGCTTGATGCGTAATATGTAATATTAAATATTTGATGTATATGGACAAAAAGTGGGTGAGCTCTGATGGTTGCAATTGATGGGTTTTTCTTTGGATTGTTGGATTCAGGTCTCTGTGCGTGGAAGAAGTGATGAGTTGAGCTGTTGCGAAAATTATTGCTTTAACTCTTGCATGGTTGGGTGATAAAACACTCTTTTTGTAACTATTATCTTTTTCATTAAAAACATACCATAACATTACGCCTTGTTTCCTCGAAGGGCTAGGCAGAGCTGTATCTATATAAACACATTTCGCCGGTTATGTTTTAGTCCCATGTAACAGGGGGCGAGCCTATTGCTATCAACCGGGCACAAATCCGAATTCTGGGCTGCTATAGAAAAACCCAACAACACTTTTTCGACCTGGGAATCAGGCCTCAAGCTTAGCAGTAGCGCAGACCAACGCAGCAGGCATAATTAAAAGCAAAGTCTTTCATATTCGGCAAATTTGAAAATCATCCGACTTACTCGACGACATACAAGCCACTTTTAAACGATTTTTTTTTTGTGAATTACTTTTCGCAGGTCAACCTCTCATAGGTTGGTGAACCTATCGGCTTGCCTGTGGCTACCTTAATAAATTAAGACCTACACGGTACGCGGTCAGATTGTTCCCCCCTCTGTAGCCCCATAGTATGAGCGCATGACATTTTCATTGATGGGTTGTGTCCATCTCATGCGCTGCACACTTCCACCGGGAGCTTGGACCCTATCAGAGGCCGGTGGGCCTCGAGGTCCTAAGCCGTCCGGTGGCCGCCGTCCTCCCCGTCGACAAGCAGGTGGTGGCGTCGTGGGTGGAGAGAAATACTCGTCACTCGAGCTCGACACAACTGCCACGATCGATGTCGTCACAGCGCCCACAGTGGGCACCAGGGCTTCAAAACTAAGACTAGAGTGCGTCTAGAGTGAGTGTAGTGTGTGAGTGTGAATGTGTGACTCGCTAATGGAATCTCTTATGGGGTACGGACTTCGGCTTAGGGCATCACCGGTAGAGCACAGCAGAAGTTTTTAACTCACCAAGTCCTGTTTATTTTACAATATTATCAAAATAATCATTTGAGCTTAAAGCGGGCCACACCAAAATTATAATATTAATATTTTCTCAATAAATAGTAATTAATTATGACCATGAAATTACTTTAAAATTAGTAGTAAACAATGAGGAATTAATGAGACGAGAAGATGTTACCTCTATAAAAATTAATTCCACAGCATTTAATATTTTTACGACATGTTGTAGTAGATTTTAGTAATGGCAACTTTGTAATGGTCGTTATATTTAAAGTTCATCCGATCGTTTGAGCATTAATGTCATAAAAGTATGTGTATAGTTGTAAATATTTTTAAATTACTACATAATGTTTGTTGCTACTAGTCTAGCTTCCTTTCATAGCCCTGTTTTGTATGAAACTTAGTAGGTTTATTGACGGGTCATGGCCGGTATAATAAGCCCTTTCTATTCTGAAGATCTTTGCTTTACTGTGTTTTCTCAGTAGTCTATAAAATGTCACTCAGTTTAATGTATCTTTTGGCAAAGTCCTCCTCAACAACCTCCACTTCTCTCACAACTTCCACTTCTCTCACAACTTCCACTGAATCCTATTTCTAACAACTGTTCGCCAATTTGGGCCCGCTGTGAGCTTTAATTCGTCTTTCCAATCGTTTTCATCTTTTATGTTGTCGTTCCCAAAGCCTTTTGCCATTCAGTCACAACTTTATTAAATAAGGTCTATAAGGATGATTAATATGACTAGGTTTCAATGAATTTATTGTTTAATGACCTTGGGTTAGTTAGGTACCTAAGAATATGAAATATCAAAGATTAAGAAAATGTTATAGAAATCTTATTAAATTATATTATTAAATTATTCGTTGGCGATCGCAGTCTGGTGGTAAAAAGCATAGAGAACGCTGCTGCCCTTTCTCTAGTTAGTTCCTTAGTCGCTTTTTACGACATCCACAGGAAGAAATGAGATGGTGCTATTCTTTACGTCCGGTATCATAGGGAACGGAATGTCATCATTGTTTGGTAATATAATAGGACACTCACAACTCTTGAACGCAGTTTAGATGTGCTGATTGCATTTAGTTTCATTGGTGAAACTGGCGCTGAGGCAAATGACTTGGTGGTATTCAAAAATAGAACGACAGACCGACCTTTCTCATAATTTGTACAAAGGTTTTAAATCTATCTATACTAATATTATAAAGCTGAAGAGTTTGTTTGATTGAACGCTCTAATCTCAGAAACTACTGGTCCGAATTGAAAAATTCTTTTTGTGTTGGGTAGCCTATTTATTGAGGGAGGTTATAGGCTATATAACATCACGCTACAACTAAGAGGAGCGGAGCAGTAATGAAAAATGTTGCGAAAACGGGGAAAATTTATTCCTTTTGAGAGTTGCCGTTGCGTGCGCTGCGTAAACGGTTAAAGTAACGCAAAAATCATGTATGACGGAATTGTTCCTTTTAAAAAGTTCTAAAAAAAAAGTCCGCGAGAGCATATGTCTATCTTTTAAGGTTGACTCACTATAACTCAAAAGGAGCGAGCAGCAACGAAAAATGGACGAAAACTAGCAGGTAAATCGATGCGACGGGAAGGGTCAGGGGAGCAAAAATTTGACGCGGACGAAGTCGCAGGCAGAAGCTAGTATACATATATAAAAGAAAGTTGTGTTAGTTACACTATTTATAACTCAAGAACGGCTGAACCGATTTGGCTGAAAATTGGTGGGGAGGTAGCTTAGAACCAGGAGACGGACATAGGATACTTTTCAAATATATAAAGCTGAACAGTTTGTTTGTTTGATTGAACGCGCTAATCTCAGGAACTACTGGTCCGAATTGAAAAATTCTTTTTGTGTTGAGTAGCCTATTTATCGAGAAAGGCTATATAAAATCACGCTATAACTAAGAGGAGCGGAGCAGTAATGAAAAATGTTGCAAAAACGGAGAAAATCGGACAGGTAGGCGATCGACGCGACGACGCCGACGGGAAGGGTCGGGGGAACAAGAAATTTAACGCGGACGAAGTCGCGGGCAGTAGCTAGTAATGGATAAACGTTGATACTGGCATTGGAAAATAGTTCTTAATATTTTTTATAGGGTAGCTGACTTCATAAGAACTCCGTTCGGCATCTGTTTAAGATCAGCTTTAAGGCCGCTTTTAGAAGCCCTAGTCTTGCAATGTAGGTTAATGAAAAACGTTGCATTCTTTTTCCTTTAATTACTACTTACTTATTTATTGATTCTCTATGTTTTTGCTGAACATGCTCAATATTTATATGCTAGCGACAACTTCCATAATAGGATACAGACTTTTTATATTTCATTGTCAATAAAGATCACAACTGATTAACAACACCATGCCTCTTTGTCCGCGGGCATAAATTAAGAACAGTGTAGATACAGCCTTATTATCTCGCTATAAATGTCACTAGACTCCGGTGGGTCCGAAATAAATTAAATGGCCATCTCCCACTATAATTAACAACTATAAACGTATTACAAATTAAATAATTTATACCTAAGCGTCGTGTTTGTATTAAAAAAAACGAATGTATGAACGTAAATTGTATTAAATCGTAAATCCCTTTAATAAGTAAGCACGGGACGTGGTATGCCGGTCTCATGTCAGATTTGGTTACGGACATTAATATAGTATTATTAACCAACTTAATTGAGACCTCCAAAAAATATCTAACATCAATTTTGTTCTCTAAAACATAAGGTACAATTTCGTGAATTTTATTAATGCCGTCTCTGCAAATGTGACTTTGTTGGGCAGTATTTAACTTTGGTTTGACATGTTTATTATTAGACGGAAGGGGCCTATTAAATTATTTGTAGTAATCCTGCACGGTAGGTCCCGGTATTTTGGTTCAACTGTCGGGTACTCGTGTCAGAATGCTTGTAGCATTAGTTGGTGGCCACAAATCAGGGCTTACGGCATGTTTAGGTGTCAGTGAGGAAATTATAATGATACTCTATAAGGAGATACGATGAATTGGAATGTTAGATACGACTGTCGCGTCGTATTTGCGGTTGCTTAAAAATTGGAGCGCGGAAGTCTGAATACAATTAGGATTGTAAAATGTATGTATGTTCGGATTGACTCTCTTTTCATGTTTACAGGTTCGTCACAGAACACATAATAATACAAGTATTTCCGTCGACATCTGCCTTGTCTTTTGCCAACTATGTTGGGGTCGGCTTCCCGTACCCTGAATACCAGCATTTTACATGGAGCGACTGCCTATTTGACCTCCACAACCCAGTTACTGGGTAGTACAATACCCCTTGGTAAGACTGTCGGCCTTCTGAAGACCCGTAACATCTGTCAAAGATCCGAAAAATTACAGCCGCGACCAACGGCTAAAGATGATCATGATTGTTGGTAATTTTTCTATAAAAACAAATATTTGTAAGTAAAAATTACTATAACAAGTGGTATCGGAAAAAATCTAGCTGAAAGTAGTGAAACATGCATGATAGAGGTTGAAAAACCTTCTAATAGATTTGTAGGATACGGTCACGACACTCACGACTTTTGACTTGTAGGTCTTAGGTTCAAATCTAGACTTCTAATCTAGAACTTTACTTTGTGTAAATTATTTCATCACCACCGCTCTCTCAAAACGGTAAAGAAAAACATCGTGAGGAAACCATACCGCCCTAGAACCGATTCAAAGACATGTGACATCCAATCCGCACTGCGACCGCGTGGAGGATTACAGCCCACTCTCTCCCGAAGAGAGGATGCCTGTGTCCCAGCAGTGGGAAGATTATAGGCTAATTTTGCAAGTGGATGTAGAAAATAAATTGTGAGACAATACGTTTTACAAGTCAAAGACATACATACCTAAGCGTGGTTTGATTGCGACGGCATCAACAAGTCTTTTATACAACTGTATCCCTTCGCCAACCGACCACATGTTGACTATAAAATTAAATACAGAAAATAATATCACACAAGAACATGTGCCTTTAAACATAATCGATCGAGAACATAATGCCTTATACGACAAAGTTTATAGCACATAAAATGGGGTGTGATCATACAAAACGATCGGCCAATGCAATATAATACTATATTTTATAGGCATGTATCGCCACAACCAGAGAGTCAGGAGGCCACCCACATAGTCGATTTACTAAAGCCACGCCCATTTACCGCTCTTCAATTTTGAAGAAATATGTTGGTGTTGGTTTGACGCCTTGGCTCACTAATTTGGACACCTACGATTGTTTTGAATTTGGATTGTGATCGGTTTCCATTCGGAGTTTGAAGTGATGGGCAATGGGCATAGTCGATTAGTCAGTTTTTTTTTAAATCGATCAACTTTATTAGGTTATACCTAATGACTGAGTTACAAATATGTTTGTCGATATTCATATGTTAGTGGTGTTAATATATTCCTCTTCTTCATAGTTCCCTTTAACCGCTAATTTTTAGTACTAGTCATAGCAAAATGTATTTCATGAAAATCACTATCATCAAAGATTGAATCATCTATTTTAAAAAACCCGTATTATTTTATGTTCTCGAATGTATTAAAGAAAAATTTTGCTGCACTAGTAAGTATGAACTGGTCGATAGTTATTGCTATTAGCATTTTAACTCTCCCACCGATGAATTGCAATCGACTAAATGCACCGCAGCACAATAGTCTTATTCGACCAATAAAAACGTAGACACTTCAAGTGTTCCATAAACGAAGGGACCACACACGTGGGTCATTAAATTATTAAAGCCTCAGCCATTCAGAGTCCAAATTGACATGAATAAATTGGGTGTTATTTTGACGTGTTTTCTTCATAATTTGTACACCTACGTAATTTAGCTGCAGGGGTGCCGATGACGTATGGGTAAGACAGTAAAATTACTAGACTTTTTTTAGTCGATTTTTTGTTGAACTCAATTAAGTAGTCAAATTAGAGTCTTCTACCTCTCTCCTAGTTTGCTGTGCCCGACAGGGTTCACAATGTTTTTTTTTTACCTAAGATCCCTTTGTGGAACCAATAAATATATTGAGTACTATCGCTTCGCCCGCGACTTCATGCGGTTGACAATTTGGGCCTCCGGTGCGCCACGTCGCATTCCATCGACCACTCGCGCTATTATTTCGCTTTTCTTTGGTTTTTGCTCGGATTCCAAGGGTCGTCGCGTGATGTTTAATATCCTTCCTAAAGAATTGGGCCCTTAAGTGCAATAAGAATTGATAAAAATTTTGATATTATTGATAGTTCCAAAGTGACCTACAAATTTCATAATCAGCCTATATTGTTCCCACTGCTGGAACACAGGCCTCCTCTTGGTGAGATGGAGTGGGCCATTTACCACGTAGGCCCAGAGCGGGTTGGTAGATGTGACATGTCTTCGAATTTTTGCTTCTCGGACGTGCTGGTTTCCTCTCAATGTTTTTATTCACCGTTTTGAGAGCAATAACGATGAAGTAATCGACACAAAGTAGAGCGCCTGCCTGGGTTCGAACCTACGACTTACAATTTGTAAGTTGCGGCCATTGGGCTACCACTAGACACAAACAAATTTTTCCTCATTATTAGTGTGAACAAAAAAGAATCAATAAAGAAAGCTAAAAAACGAATTATTCAATCGATTATTCGGTATTGCTATTTATCTAGGGCATGACCAAGTTCCGATTTATCTAACTTGTCCTAACAGACCGCCACAAAGGAATCGGTAAGCTGAAACAATCGATTATTCGAGTAATGACTTCATCGGTATTCCTATTCAAATCGAATCGGAAATTGAAGGTTGCTTCGGAGGCTAATTTTAGGTTGTCACGTCAGTAAATTATACGTCACATTGCCGGTGGTATGATTAAGGCAAGTTTATTTCAATAATTGAGTCATTTCGAGGGCTTAGGTGTTTTTTTATGATGAAAACATTTTGTAAGAGAGCTTGGAATTACATATTTTAATATACTCAGGGATTTATGATAAGTCCACGCTTAAGTTTCTTACGCAAGGTTTTTGCAGCAAAGTCGAAATTGAAATATTTTCGGCCCTCTTCTCTTATAAGTATGTTTTATCTTTTTATAGTAAATTATAAATTATGAGTAAATTGTTTTGGTAAATGTTGTTGATATTATATTAGAAAATACACGGAAATCAGTCTTATTGCTACGTTGTCACGTCTATACAATTGTTTAAAAATTGAGATTGATTTAGTGCAGGTACGCCTTTGCAGTTAGGTGTTGATAAGTAAAGTCAGGGAAATTAAGTGTTTTGCAAATTGCTTTTAAATTGTCCGATGTTCAAATGAGTACCTACCCTACGGTCATTCTTTGACTGTTGTATGATATATCTTTAACACGACAATTTGGCGTAGTGTGTCAACAATTTATAAATAACGAGTTATGTACACTACTTTTTCTACTTTCATTTTGGGACTGAACCAACTAAATAAAAGATCAAAGTTAAAAAAGAGTAAGAAATCGTTTTGTAATGCTGTAAAAAAAGAATTGTAGATTATTAACCAAGGGGATAAAGCAGTGTCTTCTGACGCGGGTGACCATTTAAATCGCGAGCGTAACGAAGGACTCGAGGTTTACTCCCGAGCGTAGCGAGGATGTTAAAAACTTAAATCACGAGCGAAGCGAGGGATTTAAGACGAGTCCTGAGTGTAGCGAGGGATTTAAGTTCACCCAAGACTAAGACAGCTTTATCACCGAGGAAAATACTCTACTTTTCGTACCATTTGCGAAAAAATTAACACAATAATAATATGAGATAAGCATTTATTAAAAATAATGACAATTAAAAGTAAAATAAACTTAACGTTTATGTATTTAAAGAAAACAAAAACGCGGCAAATACCTAGACTAAGATTTTTTTGTCGGAAAAGCAAAGGCATCAAGCTCATACGGCCTCGTCGGTTTTCGTAATTTTATTTAATAATCATAACTGCATAATAAATGCGTATTCCTTTTTCAAAAAGATGTATAATGCTTTATATACAAACTCAATGGTGTAAACACAGATGTAGTTCAATATAAATTTCGGTAAGTATTCCAAATTTAAATCACATTCTCCCCCTAGAGGATGAATTAAATTCAGTACAATTTTCTTTCCCTGTATTTAACAGATTAAAAATGACTATTGTTATGTTAGCTTTTTGTGGCATAGCTGTCACTTTTTTGAGCAAGTGGTACGAAAATGGAATTTACTTAGTGTTATTAACTTTTTGGACTTGGCCTGTATCGTATTGGAAAAATAATTGTTTTTTTTTATGTTTTTTTGTTAGAGAAAAGGTGTTATAATAGGATTCTATTTTTAATTTCCAGCATTGTGTTTATAAAGTATGTAAATATAAACTCGTTATAAAGTTTATAATTTGAATTTAACGATATGATAGTTAATACGTGTGGTGCCGGACGTAAAGATTAGCACCACCCGATTTGTGCCCGTGGTTGTCGTAAGAGGCGACTAAGGGGCTTACTAGAGAATGGGCAGCAGCGTTCTTTAAGCATTATACCACCATACTGCCATCGCCAACCCGCCTACCAAGCGTGGCGATTATGGCAAACCCCAATAAATTGAGGAGCCCTATGTCCAGCAGTGGACGTCTTACGGCTGAAATGATGATGGCAGTTGATAAAACAATTAAATTCCTTACCTGTACATCGTTAACTTATCAACCTATTTCTATTTAGGCGGGTAAACTTAATACTGTTTTTTGATCAATCAAAACTTTGAACGACATTTAAATCATTACAATCCTTTGTGTTGTCTAATATCTCATTTGTGATTCACCCTCACATCAGGGTAGGCACATAGGGTGGCCTAACGAAGTAAATTGAAGTATCATCGTGCTGCCGCGGTGTCTTTTGTGTCCTCGCATCTTGCTCTTGAATATGACATCAAAGATAACTGGACGGATTTATTTTTGTACGTATTTTGTTTAATGTTTAGTTATGAAGTGTTGGTGATTATATATACTAATTACTAATATTATAAAGCTGAAGAGTTTGTTTGTTTGTTTGGTCGGAATTGAAAAATATTTTTTGTGTCGGGTAGCCTTTTTATTGAGGAAGGCTATAGGATATATAACATCACGCTACAATCAAAAGGAGCGGAGCAGCAACGAAAAATGGATGGAAAACTGGCAGGCAATTCGATGCGACCGGAAGGGTCACGAGAACAAAAATTTGACGCGGACGAAATTGCGGGCAGAAGCTAGTTAATACATACTGTTCCGTCCCGTTCGAATTGGTTACTCTATGAACGCATTATTTCGTGTAACAGGGTGAGAACTGTCACTTGTCAGTTTGACTTTGACACTTTCTTTTTTGGTTTGGTCTTGGAAAAAGGGAGCATCGTCGCCGCTTGGATTTCGCGACCTTTTGAAAGTAATCCCTTAGAACCGATCGTTTTGTTGGATAATTAGTCGTGATCCTATTGTTTGATTGTAAAAAACCCCAATGGACGAAATAGAACGGGTTTTAGTATGAACTTTGGTTGAAATACTTTGAGGTTAGTGACAGTGATTGACCGCGTGTTGGAGACCGCATACCTTTGGTAGCAGGGCCTATTGGAGCGGTGTTTGCGGTGGATGGTATCCTGGAGAATACTCATAACGTCACTACACAATACAATATACACTCATTTACATACATAAATCCAGGTGGGCACCAGAGCCGGTGTTCTTCAACAATGAGGTGAGTCTTTTGATTATTGTATTGATAAGCTCCGCGCACGGCGGACAGTTCGCTTAGCCACTCTTGTCTCCAGGGCCCCACCATCATACCTTCCACTGCGCTATTAAAATCCTATGGTGAGCCCTTGGCTTGGCGTCGAACACATACGAAATTATTCGATTTATTATTAAACAATCAGTCAATCTGCCTAGCTACTGCCTATCTAGCCTCTACGAATCAGTTACGATACAAAAGAAGAAAATACGTTTATTTGCGGTAAAAATCACGCAAAGAAAGGCCAAACACACAATAAAAAGAAAAAGCTGGAGAAAAACATGCGGCACATCCACGAAAAGTCAAAAATGTCGGTTTCCTCACGATGTTTTCCTTCAACGTTTTGAGAGCAGTGGCGAATAAATAATTACGAGTATTAACACAAAGTACCTACCTGCCTGGGTTCGAATCTATGAGCCTGCATATTCCGGTACAATTTAAATAGATACATATTCATCTAAAACTATTACCAAAAAAATTTAAAAATCTCACCGATCTCCCCGCATTGTTGTTATGAACGTTGATCTTCGACTGCAAGTCATCAACTTGTTCTCTTACATCCAGAAACTTCTTGGAGAACTCGATGCCATAAGCAAGGTTATGTGAACAACCGCTCCACTCCCATTTGTTAACCTTCGCCCTGCCGCGGGGGTCGTGGGAGGCCCGGTAGCCTAAGGGGTCACAGCCGCAAGAAATCAAGCGACCTTGTGCGCAGGCGCGGGCCACGGAATGGGCTACACCTGCCGCGGTAAGGGCGTAGAGGAATGAGGATTCGCGGAAACCTGTAGAACAAAAATGGTGGTTAGTATGAGAAGGGAGGAAAAAGTGAGACAAAAATCAAAGTATCTGTTACTAGCTTCTGCCCGCGACTTCGTCCGCGTTAAATTTCTTGTTCCCCGACCCTTCCCGTCGCATCGAATCGCCTACCTGTGCGATTTTCCCCGTTTTTGTAACACTTTTTATTACTGCTCCGCTCCTCTTCGTTATAGCGTGATGTTATATAGCCTATAGCCTTCCTCGATAAATAGGCTACCCAACGCAAAAAGATTAGCGCGATTATTCCTGAGATTAGCGCGTTCAATCAAACAAACAAACAAACTCTTCAGCTTTATAATATTATTATAGATTCCAGTATGAAAGATGACCTATATGTCGAAAGGCTTTGATATACCCTACTAAAAATATATAGCTACCTTTCATGTGTCACCGAAGCCTCTGAAATTATCATTATTTATATACAAAGATAATGATAATGTCGCAAAGAAGCAACATGTTAACCGACAAGTAAGAATGCAAGTGGTTGATTCAGACACCTAAGTGAATAACCTAAAAACCAGATTGCCTACAACTAGTCAATAAAGTAGAGAACCTAAAAGGCCCACCCAAGCTAAACGCGACTGCTCTCATTTAAATTAACCGGATAAAGTTAACTAATCCTGTTAAGCAAATCGCTGGTACTTGCTGATCATGTAAAACGAGGAAAATGAATAAATATTTGAATATTGAAAGGGACTAGTTTATCTTCTGGTGTAGAAGTTATGTGATCGCGTTTGCTGGGTTAAAAACAGATTGCGTGGATGTAGAGCCTCTAGATGGGATCATTTATTTCTGACTTTCTTTAGGAGTAATCAAATTAAACTTTAGGAATCGCTAATTATATGTTTTGAAGCTCCATTTTATGAATCTGATTTAACGATTGTTATCTTCATCATCATTCTAGCCGAAAGATGCCCACTGCTGGACATAGGCCTCCCCCAATTTGGGGGGGTTTGCCATAATCGCCACGCTTGGCAGGCGGGTTGGCGATACGTATCTTGGTAAAATGCATAGAGAACACCGCTGCCCATTCTCTATTCAGTCACTTCCTCTTACGACACCCACGGAAAGATCACACCCCGAAGAAATTGGATAGAACTATTCTTTACGTCCGGCACCATTGTAGTGGAATATAAGTATCCACATATATTTAAGCGTAGAACAGATGCAGGTACAAGGCTAAATCAGTCAGCAGCTTCAGCTAATGATATTTACGACTAAGTATTTTCAAATTATACATTATTCGACAGGAATACTTATCTGCTAAAAATAAAAACTGACAGGCAGAAAACCAAACATCAAAGACTTTGCAAGTAACCAAGATCTTCTCTACAAAATCTTATGGTAATAAAATATTAGCTATAAGCATCATCCGGGGAGATAGTATATCTTTGTCTGCAGATATATCTGGTTCTTTATTTCCCTTATTCGGTGTGTGGTCGGCTCGTCTCACGCGGAAGGTGTACGCAGCATTCCACACTACATATACGTGTCTACTTGCTTGCAAAATTGGTTCAAAATCTACTTGAATTTAATCTACAATGCAAAAAGATTATATCGGCAATTTCTCTGTTAAGTTTTATATATATCCCAGATTTGTAAATCGTGAAGGTAATGCGATTTTGTGTCTTGAACACATTTAAAAAAAAGCAAAGCAAGTCGGAGATAAACCTGTAAAGGTAATCTATACTAATATTATAAAGCTGAGGAGTTTGTTTGTTTCTGTGGTTGAACGCGGTAATCTCAGGAACTACTGGTCCGAATTGAAAAATTCTTTTTGTGTTGTGTAGCCTATTTATTAAGGAAGGTTATAGGCTATATAAGCGAAGGGTCAGGGTAGCAAACATTTGACGCGAACGAAGTCGCGGGCAGAAGCTAGTAGAGGATATAGGCCTTACTGTTAAATAAGAACACCGTTTATAACAGCATACGGTCCAAGCTAGGAGTCAGCTTCTTATAGGTTACAACTTTGTTGCAATGTTGCCCAAACAGGATTCAAATAAGTGGGGTAAGTGAAATGGTAATGGCAGGCATAAAAATGCGGGCTATGCATATGCTCCGATTTTCTTTAAAGGATAAAATCAGAAATGAAGTTATCCGGAAAAGAATCGAAGTTACCGACATTGCTTGCAGAAAGAACAAGCTAAAGTGACAGTGGGTCATGTTGGTTGAAATACTGCAGCCGGTGGAGCAGACGAGTCCTGGAGTGGAGACCGCGTATCAGCATGCGTAGTTTTGGTATGCCTCTCAGCTAGATGGACTGACGACCATAAAAAGGTGGCTGGGATATATTGGATGTGGATGGTGGAACTAGGGTGGGAGATGCCTATGTCTAGCTGTTGACTTCGATAGGCTGAGTTGGTTGGTTGAGGCACAAACATTGTATTTAACCTATGTAGAGTTCATTTAACGGAAACAACTGACAATAATTTAAACAGCGAAGAGTTTTGCCAATCAAATGAAAATGCAGTTCTTAAACTTTTCATTTGCATCTCAAAGCAATTGCAATTTTTACGTTATTATAATTTCAAACGCTGTCCATTACCGCTTTAGCAGATAGCTGTAGCACTACCAATAAATCCAAAGCAACAACAGTATACGGCGCATTCCGATGATATCGCGATACGGTATTTATCATACATAAACTAGGAGGCTTCCACTCCACATTCGATTTCTGTAACGTGACCAGAATATTTTGGATTTAAATTGGGACTAAGAAAAAGCTTCAATTTGGCAGTCAGCAAGCGTATTTGTACAGTCAGCCGTATTCCTGTGGTAACAATTACGCCCTTACTTGACCAGTGGTAGACCAGTGCTAACGGCCGTGCTTTCAGTGGAAACACTTTGAACTTGAGAGTACCTTTATGTCGTTAGCAGGCAGGGCGGTTTCAGAATCAGCCTAAAATGTTCCCACAGCTAAGGCACAGGCCTCCTCTCTGTAACTGGACCAAAACCACCACAAAATACCAGTGCTGGTTGGTAGATGTCACATGTCTCCGAATGTTTGGATTTAGGACCTGTCGGTTTCCTCACGATGTTTTTCTTTAGCGTTTTGAGAGAAGAGTAAAGCGCCTGCTAAAATAGAACTGGGCTGGTCACGGCATGCGGCAACCGCATGCATAGTGACCGCTGGGATATATTCTTCATCAAGTGGATACCTGAAGATAGATGGCGCCGTCGAAGCCAGCCAAAGAGGTGATGAGACAATCTAGACACGTATTGAAAGGTTTGGATCGAGGTGGCCTTGGAAAAGCGTACTTTGAGGGATTTGGGGGAGGCCTTTGTTCAGAAGTGGGATAGTGTAGGCTAATTTAAAACATAGCTCCTGTGCCGACTCATAAGTCGAGGCACATCATTCTTGTCTAACATCATTGCAGAATTCAGAGATCACTACCTAGACATTTGGACATTAAAAGAGACTGTAACCTCAGGAGTTTCTTACGGTCTTTCTTCTCAGAGTAGTCAAATAGGAAATACTGAAGTCATCTTGTTTTAAAACAAAATTTAAATGTGTTTGTTTAAACCATCAACGAAAATAAATCATCATTTTTCACTTCATTTATTAGATATATGTCACCCGCCTGGTGGCCTGTGGATTTCTTTGAGACCACACGGAACAAAGCTCTGTTATTTGTGACAGATTTAAAGCCAATGCTCAGCATGGCAATTAATAAAACACAAAATGCTTTTGAACTGCACTCCTCCACATAGTTGGCAGCGCGAAGCGTACGCAAGCGTTGGTATGCTGTCTAACCTAGCAAAGAGAGTTACGACATATAACCATACATTCATACATTCATATTAAAACCGTGAAAATCAGTGAGAGAAATAATAAAGATAATTAATAACACATTTTGTGCCACTATTTCGAAATAAAGGACCTGTTCTTTCATGTCAAAATCATAAAAGACTTAAGTATCTTCGACGATCATTAAACGTATATTATCCCGCCTTTCCAGGACCTAGACAAAGGGACTGTCCCGCTAAACCCTTAACGTCTGGCCCCACGGATTTATAGGAACGCGGAACGCAACAACCACCATTTATCTGTTTTATTCCAATAAATTAAATAGTGAATCCATTCGCGTGATGTCCAGATAAGCTGTTCAACCCGCACAATGTAATCTGTTTACCATAAATAGTATGACGACCGATTTGCATTTGAGTTAGGTCTGTCTTTAAATTAATTGTGTTATTCCTGCTATTTCATTGTGTTAACCTGAATAGGCCTTTGGATTTTAAGTGCCATCTTTAATGGGCAATTATGGGGGTTCCACCTGTTTTTGTTGCTTGTTTTTTTCAACTATATGCACCGTTAATCCGTGGGTGCGTGCATTTTATTGCGCATCTCATGTTGAAGATGATTCGTTGGCTTTAGTATGGTTTTAATTTTGATTTGATTGCTTGTGATATGGGCTAGAATCGTTCAGTTTTTGTAATTGTTTTCTCGACTTTTAAAACCTCTTGTTGAAGTACTTTATTAAGTATTCGGTCTTCTCCAAAAAGTAAATGGCCTGTTATTTTCTCCAATGCATTATAAGTCTTAATCGGAATCGGATCGATCGATAAGTCTTGCAATATCGACAAAAAAGATAAGTAAGATTTTGTTGCCCGAATCCGGTACCAATCTTTCAAGAACCTTTATCTCAGATCAGTATAAAATAATCGATTCATAATTACTAATTAAGTGTCCCCATAATTAGTAAGTTTTTTTATTCGACCGTTGTTTTTCCTCGCTCCCACGAGTGCACCCGAATCTTTATCTCGATAAATTTGATCCGAATGAATCGAATAAATTAAAACGATTGTATCGAGTGATTAATTCGAGGATCCGAGTTATCTCTACGGATTAGTGGCTCCCTCTACAGAGTGAGCCTAATTGACACCCAGAGATATGGTTTATTAAAATAATGGGGGTTTGATTTTTGGTTATTTAAAAGCTATCGTTTTCTTGTATCTATGGCATCATATTCGAAGTTATTACATGTGATTTAATGTTATATTTTTATGTTTTGAAATTTCGTATTAGTTTAGTTTGTAGTGATTACCGTAAAGGTCAGTTAATTGGAAGAACTGACTTATTAATATAAAGTCTTTCTAATCAGAATTTGTATGTGAAAAGGACTTCTTAGTTTCCATTTTGGGGTAATTTTTTATTGTACCCAAGTTCCGTGTGGTGCCGGACATACAAAATAGCATCATCTGATTTCTTCCCGCGGATGTCGTAAGAGGCGACTAAGCGACTTACTAGAGAATGGGCAGCAGCGTTTTCTATGCATTTTCCCACCATACTGTGATCGCCAACCCACCTGTCAAGCGTGGCGATTATGGCATTCCCCCGAATTGGGGGAGACGTATGTCCAGCAGTGGACGTATTTCGGCTGAATTGAGTGAGTGAGTGAGTGAGGTACCTAAGTTATTAGCTTACAAATTAGCAATGTGTTGGTGCCTACATCCCTGTTTATATCTAAACCGCAGTGGCGATGTGTAATTTTTTCGATAAGAGAAGCCGATGCGAATTCGGCTTTAACTTACTGACTCATCAATAAAGAATACCTACTTACTATCATTCTAAAATTAATATATGAATATAATGAATTAAATACAATTAAATTGAAAACCGAATAAAATATGCAATATTCCTCTATCTCGTTCTCGCTGACGCATTTTTCTATACCTGTCTCTGTCATAACCCGTTGTACAGCGGCTTGCTCTCGTACATATCAAGCGGTGCCACGTGACCTAAAGTGACATCATTACGGGATCGCTGTTGTATGAATTTTTAGTTCCCGATTATGACGATTTGGCGCCGGGTTAATTTAGAACATTTCTCTTTTGTTGTAATAAGAAGGTATAAATAACCTTTTTTGTTGTTTGAATGTTATGGTGAATTAAATACCCGTAGTGTAACTATATTTATTGACAATAGTAGCCACTATTTACATACTATTGTATTTTTAATAGTGATAGAGTTACCAATGCGAATCCCCGAAGACAAGCCGGTAGGAATCGTGTTATATGGTGCTTTCGCCACTGCTAAACCGCAATGATTGCAAATCGTGTGTAAATAAAACTAAGAAAAATCAACTCATCCTTCCCGCAATAGTAATTTAATGTTCTAGCTGGTGGATAGTCGCAAAAACTCTCCGACATGATTTAGGATGAATCACGTTTAATATGATGATAATCATTATAAATCAGCCATTATCTTCGTCAAGTGATCGTTCTCCCGATGAATTAATACTGTATTGAAGACTTTTAGACTGTACGACGTTCTTGTAGACTTCATTTTGTTTATAGGATTTTTGCTGTGACGGAGCGTGGCTCGTTTTTGTTTAACTGCTGAGTTCGACTGCTTTTACAATGCTCTTATTATTAGCTTGGTATGTATGTATATATGTAACGGAATCTTTAAACGTGATTTTAACCCCTTTAAAAACGCGGATTAATTTGGAACTTTGTACACGTATCAAGGACCAGTGACAATATAGCACCAGGAAAGCTTAAATAAAAAAAAAAATAACAAAAACCCGCTTTTGCCGCTAGCCGCACCAAAATATAGGAAATCCATACTAATATTATAAATGGGAAAGTGTGTATATCTGTTTGTCCGTCTTTTACGGCAAAACGGAGCAACGAATTGACGTGATTTTTTACGTGGAGATAGTTGAAGAGACGAAGAGTGACATAGGTTAATTTTCGTCTCTTTCTCACACCCCACTTCCCTAAAATGGGGGGTGGAAGTTTGTATGTAGCAAAAAAAAAAAAACCGAAATGAAAAATCTTTTTGTGTTGGGTAGCTTATTTATTGAGGAAGGCTATAGGCTATATAACATCACGCTACAACTAAGAGGAGCGGAGCAGTAATGAAAAATGGATGAACACTGGCAGGCAATTCGATGCGATGGGAAGGGTCAGGGGAGCAAAAATTTGACGCGGACGAAGTCGCGGGCAGAAGCTAGTAAATAATAGTTTCAACAATTAAAAAACACGCTTTCAAAGAAAACCAAACTAAAAAGTAGACCACCAGCCGCCTATAATGGTCCCACTGTTGGGACAAAGGCCTCCTCTCGGTGAGAAGGAGTGGGCCATGATACATCACGCGGGCCCGGTGTGGGTTTGCAGATGTCACATGTCTTCGAATTTTTGGTTCTAAAACATGCCGGTTTCCTCACGCTGTTTTCCTTCACCGTTTTGGGAGCAGGGGTGATGAAATAACCTACTTGGGTTCTCGTAAGTCTCGGCCGTTACCACTGGGCCACCACTGCTCAAAAGAAGAACATAATTGAAAAAAGCATGGGGTGCTTGATATCAATTAAAATACATACTTCAAAAGAATTTTGAAATATAACTATGTGTCGAAACAGCAACATTTTTATTTAATAAAAAGGTGTGTCGTGGTAAAGAGATGCTCGTGATTTCTATCGTTGACTACATAAGCAATTTAATTCCCCAATTGTCACATATGAGAAAGTGGGGGTAAGAAAATTGTAGCAACCATTTGATCTGTGAATTGGAGCTGTGCTGAAACTCTCACAGCAGCAGTTATTTAACGATTGATTATTACTTCAACCTTTTCTTATCTATTCTCATCTTGTGTCTAGAATATGTTTGATACAATATTTGCAACCAAACAGCTCAGCATTTTTCCACAAATGCATTTATCGCAACTATTACCAGTAAGTACGTGTTTGACTATTACCAGTAAGCTCGTGTTTGACCAATAGCGTTACTCCAACTAAACGATCTTAGTGCGTGAGTATTTAGCTTAGATTTACCAATAAATTGCAGTATTAAATATAGCTTTTAAACCATACTATTTCGTATCATTAAATCAGCGAGCGGAAACCATAAGTAGTAGTTTAATATTAGTAGATTTACCAAATCAACCAACCCAGATTTTAGTGCTAATCCACACTGGTATTACATTTTACAGTTGCTGTTGGAACTGCTGGAAGTTTTGATCTATCAATATCATTATCATTTCAGCCGAAGCAGCTGTCAACTGCTAGACATAGGCGTCCCTCAAGGACCGCCACTTCGACCGGTTCTGTGCTTCTCTCATCCAGCGGATCCCTGCGACCGCCGGCTAGTTCTAGTATATCCTTTCGTCGTCGACCGATCGAAATCACCGAGTCGTAAGCTATAAAAGCCTTCCCTTACAATGGTTATCACTCGAGATCGAATATAAACTGCTGATGTATGTTACGGTGTCCAATCCAAATAGGGTGATGTTATTGTTTATTTATAAACTCTACCCATCCAGGACGTGCTTTTTCCGACTGGCCAGTGACAAATTTATATTTGTCGATCGACCGAGACGCGATAGAATCGATGCGTCGCGATTTATACCACGCTCGATTGATCGATTTCGATGATTCCGAGTTATGTATCGGATTGGGTGTACTGTTATCGACGAATTATTGTATGCTTGCCAAAGTTCGTTTGTCTCGAAATGGGGACTCGGCTCTTGTGGAAAGATTTCGTAACGGGATGAAGAAAGCGGTGTTACGGATCGAATATGTCTCGCTTGAGTTAATTTTGGCAATGATTTTTAAAGTAAAATGTAAAGTAATACTGTAAACACTACATGCTGTCTTCTTTAACTACTTACCAATTAACCTACAATATGCTCTACTTTGGTAATGTCGTATTCCGTACCTAATGATACAGTTAATTCAAGTTTTTGTGTCTGTCAAGGGACGGTCTAGGCATTACTGAATGGCGGCATTCGTATGATGAGTTATGTTTAGATATTATTATACAGTTCATGTTTTTCTTTTATTCTGTAGAGCGCAGATGCGTTATATGAAGTACCTGCAGTAAAACTAAAACAACGTCGAGTAGACCAAGTTAGTTGATGGGGCCCGTATTATCCACACAAATGTTCTCACACTAACAAATAATTAAGCATGACTCGAAAATTAGTTTGATTGAGTTCTAAGTAGACACAAACAATTATTTGAGCCGAGTGGTTTAAAAATCAAACAGGAACATATCTATATAGGGAGTTAACCGAACCGCATTATACCACGGTTGTATTATAATTACCAGCATCCCACGTTTTAGTGTCAATTTGCGCCAATTAGTCGGCCTTAAGGTCGTATATCGCTTGGAGCGATACCCGTGCCGAATTCTTTAATCGTCTTTAATGAATTCCGATTATTCGTTTTCGACTTTTTCCAACGAAATGCTCTGAATTTCGAACTGGTGACAGATTTTGAAATTCTTCCCTTACACTTGTACCATAGCTTTTTGTACGTGTTTGTTTTAATAATGCATGATATGTAATTATTTTCGTTACGAGTCGACGAATAAAAAACCGTTCGGCGATTTACGACACTCGATCTACAACGAGTTCTGTCCTCATATAATTTGTTGCTGTATAATTAATATGGGACCGATATTTGCAATTTAAATATTAATTTATCCGTCCAATAGCGTTCGCGTTAACCATAAGTAGGTATACAATGTTGAAATCGAGGTAGTTTTATACACATTTGCGATTTAAAGTTGGTCGGTTGGTCAATGTAGCAAAAACAAGTAACGCTTCTGGACGTAATTACTTATACCTGTCCATCAGTGGGACAGTCGGACAGCTCACGTCGGCGGGCCGCGACCGCAGCGCCACCTCGATACCCCGAACCACGGATTAAATTGGTAAATCTACATTCGTTCCATATACGGAGACACGGCGCCGACTTGCAAAAAATCAGGGGCCTAAGTAAATACAAATTTCAATTTTATCATTGAACGTTTTATTTCATTTCCGATTCTTAAGTGTATACGAACGCGGACGTTTTATTTAATCGAATGCGCATAATGATCGGTTTTTCCGAGCAGCGTCGGCGGTGGTCGTCTTTTTCCGTGTTGTGTTACATTGTTTCTGATGCGCGCGCTTCGCGGCCGACGCGCATGCTCGCGCATCATGCGTGATTTACGATTGTGCACTTTGTGATTCTTAAAACAGTTTTTAGTGGAGTTTCTCGCTTCCAACTGGATAGCTTATAAATCTGGCGCCAAAATGAATGAACTCCATTGAGTTTTTCGCTTGTCAATTATTGGAAATACTCCGTATATATTCATACAATTACTGTTAATGATTACTTAAGTTTTTATCATTCTTTATATGGATAACGGGGTGGTTACATTGTGAGAGTAGTATAAACCTAAAATTAGACAAAACCGCCTCGTTGGTGTAGTGGTTGCAAGCGCTACGGCTGAGCGTGAGGTCCTGGGTTCGAGTCCCAGGTTGGGCAAAGTGTAATTGGCTTTCCCCATGACAAAAATCTTAGTAGCAGCCCGGAGTCTGGATTTGTGCCCAGTTGATGGCAATAGGCTCGTCCCTTAGGTCCCCTATTACATGGGAGTTGCAATTACATTGGGAGCAAAATGTGGGCAACTTACACCTCTGCCTAACCCTTTGGGGAATGAAGGCGTGATGTTATGTAGATCAAATGCTAATGAAATAACATGCAGATGTCTGTCCTGGATTCTACAATTCAAATAATCTAAGCTTTATCACCGAGCTTTCTTTTTGCTGTAGAGTGTTCAGAAACCGTTTATGGAAACAATTAAAGTTTTTATTGTGAGCCAACATTGTTTAAAGATTTTAAAGGATGCCATTATGTAAATGTGTTCTATTTATGTAGATAGACCATTCAGCTTTACTTACTGAAGCAACTCTTTATATAAAAGGAATGTGTGAACAGCTCTACAGTCTAAATTGCTGGACTAAATTGGATGGGAATCTGCAACAAAGTTGGTTTTTGCACCTATACTTATACTTACGCGTTTGCGTTCTATAAAATTAAGAGATTCTTATGTTTATACCGGCATTTCTGCTCTAGATAAGACAATAATTTCATACTATAGTTATATACAACTTCTTCTATTATTGTAAGTACTTGGTACTAGTTGACATGCCTACACTGTCCTCCCATACCTATTAATACTGTAATTTGAACCCAATGTAAAAGTCAATTATTATTGAAAGAATTACCATGGAGATTATTGCTGGCTCTTTTCCATAGAAATCAACTAAAACTGGAACCGCGCATAGCTTCTGATTAGGGATGTTATGGATATGACATTTCGGATACGGATTGGATACGGATGTAGGAATGATTTTTATACCGGATATGGATACGGATACGGATATGAAATTGTTTCGGATTATCCGTTAGTTTCGGATAATATCGGTTACGGATATTAAACTTTTAAGGAATTTTAAAAGTAAAATATAAATAGCTAATAAAATGGTTTCATTTATATGTCACCATTTGGTAGGAAATACAATCAGTCCGTGAGTAATTATTACAGCTATTTAAAATAAAAATGATTATAATTATATATTCAGTGTTATCTAATCTACTTAAAATAAAAATGTAATAACAAATCCGATATTATCCGAAACTTTTATTTCGGATTCGGTTACGGTTACGGATAAATTTTTATATCGGATATCCGATAGTTTCGGTTACGGTTACGGAGCTCCTTAACATCCCTGCTTCTGATTTTTCAAAAGTGCCCATCTAGGTTTATGTGAAATAAAATATTTTGTGTTGATTTAATTTGATAAAGAGCCTGTTTGGGTTCGAATCTACGACTTACAACTCGTATATCGGAGTCGATATCACTGGGTCACTACTGTTCTCAAGTTAGACTCTGCCATGTCTAAGACAGTAGATCATACAGCCTCTTATAAATCTTTAAACAAAAAAAAAAGTAAAGTCTCAAAATTAAAATTACCAAAAAAATGAAATACGGTCAGCAGATATACGACGCTGCAAGGGTTCCGTAGCAATTAGGCCCCGTTTGGTAGGTACCTTCGTCTTGTGTTGCGAATCGCTAATTACCAAAACCAGCCGATAACCCGGTTATGACGTCACCAAGACTAATTTACGAACCGTAGGGCTCGCACGCGCTTCAATTAGATTTGGTTAAGTATCGAAATTGAAAAGCTGTGAAGTAATTATTCGCGTATTGATCTCATCTGCTCTCCGTAGGTCACTGCAGGGATCCAGCAGAATATCAGCGTCCGGTAATCTGTCAAATTTCTTTAATAGATTTTCAACTTTATTGCTAAAGCATTAGGTTCGAGCTTAATTGGGAGAATTTGACAGTTTCGGGTACTTTGATGTGCTGGCGTCTGTAAATTTGCCTGACTTACGCTGAGCTGGACCCCCATTTGGTGCCACTTTAAGACGCACACCGCACTTTTGTATTCCATCGCACGTTATTTTCATTTACATTTTAATTTGTGACACAAAGTGTCATCATCTCTATTTTGTCTTCCTTTCTTTTTTTTTGCTTTGTAATAAGTTTGCTTAGCATTGTAAATGACGCAATGGATATCGAAATCGAGAAACTGCGACGTGATGAATGAGAAGAGAAATAATTGCGTCCGCAATCGCAATCAGAATCCAAGAGTTTTTAAGGATACTCCTTATCTATTGCGTCAAAGGTAAGAACAATTCGTTTGTTATAAATCGTAAATGACGTAACGAACGTAGCTGTACTCTCAAATTGAAAGAGATTGTGATCATTTGAATTTTTTTTTTGTATTTTACGCAATTACCCCACTGGACCCTATTTTTATGTGTCATTGTGACATATTTGTCAAATAATTACAAAATTGACACAAATTCACTACAAATGCTGTTAATAAATGTATGAAAGAAAATTGTCGAATTTCGTACTATGCTATGGCACCTTTTCGCCTATATTGTAGAACTCTACAAATAGATTTTCTATTAGTAATTTCTTAGTGTCTCAGCCCGGAGTCTGGACTTATCCCGGTTAATAGAAATAGGCTCTACCGCAAAATACCTACATGGTTGTTCGTTTGGATCTTATGCAAAGATAAAATTATTTCGATTCACGAATATTACGAAAACGAGTATTGTTAGTCAATCAGATTTAAAAAAAGATACAGAATAAATTAAAGTTAATAAACATTCATCCTTTGGAATGAATCATCGTCATTTCATTTTCCGCAAGATCACTAAGACACTTCTTGACTTAATTAACCCTTAAAAGCGGACTCATAATCCGACAGGGAACAAAAAGGGACAAATAAAAAAAGCCCACTCGATGTCACGTCTAAAACTGGGAACTTTGGACAAATTCATGTTTTTATGGGTCTTTTGTGTGTTTTTTCTCACAGTTGTGAGGCATCTGAAGGAGCACGATTCGGTAACGCACCGAGGAAGATGTTATCGCGACCATTAGAGGGTTGAGCTACATCGCATTGAGACATTTCGACACGTCCAAGTTTTTGTTTAAACCCTTTTAAGCGTTGTTATTTTAGGTCAATGATGGCGCTTTATTGGTATTCGTCTTGACATTTCACCGTCCTCAAATCTTCGCAACCGCAAATTATAGCCGCAGAATTTTGACGTCTCACTTAAAGCGCGATATTTCGTCCAGAAATTATTAACATGACACAAGACTCATAAAAAAAATTCTCCGTTTCTCTTTTAATAAAGTCATCTCGTCTCGTCGACTAAGTTCCCACGACACGTCGTCAGATAAGACAGAACAGCGCATCATGTTTTTGCAACATCATAACCACATTGTCGTCGGCACTCCGTCACCTGACGACATGTTGTTGATATAAAACGCCAATAAATGTCACTTTTTTATGACACATTCGCGTCGTGAATTCACGTCACGTGCGCGAGCGCCGTCAGATTTGTATCGACGCATGTTCGCCACCCTGTGTGCCCCGACGCGCGCCATTCTCTCACGCGACTCCGCCGACAGCCGACGCGCCGACTCACACATATCACGCTAATCTCACCTACCATCCAACTATTAACGCCCGAGGCGAAAAACTTTTCCGACAATAGTCTCATTAGCCTCACAAAAGTCATTAAATCTTTGACAATATATTGTACCAGCGTCACGTACAACAGCGCTAACAACGTGTGGAGGATCTCGGGGAAGCGGAACAAATCTCGTGATCTATCCAGAATGCCATCCGTCCACAGTGCTCTTTCATCGATCCTATACGTTCGGACAAAAAAAAAAAACCATCGGTCCGGAATCATTATTATCTTTCTTCTTCGATCATCGATCGCTATTATCCTATTTAAAAGCATCTCGATTTGTTCTTCACTTTTTTTTTCGTTTCACTCTCCCGTCGGCGTTTCAATTCGGGTCCCCAACAATGGGCACGTTAAGAAAGATGTTTAAGTGTTTAGTTACGCTGGTTTTTTCACAATTTTTCAATTTAAACACAGTCGTGTCGCTGAAGGGCCGGAAGGTGTCGTTACGGGAATTACCAATACTAATAATATCGACGACACAATGGACCACATAACATTCTTAAGTTTGATCTCACTATTTGACTGTGCAATTACGTTTTATATGTGTGTGTGTCTATTTTAAAACGTGTATTATCCAATCTGCGTTTATGAGGTTTAATGAAAAATTTCAAACTGTTATTGAAATGCGCGGAGCAATAAAAGGGCGTGGATAAAATTGAGTAACTCCGTTGGTACTCGAGTCCAGGTAATTCCAGTTAAGATATTAATTGGTTGCGCGACTAGTGGGACGGGGCAGGGCCGAGGTGGGGAGGGGGCCCAGCGGACCCACACGTAGCGTGAAATCGCGGGGCGCGGGTGCGAGCCCCACCTGGACACCACCAGCTTATTATTTGTTGTCTCCCATCCTCCATGCTCGTAAATTTCCACGTCAACGTGTGCGATGATTGTGGAGAAAAAACGAGGTCGACAAAGCCTTTTCACACCCGAAGATAGGACATAAAGACGGACGACTCAGTAAATACGTATATTAAGAACATAATACGTGGATATGTCCGTTCACCGGTGGCCTCTTAATGTGCGTGAATAATTTTTCGTCGTAATAAATTCGGATTGTAATGGTTGATCGCGATTGGTTTGAAATTTTAGTTGCGTTTATTTTAATATATAAAAAAAGTATTATGGAATTACGTTCCTAAGGGACTGGTTTTGGCATTAATCGACAATGATTGCTACCACCTACGTTATTGGAAATAATCTCGTGATGTTATTGGTCCTCTGTTGCGACAAAAGCTTAATAAATACATGTGTTTATTACGTTTTTGAAGGTTTTATTGGAGCTTGTACAGTTTTAAGGACAGTTGCGTTTCTCTTGTGTTACTGTGACAAGGTAATCAAGCAAGGCATCTTCGACAAATTTATGACAGACCATGTCAGTTTTACTCACTTTAAGGAACCGTTTCTTGTGACATCGTTATTATTTACCTTAAATTTTACAATAATTTGAAATGAGGCCTGTCTTTTATAACACTCATAGATGGAGACTGTAGCATAGTTTCTGCTACTCGTACAATCCTAAAACATATCTATATCATTATTTCAGTCATAAGACGTCCCCTACGGGACATGGGCCTCCCCCAATTTAGAGGGCTTTGCCGTAATCACCACGCTTGGCAGGTGGGTTGGCGATCGCAGTATGGTGGTAAAATGCGTAGAGAACGCTGCTGCCCATGCTCTAGTAAATCCCTTAGTCGCCTTTTACTACACCCAGGGATAGAAATGGGGTGATGCTATTATTTATACATACATACATAACATCACGCCTTGTTTCCCCGAAGGGTTAGGCAGAGGTTTACCTATAGTACAAGTACACCCACGTTTCGCCTGTTATGTTTAAGTCCCATGTAATAGGGGGCGAGCCTATTGCCATCAACCGGGCACAAATCCAGACTCCGGGCTGCTACTGAGAAATTCCAGATGGAAAAACCCAATAACACTTTGCCCGACCCGGGAATCGAACCCAGGACCTCATGCTCAGCAGTAGCGCTTGCTACTACTAGACCAACGAGGCGGCGTTATTTATGTTTCGGATAAAACATACATAGAATAAAAAACTGACCTCTTTTCATAATAGAACTGCCATGAGGATTACTGCTCTTGTTCAGAAGACTGGAACAGTTCCAGCGGTGCCAACGGAATTGGTGCTGGCATTCTTTTACCGCTAGCTGTAGACCCTCGAAGGCTATGGCGACAGTGTCGGGTGCTTCGTGGCAGATGGCTCTCTGTTCCCTGTTGAGACCTCCGACGAGGCGGCAGGTGAGGGACGAGCTGAGCTTCACGTGGCTTGGCAGCATGTTGTCTCGGGAACTGGAAGCAGAGGATTCAGGTTAAGTTTGAAGCGTAACTTGAATGAGACAAAGTAAGTTTTCGAATGTCTGTGTGTTCAGGCTTCTGTAATAGGTAAAATAAAAAGTATTTATTAAATAAAATATTATTTTAATTTCGGTACTCGGTGTCTTTGGTTTTAAAGTTTCGTTATTTATCCACCGAATTCAGAAATTAAAGTAATTATTCGCTTTTTGTTTGTTAATTTGTCAGTTTTTGGTTGTGGTATCTACCCCAAACAAATTCGAATATCTTCATTTGCTAAGTAAATTACAGTGACAAGAAATTATTAAAGCATCATCAACATAAACTTAGTGGATAAAATACGTATTATTATTATAGTTAACTCAAATAACACTCAATATAACTTGACAAAATGCAAATGACACAACTCGGTAAGTAGGTACTCGTATAACCTTTCAGACTTAATGAGGATAATTTAAATTGTTTCATAAATGACGAAGTTCAGAGGCCACAAACATAAAAAAAAACAAAATAAAATCACCCAAGTGAGAACCTCCTCTTTTTTGAAGTTGGTTAATTTGGCAGTTTAAGTTCTCTAAGACGGTCCTGAAAGTGCCCACCACTTCTTGGCATCTTAAGCAATTGATTGATTGACGTAAACATGCTAATGTAAAACCACCAACTAAAAAAAGTTAGTCATCATATTATAATAGTAGTAAGTATTGCTGTAGGTTACTAATCAGACTTTAAAAAATGGTAACAAAATTAATAAAATGAAAAGACCACCCGGCTGATATCTCAATCATATTCAACAAAAAATTAATAACATAATTTCACCGCACAGCACGCTTCAATACAAAATAATTAGCGTTTAATATATTTATAACTATCGCTACCTCTTACAAATGGCGACAATAACAATATTTAATAATTAGTGACTAATCTGGCAACATAAACAAATAGTAATATTACGTCACACTACCATGTCCCACTAATTGGGTTATTCTCATAATTAATGTCACACAAATTAATTTATTTGTGAATCTATATGAGCTTCCGATGATATCGCGTTGTTTAAATAGTTTCGGATTAAAACAATTTGTTCCTTTTGCCAGTAGCTAATATTTCTATGGTATGTGAAAATGTTCGAGCGATTTTATAATTAAGTCTCGATTGAAAAGTTATGAGCTTTAACTCTGGATGCCTGTGAAATGTTTTTGTTGGACCGTGGGCAAAGGAATTTCACAGACTTTTGAAATTTAATATTAAATTTCAGTTTTGGATTCTTCGGAAGTTTGTGTTGTAAAGTTTTGTGGCGTTGCTTTAGCTAGAAATTGAAATATGGTACCTAGTGGTTTATCTTGTACGCTGTGTTCTGAATATAAAACTTAGCATCTGAAACTGGAAGGTTCAGAAAGTTAGTATGGCATGTTTTTGGTTTCCTGCCTTTCTAAAGGGTTTACTTTTGCTTATACTACTATTTCTATTCCTTATACGAATAAGTTTCATCATTTATGTACTGTATTTGTCATTGAAAATATATAACTTCAAAATGAAAGTACCATAACGAAAAATCGTGACAATAACCACGTCAAAAACCTAGTTCCAAAAATAAAATACATCATATAACTAGATGGGGCATGACAGGAAGTGTCACAGATTAAATAAAACTATGGCCGCACGTAGGTACTTGGTTCATCTGATGTACGCGACTGTGGCCCGATCAACACTGATAACCTACGCACGTGTTTTATATGTGTTAAAGTTTCGGATTTACCCGTCTGTTACATTTTTTTATCTGTGGATAGATTGATATTCAAAAATAGAGCGTTTATTTTTTTTGTAAAGCCTGTATAGAAGACCTATTCCTCTTTGAGTATCTATGAAAGTATAAAATTTTACAACAGTCTTTCTGGCAAACAGATAGGTTATATAACTTGGATTATTAGACATAGGATACTTTATGTTCCGGAAATGTGGTGAAGGGCGCGCATTTTGGGGGACTGATTTTGAGTTTGAATAAATTACTGATTTTGATTTTGGTACTACGTTTCTGAGGGATATTTTTCGACCTCCATGCAGGCAAAGCCACTGGCAAAGGCTAGTAAGTCATAAAATAATCTAAATTGAATGACATATTAAGAAGCTAGCCGAAATAATAAAGCTCTGTTTTTTTCACCTCCCCAGCAGTTTATTTTCCTACTATGTTGAATTTCACAATAAAACCTGTGTTAATGAATTCCTGAGTTTGTTTGGTCTCTACATATTCTAAGGGCGAGGCATACACGACTATTTAACTGTGTACATACATTTCTTATCACAAAGGCGTTTGTTCTTAATTTAGAATGGTCAAGGGTGAATCTATATTAAGTCTGAAAGTTCTGCAGGTAGGTACATACAAATGTCGGAATTGATTTTTTTTAAGCAAATGAAGGGTGTAAACCCTTTGTCAAGTTACTATGATATGCGATGGTTTCTATTTGAATATCTGAAGAATTTGTGTTGTTAGTCAATTTGCTTTAAAATTAATGTCCCCACTTCACTTAAAGATTAACATTTTACGGTTCGTATTAAGAATTATCGGGATTCGTGAGTAAGTAATGTAATGTCAAAAAGAGAATTAGAAATAACAATTACAAAAATATTCCAGAGCTTTCTTTAAAAAGAATATCTAGGAAACAAATAAATAATCTATTATTGAAACCATTTCCTACAGGCACTAGATAAAACATTATATACGTTTAATTATCACAATTATTTATAATTTGCAACAGAAATACAAACTCATTTCCTTTAAAAAAACAAAAGAAAACTTGCGCCATAATTTCGCTTAGTGTCAGTTAATTTCTCATTTTAATAAGGAACACTAAAAACAATCGTAACTCAAGTTAAATACGGTTTTCCGTCTTTGTATAACTGTTGAGTTATCTCGTCCCTTCCCACGGTATGTGCCGTATCATTACATACACAGGGTGGGACTAAGACAGTGTCCACACTAGAGACAATACAGTCTTGCGTTATGTCAAAATAGTGTTGTCTTGTGTTAGAAAACTTTGGTGGTGTGTCAAAATAGTTTTGTCTTGTGTCAGAAAAGTTTGGTGTAGTGTCAAAATAGTCTTTTCTTGTGTTAGAAAGGTTTGGTGCTGTGTCAAAATAGTCTTGTCTTGTGTTAGGATAGTTTGCGTTGTGTCAAAATAGTCTTGTCTTGTGTTAAAAAAGTTCGGTGTTGTGTCAAAATAGTCCTCTCTTGTCTTAGAAAAGTTTGGTGATGTGTCAAATTGTTCGATTTTGTGTCAAATCAGTCTACTTTTCTGCCTGTTTCCCAACTATTTTCGGTGAAGGCTTCGTCTTTTATTATTTTTATTTATTACTAAACAATACATGATTTAACTCGTCAAACTTTTCAGTTTGATGGCGAGATTTCGCAGTTTATGCGGATGAAGCCAAATAACAGTATTTTACTTGGAGCGACTGCCTACTGCGAGTAAAGGACTTACTAGAGAATGGGCAGCAGCGTTCATGCATGCATTTTTTTTTTTTTTTTTTTTTCAGGATGGGAAATCATCAAATGACTTCTCCCGCTCTGGGCGGAGCGGAAGGGCGTGTCAGACTTTTACTGACTAAAACCCACCCGTGTTCCATCAGTTGCCCATGTGCCAGGGTCACGGTATCTCTTTCGAACAATCACGCGACCCCGGCAGGCATCGGTCCTAGTAGACCCCTACACTGCTGCTGACATCTCTTTGAGGCGCGCGTGGAACACTGCGCGCCGTCGACCCGAGCTTGGTCCTTACCGGGCGGCGAGCTACCCATTGCTCACCACCCGCAAGCTCGCGCCTACGGTGGCCGGGAGTCCGCTATTGACTCCCGACGTCCGGGGCGTCTCCTCCTGCGGCGGCTAGGGACGTGAGGGCGCAGAGACTGCCACTCCCTCACGCGCCCCGCCTCCTCCTTCGCGAGCATTACTGCTTCGCAGAAGGAGGTGACGGCTTCCCATTCCCTCTCGCTCCGTACCATGGCTCGCACCAGGGCCGGACGCGAGAGGTCGCCGCCGCCGATCGACTCCACGAGGACACGGCGGTGCTCCGCCCAGGCAGGGCACACCTCCACCGTATGCTCCACCGTGTCCTCCAGACGATCCTCGCAATGGAAACACCCGGACGTATCCTCCCGCTTTATCCTGAACAGGAACCCACCGAAGCACCCATGCCCGGTGAGAACCTGCGTCAGGCGGAAGGTGAGGACGCCGTGACGCCTCTCTATCCACTCCTCAAAGAGGGGACTTACCGCCGCAATTGTGGCGTGCCCATTCATGCATGCATTACATAATGCGATCGCCAATCCGCCTGTCAAGCGTCGCAGATCCCTTGCAAATTGGCGGAGGCCTATATCCAGCAGTGGAAGTCTTTCGACTGAAATGGTCATGATGATGATGACTGCCTATGTAACCTCCACAATCCAGTTACTGGGTAACACTATACCTCTTTGTGAAACTGGTTTTGAGACTTTCGGGTTCCTAACGAACAACGACTGCCAAAGACCCACTAATAATAGTCAGGCTCGACGGCTTAAGCACGGAGAATCTCGGTAGGAGTACTAGCAAGGGCGGCAAGTGTATCTTAACCTGGTCGATCGTCCCGTGTGGCTATTGTGATTGTGTGTGTAACTGCCTTGCAGTTTGGCAGAAGTAATATATTTTGTAAAACATCCATAACCTTGTGAATAAACCCTTTTTTTCATTATTAATTTATTACTTAGTTACAAGACTTGTCCAGCGTTAAAAGTGTTTTTTCGGTAGATTTTTGATAAACTTTGACTCTGATTTGATGCAAATGTACGCGTACATTTGCATTACTGTTTTCATTAAGTGTTCTGGTCTGGCCACAGCCTGTATATGGTGTTACTCTATCATCTAATACGACAACTTGTGCCTAGTTTACTACAGTATGTTTGATTTTGAAATCACATATTATTGATTTATTTATTAAGGAACAACAATATGATACATTCAAAATAGGTTTACAAAAGTATTTAATTTTTATTCTGAGTTCATCTGAAGTTGTGTCGTCATTAGCATAGGAGCCTAATAAAGCATGATTTTCGAGCGTAATTAACATCATCAGAGACAAAAATCTTTTATTGATTCACGACAGTTCAAAGTAAATCCAAAGATTTTTTCTTAAAACAATCAAAAGCATCTCAAGAACGCCACAGAGCCATTTTTGCTCCAGCAGAATGCAAAATTAAATACAATTACGTCCAATGCCAGGCGCGCGTAATAAAAGCATTTAAATCGAAATGTTTACATCCCAATAAACGTAAATGTTTGCAAAATAAGTTTGGTTCGCCAAAAAACCAAGCACACATCAGCAAAGGATTTAGCAAAACGCCTAACAGCTCTTCCAAAGTCGTTAAACCCGACTGATCCAATTAAAATATGGCGCGATACTTAATAATTGCTTTAAAAATTCCACATGACGAGATAAAAACAATAATTTCGTACTTTAATACCGTCGGAGGTAAAAAATAATAAATCCGTTGCCGTTGTCGGCTGATGAAATGCTACGATACCCATTCAGAGTGGTTATTTCAATACAAATTACAGCTACTTGCATTGCTTCTCTCTGCGTGCCGACAATTTTGCAAATACTTTTATCCTCTCTAACACTGAGATTTAAAATGCCTTACCTTTAGAGCAATCACGGAATATTCTACTCTAACTTAAAATTCATAAGCGGCAAAATTGCTTGTTCCCAGGCTGCAGTTACGACATTTTACGCATGAAATGCGCGAGTCTGATTGAAATTCCGTGTACCAACAATGTATATAGAGTATAAATCCTACTGTAGGTATACCTACAGTAGGATTTATACTCTTCTATGAGATACACTTAATTTGTGGTACGTTGAAAAATGTCGGAACAGTAGCAATTAGTCCGATAAGTGTTAATATGTGCATAAATCGGATAATATCTCCTTATCGCGAGTCTCCGAAGCCTCACCGTACCAAGTTGTATCAACAAATCAGTGCTATTTATTGTTATTTAAAATGCATTAATTTGTCCTGCTCTTTGCGTGGTAATGATAAAATGTATTTTATGTTTTTTTTTTTTTTTTATTTCGTTCTGCCTTTAGAAAGTGGTTTAATTTCCCTTTTCGATTAAAATGTTGGGTATTCGGACCACCTTCCGTTGAGACTTTTGACTTTTCCTTGTTACAATTGTTGAAATAACTCGTGTTTCTGTGGCCCTTGTACCTCGTATACCACGTCAGTGGTAACACGGGTAATAAAATCAGAGGTGTAATTACGTAACACACTGACAGATGGAATGGCTTCCATTTTGACAGTCCAACAACATTGATTGCGTAATTTATGCTGTAGCAGAGAAATTTTTCGAGCAATAGATTAGCAATATCCGTCAAACTGAATCAGATTCTGATTGATAGTTTGTTACGAAATTGAGTGCAGCATTAGCAGCGAAGTTATAGCGTAACGTTCTTACAATGACAATTTCTTTCATTTTGACAGTTCAACGAAATTGATTGCTTTATTAATCAATCAACTTTATTTTCTCACACAACAACAACAACGACAATTATACATAATTCAGATAAGTATATATTGTAGGAGACTGGTGCCTAAGTTAGGCTCGTGGCCTGTGTTTCAAGACACCAGGATCCCACATTTTCTATTTCACAAATTATGTACTAGGCGCGCTGGCAGAATGTATGGAATCATACGATATTTATAGTTTATTTATTATAATTAAAATCTAGGTTAAGCATGTGAGAAGAATGATGGTAGATGTAGTGTATGGGTGATTGTGTGGGTGTGTGAGTGTGTGGATGTGTAAGTGTGCGTGAGTGTTAGAGTGCTTGATTGTGTGATTAGGTTTAGGTATTATTACTGTTGATAAAACGATTTTTCTGAACATAATGCAGGAATGGATGAGCAATTTGTTATAAAAATCTTTCTGATTGTGATCGAAAGTTAACACAATTAGAGTATCTACTAGCTTCGCATTCAATTGAAACTCTGTAGTACGCTAGGCAAGTTCAAGGTCAAAGTTACCACTGACATGCGGTCAACTGTACATGAAAAATCTGTCCACCAAGGTGAGGTCAACTTTACAAGAACTTGGTAAAAAAAAAAAAATGTCCAATAAATGTCACACGCCTGACGCGTCGCTATCTTTAGTACTAAGATTCCTTCACGCTAAACATTTGCTGTACCGTGTGTTGTACCGTGTGGTGCCGGACATAAAGATAGCACTATCCTATTTCATCCCGTGGGTGTCATAAAAGGCGACTAAGGGACTTACTAGAGAATGAGCAGCAGCGTTCTCTACGCATTTCACCACCATACTGCGATCGCCAACCCGCCTGCCAAGCGTGGTGATTATGGTAAACCAAAAAATGAATCGGTCCAAGTAGCGGTTCTTGAGGGAGGCCTATGTCCAGCAGTGGACGTCTTGCGGCTGAAATGATGATGATGAAACATTTGCTGATTTTTTTTTAATGCAGCTTAGTATATTAATACCTACTGAAATTATAATATACCATTTTAGTTTGTGCACTGTAAGTATTAACAGCCGCAAAGTTAAATCGATCAGGTTAAGCAACGCTTGCCCCGGTTGGTCCGTGGATGGGTGACCATTGGTACATACCGAGATCCTTTCGTACCTCGGAAGGCACGTTAAGTAGTTAGTCTTTGCTGTCGTTCGTGGATCTTTGACAGCCGTTACGGGTTTTCAGAAGCCTGAAAATATGACAGCGACTCTTACCAAGTGGTTTCGTATTAACCAGTAACTGGGTTGTGGAGTTCAGATCGGCAGTCGCTCCGTGTATTCAGCTTCATCCGGTAAGAATGGAATTCGACCCCCACATAGTACGAAAAGGCTAAGTGATAAATGATTTTATTTCTGTAAGTAGGTTTGTACAAACACTTTTACATGTCAATGATATTTTTTTCATCCCACCATCTCGGAAAGAGTATTTTTAATCTTCAATATCTGAGTGGAAAAGCCGTTTTTATTCTCTAGAGGATAAAGTAAATTGAATTTAGAACATCGTGTGCACTAAGTTTGTAAATTCAAAACATCATTAAACCTATTTACTTCTACCTCCATGGTGCCGAATTTATCATACAACCTTTTTCTAATTTGTTAAAAACTCAGACTCGGAACCTTATTGGTGTACTTTTTTTTAATTTACTTTGCGCGCCCCATTTTCTTTTCACGTCACTAACAAAAATATTACACTCTACTTAGGCAGCTGTAGCAACTTTACTTTAAATTTTTCTTAATTATACCTAAGTATTATTTGAAATAATTTAAAGATAATTCTGTAATACTTACCTATCATAATGTAGTACCTAATAAATATTAATACCTAAACTGAAATAAAAGTATCTTGTGATTGTAAATGCTTTTTTTGCATTTAGTCATTTCCTCGCTGAGGTGGGATGAAAAGTTACGTGTTGCACTCGAGTGCAAAGATTTTTCACCTCGTGCTCTTTTGATTCCCTCGCTAATGCTCAGGATTCTAATTTTAGAATCCTTCGCTTGCTCGGTCATCAAAATTGAGCACGCGGTTAAAAAGCAACTTTGCACTCTTGTATAACAAATAACTATTTTTAACTAGACGTGGTCGGTAAGAAAAGTCGTTAATTCGATTGCTTTTGCACTTTCGCTCTTCTGCATCCTTATAGGCACACTTTCAATCACAACCCGATGGTTTCGAAGGAACTTCCTAATCCATCACTTCATAAGTTTAAAAGATTTGTCAGCTAAACAATGTAAGTGACGTAATAAACATGGCTGAACTGTCAAATGACAGGATTTAAATAGGCATTAAAGGCAACTGTCATAAGTACTTACATTCTATGTTATGGACTTTTAATGAGATTACTTAGGTATAAGTAAAGTCAATAAGCACAACTAAAAAGAAACCTTATTGGTGATTTTCTTCAGAAAGGTCAGGTGCGTAGTGCTCGCAACCGGCGTGTGTGTATGACCAATTGTATGAACCTAAACGAGGCAAAAAGAGTGTGTAGAGATCGTAGCAGGTGGCGTTCCGTGGTTTCTGCCTACCCCCATGGGAAAAAGGCGTGATTTTATGTAAGTATGTAAAAATAAAACAATTTATTTTTCCGTCGATAAGCTAAGAAGAAAAATACGGTTTTCAAAACTATACATTCGTAACACCATAGAAATGATAATAATAATTTAGGGGAAAATCACTTTAAAATCTTGCTCATATGTTAAGTGTTTAAGTTTGTGATTGTACCAACCAGAGAGTTACCCTTACATGTCCTGGAATTTCTCGGAGCATGGCAACACTGCATGCATTGTTCACTATTCAGCGATAGCGGAAATACCCTACATACCATTTCCTTAAGTTTTCTATAAAATAATATTCATTAAAGTTAAATTATGCATATTAGTGCGGAATAAACATTCGACGTTTCCTCTCATTACATGAAAAAGGAAGTTATAAATAACCAATAAAATAAATGATTAATCGGTGGAACCTTTATTTTCAGAATACTAAATAAATGCTAATTCCTCTACGAATACTAATACCGCTTTTCATGAAACTTTCTATGTATAATTCTTTTGTTTTAAATAATACGTACTTAAAATATTCATAGAAGCTAAGCCGCCATTAGATATAGGTACCTTACGATAACATCGATTATGAATATTAATTTTACAAGAATTTAACATGACTAGATGTGAAGATATTTAGTTGTCATATCGAGATACTAGATGGCAGCACTGACTGGTGTAGGTGTATGGGATCAACTACAAATTCAATACAAAATCTTTTTATTAATAAGGATTTAATTTGATTTAATGTGAAGATAATTAGTTGTTATATCGAGATACTAGATGGCAGCACTGACTGGTGTAGGTGTATGGGAACAAATGCAAAGGCAATACAAAATCGTTTTCTTTTTTATAAAACGAATGTTGGGACATCGTCAACCTATCTCAACAAGCCAAAGCTCATGCCTTTTTTATGTGAAAAGAGGTCTTTGGTTTGCACTGGGGTAATAACAGGCTGGTTTTAATGTTGGAAATATTTTGAATTTTTTTTTGTAGCTACAAAAAAAAAATCCTTTCTGGATGAGATGTTCGAATTTTGATAATATAGGAGGTAGATTTAGAAATCAAGGAAACGTCTTAAATCAAGATTACAGTTCAGAAGCCATCGTCTGTCTTCTAAGGTTATGTTATTGTAGCGCCCAACTCCATAGGCACAACAATGACCAATAACAACTCAGGTTCCGTATCCAAAGGGTCAGCTCACTCCAATACCCGTCGTGTACAAAGAGTCTCTTAAGGTAAATTAGTAATTTATTAAAGTACGCCTTCATACGCCATTGTCATGGAGATTGCATTACGCGTATGTAGGAGATTTGTGATTTAGGAACATTTTATGTCGCTTTGGCGATGTCGCTGGAAGTCAGACAACCTATAAGGAAGGTATTACGGCTTGTGCCTTAATAACGGGTCGATTGAAGATTTAGCACGTTTGCTCCGGTCGGACCATATATTCATTACATTTATATATCATACTAGCTTTTTCCAGCGGCTTCGCCCGCATATTATCCATATAAACCTTCTTCTTGAATCGCTCTGTCTATTGATGAAAACCGCATTAAAATCCGTTTGAAAGATTTAAGCGTACAAACACGAAATGCGACTTTATGTAAAGATACTGGTTTTTTTTTGCTTGAATACGGTTGTAAGTTTCAGTCATACTCTTAAATACGAGTAACTCTTTTCATTCAAACCAGTCATTCAAATTGAAAACTAAGAAAATGCGACGATATCATGTCTCACCTAAGGATGTCATACATTAATAATCGTGACGCGAAATTATTTTGTACGAAAAATTAAAACGAAAAAATGTCTGAATTTTATTGCAAATTTTATTCAAACCAATTTTCGTTGGAAGTTTACATAGTTATGTACATCATATATATTTTTTAGTTTTATCATTCTCTTATTTTAGAAGTTCCGGGGGGGGGGGGGGACATTTTACCACTTTGGAAGTGTCTCTCACGCAAACTATTCAGTTTAGAAAAAAATGATATTAGAAACCTCAATACCATGTTTAAAGACCTATTCATAGATACCCACACGTATGGGTTTGATGAATTTTTTTTTTGAGTTTCTATTCTAAGTATGGGGAACCCCAAAATGTATTGTTTTTTTTTTCTATTTTAGTGTGAAAATCTTAATGCAGTTCACAGAATACATCTACTTACCAAGTTTGAACAGCGTAGCTTTTATAGTTTCGGAGAAAAGTGGCTGTGACATACGGACGGACATACAGACAGACAGACAGACAGACATGACGAATCTATAAGGGTTCCGTTTTTTGCCATTTGGCAACGGAACCCTAAAAAGACTGAAGATGAAAGTGTTAACAGAAACAGTGCAACCATTAAGAATTTTTATAACCTGCCTCATTTGATAGGATTAAAAATCACTTTAAAATACACTTTCAGAAAAAAAATCTAAGCTCTGCATTATGCTGAGAAAATGACTCTAACTAATAAAAAGTTTACTCCAAGTATCAAAAATGTGATTGATTTACGACAGCCAATAAATAGAGGAATAATATTTAAGAACTCTATTAACGTCAAAAAATTGTAACTGTTATTTTATATTTATGGATATGGCTAGTTAATAAAATAAAACGAATTATAAAGAGAGCCACTTAGAAATTTCTTTGCAGCATTATTTTGGTTTTAACTTATAGCTACAAACATATGTGTATTGTCTCTTTTAGTAACATTTTGAAAATAGCTGCATTGATGTCTATAAAACGAATAAATATTCATTTCCATCCAAAATTGCTAATAATTGTACTTCGAACTGTGACATTCGAAAAAACTGACTGTTAAAAAGTTAGTTGCATTGGGTTCTTTTATGAGGCGAGGAAATCTAAAAGCCATGCCAGCATTAAACGCTTCGATACGGCAATGCTTTACTTTTAAAGCTAAAAATTCACATGTTCCCCAAATACCATGAAATTCAAAACCAGCCATGAATATTCGAAATCGGTTCAACCGTTCGAAATTCAAACATATTTCTCTATTTATGATATTTGAACAGATAAAAGTGTACTAATTGTATGCTAGTAAGATTTTCGCACCTTTTATAACGGTCAATAAAACACATTTTGACGAAGTTTCGTCTAAATTAGCAAGTTTGAGTGTGTGAAACCATTTTCTGTGAATAAAATCGGATTGAACTAGAATGTATGGTTAGATTAAAAACGGGCGTGGAGCCATTAAATTTTCAATGCTGGCAATGAAATAAAAAACGAGAACTGTGTATATCTGTGTATCACCTGTTTGCGGTTTCATAGCCCGGCACTAATTGAACGTAATTGGTTGTTGACCTTTCAATCCAATTCGAAATTCGAACGGTGTCCGGGTTTTAAGTGATCTGTTTTGAAAATGTATTTAGCAGTGTCGAAGGAGAGTGTTCGAAAGTAGCAAATATTTGACCTACTGGTACCTAATGAGATAATAAATAATAAAGACTAAAGAAAATGGAGGTCTATTTTCCCTCAGAAAAGCCGGTCTCAAGTTAACGTAACTTAAAACCTATTTTTTCAGGCCAATTTCCAATTTCATGCGAAGCGAAATATGCTTTGAGCAGACAAGACGCAAAAATAATAGAAGAATAGACAATCATTTGGATGAATATGTAATTTCCATCCAAATTATTGTCTATTGACATATAGACTTTATAGTTAATGAAAAATCAATGTTCAATGATCAAATTATCAATAAATCAATTCACCAAAAGTGATACAAAAACCAGTTTACACAAAATAAAAGGTGCTTATCCAGTTTTAACTAATGTCGCGGGTCTGAATATCAATCACGACGCAAACAGCCCTACAATTATGCGACCGCGTGCAGTGGCATATCGACACATTTACATACTACGTAAATCTCAGCGCTATTGGGTGGGCCGACAAAATGATTGTCACCTTTTAAATTTACATTTATTACCATACATTACGCGACGCGGATCATTATTCATTAGTCCCCGTGTTGTCTACTTAGGACCGTTTTGCATGATTAGGTGTCGTGATGTTTTAGTTTAGTATTCATTGCGCCCCTATTTGTTTGAAGCTTGTTGGCTTATTTTCTTTGTGAATGTGTGTGGCTATTGTGCCGTTTTTATTGCCCCACGAGTTTTAATGAGCTATCGTGCTCGTCTCTGAATGTGGTTGTGCTTCATTAATATCATTATCATTGCATTTTGTTGGAATATATTATTGACGTTTTCTAGTCGCCCATAATATGTCCTGTAAAAAATATTTAGTTTTACCTAATAACTTACCTCGCAATATTCAACAAAAATACCAATAAGAATAGTATTGCTGCATGAACTGTCCTTTGCATTCTGTTATTTCCAATAAAAGCACGCAGTTTTTTCATGTTGGCAACACTAGGTCCTCTTTTCGCGGGCTCATCATTTCAACTTGTCACTTTTACCGCGAAAATTGACACAACGCACTAGTTTCTGTCACTGAACGTCAAAACATCTTCGGAAACAGGTCCAAATGTTGTTGTTCGCTCCAAACTTGAATTTAGAACATGAGTTTTAGAACAATTTAAATGTGATTTGTTGATATTTAAATGTGGTTCCAACTAGCGGTTTTCGCACCGTTTCTTGGATTTCGTGTATGTTTGACGCGTGTTTTTTATTCGCATTTTATTGTTTGTTTACGTTTTTAGTCAGTGTACCGTCGGCGCGTTGCCGTCGGTTTGTATAGCGAGCGTGTTCGGTCGCGCATGTCGGTGCGTTCGGCGCGTGGGACGCGAGGCGTTCTCTTCGCGCCGCCCAGACGTCGAGAAAAAAAAAGCTAGAGGGGCGTCTTCGGAACGGCCCCACCTACTCGCGTCATTATCCTCGTTTACGCGATTATTTCCTATATTTCGGCACGGAACAGATGATTTTTATGTGTTATGGACGGCCGTGTGAACACAGTGAGCTCTCGTTTGACAGTGGCCCACTGGACGCAATCCCTGCGTATAAAATGCCTCCCCACGCGTCATCCCGACTGTGGGAAATAATATCCCGTTGCTATTGGTTTTTAGGGTTTTTTGAGACTGATTTTTCATTGCGTAAAGTTATTGGATGTTAAAAGATACTCTATAAGCCAAATAAGTAACATAGACTTAACTTAAAATGTTATAATGATGAACGAATTACGAGTAAATAATATGAATACTTATTTAAAACTTTTCCATAATCACATAAATATACAGTGTTATAGTCTTTAACATGTCTAAGAAACGCTTATCTTGGTAGAGTAGACATCTTTTACACCGCAACGGTTTAAAAAAAAAATGATGAAAAAGTCATTTTTTTTTAAACCGTTCATTTATTTTTAGTCACATAGTCACTTGTTTCGATTCTGAAAGTCACACAATAGATTCTTCTTGGGATTTAGCTGTCACTTCTATCTAAGCGTTCCAAAATTAAATTTTAAAACTGTTTAAAACATGACGTCATCTCACCGAGTCCAGCGTCCGAACTAGCATGAATGACAAATTGTAGAAAAATCGAGAGGGTTGCGATAATCGTAGGTCACAACAACCCTTAACTTGAGGGCTACGACAACCCCTTAGTTAGGGCGGTTTTGTCGCGTGCGTAATAACAATCAATTATCAACAACTTTAGAATTACACTCACTAAAACCTTTATTTCAAGTTCATATAGTTCAAACTACGAAAAAGGTACGTACAAAAATATGGTAATGGTTTATTCAAACAGCCACAGTGTAAAAAATATAGTCACGAACTCGTTGTTATACTGGGGTTTTTGATTTTGTTGAGTATGGTTTATTTTTTGTGTAGAAAACAATGGTCTTGATGGCATTTAATAAACTTCTCTATGTCAATGGTGATAGAGGGTCATGTCAAGGCATTATTACTTTTTTTAGGGTCATTATGAATACAAAATATTTGATAGTAGTATTTTGCTTTATTGTTGGGTGGTACTAATTGTATGGGTTATTTTTTATTCGAACTTTGTGGGGTACTGCTGTTCAAAAAAAATAGAGCAATTCAAATTATTAAGTTCAGATGCCAGTACGAATCTTTAGCGCAAATCGCTTAGAACAAATACGATTTTCAATTCAGTAATTTATTTCGGAAATCATCCACATCGTATCAACTACAACATTTGAACTTACAAACTTTATTAGAAGTACTAAAATTTAAAACTAAAAAAAATACAATTTACATATCTTTCCTTTGCACCAGTCCTGCAGCTATGTCTACTAGACCAGTGCATTAGAAAAGGGCAGTCTGGCCTCTCCACAATAACCTTCAGGATGCTACTGGAGCTTCCACGTGTCCGACTCATTAGTCATGCCGTTCTTTTGCGCAGCCTCAAAACTATCCATGCCTGCCTCGGCAAACATGTCCGACGCACTAGAGAACCGCGGTTTACAATGTAGGCTAAAATCAAATTGTACCTGTAGTCATCATGGGGCCGTTCAAGTATTACGTAAGCACTATAGGGGGGCGGGGGGGTCTTTGATTTGCTTATTTTTGATGACATGGGGGGTGGGGGAGTCTAGATGGTGATTACGTAAGCAGTAGTTATTCACTTTTTTACACTTATGGCAACCGACACATTGTCTTTGTGTGAAAATGAACGCATTTTCGAGGATTCCCACAAATAATGTAGACGTTTAGGCTTAGAACCGAGTAGGGAAAGTACCTACCGGGCTCTATTCATCATACTCCCGCCTTTATTCCAATTTATTTGCGGTCGGCGCAACATGTCTTTTTCTTCCACACTTCTAATCGTCATCTCAGTAGTCACTCACTTTCTATCCATATCATAATTCACACAGTTCATCCAGCGTTTCTTTGGTGTCACTTTCAGACTTCATCTTATGTCCCCATTTCTTATTGTATCCATTCGTGTAACACCACACATCCCTCTTAACATTCTCATGAGCTGCATGCAATTGCCTTTCATTCATCCCTTTTAAGGCCCAACATTCTGACCCTTACAAGACAGCAGGTCTGACCATGGTTTTATATATCATCCCCATAAGTTAAAGGGGGATGTGGAAGTCGCAGATTGTTCCTGTGACCTGCCGCCATTTCATCCATCCAGTGTTTATTCTGTGCTTAACCGTCCAATTTACTTCGCCATCGCTTTGTACGAGTGT